>CM028249.1:8453138-9702187 GCA_016432835.1 Brassica nigra | reverse complement strand
TGTCAGAGAGATACACCTGAATTACTTACATGATACATAGGCAAACCATCAATACCATATAGCATAACAGTCATCTCAGGGGCTGAAACTGTGCCTGTCCACATAATGGCTTTCGTATCATTAGCTTTTGATTTCTCGAGAGTGTGAGTGGGACCTTGTAGCACCAGTTTTTTCTTTTTCAAGAAATGAAGACGCAACCATGGCTGTAGCCTAAAGATGAATAGGTTGCATCGGGTACCTCCCAGCTTTATATCAACTTCAGCTCTAATAGGCAGAACCGGCTGAAAAAAGATAATATGTAGCAACATAAACTTTTCATGGTTTAAAAAGTATAACTCAAACTGATGCATACCAACATAAAATACTGTTCGTTCTGCATAATTTCATGTGATACAATAATAAAGTACATTTCCTTTATGGTGATAAGAAATAGATTGCCTATTATATTCATTACATCAACCAATATTTTGGAAATCGAAATGATGTTACCAATGTCAAGTAAGAAATAAAAGAGCCCATGATCTAATGGGAAAATTGAGGAGTAAAAGTACAAACAGAAGTCTATGTCAGTTGTAAGGAAATAAGAAAATAGGTAAGCTTTCCCAAGTCAGAGTACTGAGTCAAATGCAAAGAGATTTGAGAAATAGAAAGAGAAAAATGTATAATGTCATGAGATTTCGAACCTGAATTGGGATGTAGATAAAAGAGACCATATCAACTTTCATAATCTCCAAAACAGAGGACTCGGCTTCTCTAAAAAGCTGCAAGGAAACATAAGAGCATAGAATTAGTAAATAAGAGATTTTGGAAATCATATATCTGAAAGAGCTTACACAATCATACATGAATCTCACTGAGTTCCATCTGAACATCGAGACGTGTACTCTCTCCGGTGTCTTCAAAAGATTTTGATTTAACACTCCTTAGTTGAATTCCTGTGATGTTATTCTCAGCAACCAGATCATGTTCTCGATTGACACATCTCACATCCAGTTTGGGTAGTTTGAATGAAATCTGGTCAGCAAGGCCAAAGCATCAGTAGAGCTTAAATGTAAACAATGACTTTACTTTCTATATAAGATTAATCTACATAACGCAGACTCACTGAAGACACGTAAAATCATTGGCCAAGTCAATTTTCATATGCCAACTAACCATTTCAGGAAAAGACGAAGAATATTTTGCGAGAGCTGCCAACAGTTGATGCTCTTTAGGAGATTTCTTGGCAGATGAATCAGCAGTAGTTAACGGTACAACTTCATCTGAATGAAGAGTAGATGATGACTGTTTGCTCTTTGGAAATGAATCCTCATCAAAAGTCAGAGTTACATCTCCAGATATAACTTCCACATTTCGTAAAAAGATACCTACAGCCCTATGTTAAAAAAAAAAAACAACAAAAACTGAGCAAACTAATGATTGAGTAAAGATTTATCTTCTGACAAATAAGGGCACATGCATCTTAAAAGGTCAGAAAGCAATTGAGAGGGTGCAAGTTTCCCAAAAAAAGGTCTACAAACATAATCCAGTTAAGGAGGTACCTGTCATGACCAAACTCAGTAGAAAGAGAGAGATCATCACAAAACAATGCAGCAGAGGATCTGTCTGATGTGGCAGAGGTTGTTTGGGAAGCAGTAGACCTTTCAAAGCTTGAGCTAGACGACTGATCAGACATCATACGTGACTCACATAAGTGAACCAGAATCGGTAATACATGCAGCTCTACATATAGATTTGGCTTTGTCCCACCATCTTTCGATATATCCAACTTCAGTTCCTTGACTTCCATTACTGCCTTTCGGGTCTGCATTTCACCTAAATTGTTAGAAAATTATTTCCAGAGATCTCTACTAAAAGCAACCAAGAAAGATGGTAAACTCAAACCAATTACCTTGACAACCATATCTGAGACGGAAACTGAAAGAAACCTCGCAATATTAGCCACCACCATCCACTTTCCCCTACCTGAATTACGAGGTTTCCGACTTTTGGCTTTGGGTACATTTTTGGTTGAAGTCGATGACCTCATTACAACTTCAAGATCACATATCAAGACTTGCACTTTAGGATCCCTAGAGAGAAAACCAACGCCGAGTTTGACCAAGGACTGTCGTAAGCTTAGTTTAATTTCACCAGCAGACACCGACTCGATAGCACCCTGGAAAAAACAGCCAAACCAGAAGCAAACAAATCATCTACGAGATAAACTTTTTAGTTTTTACTGTCTCGGAAAAAAAGAATTAGCAACGAACTATCGTCCAAGTAGAAGAAACACAATCAATCATCCAAAAAATGATACTACTACATCACCAATAATACTGCTACATAATGTAACACTCACAGAAGAAACAAAACTACACTGGTCTTCTACAGAAACAGTCCCAGTAGAAACACAATTTAAAAAAAAACTACATTGATCTTCTACAGAAGCAATCTTTCTTAGCAATATTTTTCTCCCATGAGAACAGTGCTTCGATGAAAGATTTACAGAATTTTCGGGTCTTCTCACCTTATTGAACTTGACGACGACATCCCTGAGGCATTTCCAACCACCAACACGGAACACAACAGATGCTCCCAGCACTCGGCTAAGAATCCACGCAAAGAATCTTGAACAAATTCTGAAATGAACACAAAAATAATAAAAGCTACAATCTCACGGCAACTATTGAACGAAATTAGAGAATGTGCATATCTAATCAACCGAACTAAATTCATCACTATAACTACAGCAATTCAAGAAAAGACTCACACGAAGATCATCCACAAGACGATGGAAAGAATCAGGAACCCGAAGAAGAACTTTGCAGGTGAAGCCGCCATCTCGGAGAGAGCTCACTTCCGCCGGATAAACTGAAACGAGTTTCATCCGCCGGCGGCACTGAACCAAACGGTTTCGAAGCAAAACACCATTTTAAGAGAACAAAAACCCTAATCGTTGAAAATCGATCAGAATTCTAGGAGAGTGTGATCGCTTCAGTAGACGAAAGATCAGATCCAGCGAAGTTGTCAAGTGTGATCGCTAGAGAGAGAGAGAGAGACTGTTTTGGTGGTCTGATGAATGACCATGTGTGGACTGGTGACGGGTTGAGAGAGGGTAGTCGGGATCCGGTGCGGAATGGTGTACCGTAAGTTCAGTGGTTTCAATTGTGTCTCTTGGGTCTGGATCAATTAAACCAGTTTTGACTCTTTTTAGTCAATTTTCTTTCATAGTTCATCTAAGTATGGGCGTTGAATACTCGTTTGGGTTTGGACGTGGTATTTCAGATTTTTGGATTTGGATTGAGTTTGAAGGTTTGACTGGTTTTACTGTTACCATCCGTAAACTCAGTTTTTGTGGTTGATAGCGGTTATTGGCATTTTGAAACAATCACAGAAAACGTTACAAATCGTTCCGAACCTCTTAAAATCAAAAGTTGGTTCCAACTAATGTTTATGGTTGCGGACGGTTGCGGGAGAATAAATTTTTTTCTTAAAAATAAAAAATAAAAATAAAACTAAAAATAGTCAATAAAAATTTTAAATTGAAATAATATAAATTTTAAAATGTATACATATTATATTTTAATTTATATTGTAAAATTTTAAAACAAAAATATTTTCTATAATTTTCTAAAATTTATTATAAATATAATTATATATATTATAATATTATGATTTTTAATATTTTATAATTATATAAAATATAAATATTGTTAATTTATTATCTAACAAATTTGCCATAAAAGTCTCAAACGCACTTATTTCTAACCGTTGTACCAGTCGTACAAATCTCTAGAAAACGCTTAAAATCGCAACGACCAAGATCCGTAAACTCCCGCAACCGTTGTGGTTACACTAGTCAGGCTCTGAATAATAACATTTGGTTCTGATTTGTAATACATCTTAAATCTCAGAAATAACCATATATTGTTCGGATTAGATATATATATATCGATTAAGTTTGGATATAGACATAATAACAAACAATTTTTTATTTAAAAAACCATAAAAATAAATACATATTTAGTATAGTTGGGTATTTAAGGTATTTTTAAGTTTTTAATATTTATTTTATATATCATATCAAAATATTCATGAAATTAAGTATTTGAAGTGCATATTTGTGTTTCATATATCTCTATTGGTTTCTCGGTTTCTCATTTTGATCTCATCTTTAGTTGGAAAAAAAAGAGTAAATAAATATGCTAGCCAATTAAAAAATTAAACATAGAGTCATTTAAGTCAATATACATAGAACTCAAAACATGAACCATTATAAATTAAAATCAACACTAAACCCTAAATCCTAGATCTCTAAACTCTAAATCCAAAACAATAATTAAAAAAAAATCTAACACTATATAAATAATCTTATTAATGTTACATTTTGATAATGTTAATACTGGTTGATATCTATATATATAAATTAGACTTTTTTCTCTTCTTACAACATGTGGAAGGGAGGGGGTTTGTTGACATGTGTCCTCTTTTTGTCTTTTTTACATTTTAAGTTCTTTTTCTTTTAGAATATTGCAATTTGGTTCACTATTTCTAATTATGCATTATCTAATATTTCCCATATTAACCATCATCATTTAAAGTTAAAGTTTGATAATCTTTTTTACTGTTCGTAAAATTAGAAAAGAAATAAAGAAATAAGTAAAATAAAACAAATATATTTTAAATATTTAATTTATTAACAGCTAAAGATAACATAAACTTTCGCTATTTTATTATTTTTTACTATTATTTATATTTCATTTACAATTATATATTTTTTTTAATATTAACCATGCATAACACATAACCCAAACATAATATCTCCATAATTACAAAGAAAAAAAATGTCAAAGTAACACTAACTCAATAAAGATCCAGAACTGAAAGATGATTAAGAACAAAAACTAACTGACCTCACTTTATCATAGAGTGTCTAGGTCAGAACAATCAAAAGTCAGAAAAAATGTAGAAATATAATCTTTGAGACAAGGTAATCATTCGAACACAAAGGAGCATGATCAAGGACCAATATAAAGAACCAAGAAAACGGGTTAGAGGAATAATAATCAACAGAAGGCCAAAATGACCACGGAGCAGGAAGACACATGCCTAACAAACCATAAGCACAACTACCAGCTAAGAGGTAGAAGCACCTCACAAACTAAATAAGCACAAACAATACGCCCATGCCGATGAAGAACCACAAAGCTCAGGATAGAAGACTGGGAGAGATATAAAAAATAGATGAAACAAGTGAAATAGAGAGAAAGTAAAGAAAGAGAAATTAGATATTGAATAACCAAATTTAATTTTAATAATACATAAAACATATCTAATTTATGTTTTAATAATACAAATTTATGTATAAATATTATCTATTTTATTTAATAATAAATAATATTTCTACATAAACATATGAATCGTATTAATCCGCGTACATGCGTGCAGACATTAATACGATTCATATGTTTAAAATAAAAATATGAATAACACTTATGTATATGAATAATACATAATACATATTTATATGAATAATACATAAAACATATGAATCGTATTTGAATAATACATAAAACATATGAAGAACAAATTTAGTTGTAATAATACATAAAACATTTGATTAGATATTAATAATATTTATACATAAAACATATGAATCGTATAAATGCCCGCACATGCGGGTATTAATACGATTCATATGTTTAAAATAAAAATATGTTAAAATCTTAATCTTAATTTCTCAAACACTCATCAACACTGACAAAATCTGAGAGAGAGAGAGACATAGAGAGATAGACAAAATGAGTTCGAGGGTGAGATGCAAAGAAAAAAAGATAGAATAAGTGTGATTATACAAATCTTTATGCACATAATAATTTGATTAGATATTAATAATATTTATACATAAACATATGAATTGTATTAATGCCCGCACGTACGATTCGTATGTTTAAAATAAAAATATGTTAAAATCTTAATCTTAATTTTGTAAACACTCATCAATACTGATAAAATGAGAGAGAGAGAGAGAGAGAGAGAGAGAGAGAGAGAGAGAGAGAGAGAGAGAGAGAGAGAGAGAGAGAGAGAGAGAGAGAGAGAGAGAGAGAAAAAGAAATATAGAACAAGTGTGATTACACAAATCTTTACGTATATAATAATTTAATTAGATATTGATAATATCTATACTATTAAAACATAATCTCTATTAGGATTCTGCCCTTGGTTTTTAACCTAATTACAAAAGAATGTCACTACCTTAATTTTATAGTTTCTTAATTATAGTTTTTATTATTAATTAAATCGTCCAGAAATATAAACTAATTGATAGCAAATATTTAGTGACAATCACATTTCATCATTTATTACAGTCGCTTGATACAACAAAACCAATTCAATAATTAACCTCTCTTATATACCTTAACCCAACACCCTGACTTACGAACAATAAACCCTATATTTCAATTACAATACTATTGGAAGCAAAGCCATTAAATGTTAACAATAAACTAAGATAACGAAAGCTTAAAGAAGTTGACATAGGATTATACAAATACGATAATCTTCATACTAAACAAATCTTGCCTACAGAAACGTTTGTATGCCAAATGTATCACATTATTGTTTTAAAGTGATATAGCAAAGGGATTTTTTTTTCTTACAAAATGTATTTGTTTTCCATTTTATTAAATTTTTAGCAAAGCTGGATATGATATCGTTTATATTCCCACTCTATTCCCAGTATATTCCTTAACAAGCCCCTTTTTATTAGCATTCATAATTTGATATATCATTTTTAAACAATTTTTTTTGTTAATTCATGATATTCAAACTTGGCCACCAATCAATATCATTTAATACAAACAAACTAAACGATTTGTTAGATACAATACATATATATATATATATATACACAAGTCATGTCCATTATTTTTGAAGCTTTTAGTTAATTTTATAGTTATTAGCTTTGGAAACAGTCATAATCATTATCACTTAAAGAAATATCAGAGAATATAAATATATTTAAAAGATTTTCTAAATTATGGTCACCGAATTTATTGATTAGGACGTTTCCATTTTAAATATTTTGACAAAAATAAATATTATTTGGTAAACACAAACAACCATTTTAATATAATAATAATAATAATAATATTATTATAATAGTAATAAATAAAGAAGATAATATTATTGAAATTAACTATAAAAATATAAAATCTATGAAAATATTAAATCAGGCAAATATTTATTAATTTTAAATAAAATTTAAAAGGAAACGATCCCGCGCTTTGAAAGCCCGGGTCAAAATCTAGTTTATACATAAAATCTATGAATCGTTAATGCCGTACATGTGTACGGGCGGTCCACCTAGTACTTTTATATTGCCAATTGCTTAGCCTCCATATCTTAATTTTAAGATTCACCCACCATGTCTTATGTAATATTTTTCTAATTATTTTATATAGACAATTGCTTCGCGGTCTTATTTTATTGTTTGTGTGAGTCAAAGTATTCATTGAGAGCTCCAGTGGAGAATCATATCAGATCTAGGAACATATAGAACTCTTCCTTCGGAAGGGTGACGGTAGGAGACTTTCCTGGTGACTTGAAGAGGTTAGTTATTTTTCTTTCTTTGTTTTCTGGTGAACGACGTGTACCTTTATAATGTTCTCTCTTTTTCTCGAGTGTCTGATAAGTTTATGACAATAACTATTATTATTGAGATTTTCCATCGTTAAGAAGCCTAGCTCTGTGAAAACTGAAAACAGCAAAACCAAGATGATCGATTTGTTTTCCTGCTTAGAGACGTTGAATCCTTTTGATTATTTCTGTTCATCAATATTAGTAGTTTGATTCTTGTTTTCGTTCTACTTAAGCAGGAGCCAATATGGCTGAGGAACTTTTGTCGTTTGCATTACAAAAGCTCTGGGACCTACTAAGCCAAGAATACGAGCAATTTCAAGGAGTTAAAGATCAAGTTACTGAACTAAAAACTGATCTATACACGTTGAAGTCATTTTTGAAAGATGCAGACGCTAAGAAACATACAAGTGAAGTGGTGAAACACTGTCTGGACATGATCAAGGAAATTATTTATGATGCGGAAGATATAATAGAAACATTTATTCTAAAAGACGAACTCGGAAAACATGGTGGCATCAAGAAGCGTATCAGAAGACTTGCTGGCATTTTTCCGGAACGCAGGGGAACAGCATTAGAGATTGGAAGCTTAAGTAAGAGGATAGCCAAGGTGATCTGTGATATGGAAAAGTTTGGAGTACAAAAGATTATTGCCGATGTAAGGGATCTACAACCTTCTCAACAACGAGTAGAATTTGCTAGAAAGTACGAGAGCAATCTTGTGGGGATGGAAGAAAATGTTGAGAAATTGGTTGGACATTTGGTGGAGGAAGATGATGTTCAAGTGGTTTCCATGACTGGGATGGGTGGTCTTGGGAAAACCACCATTGCTAGACAAGCTTTCCATCACGACAAAGTTATAAAGAAGTTTGATAGGCTCACATGGGTGAGTGTCTCACAAGTATATAACCGGAAGAATGTGTGGCAAACAATCCTGCTGAATTACAGATCCAAAGAAGAGGAAAAAGAAATCCTGAAGATGACAAAAGCTAGGCTCCAGGATGAACTCTTTCAATTGTTGGAAAATTCAAAATCATTAATTGTCTTTGATGACATATGGAAAGAAGAAGATTGGGATCAAATCAAAGAAATATTTCCATCGGGAAAAGGTACTTAATAAAAAGAAATATGAAACACAAATGACACCTAGTATGATCTTTGTATTTGGATATTACTAATACACGAGTAAATGTTTTACAGGGTGGAAGGTGCTACTTACTTCTCGAAATGAGCGTGTCGCAGGACATGGAGAAACATATATAATCAACTTTAAACCAGAATGCCTATCTGATAATGACAGTTGGACACTTTTCCAAAAGATAGCGATGCCAAGGAACGATTTATCCGGTAAGCATTCAAATGAAGGCAATTTGCGTTTCCATTTGGATCACAGTAAGATATGCTTTGAGATTATTCCAAGACAATATATCCGCCTTGAATGACTGGTTATTAAATCATATTGAAATGTATATTTGTTTCATGGTGTTGTGTAGAACTGAATAATGTTGATAAGCAAATGGAAGAGATGGGTAAGCAAATGATCAAACATTGTGGAGGATTGCCTTTGGCTATCAGAGTGTTAGGAGGCTTGTTGAGCGAAAATTACACACTGCACTACTGGAAACGAGTATCCAAGAATATTGGATCTCATCTCCTGGAAGGAAGGACCAATTTAAATAAAGACAACGACAACAATTCAGTAAAATATATATTGTCTCTGAGCTTTGAAGAGCTGCCTGTTTATTTGAAGTATTGTTTCCTCTACATGGCCCATTATCCAGAAGATTATGAAATATATCTACAAGGTTTGTTTCTCTACTGGGCTGCAGAAGGATTACTCATGTATAACGATGAAGATACCATTGAAGATGTTGGAGATACCTACATGGAAGAGTTGGTGAGGAGAAACATGGTTATTTCCAAAAGAGACAATACCACTTCGAGGTATGTAACATGTTCTTTGCATGACTTGATGAGAGATCTTTGTTTGTCTAAAGCCAAAGAAGAAAACTTCCTACAAATTGTCTCCCCGAGTGCACACCCTCAGTCTACTAGTATTTGTCGGAGATTTTTCACTCATGATCCCGATACGTTTGATGTTACGAGAGAAATAAATAATCCAAAGGCTCGATCTCTTGTGGTTGTCCAAAAGGTTGATTGTATGGTTCCAAATAACTGGAAAGATGCTCTTAGCTGGAAGCTTTCAAGTATAGACTTTACAAGGCTACAGCTGTTGAGGATATTACATCTCCCTAACGCTAAATTCGAAGAAGAGAAGCTACCGCATAGCATTGGAAAACTCATCCACTTAAGATATCTGAACTTATACCATGTTGAGGTATCTCATCTGCCCTCTTCTCTACGAAATCTGAAGTTGCTGATCTACCTTAATTTGGATCTATATGGTTGTTTTGTACCCCATAATCTTTCTATGGAGATGAAAGAATTGAGGTACCTTATTTTACCAAGGGATATGCGTAGCAAGAAAAAGTTGAAATTGAGTCATCTAGTAAAGTTGGAAACGTTGGAGAAATTCTCAACAGAGAATTGCAATTTAGAGGATCTTCGTGGTATGGCTAAACTGAGGACTCTTAGAATTAAGTTAACTGGTGAGAGCAGTTTAGAAACTCTATCTGAAACGATAGGTGGACTGACTCACCTGGAAAATCTTGATGTAGTCTATGAAGGGGCTAAGGGGACAAAAGAATGGAGAACTCTACTGGATTTCAGTAATCTCAAACAGCTGGAGTTGAGTATAAGGATTAAATTGTTATCTGAGGAACTACAATTCCCTTCTCGCGTTACACGTCTGTCTCTAGAATTATGCAGTTTGGTGGAGGATCCGATGCCCATTCTAGAGAAGTTGAGCCAACTGAAAGAGCTTGATTTTTCGCTAGAATGTTTCAGTGGAAAGAGAATGGTTTGCTCGGCTGGTGGATTTCCACAATTGCGGTGGCTATCATTCCGGGAACTAGGTGAGTGGGAAGAGTGGATAGTTGAAGGTGGCTCCATGCCCCTTTTTCAATCTCTGCTTATTGACAGATGTTCAAAGTTGAAGGAGCTTCCTGATGGGCTGCGATTCGTCACTTCCTTAGAAGAACTGTCTTTACATGAAACGGGAAATCAATGGAAGGAGAAATTGTTGGAAGGAGGAGAAGATTATTACAAAGTCAAGCACATCCCTTCCGTCAGAATCTACTAAATATAATCAAGAAAAAGTGCACCAGGTAATACATTTTGTGTTCTCTCTACTCCTCTAAATATCAAAGTACACATAATCATCAAGAGTAAAGAAGAGATATTGTTTTCAAAAATTGGATACTGCAAAGCGAATCTGAATTCGATTGACTTGTTTGTTTGTTTCTTATGTCTTTTTTAGACGAAACCTGATCTGAAGCGATTCTCTTATCAACATTGGGCATCAACGAATCAACCAAATAATAAACTATCAAGACTTACGATATTACCAGAAACAATAATACTTTGTGGTTTGTATCAAAACTGTCTTTTTTTTTTTTTTTAATGTTGCTGCTTTGAGTGATCATACTTATCTTCATTCGATTATTCCTATTGTATCAGAGCTGTGGGTAGCTTATTGGCTCTTTACATTTCTTTTTCTATTTGAGCATCTTTGTTTTGCAATTTTTATTTTCTGTTAAAAACCAAAATTTCTATAACTTTCCTATCTCTTAATGTTATTTTCTAAGAGAAGTAAAAATCTGCTTTGATTGGCTTTTTTTCTAAGAGACCAAACTGTCTTCCAATCGGCTTTGAAGCGAATGAACCGAATAGTAAACTGTTTGCAGTCTTTTGCTTTTCTGTTCTATTTGAAACATCTTTGTTTCTCCTTGAAACATTTTTTTCCTGGTTCCATATTGAATTTGGTGATCACAGTCACAGGTGCTTAAAAGTTATTTGTTTATTTTGTCCACGCAAAAAAAAAAAAAATTTTGTCCGTATCCCGTTTTGGTGATCAGAGATACTTTATTCATAGGTTCGGCTGTATTTCCTACTAGTTTCTTTGCTTCAGCACGACCTATTGGATAGGCTACAGTCGACATGTTTTTAACAAACGCAAATAATTGAGACTACTTTGTCCCCTTGAAGGTAAGGACATAGTAACTGATGTTCAACTAATAAATTATGGAGATGTTATGTACGCAGAAGACTTTTGTTTGTGTTCGTCCTTCTATTTAAATCAATAAAAACCAAGTAAAAGACCATGATTAATTTCCCAAAGTATGCGTTCTAGTATTTTTCTCCAGCTTGTTCAATCCTTATTCGATAAGGTCACATATATCAGTTGATGAGAGCACTTCTTATTTCCTACCATAAAAATTTCTCTTCCTTTTCACCAACAAATTCACCAACAAAAGAAAAAATAACAAAAACAAAACCAATGGCTAACACAAAAGAAAGGCTTGAATCTATAGAAACCGGTCAGAACAAGCTATAACTAGTAATGTAATATAGAAGACTATATTTAAAATCATATTCTCTTAAAAGGAATACATCAAAGAGTAACAAATTCTTGAATCCCAAATATCATCACAAAGAGGCCTTCTCAGTGTCAATGTCAAGGAATCAACTCTGTTGGTTTATTTTAAAAAACATTAATAAATTTCTTGAGATTCATCAAAAGGTTAACATAATTCTCATCACTTTTGACTCTCCAACTACTTCGCATCAGCAATATCACTCGGAAGATCTTCCCCTGAAGGTATTTTTCCGGGATAGTTAGTCACCGGAGGATCCGAACCGTTCATGCTGCAATTCAACAGGCAGAGACAAAAATATGACTTCAGAAACAAAATATGTGGATGTATCAAATGTGAGCGCTTTTATTATCAAACAAACTTACCATTTATCCACAAGAACAACTGAACGAAGCTCACAGTTAGCGAAACTGTAGCAATTAGAAGAAGTTGGGATATTGAGAACACAATACAATACCAAATGATCAAAAAGAGATAAGAAGATGAGCAAGCTTACTGTGAAGAAATCTCGCTTTTCACAGCTGGATCACAATCGTTTCCAAATGAGTTTAATGTATGATACAAGAACCCACTATGAGTAACAACCGCAATTTCCTTTTCTTTCCTTGTACTCAACCTGAAGACCAATCGAAAGATCATGTCAAGACTATCATAATAACCTAGTCTTATGTGAAAAACCCTACCACGTAAATTTTTATTATAAAAACAACCTATCAAGTAAATAGAGATGTAAATAAGAGTTGCAGATATTCACCAGTTCATGAATTTTACGCCTCTGGCTGCAATGTCTTTGTCCTCCTCTCTGATCTCTGGCTTCCACAAAACATCTTCGTCAGTCTCTACCTGTAAACAGAACGAATATGAGAAACTGTATAAACAAAATTAAAATAAAACACAGTAAAGGAAAAGGAAGACAAAATATATAGTTTCTACAGACAAATGGTTAAGGAGACTTGCCAATGAAAAATCAACTGCAGGGAATAATTCGCGGTACGTGGTGATACTGCGTCTTCTGTCGCAAGGATGAACACCCTGAAACCAAACCAAGAACATTTCAAAAGGGTTTTCTATTAACCTCAAGCAACTGCGAGGGCACAAAATGTGTGTGAAAAGTAAAAACATACCAAATGTTCTCGGCAAGATTCAATTGCAATGAATGGTGGACGATTTAAGCTTGATATAGCAGGACGGTCGCTGCTTCCTGCACCAGCTGTCATAAGCGGAGGTGCATCAACGCCATCTGTGTAACCTTCTCCTCCAAAAGTTCCAACCGCTGTTTGCAAAGTCCTAAAACAAAACAAAGTATTGAGGCAAAGGACGAACAATATAAGACAAATCACACAGCATCTAAACGACTTGTCTTATGTTTGAATCCAACCGTGGAATCGAGTATATTACCTGAGCAGAGGCGACACAACAACCAACTCAATCCTGTTAGAGATTCCACTTGCCTGAACATGCTTGCGTAAGTTATCAACCTACAACAACATGATTCATATTATAACATGCCTTTTGTGTGTAGCATTACCAACAACAGATCATTCATACTTTTATGCGAAATCCGAGTAACAAAACCCGAAAAAAACATGATGATACCTGTTGCCATCCGAGAGGTGTAAGATGTGCATCAAAGAGATCCTCAGATAAGTAAGCATCATGGTTCTTCTCTCCTTCTACATTATGAACCCCTTGAGCATGCCTCACCTAAACGCACACGACAGGAGGGCTCAAATCAGAATCTGAGAAAAATAGAGCCAAATCAAACAACACAATACTTTGGAAGAAACGCGAACCAGATGTATGGTTTTGCAACGATGCAGTGGGTAAAGGCCTTGACTTGGTTTAGCCTCCATATCTAAATTTTCGGATTCATCCACCAGAAAAAAAAAAGATCATTTAGATTCACACATATATGATATTACCCATGAAGCGTTCTTAAATAGAAAGCAAAACCCATTAAGCGTTAAACTCTAAAGATAGAAACTACACACAGAACTCCAGATTCCGACAAGAGATTGTAAGAGAAAGAGAGAGAGAGAGAGATAAGTAACCTTGAGAAGGAATAGAGTTGCTACAACGAGGAGAGAGAGTCCGAGGCGATGGAAGAGGAGAAACAGAGGAAATGGAAACGGAGTGGGGAAATGAAAGAGTTGAGTTCATTGGCGAAAGTTAAATAATAATATCGGAAACTGGGTGGAATCCGTGTGTCCAGCTTTTTTCTGGTTTCTTTCCTTTATTAACTCTCTCTGTTTTGTCATTACATGAATAAGACACTTCGGAATATTCCGGATTCATCAGCCCCTTTTGTTGTGGTTCTGTTTGGCTTTAACTAATCAATGGCAAAAGGTAAAGCAAAACGTACGAAACCTTTGTCCATATTTTCTGTTTAATTTTTAGTCGAACTTAATAAAAATTTAAGGTTACAACCTTTCCAAATCTTTTATTTTATATTACAACCTTTCTAAAATCAACCTTTCTATTTTTTATGTATTACGACCATAGTAAGTCTTTGATTCTTTTCTGGCCGACCTAAGTTGTTCTCTACTTCTGTCAATAGGACTTCCAATTGGGATTTTAATTCTGATGGCTGTAGAGGCTTTGAGTTATTTCTAAAGTTTTAAAGTCTGTTTTTTACCAATCAGACTTTAAATTTTCTAAAGTCCTAAAAGTTTTCTTAAAAAATCTCAAAGCCAAAATAACTAACTTTTACATTTAAGATGACTTGTTTTTTTCAAAGTCACAAATTTAGGTTTTTAGCAATTTCTAAAATCATTTCAATTTTTTAAAAGCCTAAAATTCTAAGAACCAATTCAAAATTAAAAGCCTCAACAGTAAAAGTCCTGAAAGTCATAAACAATCTGACCCTATGGCTAATTGTTTAACCGATAAGTGGTTACTCCTCTATCTTGCAAATTTTCCCTTCTTGTTTTTTTTCTGTTTAATTTTCTCTTCATGATTTCTTTTGATTCTCAAAAAAGTTGTTTTTTGTGCACTATCAAAAAGAGTCTAAAAGAAGACACAGAAGCTCACTAGGTAGATGATGGATTTGTGAGTTTAGGTTAAAAACTACAAATCCTAAACTTTCAAGCGGATATCACTTGATACAATTTTGAATGTGCTGTTTTGCCCAAGAATCGCTTAAATGTGAGATTGACGAAACTCTAGAGATTATAACATCTTTTGGAGGTGATTGACTTCATACAAAAGTTGAGGAAGACCTTTGTATTGTTCAATCTCAAGTACCTACGAATAAATACAACCTTTTTGATGATATGCATAAATCATGCGCAATCCTTTTAAAATACTATTGTTTTTTTTACAAGAACTTTTTAGAATTAACAAAATCCTAAGTTAAAACTCCTTTTAGAGCATAGACTTCAATCTTCCTAATCTCGGAAATATGTCAGCAAGTAATTCAACACTCAAAGCACAACACTAACTTTATATACTTGATCACATAAGCACGAACACAACACCTTAGGGGATTCGTCCTGAGAGAGCGGCGGAGTTGTGGTCCCCGTTGAGGGCATCTGAATCTAGATTCAGTTATCATTACCATGGCTCTCTCCTGTCAACTTGGTTCAGTTCTCTCTCTGTTGCGTTTAGGGTGGTTGAATGCTTAAGGTTCTCTGAGGACAGTCCCGATGCCTGTTTTCAAGCTCCGGTTTGTTCCTTCCGACAGCCGTGATGTGTTCGCTTATCTCTTGGGTCGCGTAGTCGGATTGGGGAGCAGTTATACCGACTACGCTTGACCATTGTTTCATTTGCTCTATTTCAAGTGAAGCATCTTGGCAAGTTAGACAGTTACTTTCCGAGTGGCATTGGGTTTGGTTTCAACGAAGTCCCTCCTCAGCTAGCACCGGAGTGTAAGCCAGGCTCTCCGTCGTCGCAGCTCGAGAGACCTTCGGGTTAGCCTTCGGCAAACCGTTCCCGCTTTGCCAAACTCCTCTTCACAGCAGGTTTCGATCAGCAAAGGGTTTAGGAAGCGCTTGAGTTAGAAAATAAGTTGATACTTGTTGCTAAGCTTTAGTTCTAAGTGTATTGTTGCAATGCAATATCCCTAGATCTTTTATGGATGATATAGGTTCTTTTACTTTTTTTTTGCGGCCTCTAGGATTGATCAGATCAGCTCTTTGAGCAATCTAAGATTTCAATCTCTATTGTAATCAAACTTTCATTATTCAGTTAATGATATTTACAATTTAGCAAAAAAAACACAACACCTTATGTTTTTCTTTTTCTTTTTCTGAGAGCTACTTTTTCATGATGCACGTCTTGCTTTCATAGCAAACAAGAACTTGCACTCTAAATTTTTCTCTAAAAAGTTCTCTCTTTTTTCGTAAAGTATAATTTTTTTTTCTTTTTATCTTTCAAATAAAATTATTTCGAACTTCACAATAAATATATTCGATTTTTCTAAATAAAATAAAATATGTATTTTACAGTACACGAGTTCTCTAACATAACTCATCTTTATGGCACTCATTTATACCACACCTCTTGATTTTGTTTGAATCTTTCTTCTCTCTTGTACACAGGGTTTAGGAAACATGGACCAATACACGAAGAAAGAAGATGAACTAAGGAATCCAAGAATATCAGGGTTTTTGAAATACCAGGACTGCTAGATTCATTAGTCTGTGATATATATTCCAGTGTTATGCAACTTCAGGCTGAAGAGTAATCAAACCATCAAATTTGCATCCAGCCTCTCATCTGTTTTAAGCCAACAAGAGGCAAAAATAAGATTTTCTTCAAATTAAAACACAATTTATTCATTCAAGATTGTTTCAGAGACAAAGATAGATCAAATGATTAATCTGTTTAAAACAGTTACATAAGCTTCAAATCCTCTACATAGTTTGCAAATGCGAAAGCTCCAAAATGATCAAACTTTTCCAATACCGGAACCTCAAACGTCACTCTTCTGATAATGTTCTTCTCGAGATGGTAGTAAAAGATGCTGAAAGGATTGTGTGTATACATTCTATATAACACAATCTCTCCACTACCAACCATTCCAGCAGGACGTACATAGTTGTGATGCCAGTTCAGCGACGCATGGGGCGATTTATAGATACGCTTCTTCGACCACGCATGTTTACTAGCATCCTCCAATACCCACAACTCAAAATGCTTATAGGCAATGTCACAAAAGTTAACACCTAATTTACCATCGTAGTTGATCAGAACCAAATATCTATGAATCGGCAATCCTAAAACGTCGTCAACGCCGATAAAACTGAACTTCTCGGACCTAACGTCAAAGCAAACAATCATATGTTTTCTATGTTGTATCAGTGCCGGATAAAACAGAACACCGTCGATGCAAATCCCGTTCTCGCATATCCCGTTCTCATCCAGAGGGTAATGAAGCGTGCTGCATCGAAGCTGCCTCCATGAGAGTTCTCCAGTCCCTAATGTTAGAACATGATAATTAGAGTAAAACGATATTCTGTGCTCTGGGCTGCCACACAGCCTGGTGATACGCAGTACCTTGAACTGTTTATCGATCGGATCGTATCCGAAACTATAATCTACTTTGCCTCTTACCCGCTCCTTCAGGTGGATCCCTTCTATTGCCAGTTTCGGTGTGGTTACAATCTCTCCCGTGACGGGATTAGAAATCACCGCCCAGGAACAGTTCTTACCGATGTGTTGACTGCAGACCAGACCGCGAACAGGACGACATAACTGTTGCAAATCTGAGCCGAGATTGATGTCGTGACGAGTGGCTACGATGGGTGAATTGCTGTTATCCGGGTCTTGTTGTTGTTGCTGAGGCGAAGAGTAGAAGAACAAGTTGGATCCGACTTTGAAGGCGAACAGGATCCTCCTCGGTGGTGTATCGGGAGGCTTGATCGGGAACAAGAGGTTGTAGTTTGGACGGCGAGCTATGGAGGACCAGAGCTTGCACACGCAGCGGCATTGAGCTATGGACTTTAATGGGAGTCGAGATAAGATGTTGATGATGACATCAACAGGAATCGAGACGGAGTGATTGGTTTTTTCACCAGGGGTTGAAGATCGTTTGTTGGATCCGGAGAGGTTATCGCCGGAGAGGGTTGACCAAGTTAATTGTTTTCGTTGTGCCATGAGGGGACTTGGGCGTCTCCGTTCGTTTTACTTTTGTAGACTTCTTCGACCACGAGGACATAAAGGCAGTGTTATAATTTTACACACTACCTAATTGGTTTGCCCAAAAAAAAAAAAAAACACTACCTAATTGGTTAATATTTCTTTTCCGGAATGGTGCGGTTCAAACTTAAATAAATCAACCAGGCCCATGTGATTGTTTTTGTCATCTGTATTACAAATGATAATAACTAGGATACTTGGATTTTAATTATAGAATATTACCACTCATAAAAATTAGTAAAGTAGGAAAATTTACTTTTAGATTATATATATCCCCTGTATACTAAAATTTACTTTTAGATTATATATATCCCCTATAGACAAATGGAAAATGTTTTATAAATCCAAAAATCAAAACTATACCACGTTTCTTTGATAGTAAATATTTTTGTAACTGCCAATAACTCAAATTCCTATTTTAACTCAAAATTTCCACCATTACACACGTTCAACAATGAATTCAATAACTTCTGATCATGTTGACTGTCTCATCTCCTATAACTTCCTATCAATTTTAAAAAAAAACTTCCTACCAATTTTTTTTTTTGTGTAAAAGTTCCTTCCTATCAAATGTTTGTCTATATTTTTTTGTGTCTTATTCTTTGTCGTTTTTATTTGGTTCAGTGTTGCAAACCAGATCGACAAAAGTTTATGATTTCCAATTAATCTTCTCTTTTCCTGAAAAGGTATTCTATAATTCTTCCTGCATGATTTAAACTGAAGATACAATTATGACAATATATTTCTGTTTTTGTAGGTTAATTTTCGCAGAAAGACAAAATGAGAACTCCATTGTCACAAGTTTGGTATTACTATCACAAACTAGAAGTTATTTTCAACGGGAAAGATTTTTGTCTGGATAAAAAAGTATACACACTTATCTTTAAAGCTATGATTTCTAGAAATCTGTTTCAAAAGGTGAAACTCAGCTTTGTAGACTATGTTCAAAAAAAAAAAAAGCTTTGTAGACATTTCTTAGAACATCTCCAATGGTGCTTCATTTTTTACTTTTTGCTTCATTTTCTACTCTAATGGTGCTTCATTTATTTCTTCATTTATTCAAATTTTGAAGAATTGAATTTGAAGAAATACTGTTCAGTTCTTCATTTTTTGAAGATGAACTTTTTTATCTACAAACTAATCCTTAATTTTTACTTATTGTTATTTGTACTTAAACAAATTATAAGTGTTAATGTCATCCAATTAATTTCAAAGTTTATATTATTACTTTTATCTAATTGAATGTTAATGATGAAGAACATGAAATTATTAGTTTCTGATAATTTTATGTTTGATTTAGATGAATATAGAATGAATAAGCTCAATTTTTTGTTTTAAAATACATATCTAATCACTTAAGAGATATATGTATTTAGCGTTTTTTATAAAATCTATTTATTTATGTTATATGTAATAGATTGTATCATATAATAATTTTTAACTTATAATAAATAGTAATTGGGTCGAATTAGTGTAAAAACAGAATAGATAGGTAAAATTAGTAAATTTGAAAAAGTGTAAGGTGTTATTAATAATTAATTATGAAGTGTTGATAGAATATATTTAGAATATTCATTTTTGAAGAAAAATATGAAGTAAACCATTGAAGAACATAGTGCTTCATTTTTTTTAAAGAACTTCAAATTTTGAAGAAAAAAATGAAGTTAACCATTGGAGATGATCTTATAGGGCATGGTCCATGGAGATGGGAATCAAGTGTCTGTCAATGATAATTTGTGCAGATATATATTTCAAATATGAAAGCGTGTATACATGTAAGTTGAGTACTTACTTAAGTGATTTAATCACATTTCCCTACATTTATAGATTAAATATATACGATAAAGTCTATAATTTATGCATCATATTTAACAACTATTCTTAATCCTATTAAAATCCTATTTACCAAAAAAAAACTATTCTTAATCTACGACATGCAATTTAATTTACAAACTTGTGGTAGAATTGAAATTTCTCATTTTTAGTACTAATACAGTTATTTGATATATATATATAATATATATATATATACTTTCTACTGTAATGCTTATTTGCTACCGTAAAACTAAATATGTGAATTTCATTGATTTAGTCTTTTCTTAAAAATTCTTCTATTGGGTTTTATCTTTATAATAAGTTTTAGCTATCAAAAACAAACTTGCGAACATGTATTATGTATTCGTTCTTTTGATAAATCATAAAAAGTGTTTTATTATTTCCAATGGCTTTATCTTATTTTGAGTCATTGCAGTTTTATGATCATATAATTAGAAAGATAATGAAACTGACCTTTTGTTCAAAAAAAATGAAACTGACCTATGCATAGCATGGGAGGTAAACTAGTATACATACTAAATGATCATCGTGTTTTCTGTAGTTTTCTCTTTTATCAAATCTTCAAGTATTATAGTTGAGACTTCTAATTATATTGTAGCATGTAAAACTAATTAATATTTTTAATATATTTGATTAACCAATTAGAAGTTGGTTAAATCTTTTTTTTTTGCTAGCTATGAATTTGTTATGTGAATTTCATATGATTGTTTACCCATTTTGTTCGAAACTTCTTAAATATATATATTAATATTCTTTCAAAAAATCAATTTTAAACTTATCATTTGAAATTTTAGACTCGTATTTTTTCATTGACTTTATTTTAAAAATAAATCTGTTATGTGGTTGCTATCTTATTATATAAAACTTGGTTCTTCTAAATCTGAGTTTACAAAAAACGTCGCTCTGAGTGCGATCAACTTCACGAACAGACACAAGCCTTCCTCAACCGCTTCTTTGGTGTCCTTCCGGCGGTTTTAACCGCAGGATTCTCTTGTTTTCCTGTTCCTATGTTTTCTACACGCACATCTTTGATGGTTTTGTGCCTATCTTTGTTGTCGAGGTTGAAATTCTTCATTCGACATCAAATCCTCCTTTCATTATTTTCGAATCATGGCAAGGTTGATTGGTTCGTATATCCAGTTGCGACATCTACAATGGTTTTTCTCCTATGGTTATCGACTATGATCCACGTCAATGTTGGTGTTGTTGTTGTCTCCCCTTGGGGGTGTTCTTGTCCGACCTTTGGGTGCGGTTTTCTTATTACTCTCGAGTTATCGATTGAGAATCATTGGATTAAATTTGTAATCTGGTATTGGAAACCGCCATGGTCAAATAAGAGAAAGTTCAGGTCGTGCATCATATGGATATTGAAGAGACGATTGGAACAATCATCTTCTGGGTGTCTTGTCTATTCATGGGATAGGGTGATTGTCGTGTTAATGATTGTGGAGAATCACCGAGTGGGATTTCCCCGGAGTTGTATAATGATGGTGATCGACGAGTCATTGTCCACAAAAGTAAGGAGTCCAAAGATGTTTTTCTACAACAAAACAAATCGAAGATATGGCTATATTGGGTTCAAAGCAAAAGAATTTCAATGTCATGGATAGTTACAACAAAGCATGTTATCTCCTACAGTGAGAGTGTTTGGGACGGATTGCGATGTAACAGATGGATCGCATCCAATGATCTTCTTAGAGAAAAAAGGTATTTACTCACAAGAATTGAGAGCCACAAGAAAGATCTTACAAGACCAAGAACCAACTTGAGAAAAGCTAGCGAGTCAGCCTATCCTACGAATGCGCTAGGAAGCATCGTGTTACTGCTATCTCTGTTAAAAGTTCTTATTAACAACATGTTTTATGTAATTTATGATTCATGTAATATATGTTACGTTGGTTTGATATCAATAAAGTTAAGATGTTATAAAAAAAAATATGTTATGTGGTTATCCAATAGATTACTGAAATTGAAATGATAATTTACCTCTCTGAGTCATTCCATTTAAAAGATATATGTATACATATATAACTATTTTCAAAATATATTAATTAAATTTTAAACTCAATTTTGTTCGCTGAATTAATTTTTAAGTTAGGCCCTGTTCTTTTCATGAGCTCTGCGACCAGCGGCAGCGATCGAAACTTAGGCTTATGACCATAGCCAAAACTGCATCCGTGAAACAATTTCAACTTGTCTTTCATGTCGCTGCGGCAAACAGAAAAAAAGTAAAACAGACACTGAAAAGCTCTGCGATAGCTACGTCTCGTTTTTGTATCTCCGAAAAATTCACAAGCGACTATTTTAGTTTCAGTTCCATTCAATTTTTCTCCGTGGTAGTGTATTCTTCCGCCGCTTCTGCTAGTTGCAGCGTGCATGAAAAGAATATTAGCGCTAGGCAAAAAAGACTGAACCAGTCGAACTCAAACTGACGCAAACTAAACCAAATATATGTCTCAGTCATTCTGTTCAATATTTTATCAACCTAAATGGTTTGCTTTGGTTCTATTTTAAACCAAATTGAGTACTCAATTTTACTAATAAAATCGAGTATGAGATTTTAAGACAAATGCCAATCGTAGTAGTTTCCACTAATTCTATACACATGTTTATAATTTGTAAATAATTTACTACTAATAAAATATGTATTTACTATCCTCTTGCAGGAGTATGTAATTTTGAGTATGTAATTTTAAATAGAATTTTTGTTAAATTAAAAAGATCCTATATAAAAGACAAACAACAACAAAGGATTTTAGATTCTGAATCGAAACTAATAGTTCACCATTTGGTTTTCCTCAGATGGTAGAGAAGACATTAATTTGAAGACTTAAACTTGATGCAATTAAAAAAAAAGAGATTTATATTTTTTTTTAAAAACAAGAGATGTCAAATCCTTTAAAACAAAGTAAACATAAGGTGACTGACATTGATGTCTGCCTTGATGGATATGCTTTAAAACCGGTGGTTGTCTTCCATCCAAGGAAAACCTGTTTGCTCACCAATTTTCATCATTTCTTCAACGAATCCTTGTTCCAGATTTTGATTTTTGTACGATTCATCCTGAGGCAATCGAACAATATATTGTTGTTGATATTGGTTATGATTCAAACAAATATATGGATGCTAATTATAAGCTCTAACCTGATTCATAACCGGAATATATACTTCTTGGTTGCTACTTGCTGCGGGAATACTAACAACAGCGTTATCATGCGCTACATCACTATGGTATTCAGAGATTACGGACTGCAACATTTTGGTTGGTTCAGCAATAGGGGTTGGTGCCTTTTTCAAGTCCAGAGCCATTGAGGAAGACTGGCCGATTTCAAAATTTGGATCGTTCAAGGTTCGGTTATTATGATGAACAAGCTCCTTGACATATTGATCAATGACACTACATAACTCAGAACGATCGTCATCGTTCAAACTCAAATCTCCCATGTTCCCGCTGAGACACGCGAACATGAGCTCCCTCATGTATTTCTCCTTGTTTAGGTCATTCTGTTTCTGTATTTTCGTCCTGACTCTTTCGATCATCTGATGGAGAAATTCTTCATGATTCACCGATCTACGTGTCTTTTGCTTCTCTGACAACATCTCAAACTTCTCTAATATGCTTTTCACCTCTGAGTGCGATGGCCATACCTCTGGATTAGGGTTGCATTGCTTGTAGATGACCGCACACGTATCAACGTCGCAAAGAACATGGAGCTCATGGAGTTTCTTCATCAATTCATCCTTTCTTAAGTTGAAAGTTGCTTCCCTCGCCGTGCCGTCGGTAATATAAGTTATGTCCATCTTTTTCTTCCCCATAATGATTGTATGATTTTCTTTCTTTCTATGGTTTTTGTATTATGTTTTATTATGGTAAAATACATTTTATATAGTAGTCAAAGACTCCAAATGATTTGGTTCACTCTGCTGGCTAATTTTACTAGAAATGCTAAGTATCCAATTAGTGGATTTTTATTAATTATAATAGTTAGCTAATGCTTACTCATGCCACAAGATAAGTACTATTTATTGCTGTTAACAAGTGTAATTTGTGAAGGAGATCTTCACTTTGTAAGGCTATGCACATTATTTGTCAAAAATCCACTGTCTAAATATGATATAAAATATTTTATTTTAGAGATTTTCATGCCTTTTCAATAAATATGATTTTTTAGGGGGGTGGGGTTAAAATGAAATGAAAACGTTTTACAATCAATTAAGGAAACCAACTGAAAAACAATTGGAAAAATGGAAACAATTGAACCAAACTGAAAACTGTGGAGTGGAAGGAAAGATGAGACTATCAGCGATATATAAACAACCCTACAAAAACACATAATAGTTGAAGTGAAATTATATGACTTAAAAAAACAAACTGATTAAAAAATTACACCGTCAAAATAAAAACAAAACATAGCCACATTGAATACATTTCAACAAGCGTCTTGGATATTTAGTCAACCCCGCAAAAAAAAAAAAAACTTAGGCTATATATAAACTAAAATCATTTATCTTTTTATGTTACCATATCACTGAGAGATTCTCTATAAACTTGAAATTTTCAGCATATTTAAAAAGATTAATGAATTGTCTCAAAATTCTCAACCTCTTATTATTTACACCAAACATATAACTAAAATATTTATTAATCCATATATCTTTTCTAATGCTTATATCAGATTCAATCCAATTAAAATTTTGATATCGATCTTTTTTTGTTCAAAAAAAATAATTTGGTGAAAAGTATATATTATAATCTAAAAACACAAAAGTTCAGAAATAAATAGAGAAGCTTCGTAAGAACAAAGTGGAAAATATTTTATGTCATTGTTTTCTCAAGTTTCATTAGACTCATGCCAATGAAAATAAAAATAAACTAATCTGATAAGAAATGTTTTTCCTGAGGTTATGACCGCTAGCTTCTCAGTTCATTAGAGTGCAGGTTAAGAATGGAGAAAGCACAATGTTTTGGTCGGACTACTGGTTACCAATGGGTCGGCTGATTGAAATTGTGGGGGATAGTGGACCTCAGAGACTAGGCGTTGGACGTCAAGCGAAAGTAGCTGATGTTGCGAATGAGTCTGGATGGCAGTTTTGACGTTGTCGCAATCGCCACTTGCAGCAGATCATCGCGAGTATCGGTAGTGTGCAGGCACCAATAGCGGGTAATGTGAAGGATGTGACCTTATGGAGAGCCGGTCCCAATGCGTATAACAACAAGTTCTCTTTTAAAACCTGGGAGCAGTTACGGATGCACAAAGAGAAGCAGGGCTGGAGTAAGGTTGTTTGGTTCATCCAGGGAGTGCCCCATTTCGCTTTCTTCACTTGGCTCGCAGTCGGAGATAGACTAGCAACTGGTGCGTGAATGTTACAGTGGGGAGCAGTGCAAAGTTGTGTATTCTGTGGTGAGCCGATCAAGTCCAGGGACCATCTTTTCTTTGCTTGCCCTTATACATTCACTGTATGGCTAGCAGTAGTGGGTGATCTATTGGAAGCTGACGCTGACCCAGACTGGGAGGATACTCTAACGAGGCTAGTGGGGCACATATATGAAAAGCTTACCTTTATACTGCTAAGGTTGGTGTTTCAAACTACAATTTATTACATTTGGAGAGAGAGATATGATAGGAGGCACACAGGGAAATTAAAGGAAGTGACCCGGTTATCTTCACTTATAGAGAAAACCATCAGGAACAGGATTATGTCTACCCGCTACTTTGAGAAACCCAAGCTTTTGGGACTGCTCCAAAGATGGCTGCGAGGACATTAGTTTCATGGTGATAGTTTCAGTAGCTAGCCTCATTCTTATGATTCTTTTACGTACATAAAAAATTTTCCCTCTTCTTAATACAAATTTAACATTTCACCAAAAAAGAAATGTTTTTCCCTTTTTATTTGACCACCAAGCTTAAGTTTAGACCAGAAAAAATTTGTGGAAAACCATGATTATAACATAATCAAAGCAATGATTTACAAAATCAGTTTTGAAAATAAAAACTGGCAAGATATATAACAATAAAACAATAATAATTTAGTGAAAATACATGAAATAACTTGAGCTTGGTGAAAATTGTGGTCAACAAATAATAATTAGTAAAAATACGTATTATAATCTAAAAATACATAATTTGCAAACAAAAATATAAAAAGCATCAGAAGAAGAAATTTTTTGTTACAATTGTTTTTCACATTCATAAATTTGTTTTTTTTTTCTTTTCTCACAAGATAAGAGAAACTGAAAAAATGATGGAAACCAGATCAAAGTATTAATACATTAATACATAAAAGAAAAAATATTTTATAATAAAAAATAACAAGAGATATCAAATAAAACAATAAAATTAGTGAATATATGTATATATAATTTGAATTTGGTGAATAATGTATTCAATAATTTAGTGAAACTAGATGACATAATACAACATAATAAATAGTGAAAATAAATAGAAAAAATTCATTAGGAAAATAACAAAAATTTTTTTTATGATATTGATTTTTCTAATTTAACAAACTCATGTCAATAAAAGTTAAGATGAGTGAATACAATAATCCAAAAACGAACACATACGAACATATATGATAATGGACGACTTAAAATAAATGAAACAAAATAAAGTAATTAAACCGTCTGAATTTTTTTTCATTAACATTAAAATTATACCGTCCAAATAAAAATAAAACATTTTCTAATTTGAAAATCATAACTATGGTAATATGTAATTTAGTCGACAACAACGACTTCGACGTTCAATATAGTAACATCCTATATTAGCAAAAAATCACATGGGAATAATGGTTCACACAATATATAACCAACCCGTAAAGCTAAAACCTAACCTAATATCAGTTCAAACATTTAACGAAGGCAATCCTTGTGAGACCCTTTTTCAAAAAAATAAAAAAAATAAAAAAAAACCTTGTGAGACCCCTAATTTTATAATATATGTCTCAAATGTATATTTAAACTTGATCATGATATGTATTTGCCACTCACTCAGATTTTAACACATGTAAATTAATAAACTTAACAATAATCTAAAGTCGTTTCTAGATGAGATTTAGCAAAAAATAAAAAAAAGTCAAACATAATTAAGATAAACTAGTTGT
Organism: Brassica nigra; assembly: GCA_016432835.1. Classification (NCBI taxonomy): domain Eukaryota; kingdom Viridiplantae; phylum Streptophyta; class Magnoliopsida; order Brassicales; family Brassicaceae; genus Brassica; species Brassica nigra. The sequence continues at coordinate 9,674,993 of CM028249.1, read as the reverse complement.
TTTCCTATACGTGTGCATGTATAAAATTTTTTAAAATAATTTTAAAATAAAATTTTGTTAATTTAAGATTTTATTATGTGCTTAAAAATTTAATTTTAAATATAATTATATGTAAAATTAACAAAAATAAAAACTTTTATTTAAATTTAAATTTAATAATACATATGAATATATTTTAAATTAATTTTGGAAAATTTTATCTATTTATTTTGGTTAGTTATATTAAATGAAATTCTATTAAATTAAGAGAAAATTTTGTTAGGTATATAATTATCAAAACATAAAACTAAATAATATTTCTGAAATGTGTAGATATTAAAAAAAACTAATGGTATTAGATTAGAAAACTACAATTTTTTAGAAAATTGCATAAAATTTTGATTAATTTTTTTAGTAATAAAATATATAACTATAAAAATAGAATTAAATAACATTTGATTTCTTGTAAGATATTATTATATTTATATTTTTACCATTATATTATTTACTATTATATTAATGATGATCTATGAGTTATTATTTTATTTAAAAATTTTTTACCAAAAATATAAATCAACATTAAATGTAAATGTCCATATCACAATCAAATTCAAGTCATGTCATGTATGCCGTGTAATCATTTTTCTTTCAAAACCAATATGGTGATGACACATGACAAATTACTTATCAAATAATGTTTAGGAAATATATAATTCAAATAAAATATGTTAAACAAATTCTTATACAAATGTGATTATATGCTAGAAAGCGCATTTTAAGTAGTTCCTAACATGGGTATTACCACATTTCAAGTCCCTTCCCCATTGTATTTCTCAAGCCCTTCAGTATAATTACTAAGCCAGCTTTCAAAATTATTGATAAAAGCTACATATATATTTGAAAGAAAACAAAAAACAGAACAATATAAATCAAACAAAATTATCGGGAAAATCGCATAAAAAACCGTGAAGTGTCACTCACTGACACTTTAAACTTTGAAATTTTTTCACCAAAACTTTTAACCTTTAAAATGACATTTGTATCATAAAAAACCTCCAAACTAAAAAGTTGACCTGTTTAATAGGTAAAGAAAAGAAAAATTAAATAAAAATTTCTAAAATTAAACTGAAATTCCAAAAAATAAATTAAAATTCCAAAAATTAAATAAAGTTTCATAAATTAAAAAAATAGAAAATTAAATAAAAATTCATAAAATTAAATAGAAAAAATCAAAAATTAAATAAAATTAAAGTTAAACAAACATTCAGAAAATTAAATAAAGTTCAGAAAATTATATAAAATAAAATTCACAAAAAGTTTGACAATTCAAAAATTCAAAACAAAATTAAAACTAAAAAAGTATTTTTCAAAAAATTACAAGATTATTTTTTTTAACGGACATATCATCGTTGACAATTATAATTTCAAACATATCATTGCTTACGACGATGGTTCTCACATAACCATTAACAATGACGGTTTTGACATATTTCCAACGATAGTTTTTGATATCATTGTTGAAAATGATGGTAGAACATGTATTACCCTAAATTTTAAAAGATTAAAATTTAAATTTTATGGTTGTTAAAAACATTGTTCTTTGTGAAATTCATGAATTTTTATTTAATTTTATGATTTTTATTTAATTTCTGTATTTTGATTTAATTTTATTTATTTATTTGAATTTTTATTTAACTTCTGATCTCTAGTTATTTCTCTGATTTTTGTTTAATTTTTTGAATCTTTATTTATTTTATGAAACTTTATTTGTTTATGAAACTTATTTAATTTCTGAATTTTATTTAATTTTCTGAATTTTAAACTAATTTTATGAATTTTTATTTATTTTTCTGAATTTTATTTAATTTTCAGTTTTTATTTAATTTTCAGTTTTTATTTAATTTTTATCAATTTTAATTTATTTTATGAAGTAAATAAATATTTTTTTTGAAAAAACCCGACACATCACCACTTTTACCTGTTAAAAAAGTCAACTTTTTAGTCTGAAGATTTTTTATGAAACAAATGCCAGTTTCAAGGTTAAAAGTGTTAGTAAAAAAATTTCGAGGTTTAAAGTGTAGTTAGTGTTACTTTCAATGCATCATAACTCATAAGTCATGATTGTACCATAATGAAATAACTCCTCAAAAAGAGAAGAGAAATTGATTCACATCTGACAGAAAACAAATTATTGACATGAAAAAAGGTTGTCAAGGGAATTTTACATTCATCAAACTTATGTCAACAGAGTTTACGCTGTAGCACACATGTTAATTTCGAAAAAAAAAGAATTCTTTCAAAAAAAAAAAGTTGTCAAAAAATCAACCAATATAATAAGCAGATGAAATCTATAGCTTAACATATAGATAAACAAAAGGAGTGAAAAAAAAAACAAAAAACAAAAGGAAAAACATCTCTATACGACTATACCACATGAACCAAAGTTTATATATTACAGATGAGTAACAGTACTTGGATCAGTACCGTTATATTCGAGTTTATGAAGCAAAAACATGCAACAAAGCTCGCCTAGCTTCACCAGCACTTACACTTTAGACGGCATAAAATGTTAGCAGAAGAAAAAGTTCTTGAACTTGAACACAAATTAAATGAATCATATAGATCCTCAGCTCAATGATATATGCATTTTACTATGTCTGTCAAAAGAGAGACCAGACTCTCTTCAAATTTTACTTTTGTTGTCCCGATGTCATCGCCTTGAGCTTCTCCTCCAAAATGTCCTTCTCGAGACCGTACATTCTGTTCAAAGCATGCATATTCTCAAGGGTCTCGCTAAGCGTTCTACTGTCACTCCCGTCACATCTCAGATGCTGCATCGGACCATGCAAGAACCTGTTCACGATACCTCGGCTCAAGTCATCAACAGCCCTCGTCGTTTTCTTGTTGAGGTCATCTCCCATTTTGGACATGCACTTCTCCAGCTCCGCCGTTCTGATCCTCTCTGCGTAAGCTCTCAGCTTCTTGATCGTAGGAACCGTCTCTAGCGAATCCCTCCACGCTTCAAACTGGTTAGACTCCTCCGCGATTATGGTCTGAGCTTCCATCGCTTTCCTCAACCTGTCTTCTTTATTGGCCGCAACTACTTCCTTGAGGTCGTCCACATTGTAAACACGTGCGGTCTCCACTTCGTTGACGCAAGACCCGACGTTTCTCGGAACAGAGATGTCAACAAAGAGCCTCACTCCTCCAATCTCTTGACAAGCAGGAGGGAGGGTCTCAACATGCTCCTTCAAGAACAACGGCGACTCAGAGGCCGTGCTGGTGAACACAACATCCGCTTCAGCAGCAGAAGCTAGCATCTCATCGAGTGGTCGATACAAAATCTCAACACCAGGAATCATCTCCTCGCGTATGGCTGTAACTCTCTCTTCGCTTCTGTTGACCACCACCATTTTGTTGCAACCTTTGGCTACCAAATGCTTTATCACAAGCTTCCCCATCTTCCCTGCGCCGATGATCAACATCCTAGCGGACGCGTGTGAGGATTCAGGTAGCTTCATCAGAGCAAGCTCGACAGCAGCTGAGCTGACGGACACGGCTCCTGCAGCGATGTTTGTCTCCGTTCTGACACGTTTTCCAACTGTTATGGCGTGTTTGAACAGCCCGCTGATGTTCCTCCCAAAGCCATTCACTCCTTGCCCAACTTTGACGACTTGTTTCACCTGTGCGAGGATCTGGCCTTCTCCTAGGACGAGAGAGTCAAGACCAGCTGAGACTTCGAATATATGCTGCGTAGCGTCCTTGTTGTAGAGAAGGAAACGGTGCTGACATATCTCCGAAACTGGGATTCCACTTGTCTGCCAAAAAGAAACATGATAATGTTAACACTTACTACTACAAACTGCAACACACCAATGACAAACACTTACTACAGAAGTAGAACCAATCTGAAGTACCTTAGACATCCATTCAGTGACTTCTTTGACTCCACGGTGCTGAGAAAGAGCTAACACATAAATCTCCATACGGTTGCAAGTACTGAGCACAGCAGCCTCTTCGATATGATTCAAACCGCACAATTCGCCAATAGCTCGTGGCCATTCAGCTTCGGGGATAGCAAGCTTCTCACGCATCTCAACGGGAGCTGTGTGAATGCTGAGACCAATCACCACAATGCTGCTTCTTTCCTTCGTATATCCTGATCAACACAGAAAACAGAGCTACAACATCAATCACTAGCAATGCCGTTTACACATCAATCACTACAAATCCACAAAAGGTTCAAACTTTATTAGACTCAATACAAACCCAGAAGAGAGAGAGAGAGAGAGAACTTACTGTCAGGTGCAGAGTTCTTGAGTTGTTCGAGAGCAGAGATGGTTACAGAATCAGACGGAGAAAGCTCGCAGCGTGCTCTATGGATGAGACTACGTTTGACTCCATTGTTCCTCGGAAGAGAACGAACACCAATGAGACCCAATGGTGTAGACGTAGAAGAAGAAGAAGAAGATAGAGAATGGTGATTCAGTAAAGTCTCAAGCTTTGGGCAACCCACGAATGCATTTGAAACAGCCATGGAAACCCAAATCTCAATCTCGCTTTTACCTCTCTTTTGTCTACAAAACCCAGATCAGGAATAGAGCAGAGAGACAGAGAGGGATGGGGAGCGATGTGGAAGAAGGAGATCGTTGAGAATATGATTTGAGGAGGATTGAAAGAGTTTTGGCCCGGTTTAACCGGTTTGGGATTAAATTGGAGGGTTTTGATTGGATGGAAATCTTTAAGATATGTGTGAGAAATTGGAAAAGGAGAGATTGAGATTTTGATGAAATTTGATTGGCGGGTGGAGAACACGTTTTATCCACACTCGTTGTTGATTTGGTGGCCTTTCTACTTCCACGGCAACTTTTTATTTATTTGTTATTTTCCTAGTATTTTAGACTTGTGACTCTTATGAAATCTATGCTTAAAACATTTTCTTTGTTTTTTTTTTGTGAAGAAAAAGTTAAGAAAATATGAGTGCATGCAAATGATCCGGATATCTGAAACGAATCTATGTAGATTTAGGAGAACCATATGAATGTATAAGAAGTTATAAATTAAAGAAATCTTGAGTAATTTTAGTCAAAATAAAAGGTGAATGAATATGTTTTAATCGTCAACTAACTTTAAGATTTTCAGCATTTTTAATGCATAGAGCTATGGGAATATTTTTGTTTGGGACGTAAATGGGAACTTCTAGCATAAACTTAATTTTGAAAACTATTATTACTATTTTTTACTATTTAATTTATGTTACATTAAATGCTTTTTGTTATATTTTGAAAATTAGAAAATAGAAAAAGAAAAATATAGCTTTTGTGACTTCTTTTGCGATTTGAGCAACGAACCACTTACACTATCATCTAGCTTGCAGATAGACGTTTGGCAGTTTTGAATACTTTGTCGATCTTCTTGATGAGGATAGTTGTCGATGTTATCATTTTTCATTTTTCCATCGTGTGTTTCACTTTTGCCAAAGATGATATGTAATTGTTTGAGAAACAACTGCCCAGCCCCAAAAAAAAAACTGCCCAACATATCTATATGTCTATATGTGTTTCTCTCTGCCTCATGTATTGGGACGTTTTTGTAATGGGGCAGCATGGGGACAACTCAAAAACATCTCGGAACCATCTCGAGCATTGAGTGGATTAGTCATGGCATTTGAATCTACATAGATTATTTGGATTTCGGATAATCCGGACTAGGGTATTTTGGAAAATTTAGGAATCAATAAATTTTAGACCGGATGATTTTCTATTTTTTATGAAATTTAAAACAAAACTGAATTATTTAGCTTTTGAAATTTGGTTAAGGTTTAGACCCGTAAAAATTGTAAAACCCGAAAAATAGACCAATAAAAATGTTAAAGATCTCTTAATATCACTGACAACAACCAACAAATATCCAATCACTGCAAAAATAAAAATAAAAAACAATAGAGATAAACTGAGACGGAGAATATTTCAAAAGCAATAGTAAACAAGAACCATATTTTTCAAAGATAACAGTCTCTTTCAAAACATTCAGAAAATGATTTGTAACAGAGAGCATAAGCAATCATAAAATAGAATACGATTCAATTTAGGTTTTGATTGGCAAACATCTTAAAACTGTGGAAAAGTAACAAGTTGCATGAAATGAAATTTTAAATCTATGGAATGAAAACTACAAAATTATTTTTTACGATTGGATAAATGATGGAATACAAATTATAATTATAAAAAAATTTATACACTAATAATTTATTATAAAAATAAATATTAATAATTAAACTAATTACTACAAAATGTGAAAACAAATCAAATTTATTTTTAAAAAAATATTTCAGTTTTATTATAATTATTATCTTATGTTAATATGTTGTAATAATAATTAGACATATTATATTATTAAAAATAAAATAAAAGTATAATTTATTTATACAATAACTATTTATCATTTGAATTTACCATAATTAATCAAGAGAATAGAATACGAACTCTTCCCAAAAATATGCATTGGCTTATAACCATTTAGAATTTTCAGCTGTCAGTTCTATTTAGACTCAAACTCTACACAAAAATAAAACACGAACAAAAATTCAGCGACCTAATACAATCATAGCTTTGATTATGAATAACCAATTTTAATATGAACTCAGAGGCAGAAGCAAGTGAAGGATGGGTGGAACGCCGCACTCCTATTTTTTGTTTTCCTCAAAATGAGTATAGGCTCAACCTTATTTCTTTTTGGCTTTGTTCACCTTTTCTTGTATCAAAATATTGTAATTAGTTACAATCTTTTGTATATATGAAATTCATATATTTGTAAGAAGATCAAACTTAAATTCTAACCGGTGACCATCAGGACCGTCTTAAAAAATTTAGTAGCCTTGGGCTAAATAGTGAATATGAACCATTTTATAAACATTTTCTTAATTTTTTCACAGGATTTTTTTTTTAAGTTGAACCAAAAGAATTTTCATTATCTAATCTGGAAAACTGAAAAAATACGTTTTTTTTTGATTTTGTCTTCTTGTATGTGAATTAGTTTTAGTTAAAAATTTCTGGACCTTTAACAAATTAAAATATATCTTTATATTCAGCTGAATAACATTAAAAAAAAAAAAATTTGGAAGACCCAGGACCACCATCCCATGGTCATAGTCAAGAGCTGGAGCTGGTGACCATGAAAATAATAATAGGAATGAAGAGGAAAAATTGGGTATAACAAAATAAAAGAAATGAGAAGGAATAGTTATTACTTTTATTCCTTATCAATTTTCATAAGAAATGTTTTTGTTTTACAGTTCTTTAGAATAAAACGAATGGTAAATATTATATGTAACGATTATTCTTCATAAATTATGTAAATATTAAGGAATGAGTAGAATGAATAGAATGAATTTTTTTTGTTCCCATTAATTCCCTAAGTCGTCATCATTTAAAGCTGTAATTTCATCCACATCGAAATCATATTACAAACAAGATTACAAACTTTTGTTGTTAAAGGGTATTCATATATATAGAAGATTATACAAACGAAATTACCATTAACATATTATGTTTCAAGCATCCAATTATATACATATATATATATATAGGTTTTTGTCGACGTTCCATTATTCTTCAACGTTCCATTCTCGATGCCACAGACGGCGGTGTTCTTTTGTCCATGTTTCCTTGCCACCCTTTTTCATAGTCATAAAAATACTTTGTATTATTAGTTACTGGTAAACTTGTGTGTGTCCGTTTTATTTTAATTGTCAAGTTCATACTAACATGAATTATTTTGACTAATATAAGATTATATATTTTGTGTTAATTTTTTTTCAAGTGATTCTAACTTGTGTTAATAATTTGAAACTTTATAAATGATGTTACCTACCTTATGGATAAACTTACGGTATTGGTTTTTCTCGTGTCTAGAGTTCAAACCTTTTCTTAGTACAGAGTGTTATTTATTAAAAACTAATTTTTTTTAGTCGTCTAGTCGATTCCGAATATTGAGAGTTTATATAACATAATTCTGAAACGGTCAACAAATATATACTAATACAAACATTAATCCATTTTCCAGTTTATTCAATATATAATTCGAATTGATGAATCAGTTATGCCATCATGAGACTGAGACATATAAAGCTTACGAAGCATGCCAGTTGGATTCCTGATATTTAATTATAGGGATGGGTATAAAATACGGAAACCGAAATCCGAACCAAACCCGAACCAAAAATCTGATCCGTATCTGGTTTGAAATGTAAAAAATATCCGAATAGATTTTATAAAGTGTTATAACACACATACGAATTCGAAGTGTTATTAACCGAACCCGAATAGATAACTTGAAAAACCCGAAAAAACCGAAAATCCAAAAAAATATCTGAAAAAATCGATCTGAATGTCCAAATTAATATACAATATAATATATGAAACATAAATATATACTTCAAATATTCAATTTTATATTTATTTTGATATAATATATAACAATAAGTGTTTAAAATTTAAATAAGTACATTAAATACTCAATTATATATAAATAAGTATATGTTTCTTATGTTTTGATTCGGGTATATCCAAACAGATCCGACATAATCCAAATCTGAATTATATATGATTATTTTATGGGTTCTAGGATGTGATACAAAACTGACCTGAAACCAATATGTTGTTTAAGAACCCGACACACACTTGCAAATTTACTAGAATGGGATCTAGGTGGTGTTATAAAATAGAACCAAATTCCGAAAAATCCGATCTGAATGCCAACTGAACCCAAACGCCCAGACCTATTTAATTCTATGTGATTTAAGTCGTACTCTTAAGTCTTCTTTAATAAACCTACAAAGGTCTTAGTCGTTGAGTTTCATAATTTTCTATTGTGAGTAGGGGTTCCACAACAAAAAAAAATTAGTGCTGAAGAATGTCACTTTAATTTGTTTGGGGCGGTCTTGGGTGGTGGCCTAGTAATTGGGCGTATTCACATATGTTCTTAGAAACCTTCCCTAATTCTTAAGCAAAAAAAAAAACTTCCCTAATTCAATTTCTTTATAGTGAAATGATCGTAACGGTGACAAACACGCTTAAATTCAGAAGGGGCATAATTGCTAAAAAGAGGAGTGAAAAGAGATTGGTTACCTAGAGAGGGATCAAGACCTCGATATTTGAGTTCGCGGTGTTCTTGAGAAAGAGCACATGAGCAGCAGAAGAAGTGGATTGCGCCATCCGAGCAAGGCTCCTCGGGCAACGAGTATTGGTTCCTCAACTTGGCTCTGTATTTTGAAGCATAGTACCATCCACATCCAATTTTAGACATTGCTACCACCATTAATCCAGCAAGTCCTTGACCTTTAAGAAAATTTTTTTTTAACCCATAAGATAATCAGCTTTCGAAAAAAAAACTTGGTAACACGTATTGAATATAAAATACATTGCATATTTGAATATATACTGTAATTGGATTGTTGATTTTTCAAAAAAATATAATGAGGTGGAATGTCAAATTCCATTAGTCTATAATTCTTTTCATCATTTGACGTGAATAGAATGAAATACTTATATCATCGGTTCCACCAATAAATAGATAAAATACAAAAAAAATACAGCTAAAATGCATTTTCTTAAGTAAAATCTTCATAAATTTTCAAATCTTTTGCATTCCCTGAAATGTTTACCATTTACAATAAAAAAATGGAAAGGTATTCCATTTCATTCCATATCATTTAAAAAGATCATTCCAAATCAAATAATTTTGAAATAAGTGGAATGATGACTCCATTCTATTTAGTTCTATAAATAACTATTCATACCATTCTATTTATTCCTTTTATTATGCAGTAGTTAAAGTTACAGTAAAAAATAATCATTGTATAACAAATTTGGTTATGAATAAATAGAATGAATTTTATTTTATTTTTATTGTATTATTTTCCTATCATTTCATTTATTTTAGTTTTACCAATTTTTCATTATTTTATCAGTTATAACCATAGTTAATAGTACATTGTAAATGGCATTTTTAGCGTTTACACGATTTAGAGAGCAATTAGGTGTGTTTCAAAAAAAAAAAAAATCACAGGTATCATTTTATCAATGGTTTTGACTTTTTATTTTTTATATTTTGTTTATATATCAAAAATTTATTATTATTAAATAATCCAAGACACTCTCTTAAGAACCTATACCACTAATGATGCTCTTGTGTATTTCCATCTATTTTTTTCTGCTTTTCTTCATTTTGTCACGTCCATAAAAATTTTATTGATCAACAAATTTGACATTTCTGATATTTACTTCCAAATAAAACCAATTGAAAATTATTTTTGTGTGGTTTACATCATTAAAATTGTATATTATATTTCATCTAATTAGCGATGTGAGATTATGTGAAAGGACCTACTTGTTTCTCCTTTGTCAAGAATCTCAGCGATCCTCCCAAACGGCAACGCAAGGACAAAACCATGTGAAGCAACCTTCATACCAATATACAAGCAAGAGCAAAGAAATAGTTATGACTAAAACGAAATATTCTCTTTAAAAAAAATTCGTATAACTTGTAAGAAATAGAATAGTATTATTATTACATGTAGAGATATCTTCTGAGAAACAATCGTATAAACCGGTTGTCCATTGCCCTTCAATGACTTTCTTCTCATCCTTCCCTACGTTTTCAGACATTTTTTTTTTTGTTTCAACAACTAGCTTATTGAAATAGTTTTAGATCATTATCTGCAACATGTAGCTATTTATAGATCCTTTATTTATGTTAATATATTCAATCAGTCTTACTTTTGAATATTGACTACAAATTTAATATATCTTTTCTTGCTGGTCACAAGAAAAGAAATATTTTAGAATTTGCAACGTCGTGGTCACTTGTTCCAAAAGAGAAGACTGTTCTTTCCAAGTAATTCACAAAATCTTATATAATTTTATTTCACAAGTAAATTATAATTCTTTTGATTTTTGCTATCTGTCAAACTTCAATTTTTGAAAGACTTTATGCATTTCTGAAATTGTCAAACACTTGATGGTATTAAGATGAATTTACTCAATACCCATATGGGGATAGAATCGAAGAATATAACCATAACAAAACTTAACAAATCAATTTAATTTTCTGGAAGAAAATATCTTATAAAAATGAGAGATTAATATCATATTTCCACTATATTTTGGATTTAGGTTTAATTTTTCAAATAATGTAGAAATGAAATATATTTTAGGTGAAACAAAATAGCACACATACATGATGTACTACACTATAAACGAAACAAAATAGCATAAATTTTCATATGTAATATATAGTGGTTGCAATTACGTATAACTTCAATGAATGACTAATTTTCGTGGGTGATTAAAGAATCACTATTAAAAATCTTCGATATAGGCATGGACTAGCCATGGTTTTTAGTGGCTAAAATAAAATCTAATAATTAACCACGATATAGCCACCAACAAGATATAAACCACAAAACATTAAAATAGTGGCTAAAACAGGGCTAAGTTAGCCACTACTTCGCCAGAAAAAAATTATCGTGACTAAACAAACTACGATTTAGCCATGTTCTTTCTGTGGTTATATGTATACTAAACCATGTTATTTTAGTTGTTATTGTCATAGTCATGATTTAGCCATATTATAAAACTGTGGCTTTTTTTAGCATTTTCAAAAAAAAAATTTGTGGTGGTGTTACGGTTAATTGAACCACCGAGAATAGATTAGCCACGGTTATTACATTGCAACCTCCTGGCTATTCGAAAATTAAATGTCTTTTCCACAGCCTTAGGCAGATAAAAAGCTCGCATGATAAAGATATTTTGTCATGGCCAGGGCCGGACTTGAATCTTGTGAGTGAGTCTTCAAGGACATAACATATTTTTAACCATTCAATTACTTGTTTCTGAGAAAATATAAAAATTCCTTAGGCAGGATCAATTTCTAAAATGGCTCTCATTAGGGCTGGGCATTTTATCTGTTTAATTTGATTCGATTCGTTATTCGGTTCGATTCGATCCGAAAATTTCGAATATCCGTAAACTTTCGAAGCAAAGCAAATACTAGAAATCAATATCCGTTAAAATCGAAGCAAATCACAAATATTAAAATTTTGGAAATCGAATATCCGATCCGATCCGGCAATATATAAATACATGAATATCTTGATTATATTTTAAAGTTTTAAATATATAAAAGTATATAATTATTATTCTAACATATGATTTGACAAATTATATTCACATTATTACTTATATAAAAGTATTACATAAAAGGAAGAGAAAAAATTTATGATAATTATATATTTTTCTTAAGTTTTGTGTTATTATAATTGTTAATTAATTTTAATTTTTTTAAAATATGTAGATTCACTAATTCTTTTAATTTTTATTTTATATATCATGCAAAAAATATTTTATAAAACAAACTTGTATCGAATTTTTAAGATTATTTGTATTAATCAAAACAGATTAGATATCCGTAAGTATTCGTAAATATTCGCAAATATTTATTTATTTTCCGAATATCCGTTTTTCCGAATATCCGTATTTTTCCGAAGCAAAGCAAATCGAAAAATTAGATATCCGTGGCATTCGAAGCAAATCACAAATACCTCCAAAAACCCGAATATCCGATCCGTGCCCAGGCCTAGCCCTCATGGCACACTAGATTTTCCTACATGGACCCACTCTTTTTTCTTGTTTTTGCATTTAAATTTAACTAGATTTTGATCCAAACGCGGGTTTATTTTTGAAATTAAATAAATTTATTTTAAATGAATTTCTATATAAAATATTCCCTCTGTTTCACAAAGTTACATATTTTAGGAAAAAAATTTGTTTCAAAAAGATACATATTTTTTATTTTTAATGCATATTTTATCAAATTTTAATGATTAATTGCAAATTTCAAAAAACTTAATTGCACTTATTGGATTCTTATTGGTTTAAAATTATGGGAAAAAGATCATCACAAAAAATTATGCATTTATTATGTATTTTATTAATATGTGTGAAAAATTTAGAATATGTATCTTTGTGAAACAGAGGGAGTATTGTATAAGTGTGGGTATATTTATCCGGAATAGCGAACCGAACTATACCAAACAAAACAAAATGAAACCAAAATTGAACAAAATTTTATACATAACTAAACAGATTATATATCTTTGGAATCGAAAAATTGAAACCGAACTACGAATATCGTAAAAATACTATTTATAAACAGAATTACTCAAAAACCGGATTTCAAATACTTTTTATTCAAAATATTATAAGTTATCTGAATTGTCCGATATTTTTATCTGAACAACCCGAATTACTTGATATTTAAACTGAAAATACCAAATTATCCAATATTTTATCTATAAATCTGTAATTACCAAAAACCCAAAATCGAATCGAAACTGAATTAAACATAATTTTTTTTGCATATTAATCGGCTCTCAACTTTGCTACTGAACCAAACCAAAACCTGATATAACTGGACTTAAACTATACCAACTTTGTAAATACATGAATAGTTCCTAAATTTCTAGAACCAAAATACCCAAACCAAACTGAATAATGATGATTAATAGTGTATCTACATTTAAATGGTGTAAAGAAATAATTTGATTTCATAAATTATTTAATTCTTTTTAGTTGGGTACATATGTGGTTTGTTGACGCATCAAAATATAAATAGTATTTTTAGATCTGATCTGGACCCTAGTCAAACTGGTAAATCCACTAACTATATATAATCTAGTTGGTTTATGTTTTCATTAATGTGCGATAGCGCATTCTACCATAGATTCTATCAACTTATATGTTTTGACAAAATTCAGATTTAATGAAAATCTATTAGAAGCTTTTGATTGAAATAAATACAATTCAAATAACAAATGTTATGATGTTTAGTTTTATAAAAATTACAACAAAGTACACGTTGAATAATGCATCTCAGAATAATGAATAGAGCTTGCAAACTTATAAAATTAAAAATCCTAAGAATGTATTTTCTAAACTATAAACATATGTACATTGTAATGTTGAGGCTTATATAATAATCAAATAAACTGTGTTCAATATATATATGTACGATAGCATTAGTTTTTATTATTTATGAGATATATATTAGTTTGGTATATTGTAGTAATAGAAATAAAAATGATGTACGATAATGAAAAGAAGCTAATAAGATATATCCAATGTTATATAATAGGATAATGAGCTTAAGTAACCACGTCATTAAATTGAGGTGTATATCTAAAAATCTATAGATATCTAAATAACTGTGTATATAGTTAGGATAATTAATTGTAGGACAAAAAACATTAGTTAATGAAAGGGTCCAATAACTTGTTTAAGTAATTTTTTTGGGATGATTCCCTTTTAATAGTATAGATTAAAAATAAGATAAATAACAAAAAAATCTAAAGATTTAAATATATTTACAAATCTATACCATTCCTATCCTACCCAAAACCCCGACTCAATTTCTAACCCGAAATCATCTTCTTCTTCCTTTTTTACTCAATTCTTGCTTCCTTCACCTTAAAGAAAAATTAAAAGTTCTCTTAGATTATTCACCAGTTTCCTCTTTCTTATCCAAAATTACCCATAGTCTTCTTTAATCAATTATATCTTAATCGAAATCGAATTTTATTATCTACTATGCGATTCATGATAAATAAAAGTGTAAAGTGTTACTAGTATAATTCGAACTAGTAGAACTACAACAAGTATAATTAGAACAAGTAAAACTAGTACAATTAAATTTAGTATAATCAGTATAACTAGTACAACTAGTGTATAATTAATATAACTTAACAATTAATATTTGATTTTTGTTTTTAGCGTATAAATGATGTAGAAACAATAAGAAATATTAGTCTAGTCGTCCCCTATATGGATTTGTCAAAATATGTTAATAGTTTATTTTCTATAATATTTGATTTAGATAATACTTGACCGACCAAACAATTTTAGGGTTTTTAGAGATTTGTTTTTGGATCAATCAAGAGTTTCTTTCGATGGCTTCTTGAGACAGACTTCCTATTTGATGAATTTAATCAAATCGAAATAAGGGATTAAGCAAAAGCTCTTCTATTAAAATCAAACTTCTGAATACAACTTTAGGCTTTAATGTCTATTTATAATAGATAATTAAATCTAAAAATCCTAATCTTAACCAAAATAGGAAAACCTATTAAAATATAGAAAAAAGTAAATAATAAAATATTTAGAAATATTCCAAATATTTATCTGCATCACTATGATGAAGGAAAGAGTAAGAAGAGAACTTCTTATAAAAAACCCTCAGAGGAAAAAATCAAGGAGTATATTGCCAAAAAGGGAAAGGCTCGGAAGAAGGTATTTCAAGTCTTACACTTTGCACTTTTGAATTGTTTCCTTTTATATTTGATTGTGGTTGCTTTAAGATGCCGACAGTATCACAATTCTTGATCTCCACTATGAGAACAATTGTCTTCCTCAGTTCCTTGTTAGTAAAAGAGAGAGATATAATAGGAATACGCACCAGAACTGACATGGCACTACTTCCACAACGCGTTTCTTTCACATTTTCTTATCGACAACAGTTCATATGTGGTAAATAAGCGAATTTGCTCTAAACAACCACACAATTTAAATATTGTTGAGGAGTGGTTTTTTTTTTTCGCGGACCAAATTCTCGCTGTCTTGCATACATTTATTTTTGGGTCAAATGTATACATAATGTTTGGTCACAAGGGTCCAGGAGAAGAGTGGATAGAAAATAAGAAAATAGTGAAGATAGTTGATTTGACCGTTTTTGTTGTTTGTTATTTGATTTCTTACTGATATATATATCCGCACTACTACGATACCGAGAACGAATTTTATTTTTTTTGTTTAATACTCAAAAATGTTAACTTTTCGTGATATAAATAATGATTTCATATTAATTTTCTATATGAAGAAATCAAATTTTCTATTTCGTAAACATGTTTTGTGATTTTCCTTCTTGGTTTTGTTACTTTTCCACTTGACATAAATTTAGTAACATTGCGAATTTAGTATCCTTCAATTTTGGTCTAGAATTTACTGCAAATTATATTGTACTAGGGCAAGTCCGAAAAGTCCAAGACTACTGCTGGATTTGATGGATCGGTTTTTATAAAATATAATTTTGTGTAAATTTTTTTTTATGTTAAGTTGGGTATGAGTATGATTATGTTGTCTATACCAGATTTTAATTATTTAACTAACAATATTCTTAGTATTTTTGTCGTTTTAATCATGTATCGTAAGTTTTAGTATGTATATATATCAATTAGATTCGATTAAAAGAGAATGAGGTCGAGTTTTCTAATATTATTGTATCTGTTTTTTCTTTGTGAAGGTTTATAAAATAGTTGGGGAACGACCGAATGAGGTTTTTGTAATCTTATGTTTTGATTTGTTTTTTCTTTAACTTGAAACGTATGAGATATAACTGATGTGAAAAAACTATTTTCCTAGGTTTGTTTTATCAACCTTTGATTTTGTGATATTGGAGAAGTATCTGAAGGTGGTTTATTTATTTAATTGTGGTTTATTTATTTAATTTTTTATGAAATTTCATATTTATTAACCTATCAAAAAGAATAATATTTACAATGTCATGATTATGACTATAAATCAAAGACCTATTAGTTACAATGTGTGCTCAATCCACTTTCGAAGAAGAACTGCTAATTTGTGACCAGTCTTATACCTAAGTGAGGTTATTCTATTTCTTATAGTCTTTGCCATTTACTTTTTTTTTTCCGGCAGTCTTTGCCATCTACTAAGCCTGCTGCTGTAGTAGTACCTGGAAAGCAAAAGCATTTAGTGTGGCCGACAGATCAAGAGAGAAAGAGATAAATATATAAAGGTACCCTGAAGATTTATCAAAGACATAATCAGATTCCAGGGCTTCAGCTCTAGCTATGAGCAACCAAAAGATCAGGCTACAGAGAATCAATGGGTTTGTTGAAGGGATCCACATGCTAAACTTGAGAAATAATGTGTTCAACGCTACTCTCAAGAAGATGATGCAAAGATGAGTACTTGAATAACATGCATGCCAAGCGGCTTGCAGTGGATGCCACTCGTTCATGTTCTAGGTAGCTAAGCTAGAAAAAGCATTAGTGAACAATCTTAACAATAAATATCACAACTATAGCAATTATAGGTTGGGACTAATCCCTCATATCCTATTTAAACCCTAAATCTAACAAATGAATCTACTCAGACATGGCTAAGTAGTTCATAGCAACAAGGTAATAATAGAAATTCATAGACCTATTAGAGGGTGAACACTTAGGTTCCAATCACAAATATCTTTGGATCTCTCCTCTAGGTTTAGAACTCTATAACCTTTGTTAACAAAAGAACTGAAAAGAAATAAGTAGAAGAAGAAGAAACTCTTAGAAAACTTGTATCTAATTATTTGCTTGTCAAAGACTTTTTGTAAAACTTGTTGTCACTTGTTCTTTAAAACTTAGGCATATATAAATATGAGTTCATTGGGTTAAAAAACTCGTCAGGGGCATTCTTGTAAAATGTGATATCTTGGGCTTCAAGTTCGGCCAGGTCCAACTTGTCTTTCTGCCGCCAGTATCGATCGATAGTACAGGGTGTACATCGATCGATTATTGTCTCGATGTATCGTTCTTCGGCTAATGTGTGTCGACTGATTGCACAGAGTGTGCATCGATCGATGTGTAACTCTGGTGTCGACCTCTGGTCTTGATCACGGGTGAACTCTTCTTTAAGCTCCAAAAAGGCACCTAAAACATCAATTTTCTCCAAAATGCTTCTGAACCTGAAAACATACCAAATAAACTCCAAAACATAGATAATAGTAGTAAAAACATTCATATACCATGAGTAAAAACGGGTAAAATCCATGGTATATCATTATCTCCTGTAGAAAAAATGAATGGTTTTCTTTGGTGCATCGGACCCTGAATTAAACCAAGACATGTGAGCAAACTGTGTATTCCTCCATGTACAACTCGTATCTGCTTAGCTCAATAGTTTAAATTTTTTTTATTGATTAAAGAAAATACTTTTACATCTCCTGATCTTAGATAAAACCAAAGTCAAATCCAGTCAATTTATTTAAGACAATGAGATAGCAAGTTAGAGACTTACAAACCCAGAATGAGATGTCAACCTTCATCAGCCGGTTTACTTGTCCACTCGGTGCTAAACTGGTTTCTTGAAGATTAAGCTCCTCTTTGAGTTTGAGAGTAAGTGATATCATAGAAACTCTGTCTCATCTTGTCACCAAATAAAGATCTTTTCATCATTCTCTCCTATTTTTTAACCTATTTCATATGAAATTCAAGAAGTACAGACTCAAGTTTCAAAATTGAAACAAACCCAAGAAGTACTTAATTAAAAGAATTTATAAAAAAAGAAAATTTATTTAAAGAATTATTAGTTTTATAGAAAAAAAGAATTAGAATCTCCATTATTACTGATCAAGATCAAGATTTGCTAGTCGCTCCGATCATAGTGGCTAATAACACGGTCAGCTGTTTAGAAAGTTTTGAATTATTCGTAATAGAAGAAGGGAACAAAAACTTAGATTGGATCAATAGTCTTGTAATTGTAAAGATCTCCGAAACTACATAATCTTGAAGAAAATAAAGAGTCTTACCATGAGATTCAATTCAAGAAGGAAAAATCCGAAGTCAATCTCTATGATGCAAACATGAAGAACACTGAAGAACATGTATCTCTGGATTTGAGCGGAAACTTGGTTCCTTTTGTTGCCGTACGTGCGTTTAGGATCTGTGGCAGGAATAAGGCGTGAATCATATCTCGGCTTTGGCTGGAATTATTTCCAACTTATACATTAAAGATGAAGCAGTATTGAAGATGAGAATTTAATTGTAAGTTATATGAAGAGATTGAAACGCTTGGCTTTCTCGTTTCGTAGGCAGCTAATAGGAGATCGGAAGAAGAAGTAGCAAACCGTCAGCTAGGTTTATGCAAAGAAATATGATGTTTAATGAAACAGTGAGTTTTATTCAGAGAAGACACGTGTCAGATGGTCAACGTCAGAATTGATGACGTGGAAGTATACGTGGACCATCTGAGGAGAGAATCAACTCTTCTTTATATAAATAGATTATATCGTTTCAACCATTACCATTAACTTAAAAAGTTGACTCAGAAAAAAACATAGAAAATACACGTAAGTTTTTAAGTTTCAAAAAAAAAAAAATACAATACATATTTTCATAGATGTCAAACGATGTTTCACCAAAATTAACAAATAGCAATGGCATACATATTATCAACTTATTGAAATATATAAATTTTTCGTAATGAAATAATATTTCAAAATTTTATTTACTTAGTAGTTAGTACAGATTTATATTTCTTATCTTAGTGCATTGGAAAGAAGAACAAGCAGACTCTTTCAATTAAATTTTAGCAACCAACCTCTCACTGCTACTTTATTTTGTTATTAGCCAGATTTAAAAGTTTTCTCTTCCGGTTTTGTAGCCCAAATAGTAGGGGTGGATACACATCAAAACTCTTGATTATTGAAATATAGTTCCGCTTGGTTTAATTTGTTTTCTCTTGTGATTTGTATTTGGGTCAACTAATTGTTGTACTTATAAAATTCCTATCTAATTATTGATTATTCCTATCTAATTATTATGTAGTGTTTGTTTCCACTTGATCATGTTTTGCTTATAACAGACAAAGCAAAACAAATTATTGAAATAATAAATGATTAGAAGTACGATTCACAACTCCTACTAACCGACCATTTTATAGATGTATGTGACTTGAAATCAGAAGTGAAACTAAGACATTGAACGAACTCCCGCAAATTTGATAGTAAACTAATTCACTCGTAATTTGTATATTACAAACAAAAATTAAAATTAAAAGAAAAAAGGAGGGAAGATTTTCAATGCTTTCAACCTTTTGATATGCAAGTTACTCTTCTAATTTTGTACATGATCTTCATTGTTCTGTGTCTTGAAGTCAATCATGGATATTGCAAATACTGTTGATCAGTTGGTTATTTCTCAGGCTCAAATTTGGGATGGGTAGAGAAAATCCGTAATTTTTTTTTGCTTGAGGTCTAGAAAAAGCATGTCGCTATTCATGAGTAAAGAGTGTAGTGGCCACTAATACAGATCTTCTTCAGATCATCGTGTTTTTCAAATAGATTGTTTCATCTCACACTTCTGCTGGTAAACTAATCAAAATGGGAAGACTCAAAGCAATTATAACCAAGGAATAAAAAGACATAAACCAAGTGTTAGCGCGTAACTTTTGAGCCATGTTCCTAAATTTTTTTATCACAATAGCTGCAACATGATTCTAAGGTCAAACCAAATGGTGAAAGTGTTAAAGTAAGTCAAAATAGAAACAAAGCATTCAAAATTAACCAAACCTTACGTGTAGGTCATATATTCTTCATGAACAAAGTAGTTTAGTATATTTAGAATTATTAAAATTGACCAGTCAGTTAAACAAACCTTACGTGTAGGTCATATATTCTTCATAAACAAAGTAGTTTGGTATATATAGTTGCAATTGTAACAACCCGTGCCGTGGGACCTATCTGTTCCCTGAATTTCAGGATGGTCTTGCAGAACACCGACCCTAACCCCTCACATGTACATTCTTCATGGCCAAACATGTAAGTTATTGGTGCGTTTAGCGTTTCTCAAACCTAAAATCTCACTTTTTAACAACCCTCTCTTAGAACAAGCTGTCACCAGTTGACCTGCAGTTCAATTGATGACATCTTAGCTGTAGGAAGATTGTTAAAGGGTGAGGTCTTAGGTTTGAGGAACGCCAAGCGCATCAATAACCTACATGTATGGCCGTGAAAGACGGACATGTGAGGGGTTAGGATCGGTGCCCTGCAGGGCCAGTTTGGGGTTCACGGGATGGGTAGTTCCCACGGGACGGATTGTTACAATAAAAGTCAACTTTTATGTGACAACTCGTCCCGCTCACTCGGATCCCGACTCACAGCCTTGCAGAGCATCAACCCCAACTCCTCATATGTGAACCCTCACTAACTCTCTCATATAGATTATTGGTGCGCTTGACGTCCCTCGAACCCAAGACCTCATCCTTTAACAACCCTCCCACAGGACAAGCTGTCACCAATTGAACTACAGCTCAATTGGTGACAGCTTGTCATGTGGAAATGTTGTAAAGGGTGAGGTCGTGGGAGGAACGCTAAACGAATCAATAACCTACATGGGGGGAGTCAGTGAGGGATCACATGTGAGGGGTTAGATGCTATGCAGGACTGTGAGCCTAAGGTCTACGGAACGGTGGATCCACGTGACGGATTGTCACATAAAAGTCGACTTTTATTGTAACAACCCGTCCAGCGGGAACTACCCGCCCCGGGGACCCCAGGCTGACGTTGCAGGACACCGAACTTAATCCCTCACCTGTGAATCCTCACTGACTTCCTTAGGTAGGTTATTGGTGCGTTTGGTGTTCCTCGAATCCAAGACCTCACCCTTTAACAACTCTCACACAGGATAAGCTGTTCAATTGGTGATAATTTATCTTGTGTGAGAGCTGTTAAAGGGTGAGGTCTTGGATTCGAGGAAAGCCAAGTGCACCAATAACCTACCGAGCCGCTCGTGGTCATGTGTGGTGGTCGTCCGAGTGGTCATGGTGGCGGCCGAGTGGTTTATGATCGGAGCGTTTGGATTTCCGTCGATCCATATCCTCATGTTTATATTCCAGATCCCAGATCTAATTCATAGTTGTCTACATCTCCAGATATAGATCCAGATCTAATCTCAGATGAGGTGATCTGAACCCAGATTCTTCTCATGTCCTGTATACTCCTTTCTGTTGGATCTAGGTTTGGTTAGACCCTGTTTGAGAGTTAGGTTGTTAGATCATAATGGATGCTAAGTTGATAGATGAATGGATCATGATGCATAAGAACTTTTACACTGTTTTAAAGGACTTAATGGACTGCCTTGTGTTGTTGTGATGATTGATGATGAATGTTTACTTGCTTGTGTGATTGGTTGCTATGATTCAATGTGGTGATTGTGATGAGAAGGGAGGTTGCTAGGAAGAACTGCACACCTAGGATGATGGTGAATATTACAATTGGTATGAGATGTAAATGAAAGATGAATGATATGTATGGTAAGGCGGGGTTAGGTTAACGGCGCCGGGTGAGATCGAGTCATGTCGAGTCTGGGCATGAGTGAATATGGTGAATGTGGGCAGACGGGCAAGAGGAGCATATGAACTGTAGGCGAGATATTCACGTAGGAGCTGCAAGAATGCCGTGATGGAGGTGGGACCTCTGTGAGCGCGCCATAGGTCTATACGTCTAGGTTGCTTGGAGTCGAAATGTCGAGTCGGTTGAGTTTATGTGTAGCAATGACTGAGTTCTTGCAATGAGTGATCACTAGGTTGATAGAATTGCATAGAAATGTTGTTGATTGAAAATGATAAGTTGCATTGATTGATTGTAGTGGTTAGCCATTCCTCTTTTCCGCATCGAGTAGTATAGAGTGTCATGCAGGGAGGCTGGTCTAGAATCACTTTATTGAATAATCCAATTGCTCATCCTTCCCTTTCCATTTCTCTGTGCGCAGGACTATAAGTAGAAGTATGTGGATACGGGTGGGAAAGTAGTTTCACAGAAGGAGTGCATCCGTCGATTCTTGGAACCAGTAACATGATAAGTCAGGTTGTCTAAAATGAGTAGACATGTGTCTATAACATTAGCTCTGTAACCTTTGGTCGGACGCCGGAGAAACAGATCGTTACAGCAATTATTAAATTAATCAAAACTACCAAAATACAGATAATTATAGATTTTCAAGAGGCAGGAGTTGTGCGTAAACTCAAACGTACCACACATAAAGTCTAATCTACTAACTGAAGAAATTATCATGCACATTTTTTCAAAAATAGATTATTGATAATCAACCATCCTATCATCCCGGGCTCTGGAAAAAGAAAACCTATACAACTAATAACTTCTATCATCACAAATATGTGTAAATGTATTAAACTACTACTCGATATGTAAACTATGCAAACAAAAGCGGTGATGCAACTCGAGCTTACAAAGCATTCAAAATCGATTGTATCACCGTTTTTATTGACTTTTCTAAGTGCATTGTGTTTATCTTTATTTTAATCTCTAGTAGTGTATTTAAGTGCTGACGAAGTTGGACAGTTAGACGATTAGAGTAGCGAGAGAATTTGTATTTTGTGTTTGTAAGATATATGTGGAGCTGAGTGTGTTATTACGAAATGTTTTGATTGGGTTTTGTCTTGTTTCTCAAATTAAGTTTTTGCCCCCAAGAAGAAGAGGCAAATGGATTCGTCAATCTGTTACAGCGAAACCAATAATTTATATTGGATTGCATTCTATCCTCTCCAACTTGTCTTCTTGTTAAATTTTATGATACTGCCTACTTGGAATTCATCTCCACAAAATATTTGTTATTGCTACACTATGTTATATCGACTTATATTTATTTATTATTGGTTTAGAAGTTTATGGTATACTAGTATTTTAGATGTTAGGTTGATACATGCCTGAGTGTGAAATATAATCGTCAAATTCGGTGGATTTAATATTCCAACTTATTTTATGTCAATGGCCAGAGGAAAGTATCGATTTGTATACAAAACAATAAAGAATAAATAAATTAAGAAACACACAGACATTCCAGAAAAATGATGAAGTAAATATATCTGTGACAAAAAATATTGAGCATATGAGATTAGATAAAATGCTTTTCAAGACTGGACCAAAGCAATTATATAAACAAACAGGCTGCAACGTATTCTGCTACTGTGGAACCCTAGTGAGATTACTTAAGCTAAGGTTTCACTTGTTGTTTGTTGATCACCCTAAGCTAAACTCTAGGATTTTGGACAGGGTCGGATCTAGGATGAAATGTAGATGGGGGCACAAACAAAATTTTCATTTATGTTCAATATATGAGGTAAGGGCATTACATATTTACATAAAGTGTATGTAAACTATTGAAAGAAAACCAAGAAAGAGATGGGGCACGTGCCCCCGTAAGTGAACAAGTGCGTCCGCCCCTGGTTTTGGATGCATTTAATTAATCATTATCTTTAATACAGTACTCTATGATTTTAAAGAAAAGGGGAGAACATGTTCGTTTGAAACAAAATTAATTATCAGTATAGTCACTCAGTATAGTCACTGATTGTTTTGTTGGTATAGGTCAAGGATTGACTTTCTCAATACAAAATTATTCGTTTTACATATGGCCATCAGATATAATCTCATATCTTATGATCCATTTGAATATTTGAAAAATTGCCATCCGTGTACTACACCTCTTTTTAAAAGATTTATATGAACTCTTCTATATGTCTGGTATAATTCCTAGATTAATTAAGAAAAAAAAAAGTGACTACCGAATTGTAATAGAGACTATATAACATTATAGCATGTTACATGTTCGATTAGTTTGCTACAAAGTTTTATTTCTTAAGCATTTGTTATGAAACATAAAATATATGCTTATGCGAGTTTGCGACGATTGAAACCCAACAATAAAACTGGTTCAAGTTTGAATTTTTTTGACAATGAGTTTTTTGTAAATACATTTTGAAGAAAACTTATATAAAAACAAGATTTGAGTGGGCCAACATAATTTATTACTGGTGCTTGAAAACAGTTACCATAGTCTTTTTTTGTCGGATCATACTGAAAACGTGAGAGAGTTTATACACAGTTACCATAGTCTAGATACTACTAAAGTGCGACATGCTAATTCCAAACGTAGTATTTGTAAGCTTGGGGTCTCATCACACTGAAAAGTGTTACATGGGCATCTCCATCCCCACTCCATATTTTATTCCATTTTTAGAATAAATAGAGTAAAATATGAAGTAGGGATGGAGATGCTCTAAGTCATTTTAAAGAAGTATTAAACTACATATATAAAGTATGAGAGGAGTTTAAAGATATACGGCTAGCTCCCGATAAGCTTTAAAAGATATAATTCATAATGGAAAAAAGGATTTTTATTGACCGGGTAATCATTGTCGGATGGTAAGGAGACGGGATTGGGACACTAACACGTTTTAGATTCGAGCAATTTGCTACACGAAATTAAGTCACAATTATCCTGGTCACCTAATACGGATATGTGCCCATACTTTAGGATCCATTTGAATATACGGAGAGATGATCTATCCGTGAGCTGCATCTCCCTTTAGAAATTAGTCTGGACCTCTCTATGGACCAGTAATACCCCAAATTAATAATAAAAAAAAAAAGATTTTTATTCCGTCCTCCAAAATTATAAATAGCGATCATATCTGATACGTATGTTAATTCAAAACCATCCAAATTTGAAAATATTTATTGATCATGAAAAACGGACTCGATCTTGTATTGGTTGGCCGCATTATGTATGAAAAACAAAATTGTCAATATATATAAACCATAATATTACAAAATTTTGATCTCTGTAAGTTTATATAAATTTTAGCGTTTAAATTTTTGAAAATGGGCATTAATTTAAAACTGATGTTTCATGAACTTTTGTCTAAGACATAAAATACATAACAATTAACAAATCCTTCAGTTCTTGAAACTGAACCGTGAGACTTGTCTTGTTCTTCTTTGCTCTTTTGGCTTCTAAACTTTTAATTACTTCTAAAATGTGACATTTTAATTAATCAGTAATATTTTATGCTTCCATTTCAGTAACACTATGGATTCAGCTCGTATGAGATGACAAAGCAATTAAAGTGGAAAAACGAGTAAAATGGTATCTTAGTTGAGTTGCATTAAGAGGAAAACCATAAAATGCTAATCTCACTTGAGAAGAAGAATGTTTTTTTTGGATAATAATATAGAGAAAAATTAATAAACACAATTCACAATTTAACCAATCACAAATATCAAGCAGTCTAACACAACCATTTCCAAGTACTTAAGTTCACATGGTAATTTTTTTTTTTGAATGAACACATGGTATATATATTGCAAAAAAAAGAAATAGCAAATAAATCACACAGGATGAAGAAGAATTAGCAAGAAAGAGTTAAAGATATATCCAACCAGAAGAAGAAGATAAGAAAAGAGATTCTAAAAGATTTTGGATGAGTCATAATATTCAGGGTAATATCTGCATAGATCTATATTATGATGATATATAACCTTTTTATTATATACTTTTATATGCATCTAAGTTGTGTATCTGTGCATATTGTATTATCAAAGAAAGATATTTTGATCTTTTTGTTATTATATTAGCTCGACATGCTGACAAAAAAACAAGTAGCAATAGTTATTTTTTTTATTCTTTGAAAATTATAAATAATATTTTATATAGTTAATCTTCCTTTTTGATAAATTTTAAAATAAAAAAATTCTTCTTAAATTTTAAAAGAAACAAAAATAACACATATGCATTTTCATTCCAACTACCTTTTTCATTTACAACGCAATATCCCTACATATTGTTGATAGTATTTTCCTCACACTAAACACAATGGATTAGCATTACTATGCCTGCTTTTTTTGTCTTCTATAGATGAATCATTTCTTTTACTGCGTTTTCCTAATGAGATGAATCTTGAAATAGCCGTCCAGTAACATCAATGAAAAAAAAACAGAATTTACATCTTCCCCAGCTTTCAAGAATAAAGAATGGTTTGGACCGAACTTTTAAGGTTAAAAGAAAAACAAAATAAATAACAAAATGTTAGGTGCTTTCTTTGAATCAAACAAAAATTAACTTAGACTCCTAATGATGACTGCAGTTTGAGCGGTGCGGAACCAGGGGTTCAACTGCGGTGCAGTTCTAACAGTTATAAAAACATATAGATATATGGTATATGTAGAGATTTTTGTTACTGTTAACTGCGGTGCGGGACAGAGCAGTTGTAAACATTCAGAACTTTAATCTTAGTTATTACTTTATTAGTTGGACCGTAGTCCATTATTAATTTAGTGTTTATTTGAGGAAAGATAATTCTAAATAAATCATGATAGGTTTTCATATGTCTGGCTCTAGATAATCATTATATATAACAGTTGGGTTAGAAACATATGACGCACCTTTCTTAACATTTTATCAAAAAACATATAATGCACCCTTTTCTCAAAAAACATAGGATGAGCTCTAATGCTCTAATATAGTCAATGTTCAAGAAATCGGTAGAAATCGGTAGATGCTTTATAGGGGATTAGCGACTAGACGGATTATTCGGAGTATAGGCGTTAACAAAATATTAACTTATTTTTATTTATTTATATTTATATGAGATATTTTAGTTTTTAAGTTTAATTATAAAATTATTGTGATGAATTATCAAAATTAGATATACAAAACTAAAGACATTAACAAATTTGTGGATTTATACTAATATTATTACTTAATTTAACATATTTAGAATGATATATATATATATATATCGTTTTAAATCAATTTAACCGATTTAACACAGTTTAAATCTATTTAAATTGTATAAATCGGTATAAATCGAATTTTAAAAAAATCGTTTTGGATGTAACCGAGTTGCCCGTCTAGGCGCCGCCTAGACCAATTTTTAGAACATTGAATATAGGACAGCAACACCATCTTAGTTAATTAGCAAAAAGGCAACATCTTCATTTGAAAACAAAAAAAGAATAATCAATTAATTACTATGTTAATTGTTTTCTATACTATAAAGATTTTTAATGGTAGTAGTGGTTAATAATATGGTCTGTTGTGGGTCCGTAATCTGGATTCCACTAGATTCTAATATCTCGCATCATTATTATAGAATTCCATATATGAAATTTGTGGAACATACGCCAAACGAATTCTTTTCTTTCATACACTACCATAAACGAATTGCTTATGAAATATGAGCCATCATTGACTTTGTAATTGTAGACATGGCTACAAGTTACGTGCTAGACGGCTAGTGCAAGATTCATATCTTTGGGAAACGCAGTAAAAGAATTCATGATCATCTATAGAACAAAAGAAACGGATACAGTAATGCAAATCCATTATGTTTAGTGTGAAGAAAATACTTCTGATAAATAGGGGTATTGCGTTAAACGAACAAAATTAATAGTTGGAATGTAAAAATAATAATATCTGCGCATATATATATATTGATTCGTTTACTAGATTAACCCTTCAAACATTTGACCAAATTTTAGATATATACTATACATTTTTTATTATTATCAAGTATATATGCTTTAGATTGTTTTGTGGCATAATATGGTTTAGTGGAAATGAGAACAATGTAGCATCTACGTCAAGAGTTTCAATCCTTGTTGTTTAAGTCACCACCAGTAATATGGAACCATTTCCTATATGGATCTTCACCTTACACAAAGATGGTAACCCACTTGTTTTTTTCATTGTCTTTTATTTTTTATTTTTTACATTGTCTTTTAGAGTTACGTACCTTGCTATATCTTCAGAAAAAAAAAACTATATCTCAATAACGAAAAGAAAATATCATATCAATGGGACCAGAAAGATAGAAAATAAGAGAAGCATGTCTTGTGGTGCTTATGGGTTATGCTCGACGAGAAGAGAGTGGGTTTTGTTCACATCGATTTTGTTGCTCACTACTTAACAAAAACTGACAGTGTTTTGCCTTGCAACACGAGACAGCCACCACTTCCTCAAATATTTTACCATAATGCCCTTTGTCCCTATCCCTAACTGGAACATCTTTGTCATACTATAAACAGAATGTTTAAAACTTCCAACAAAAAAATCATACCATTACTAGGGGTGGGCGTTCGGGTATCCATTCGGGTTCGGTTCGGGTCTATTCGGATTTCGGGTTTTCGGGGTCAAAGATTTCAGCCCCATTCGGGTATTTCTAAATTTCAGTTCGAGTTCGGTTCGGATCTTTGCGGGTTCGGTTCGGGTTCGGATAACCCATTTAAATTATTTTAAAAATTTTAAAATTCATTATATACTTTAAATTTCTCAAAATCTATAAGTAAAATAATATATTATAAATAAATTTGAATAACATATGTCAAAATACCTAAACTTAGCATATAAATTAGTTTGGTTTGAACATTTGGACAGAGAATCAATAGATTGTTTAAGTATTTTGGTATTTTGAGTATAGTTTAGCTATTTTAGACATTAACTTTTGACTATTTGTATATATTTTCAAGTATTTTGGAAAATTTAAAAGTATCTTATATATTTTGGATGTTTTTAATATACATTAAATCTAAAAATAATTAATATATTTAAGTATATAAATTTATTTCAGATACATTTGGGTACCCAAAATATTTCGGTTCGGGTCGGGTTCGGTTTCGGTTATATAAATACCAAAATTTTGAACCCGTTCGGATATCTAATGAATTTCGGTTCGGGTTCGATGCTACTTTTTCAGATCGGGTTCGGTTCGGTTTTTCGGATCCGGATTTTTTGCCCAGTCCTAACCATTACTTCATGATCATCCTGCATGAAATCTACAATATCTGACTCAAACATAGACAGACGGTTATTATAGTAACCTAATCAGCCAAAAACTCTTAGAATTGAATAATCTGCCCAATTACCTAAACATATATATCTCAAAAAGTATCATGCACTCAATGCTTGTGTGTGGTCTTTGATTAATCAAGTGGTAAGATGTGTCCAGAAATTCAGCTCAAACCTGTCTTATAAACCATAATTAGAGGGCATATAGTTCGTTCTCTTCGATAACATATGATTCATCCGCTTTTCTATATTATTTTTAATGGTGTTTCCCTGACTATTTGATGCCAGTCGTCAATCTCTACATACTTACAAAATTGATTGAAATCTTATGAACATAATTCCAAATCCTTATAAATATGAATCCTCGTAATCTTCTTCAAAATTTGATTCTCCAACAGTTGTTTTGACTGTTTGAAGTTATTATAGGCTTAACTTTCATATGTTTCATCATGAGTATCCAAGTCTTTCTCTAATAATCATCAACCTTATATACAATACGTATGAGATGGATCCCAATAACATAAATGGATGTAACCATCCTTTTGTTATGTAAGTAGCTTTAGTAAACTTTTTTTTTTTTTTAAAAGAAACTAATTTGTGAATTTATAAAAAAAATGATGCTTACAACTTGAGACTTTGGTTTCAAATGGCTAAAACAGTTCAATCAGTATAGATCAAGAAGATCATACAGATCAAGCATATTACGTGGAAGAAATGCAAATCAAGTATATCAAACAGTTTATTACAGTTTAGAATGATAAAACAGTTTAAATAAATTAGATTATCTATTTAAATAGTAAAAATTACAATAAAAATCAAAACATGTAATATATAAATACAATACATAAATAGTAATAAATATTGCACTAAAACCATGTTAGTGTAATTTTTTTAAAAATATGAAAATATTAGTTAATACATCTATCTTCTATTAATATACATATTTAAACCACAATATTATATATTTACATAATACATATTATTGAAAATACACACATCATATAAACAATTTAAATAAAAGTAAAAAAATTGTATAACGAAAATAAAAAGAGATAAATAGATAATGAGAATTTTTTATATTGTCAAAGTTGTAAGTAAAATGGAATAAAAATATACTATTCATAGAATAAGAATAAATTTATTAATAATTTATAACAAAATCATTTATTAGCCAAAAAAAATTGGTGAACGCCACCAAATGTATAGCAAACGGAAACATCATGGAGATTTCGTGCTTTTTCAAGAAAAAAAAAGTCTAAACTGCAAGCTGATCTCTTCCTAAATGAATATTAAAAACATAAAAAGCTGAATGGTATTTCAAATGTCTGTTCTACTGCATGTGCAGATCATCTGCCTTTCCCCCACTCTCCCATTCATAACCTTTGGTCATGTGACCACAAAAAAGATCTTCATTCGGCAAAATCTGCATCCCTCGTTCACCCATATGACCAACCTCATTTTCTATAACTTATTCATGTCTTTCTCTAAAAATCTCTGACATTGCAAATCATTAACTATATAACATTTCTGAAAATACGGAATACCATTTATGAAACTATTCCAAATAACATTGGAACCAATCAACCTGAATACGTGAAACCTCTGATGTCTATAACTCACATATATCAAATTATTTATCATTAATAGAATTACTCTAACCTCGTTCGATGAGTAGAACTTATAATCACGCGTTCTAAGATTGATTGAGTCGATGATCAAACAGTTTTGTAGACAAATTGATTTCCAATGTTCTTTCTCTATACAAATTGTGTTTATGCATTTCAGTCAAAAGAATATTTTTGTTGATTAAGAGTCATTAATAATTTTTTGCTGATATATGTTTGAATGATTGTTAGGTATACATATAAAGTGTGTATGGGTGAAGTCATGTGTCCATATGCATGAAGGCTAGTAACAATACTGAGGTTGATCTTACAGATAAGGCTGACCTTATGAATGGCTCGGTTGGATGCAACTTTGTGGGTCTGATGTCTACAAAACATGTAAACCACATGTACGAAAATTATATAATGTGAATATGTGAAGTGAAGAAAATGTAAGTTAACTATTTTTGATGTAAGAGTCTCCAAAAGATATAGTTGTAGAAGTTTCATATTTTATAAATATTTTTATATTCTCCAATAAATCTAAAAGATGTATAAACTAAAAAGATTTTAAAAGTTTTGAAGAGCTAACTTATTTTTAGTAATACAAGACACTTAATTATTAAAAATTTTATGTTTTATTTTTGTTAAATTGTTGCAGTAAGCATGCTATTTTAATTTTGCATGATGTTTTCTGCACAAAGACATCAAAATATTATTTAAATTTTGTATTTATGTATTTTATCTGATTCTCTTCTTTTAGTAATAAAATAATTTGATAATTGATATAACATTGTTTCTATGGATTTCGACCATGGTATAAGTCCGGTTTAGAATCTATATTATGTGTTTGGAGTTGTTATATTTTAGAGATTATGGAACTATTTGGAACACCAAAAGAAATGAAGCTTTAAAGAACAAGTCGAAGTCGATATTTGGATAGAGTGTCGATTGACACTCACCTTGGTGTCGGTGAACACCCATGTTGATCAAGCAAGCTGATTTGATTTAATGAAGTTTTACAATATCGCAGTTTGGCACATAAATTTTCTTTATTTACAAAAGTGTCTAATACGTGTTATACCCTATATATTATATACTTAATTCATTTTTTAGGCTACGCTTTACTTTACGCTTAGAAAGATTTTAGAGAGATTTGCATAGAAGATTCAGAATTTCTGTCTTTAATCTTTCTATGCAATTTATTCATTCTTTGATTATGTTTTCTTTAATAATGCATGAGGAAATACTAATTGATAGAATTGCTATTATTATCTGATTAGATTCTTCACCATGATTGTTATTTATGCTAGCTTCTATAGTCATTAGGATAGTTGGTATACAAGATAGTGTGTTTGATTATCTGAACTGAATTCTGCTGAGCTAAATACTTATTCGCAACGACAATTGGTGTAAAAATTTATTGAACAAATTGAATCTTGAACTAAAGCTTGTTTGGATTGTTTGAATTTGAAACAAGATTTGGTATTTTAGGATTTAGACATAGATAATTTCTACACTGATAACTGATTGACTTTAGAAGTTGTGATTTGAGTTCTAGAATCATTTGTAAGAAATCTTTAACATCTATTGATTACAGTTCTAAATTACATAACTAATTTTCCTAAATCTAGTGCTTTTACCATATGTTTTACAACTGATCTGCTCACTTTCTTTTTTTTTTAATTGATTTCTACTGCTTGTCTAGCTTAATCTCAAAACCAATACTGCAACTGACCTCATAAATTACATAGTTGTTCTTAGGGTAAATTTGAACATATCAATAATACAAAAAAAAAACAATAATGCATGTTTTTTATCCAGCAAAATTTGGATATATGAATCATGGAGAAATTTAAAAAATTTATCTTGTTTGACTAAGAAAACTTGGGTCAAACCATAAGTATATATGAAAGAAAAGATTATCTTCCTAAAAAGTATATGGACTTGTGGAGAAATCTCAAGTGTTTTATATATTTGTCATTATTACACCCATTTAAAAGGGTTATATAGAACCGACCTCTATTTTGAATTGTATGGACGGTATTCTACAAAAAGTAAGCAAAGTAAAACAACAAAATTAGACCATCTCTGTCTTTCTACAGTTTAGGTTCTATCATGGCTGAAGCCAAAATGAAGCCAATCATGTGTATGTGGTTATGTTAGTTAACAAATTGATTTATAATTAAAAACATGATTAGTACAATAGTAAACGAGACCATATCCATCAACATCATTTCGATAACATACTTCAGAGTATCTTATGTTTGGTAAATAAAAATAGGTTGTTAAGTACATAATCTGTTAATAAATACTATCATGTGTTTTATTTAAAAATTAGTCTCAAATCTAACCTATTAAAATAAAAGTCATGATTTTTTCATGTGTGACTTTTATTTGGACCATTCCTTAGCAATTTTATTAAATGTTACATATTTTAATTATAATATCATTTAATATCTTTATCTTTTGAAATAAAACGAATATTCTTTTAAAAATGCTAACAAAATCTTTTAAAAATCTTATTATAATATTTTAAATTTTAATTTCCGAAAATTAAGTATTTTAAATTTTAATTATCATAAAATATAATTAGACATTATAAAATTTAGTTTTGAATTATAAACGAAAAAATAAAATTATAAAATAATTTTAGTTATATTAATTATAATAAAAGTTTAAATGATTAATTTCGAAAATACATTTTACAAAGATTTTGAAAAATAAAATTAGAAAGAAATATTCATTTCTATTCAAATAAAAAAAGAAATATTATAATTAAATTAGGTATATGATAAATGGAAAATATATAATTTATCAAATGATAAATGATCTATATTATGATAAAATTTTAAATAAAAATCCAAAAGCTATATATATGGAAAAACAATTCCATATATAAATGAAAGACATAATCGTTTTCAAATAAAATTTATTAAAAATACCTGTGCTGATGTACGAATCAAATTCTGGTGTTTATTATAGCAAGATGTGCTATGATTTAATATGAAAATCTTATAATATATGTGTTTTGGTAAATTTTATGCTAAATCAATAATGTAATCGCAGTTTTCTCTTCAAAAGCATTATGTATATGCATTTATTTAAAACTATTAAATCAATCATATATATTTTCTAGTAATGTTTGAATTCGCAAATATTCATTCTGTATATTCACACACCCAAACAACTGCATTTAGGTAATCTAATCTTTAGTTTACATGCACAAAACTATTTTCAGTTTCTTAAATTTATGAAAATAAAAAATTATACAAAATGTTAAACAATTCTTAAAATATGCTAGAATTTTAGCATCTAACAAATCGAATCAATTGTATAATATTATTTTGTATTTTTTATTTTTGGTAATGCTAAAACTGTTGAAGATGGTTGTTAATGCAAAAGCTCATTTTTTTCTTGTTCTCACTAGGATATTTTAACCGGCAAAAAGGAGATCTAACTATTTGTGGTGCTTCTTCATGGCGTCTCCAAGTCGGTTTGTTGTCGACATCGCCTTCTAGTTGAATATCGGATACTGAAGCCGGTGCTTTATTGCTTGCGTTTTGTTACAATAGGAGGATACTTTTATCAAATTTGATTTGATAACTTTATCAGAGGTTCTTAAAGAGCTTGGTTGGTTTTCGTTGTTTAGATCACTGCCTTTTGTTGATGTTAAGTCGTGTTGAATTGCTTTTAGTTTAGGTCTTATCTCTTTTGTTTTGGTTTAGTTGATTAGATTCCCTTTGTTTGGGCTAGTGGTTTCGGGAAACATGGTTTCGCCGGACATTTTTGTGTGTAGCCCCCCTTGTGTATCTCAAAAATGTATTTTACCTCTAAAACTTTTCATGGTTAAATGAAAATTTCGTGTGAAAAAAATCGACAAAAAGGGAAAAAAAATTCCTCAAGAAACAAGAAAAAACGAGTAGCTTTCAAAAAGAAACAAGAAGAAATGAGTATTTGTAAAAGAAAAAAAAATTCTTGTGTGATGCGTAACATTTTTAGTTAACCATTTGTTAATTACTAGATGAAAGGAATTCCACACACACGAAAACTATTAATACTGACTAAAAACATACAGATAAAGTTCAGTATTAAAAAGGGTACACTTGTTAAATGAGTGGGAAACACATGCCCGTAAAAAATACATTGAAGATTAGAAAAAGCTCATCTCATCATAAGATTAAGAGGTAACAAGTTTAAAAAACTCATCTCATCAGGTGAGGTAACAAGGATTTAGAACTATCGGGACCTAGACTGCTAACATAATCGAAAGATGATATTGTTGATAATGTTTTCGCTGTTTAAACTAGTTCATCATCGATCAAATGGTTATATACTTATTCTTAGACTGAAGGACTATAACTCAAATTATTTCTGGAATTTATATATATTGTTCCTTATCCTATAAATATTGTTTTTAATCTAGTGGAATCCTAGTGTCATTATTTAAGTCAAAAGAATCCCACTTCCATAAATTATAAAAGAAGATGATTTCATGTAAAAAGGAAAAAATATGAAAACTAGTTAAGAGCCACATGTCGAAATGACAACAATTCTATGCAACTATAAATGCATAGCTCTATCCTCCTGAAGTCCCAACCGAAACCACATTCTAAAAAACTTGTTCCTCTCTGTTTGTTTCATAATTTGCATAAATCATTTTGCCTCCAAAAGACTTAAAAGCTCTAGGCTCTGTCTCTTTGTCTCATTATCTCTACACCGCCCAAAACCATTTTACTCGTCTGAAGAACCATGTGTGATATAACACCATCTTCTTCATCTTCCTTACTATCTTCTAAAGACAAAACCCATCTCTCAAAACACGAAACCTGTGATCCAAACCATCCCCATTACTCTGAATTCACCCATAACGATTCTCTAGACCTTAATAGATGGCCAACTTTTCTCCAGGTATAAAATACTTTTCTTTTTCTCAATACTTTATTCTAGGTTCGAGTATTTTTATTATATATTATTATTCCGTAAAGGTACAAATTCGATTATTAACCAAAAAGACAAAAGTTGGGGTTGATTAAAAATATCTATAGACGTGGACGGTTCTTGTTCTTGACTTGCTTTTCTGTTGATATTTTGGCGGCAGGGCTTGGAGGAAGTGAAGGCGATCGGAAGAATCTCAGGGCCGACGGCAGTGACAGGACTTCTTATGTACTCAAGAGCAATGATATCGATGTTGTTCCTCGGCTACCTTGGCGAGCTTGAGTTAGCCGGAGGATCCCTCTCCATCGGCTTTGCTAATATCACCGGCTACTCAGTCATCTCCGGCTTGTCCATGGGGATGGAACCAATCTGCGGCCAAGCTTACGGTGCTAAACAAATGAAACTCTTAGGACTAACACTTCAAAGAACCGTCCTCCTCCTCCTCTCATGTTCGGTCCCCATCTCCTTCTCTTGGCTCAATATGAGGCGAATCCTCTTGTGGTGCGGCCAAGACGAAGAGATCTCTTCTGTTGCACAAAAGTTCCTTCTGTTCGCCATCCCTGACCTCTTCCTTCTCTCTCTTCTTCACCCTCTTCGTGTTTACCTCCGAACACAAAACATTACCTTGCCCGTGACTTACTCCACAGCCGTGTCCGTTCTCCTTCACGTTCCCTTGAACTTTCTCCTTGTTGTGAAGCTAGAGATGGGAGTAGGGGGAGTCGCTATAGCTATGGTCTTAACCAATCTCAACCTCGTTGTCCTCTTATCTTCTTTTGTATATTTCACGAGCGTTCATAGTGATACATGGGTACCACTTTCTGTTGACTCTTTTAAAGGTTGGTCGTCATTGCTCTCGCTTGCAATACCCACTTGTGTTTCTGTTTGTTTGGAGTGGTGGTGGTACGAGTTCATGATCATTTTGTGTGGACTTTTTGTCAACCCAAGAGCCACCGTTGCTTCCATGGGAATCTTGATCCAAACAACAGCTTTAGTCTACGTCTTCCCATCCTCTCTCAGCCTCGGCGCCTCCACAAGAATCAGCAACGAGCTGGGGGCTAAACGCCCGGCTAAAGCTCGTGTATCCATGATCATTTCCCTCTTCTGCGCGACCGTCCTGGGCCTAATGGCAATGGTGTTCACCGTGCTGGTTAGGCACCGATGGGGTCGTTTGTTTACTGCGGATGCCGAGATTCTTGAGCTGACATCGATTGCATTGCCCATCGCGGGTCTATGTGAACTCGGGAACTGTCCTCAGACGACCGGTTGTGGAGTTTTGAGAGGCTGTGCAAGACCAACACTCGGTGCCAACATAAACTTGGGTTCTTTTTACTTTGTGGGCATGCCATTGGCTATTCTGTCAGGGTTCGTTTTCAAATTAGGGTTTTCAGGTCTCTGGTTTGGCTTGCTTGCGGCTCAAGCGACATGTGCATCTCTCATGTTGTTTGCACTCTTGAGAACAGATTGGGCACTCCAAGCAGAGAGAGCTGAAGAACTGACGTCAAAAACTCCTGGAAAAACTCCTTCTCTACTCCCAATCGCCAGGGAAAAGAGCCAAACTGCACCCGGTACAGATGATATGATGATAACCATGTTGGTTTAGATTGATAGCTATTCTTTTGAGCCATTTGCCTTCGACGTTGATATACATATGTTCTTGTAAAACTTTATTTTTTGGAGTTTATATTACTCCTTTATTTTACCTTTTAACTTATGAACAACTTTGTGTTGTGGGTTTTATCGGTGTTTGTGCTATCTATGGTTGTATGGATGAAATAGTTTCTAGCTTTGACTTAAATCAGTTTGAACTGTATTTGCTTCCGTTTGTGATAACTCATAAATCAGTTTGAACTGTATTTGCTTCCGTTTGTGATAACTCATATGAGTTTGATTAGCTTTTCTAGTAGATATTTAATTTGTTATATTACGTTAAGAGTAACTCAAAATGAAAAAAAAAAACGAAACAGAACTCCACTACAGCTTTAAAAATTTTACCAAAAAAAAAAAACTCCACTACAGCTTTAAGACTAGGCCATTAAAATCCGGTTAAAGACAATACTAATATATGTTGGTCTCAATCAAAACTATTCAATCTCAATTATTTCGGATAAAGTACAAATTTTGACAATTTTTTTATTCTTGTGTTGTGAAACTTTGCTAATTTAACAATCAATTCTTTTTTTAAGGACATGCAATATGAATCTTTATGAGCTTTTTGGTTGTTCTATGTTCCATTAAAGGAAATATATTCGCCACTAAAAATGGAAAAAATTCCCTTTTCATATTCCCCCATATTCTTTGTCCCAAAGCCATACGTTTAGTTTTAATTGAATTAGCATTTATTTGATTTTGTCGCATCTTTCTTTCACCTTGGCACAAAATGTCGTTTCTTTTTTCTTTTTATATACTTTTTTTTGCTGGGACCAGAGGATGAATTTTTACGAATTTCACAGGCTCACAACAATGTCGCCAAAGAATAAAACACTATGACAAAAAAACACTACTATGACAAGTAGATAAAATATAAAACTTAGTGGAACTGATAATGCGTCTACGTGTGTCGACAGTATGGATCACCTTTGACATTTTTACAGAAATTATACTCAATAACACAAAAAACCAACATTAACGATAGGCCTGGAATTATTATCCGAGATCCGGATTCGATCCGAGATCCAATCCGGATCCGTCCGAAAATTCGGATATCCAGAGGGGCCGAATCCGGATAGTAAAATGTTGGATTCGTTAAAACCGGATCCGGATATCTAAATTTTTTAGTCCGGATATCCGGATCCGTAATTTTTATTAATAATTATTTTTAAAATAGTAATATATATATAAAACTAGTTTTATTTATTATATTTTCATTTTATAATAGTATATATAGCTTTTATATAAAATTTGTAATAGCATATATAAAAATAAAAACATTGTATATATTTTATTTTAAATTATTGTTATATTTTATATATTTTAATATTATTATTTTATTTATTTTAAGGTTCCAAATCTGGATCCGTATATCCGCCGGATATTACAATTTTTAGAAGGATATCCGACACCCAGATATCCGAGAATCCCGGATCCGGATAAGGATAGTAAAATAATGGATCCGCCGGATAAGGATTCGGATCCGGATACCTCGAAATTCCCCATATACCCGATCCGTCCCACCCCTAATTAACGAGCTAACGAAAAGTCTCATCTCTCTCCTATTTTCTCTTTCTGTCTCTCTCTACCCTCTTTCTAAACGACTAATTTTGTTTTTGTTTTTTTTTTTGTTATTTCACAAATAACCCCATATTTTTCGGTAGATTCTTATAAGAAACAAAATAAAATCAAGCCTCGATGAATATCATTGCTTGCTGAAAATTACATTTTCATTGGCCATCTATAGAAAGTTAGAATTTCACTGGCTTTTGAATTATGATGAAAGAAAAGACAGTTTGTTTTATATATTTTGGACGTCCAGCTTTTGTTTTTATTTTACACATGAATCGTTTATTTCAGTCTTTATACTAACTAGATTCTTTGTCCGCGCTACGCGCGGAAAATGGGTTTAAATATATTATGTTTATGATTTAAATCTTTCAATAATATTAAGAATTTATTTGATATGCTTAATTAAGTTTTGTTTCAATGTTGATATTGGAAAAAAATATGTGAAAGATAATTGTGTGTTGACTCTTTTAATATTTGGTGTTAATTGTGGCAGTAAATATTACTCATTTGAACTAATTTGGGTCCGGTAATTAAAACTAAAAAAATGTAGTTGCATGCTTTTAACATGAAACTCATGCAGATGTTAATTACATGATGTCTATGATTTAAAAACTACGACAACTATATATTATTAAATATATGGGAGGAGAGTTTATTTGATATTATAGCGTACTACTATAAAGGCTTTAAAAAGCAAATTGTTTCCAAAGTAAGTGCAAAAATATGAAATAAATAAATTGAGAAGGAAGAGTCAAACACAACCAAAAATACTGGAAAGTTAAAACAAATAATTTATTGAACCATGCAGTCTTCGCAAAGATGAGAAGTAGATCTAGTTCCCATCCTTGGAACGTTTAGGGTTTCCTTTCTCAACACCATCACCTATCCTTTTTAGCCCTACATCTGCACAAGCTTGAGGGATTATGGATGGCTCAGAAAATTCATCCCCAGTCGCCAGTATCCCATTACGGAGCCAATAATTGGATCTGCTACTGGTTCTGGTATAGATGGTGGAGCAGATGGAGCCAGGACCTTCATAACGGTTATCACTCGCGTCCTGCCAGATAGATTGTGCTCAGTCACCTTTACATTGAACTTGTGTGTTTGTCATATGGTGTTGAGCAGAGCTTGAGGAACAGACACCTCAAGACCATCTTCTTTATTTCCATTGCCGAAATGTATAAATATTGTTGTCACGTATGCAAGTGTGTGAAGAAAACAACTCCAAAGTAGTATATAATAATAAAATTAGATCATGAGTATGCACCTCAAAATAATTGCTAACCAGCTCTGATGCATGCTTCCCTGTTAACTCAGGGCCAGCATCGCCAAAGAGAACAAAAACAGCCTCATCACTCTTGTCATAAACCCTAATCTTAGCTAGGTACCGCCATTAAAGCGTGAGTAGTTAGTAACCGCTAAACTAAAAGTTGAATCAAGAGATTAGAGCACATACTGTGGTTCACCGCGACATTGTTCTTGCCACATTTTACATTAGGGAGGTTGGCCCTTTGGTTGCCTTTTTGCACCCACCGCTATATAATACCAAAGAGAGTTTTGGACAACATCATCGATTGTTACAGTGCACACAAAGAATGCATCCTGAGACAATGTATAAACAATTAAGGTATTTTCTTAAAAATAAATTACAAACATATATATTTTTTATACCTTTGCAGCTTCATGTAGGAGAATATTTCTCCAACAGTCAACATCTCAGCTTTTGTAACAACATCTGCATAGACTACTTGGCAATATCTGGATTACTTCCTAACCTGATCCAACGTGAGAAAACAATTCATTACTCAAACTGATATTAACTGCTAAGTCTCCAAGTTATTGTATACTAAATAGTGTAAACATACCAGCCGATATACTCCTTAGTTGGTTGGACATCGTAGTCTAAAAACACACGTGAAGAGGCCATGGATGTGAGAGCAAGTGTGACTGATGTATTATGTTGTAATAGACAAAGGCAATTGAGACAGAGTTAGACATGCAAGTTGTATAATTGTGCTTTCACTCTCAAGTAGATATATATTTTAAAAATTAAACAACTACAATGAGTAAACCTAAACGACTGAGACGACATACATCTAAAATATATGTGGTTATTAAATGATAGAGAACTTAGAAAATGTAATGTGCTACTCAGTTTGAGAAAGTAAAAATGCATACCTCCTAAACGCTGGGGTAAACAGTAGTGACCAAAATTACGGAATGAGTGTTCTCGAAGACCTGAACTTCTTGCAAAATCAAAAGCAACTTGGTCCCAAAGATAGAGCTTCATAATAGGTCCCCTTCAAGCAATAAACATTTTCTGTTCAAAAAATAGCAT
Organism: Brassica nigra; assembly: GCA_016432835.1. Taxonomy (NCBI): domain Eukaryota; kingdom Viridiplantae; phylum Streptophyta; class Magnoliopsida; order Brassicales; family Brassicaceae; genus Brassica; species Brassica nigra. The sequence continues at coordinate 9,633,436 of CM028249.1, read as the reverse complement.
AGAGTGTATGATTTAAAAATTGTAAACGTAAACACTTACTCATGAGACTGCACATGCACCAATATACGGAGGGTGGTTGAGCTCGGCATCATCAATGAAGGGACGCTCATTGAGACTCTGGCCGTTGACCAGTTTTAAGTGTCCAATCACATCTGGCATGTTGAGAGCAGAGTGTTGATGAGAAAGCTTATAATTAAGATGTTTTGTATTTAAAATGACACCCCAAAATTCAGACTTAACATCATATATATTAGAAATCAAAGGTTATCGAACATCAAATAATCAAATGATACAGAACTTACCGAAAGATCACCTTTCATATCACAGCTTGCTTCAAAGTCTTCATAAGAATGGAACAGGAACTGGTCCTCCTCAAAATCCACATGACTGTTCTCTAGGGCCAACTCGAACTGTGGGAGAAGGAGATTGTCACGCTGTGGGCAGCAACCCGGAACACCTCTTTGCTTCTAGATCCGTAGAAGCTGGCGAGAGTGTAGAGAGAGCCTTGGCTAATATGTGGGAGGAATATTTTGATCCTTCCTGGTGGGATAAAACTTTGAATAACAGTTCCCTGCAAACAATTGAAGTTCGAGCATAAGCGACAACAAAATTAAAAAAATGATACTAAATATAATACGATTAACATTATCTGAAGAACATTCAACAAAAGCTAAATATAATCGAAGAACATGATACGAAGAACATTCAGTGAAGAACATGATATTAAATATTTTAGACAGCGAAGCTAGAGGGTTCATAACCTGTTCATCGATGAGAAGTATCTCAAGACCGATCAGAGTCTTCGTCAGTGGGTTTCGAGCCTCCCAGAAGTGAATCAGACGAAACCGCAAATCGGCTTCTTGAGGGCCCAGGGATACGTCGTTGAAAAACATAACTTCGCGATTGGAGGAAACATGCGCCTTGCCCTTTGCTTTCACCATGGCGGAGAGAAGTGGATTAGATCCGTTTTTCTTATCATCGTTGTCACTGGAGGAAGAGATTATTGATTTGCCATTTGGCTTCGTTGACATGGTTCTTTGGTAAGGAAAAGGGGTTTTTGATTAGGGTTGCGAAAATGAAAGGGGATTTTGGTATAAATAAGAAGTAAAATAAGAAGACGAAACGAAACCATACATCCATAATTGATTATGGATGAAATGAAGAGGAGAACCCGAAGTGGGCATATGAATAGAGAATTATAGGGGAAGATGAAAGAGGAGGAAGAGATCGACAGTCGACGAAGAAGTTGGAAATATTAGGGTTTTCTTTGTATTTTTCGGATGGGCTCTAATTGGTGTGCGAATCAGAGTCCAAAATTTGTGTGATCGAGTCCAAAATTTGTGTGACCCAGAGCCCAAAATTTTTTGTTTATAGGCTTCATCTGACATGGCAAATTGTTATGTTCCAATTGATCAATTAAATTATCAGATGTGGCATAGCTTAGAGAGGCTTAGCTCCGCGCACGCGCAGGGTTGTTGACGTAAATATGTGGAGGTGATTCTGTGTTTTGCTATTGTTTTTGGTTTGCCAAGATTTTTGTATTTTAGTAGAATTGAGGTGGGGTAATGAAATGTCGTTAATTTATTTTCATATTTGGAGTTCTTTCAATGTAAAACATTAATATCTCTAAGGTCTCACATATAAATTGAACTGTTTAGGCGTTTGATATTTATTCCTCTTAGTTTATAATGTTATTAATAGTCATATATATACATATATTTCTAAGCAGTATTCTGATTTTTTTAATCGCAATTTTTAAATATTTTAAAGGCCTGTGAACTTTTAGGGTGGCAACAATTTTACATAATTTCATTGTAGGAAAGATTAGTTAAAATTAATTATTTCTATACTCATTCGACTCTATTATCCTCAATGATTCATGTGTGTTGAACTGTTAGCAGTAGTTTTTTTGCTTTTTATTTCTTTCACCTGTTAATTTATAAGGGTTCAGTCAGAAAAGTTCATAGTTAATATTATGGAACATGTCGTAGCCGACGTTGTGTATTCATTTGAAAACAGATGTGAGAGTATTTTCATTTTCGTTTGTTATGAAAAACATTTGGCCCTATGATTTCAGTCATCCATATTTGGTTTCAAATTAAAACCAAAAGAGGCCCCAAATATGTCTGTAAGTGAGAAATCATTAATGTTTAGAAGGCCAATGATGATGCTACGATTACATATCTCGTATTTCTTTTTAATCAAAACATATCTTGTTTTCTTTGTGAACATGTTTTAATGGAATGAGTTATAACCGTGTTACAAAAAAAAAAAGAAAAAGGAATGAGTTACAACATGATCAATTATGAAAGTCCCGTCAACTTTCATTAACTATTAGAAAACAAAATAAATATTTCCAAAATAGTTATATTTGTTAAAAAACAGCAAAGGTTCAGATGAGCAAAACAGAGGATGATAATTTTAAAAGCACGGAACGAAGTAATAGTATCTTATCATTCACGGCAGATTTGCTGTGTCACCACCCATTCCTAACTTCACCGCAACAACCATTTCGCTGGAAGATGCTGTCAATAATCAACCTTTTCCTTCACTGAGTGGAAGCAAGTTGTTGGTGGCCCTCTGCGATACATTTAGATATCTGTTAAAGTAAATCAGAAGTAAAGATATTCAAAATAAGATAACCTCACCTCAGGCTGAATGTCAATGATGAGATCTTAAGTGATAGTTGATACAGCGAAGATGCGGTGATGATTAGGTGTGGAATTGTAGGTGTGACACAGATTTGAAACATGAACTCCTTCCCAGCAAGCTCTTCAAGGAAGCCTGGTATCTCCTCCTCTCCACCGTTTGGTATCTGTAGTAGGTTAGTAGTTTCATGGCATTGAGAGTAACCGTAACAATTACAAACGTGCTATAAAATGTATTCCTAGAAGCGAAAAGTACCTCCTCGTAAGAACAAAAGCTTCTTGCTTGGTAAGCTTTGTTATCTCCTTGGACGACCGCGTTGCTATCCTTGCCGCAAGCTCAACACAGAACCTTAACAAAGAGGAATCCTTGAATTGTTGCTCTGGTGGCCTAAGAGAGTGAAATAACTCAGAGATGGAAGGTGATATCGAACGATACATTGGTTCAGTCGTCCACGCCGGCTCGGCTCGTTTTCTTGACAAACTACAGAGATCAAAAGAGCAAGCTAACTTCAATCTTTCTTCTATATAAGGAAAACCCAAGAAACTAACTTTCTACTCCTCAAGCATTCATAGATGTACGTGTTCATTCAATAAAGAATGTGATAACTCACCGAAACTCTGGTTGATTCACCAGAGTGAGACTCAGGGTCTCGATCTTAGCCTCCATCATTCGAGGTTTTACACCTAAAGTAAAACACACGGACCAAAACAATACGTTAATGAGAACAACACCATTCTCGACCACCACACAAAACTATAGATGAACATGATATACAAAGCAAAGCAAAACAACAAAATTTCGATGAAACTCTTTTAAAGTATATCAAACTTGTAATTAAACGGGGATAGATAATGATGACTGAAAAGTTTAAGGAAGGTCCTGAATTTCTCTAAGTGGACGCAGTGAGTAGTTTTATTACGTGAAGCAGAGCCTTGTTTTCCTGATATACAAATACCCGTCAAAGATCCCTAAACTGAAATCCAAGTAAAGGTTTATTATATATTCACCATATAAAAAATAACGAATAAATCATTAAAGGTGAGGAGGAGGGTGATACCCAAAAATTCACCATTCTTGTCGATGTTCCTTGAATCCCAAAAGCTGGACGATCTGGCCAACAACCAACTCAGAAGGCAGACCAAGGCGGAGATGTTTGATCTCATTGTCTTAAAATACAAAGCTCAAACTCGTTTTTTTTAATCTGGTAATCAAACGGACTCTATAATAACAATTTGAAAAGGAAACGACACGGGTTCTTACCATTAGATCTCTTCGAATACATAAATGATAATAAAGGGAGAAACTAAGTGGAGGTGTGATTGAATGATTGTCGATCAGATCGTGAAACGAAACAGAGAAGAGGAAGAGCAAAGGTTTCATGATTGATCTCGGAAATTAGGGTTTAAAGAAAGGGGAAATGGCGAGCTCGAAACATCGAATGTATCAGTGCGGCGTCTCTGTTTTCTTTAACCTGCTTATTATTGGCCCAATATAATAACACGCCACAGATTTATCAAATACGAAAGCCCAGTATCAACCCAACTACTGTCTGACGTGGACAATAGAACATATCTCATTGGATGATTTAATTTGTCGATGTGGAGGGCCTCTCTGTTGAGGATATCCGGCTTTTAATATAGGTTAGATAATTAGCAGTTTAGTACTATGCTTTCAATCACTCTCTCTAAATTCACTGGTAAAGCCTTTTTTTTTTGGTAAAGCCATTTCAAAAATACAAAATTTCTATAACCAGTGTTTTGTTACAAAAGTTATATATCATTGCCGAGTAAAATGGAAAATTATCCGTAACTCTAACAGGACAAGTTCCGAATAATTGACCTACAATCCCTTTGATCCACAGATGCCAGGGTTTGCTAATATATGAAAACGTAAAATATCGGAACAAAGACTCAGCATTCTCCCAAGGGAATGATATCAACAAGAGCTACGTATGTATGTTTAATGAGACATGTTTTGTACCTCATAAATCGAAAAAGTGATATACCCATGTGTATGCAAAATAAATATATAAGTATATGATAAAAATGGAGTATGTAGATCAATCACATGTTCTTACCGTCTTTGTTTGGATCAAACGATCAACTCAACTGTAAGTCTGTAACCACACGCAGCATTACTCACACACACATATATACGTATAAATATATATCATACACGATATAGAGAGAGACAAGAGAGTCGTAAACAAATTTGTCTTCGAGGAAAATCGAATTGAAAGATTGCCAAATCAATAAATATTTGTCGCTTGTGGTAAAGCTCGAGTTGGGAGGAGATATAGTTGTACGAGTGCCCTAAAGCCTATCTTAGGCAGGCAGGGTCCCCCACGCTGAGACATAGAGCGTCTACCTTTATTTCTTGTAAATAATTTTACCCTTGCAATTATTTGTTTTATCTTCTGCATCATTTTTTTGGGTATGATCCAAGATGTTTCAGATTAGAAGACCCATACATCATTTTGGGTCAGGGTGAATGGTTCAAATCTCCTTCCAATTAGAATTTGAATCTAAGAAGCAAAACTTCTTGTAATATCTCGAGTTGTGATATATGAAAAAGCTTAAGAGAATTGATTTGGCTACCTATGTCATCAAACTTGACTTATCTTTTCTGTCACACATCTGTTTAGAATTCCAGAATTAAGCGTGCTTGGGCTGGAGTAGTGAAAGGATGGGTGACCTATCGGAAAGTGATTCGTGATACCGTGCAAGTAAGACCAAAACATAGGAAAATGTCATATGGTGATTGCAGGGTCAATAAATAATGATTTCGAACCTTTGGAAAAATTAATGGACCGACCGTTGGAACGAGATGAAGCCAACGGGCGGAGAGAGCAGGCGTAAGTGGCCCATTATCGTATGTAGGTAAGACTTCTATATAAATATATTATAGTTTGTATTTGAGTTTGGGTTTGGGTTTAGGACCTAGTATATAGGGGTTAGGTTATGTTTAGTATTTAGGGGTTGTATGTAAGGTTATAATCCTATACTACTTCGCCGATATGGAATAGAACGGCCAATGCATATATATGTATGTGGTCATTAAATGTATACGTGGATGGCTTTTTCTTTTTATGTGCAATAATTTTCAAGTGCTTTTGACCTTATGTTTTATCAATCACGTGGCTCATTCTCTCTCATTTATCTGCTACCTATAAAGAGAAAGGATATAACCGGATAATTTGTGGCACAAATGTTAGAAATTATATTATGTCAAAATCAATGACATCTACCTAATTTTCACTCTAGATTTGGTCATCTCGCAAATAAGCTCTTATAAATATTGTGTAATAACTATAACTTGTCATCATTTTTATGATACCAAATTACACAAAATTGATAGGAGGACAACACATAAGTCTTCCCTTTAAGTTGCACTACTATAGTCCTAAGAAATGATTTACATTGAAGACACTAGTTTATGGTAACATGAAATGAATAAACCATTAGACAGAGTATTTTTAATAGATTGAAGACAAAATGGGTGTATTGCAATTGACCAAAGTTTGTCTGAAATTTGACATTTTATACAAGATTTCTCGGGAAGTCTTATCGGGGAAGAATTCTATAGAAGTCTTCTGAAAGTCTTTCCGAAGTCTTCTCAATGTCGCAATAAGTCTACCTGAAATACTTTTGAAATTGACTATATTTGACTTTTTCAGAGAAGACTTCTCTAAAAGTCAGAAGACTTATAAAGAAGTCTTCTCCCGTAACCAAAAGTTTGACCAAAAATCTGGATTAAACTTTGAGAAGACTTCTACCAGAATACTTCTCAAGAAATTTTCTCATTAATATTAAACATTTTACTATTATTTTTCAATTACAAAAGTAGCCCATGCAGACTTCTTGCGACAGTGAGAAGATTTCGGGAAGCTTTCAGAAGACTTTTATAGAATTTTTTCCCGAGGAGACTTTCCGATAAGTCTTCTATAAAAGTCAAATTTCTAACAAACTTTGGTCAATTGCAAAATTAACCTGTTTATCCGAGAATACTTCTCGAGAAGTCTTCTCTGAGATTTTTGGTTTTTTTTTTAGTTAACAAAGGAAAGTTGAGAGATTTCTAGGGAAGTCTTCTCTATGGAGAATGATTTTTTTTTTGTTAACAAAGAAAAGTTGAGAGATTTCTAGGGAAGTCTTCTCTATGGAGAATACATCTAGCAAAGTCTTCTGAAAGTCTTCCCGAAGTTTTCTGAAAGTCTTCGTGAACAGATCTGAAAACAAAAAAAAACGATTTCATACCTTGAACCAGTGAGATGACTTGTTTAGCTTCTCCAAGCACCCAAAACTTCACTACAAAATCTATCAACTCGTTAATGAACAAGAATCATGAGCTTCAATGTCTCTATGAACCTTACAAAGCTTGGAATCAAAATCTTAGTTTTTTGGATGAATTTAAAGTGAAAGTGAAAGAGATGTGATTTGTGTTAGAGGTGTTCAATCCGGATATCGGTTCGGTTTCGGTTCGGTTTTTTCGGTTTTTCAGTATTTCGGTTAGTAAAATATAACTACCATTATAAATCCATATTTACTTCGGTTCGGTTTATATACCGTCGGTTTTCGGTTTATTCGGTTTTATACCAAATAACATAATTATGTAGTTTGAGATCATATTATATGAATTTTAAAGTCATTTCATCAACGCAGTCATAATTAAAAAATATTATATGTTCAAATAAATGTATAAAAACAAAAAAGCTCGAAATTTTGAAAACAAAAATAAGAAACAAAACAGAAACATGATAGAAAAGTTTTTCCACTCTTCGATATTTAGTGTTCATCAAAGTCATGGTTCTTCGATTGAACACGAAACTCTGTTCGCTTATAGATAAGAGAAAAGTTGAGAAGAATTTCCACTAATTGTTTTCCATCAAATTTATAATCTTCACTTCAATTTAGTCAATACTAAAATAAAGCAAAAAGATCAAAAGAAGAAAACTAAGAAAATACGAAGCTTCGGTTGTGATGTATTGTTATTTAATTATAGTTCAAGCGTTTTACAAAGTAGGATTCTTTATTACTATAGAAAAAATATGGTAATTGTTATAAACAAAAATTTAAGTTTATAACAAATAGATTTTCATGTGTCGTTATAAAATAGATACATATTTACATGTTTTACTTTTAATCGGTTTCGTTCAGTTTAATCGGTTATAAACCAAACCATATCCAAATCCTACGGTTTTTAGAAAATCATATCCATTCGGTTTATATGGTATATACCAAAACCTAACCATATTGTCTATTTCGGTTCGGTTCGGTATGGTTCGGTTTTACCATATTGAACAGCCCTAATTTGTGTGCATAAGTAATAAGATATGAAGAGTAAAAATCGATACTTGGTGCATTACAAACTTCAAATTGGTTGTTCATGGTGGTTGGTGTATTGATGGTAATGACAATATTGTAAATACTTGGTGAGGATGAGGAGGATAAGGTAAAAGACTTATTTTCGGAAAAAATAGCATTTTTGTGAATAACTTGAATTTTTATGGTGAATAGGGAAAAAAAGAAAGTTTTAAAAAGCATAGGTTACTTTTGTGTTTGACTTGAAATTTGCGCCATATTTGAAAAAGCCCTTAAATTTATATGATTTAGAATAACTTATATTTACATGATTTCAATTTATTTTTCATCAAAATATACTTTCAAAATGTATAAATTAGTTTTAAGATTAAATATGATAAAACTTCTCAAGAACTCTTATTGAGATAATAGACTTCTCAAGAAATATTTTTAGAAATGAATTCATTGTCCCGAGAAAAATTTTCTGAACTATAATCGTAAAAGCATTTACATGTTTTTGTTTGATCAATTTTGCATATGATTAAATTTTAGATATAGATTTGTATTCAAAATTTTGGGTTGTTTTTTAATTAGCTTAACTTAAGAAAAAAATTATGAAATTTATAATTTATACATTTTATACTGGCTTTTTTCTTTTCTTCAAACCATAATGTAAAACCGTTTCTTTGAATTGATGTCACTGTCCAGAACTGTATTTCGAGTGATAAAAGTTCATAGACGAACAGAGCTAATGATTCCTCTGTTTCATGTTTCATGCTCAAATCTTCCTGTTACATCGTCATCGTTCTCACTCCAGAATTTATATGTTGTGTTGTTTTTATCATTCATTCTTGCTTGCATCATGCAGGTTGTATTCACTATTGCTTTTCATCACTCTCGCTGTAGTCTAGATAGTCCGGATTACTTTCTTCAAGTAACAAAGATAAGTCACATATGATATATTTATATACTTTATGTGTTGGTGTGTCACGCCAACATAGTTAAATGAATATATTTACGATTATTTAGTAAATATTATTTAGAAATTAAAATATACTGCCATATGCCTACAAAGATTTAAACAAATATATTCATGACTTCATTGACATATATTTTTGTAGTTTATTTAGTAAATATTATTTAGAAATTAAAATATACTGCCAACTGCCAACAAAGATTTAAACAAATATATTCATGACTTTATTGACATGTATTTTTGTAGTTTCTGGATTGTTGATATGTATATGATAAAATAACAAATAAAACTTTATGCTCTTTCCTGAACTTTAACATATTCAAACAATAATGTGTATATCAAGCATACGATACATGTTCTCGTGATGCATGAGGTTTCTCTGTCAACCGACCTTCATTCTTTTTTTTTTTTCCGTCTATTGTATTCTTTTATTAAAGGTCAAGATCCAAATTGGACCCAGCCCAAACCACCAAAACATAAAAGGCCATCAAGGCCCGATTACAAAAAGCCCGACATAAAGGGCATTCAAACGAACGTGGGCCTAACCCAACTACAAGCGAGACGGTGAGACACCCAGACACGTGTAGGAAGCCTTCGTGTGACCGCCCACGTGCCCACTCCTTCCACCGTTCGAGACACGTGTCTCCTTTTCACCATATCAGGGTCCAAACGCCGGAGAAAACTTCCGATCGCCGCCCCCCGTATCGCACCAAATCCAAATCGGAGAAACAACATCTCCGCCATCTTTACCGACGAAACCCACCTCCAACGACTGTATTGAAGGTATAGGGTTGCATCGGTGACTGAACTCCGAATGAAACGCCGCAAACAACGCTTCACCGGACCACTTCCACGGCATGCATCTGCTACGCATCCGTCTTCATCACCACCACCACTTCCATCGGAGAGCATCGATCGCTTGATACGAGATCTCATCTTGGACCCGAGTCAACAAGACTCCTTAGAACAACACATACCGCCGGCCATCATCACCAGGAGAGGAGCGACGACACCAGAGTCAGAACCGGACAGCTACCAAGGAATAAGCACGCTGCCGGAGTCAAAGCCGAGCAAACGATGCAATAAAGCCATCGTAGCTGGAAGCAAAACCCGATCTCACGCAAAACTGAACACCGTACGAAAACGGCGGTTGAATTCTTTCATCCTTCCTCTGTGTCGGATTTATGAGAGAGGACAGAGCAGAAGGAGAGAGAAACCCCATACATTATTATTTCTTCAACGGGGGTTTTACCCATTTCAACCGACCTTCATTCACCATAAGCATGCCTCAAAATAAGATATGATAAAATATTTATAAGATAAATAAATCATCGGTTCTGCACCCCGGATGAATCCTTACCAATTGTTATACCTTTTCTTACTCGCTTTGAACTGTTCATTGTTACTTTAAGTATTCTAGTGAAATAACAAAAAAGTCAATTATGAAAGGCTCAAAAAGGTAAATTAAAATAGTCAGTTTATCACTTATCAAGATAAGAAAAGAAGGCGACTCCTTTGTCACCGCATTCATCTTTTATATATCTTTTATATAGCAAAACACAAGTCACTTGATCGATAAAACTAAAACATGTGATTAATGTTTTTTAAAAAATTAATAAAATAATTAATCATCAACATAATAGTTAAAATCTGAATCCATTACAAAATTAACCAGTTGTTAAAAAACTATCTGACAATAAAGAACTCCACGACTTCTATTATCATGGCATATTTTCAAATTCTTTCATCTTCTCTATAATTTTTCAAACTACTAATTTTCATCTCTAATTTTCATCTCTGTTATCAACTTCTCCACTGTTTTCTCTGTTCTCATTTTCTCTCTTTTATTCACAACATTCTTTTTGGGTTTTGAGTGTAGCATCAAGAAACCGATATAGCTTTATAATTTCTTTTTGTTCAGATTGTTTTTTCTCTGCTTCTTGGACTAATACTCATATTCTTTTTGTATGATTCAGTTTGAAGTTCTTTATGGATTTTTTCATAGGAAGACGAAGGAGCAACGAGACTGGGCTTATAGATTTAAATATCAGACCATGAAACACTGAAGGTAAATATTTTAGCACTATTATTTCAGTTAACAGGGAAAGTTTTAATGTTATATTTTTTCAAAAAAAAAAAAAAGTTTTAATGTTATTGAGTTTTTTTTTCTTTGATTTTTTTTTTGTTTTATTATGGATAGGACAAAGAAAGACTAGCTAATCTTGTAAAAGAAAAAGAATGTGAAGATATATGGCATATTTTGGTACTGCTTGTGACGAGAGATTAAGCTTATTATTGCTGTTAGTTGTTATAATTTTTTAGACGTATTATACACAATTTCTTGAATTCTTTTGGACCCAAAAACTAGTATGTATATAAAATGAAATAACAATGGTACATTTTATTCGTTGTACACAATAACTCAAACTTTTCTTTTTTTTTAAACTACACAATAACTCATACTTTTTTTTTCAAAAAAAAGGCTTACAATAACTTAAACTTACCTGTAAAATATCGTTAAACCAAGCAAAATATACTTATTCTTAAACAAACTATAATACGAACATGTATAAGTGTAGGAGAAATGCACTTCCAAGTTCCAACCTTTTTATTTTTAGCTTTTCGGAACTTTTTCCAGGTTCCAACTTCCTTTAGGAGCTTATTTTAACTATTATTAATAAAATATGGGTTATGCGAGTAGCTTCATATTCATAGTCTACCGAAGCAAAATAAAAATGGTTAAATTTTATCAATTTAGAATGTAAGATGCATATTTATTTCCTTTGGCTGTCGGCTAGATTAAGTTGATATGTGATTCGCTTTGAGCAGACGATAAAGAACATTAAACCTAACAAAAGAAGATTTATGTTAATATACAATTTCTTTTATTTTTTCGCTTTGAATTGGCACTATATTACCTCTATTTGTTTATGTTAGTGACGTGAGTCTACTTAATTAGACAAAATTGGATATACGTTAAATGATAAATGCATTATGACATTCTACATCCAACTACAAAATTTCCACACAGAAGAACAAAGAAACACGTAAGAAACTGTCATCTCAGTTTCAGATTATGGACCAAATTAAAACCTTAACTATATAATTGCCAATTGGATGTGCTTTTGTACTGTCTTTGAGTTCTGTTTTGTTTTGATAACGCCATTGATGGTTTGGTCAAAGAGCCAATTGTCTTACATTTTCTAATTAACGGAAATCAAAACATGATTGTGTCTTGTATTTATCCGAAAATGATATCTTCAAAAGACAAAGACAAGAAGATATATTGAAAAGACCCCATGTTAGTCAATCTTATAAATTTAACTAAGAATGCGTATGCAAGCATTTTGAACTGTTTTAGTCAACTCTCATTCTATTGCATTTAACGTTATGAAATATAAACCATTTAGAATATAGTTTCTATTAGGGGTGGGAAAAATATCCGTAAAATTTGATTCGATCCGTTATTCGTTTCGATTCGATCCGAAAAATCCGAATATCCGTAACTTTACAAATCGAAACAAATACTAAAATTTAATATCCGTCAAATAAGGAGCAAATCACAAATACTCATTTTTTAGAAAACGAATATCCGATCCGATCCGTAATGTACATATGCATATATATGTATTTATAAAATTATATATAATTGTATATCTCTATATATATTTTAGTTATTTTATCAACTAAATTAATAATTTGGTCATTAAATTTTTAAAATATGTAGTTTTAAATATTTTGTAATGAAAATATTATTCATTTATACTAAAAATTTCTTTTAAAAAAAATATTTTTCAAAAAATGATTTTTTATTATTTTTTACCGGATCGACGGATCGGATCGGATATCCGGTAAAATATACTAATTTTTCCGGATATCTGTAGCACCGAATATCCGGAAGATCGCGGATCGGATCGAATCGAAAAATCAAATATTCGTACGGAACGGATCGGATCACGGCTATCCTTAAAATTCCGGATATCCGCTCCATGCCCACCCCTAGTTTCTATCATCCGAAGATGACTGTATTTAAAGTTCAAATAGATTTAGCAAACATTCTCAAAGGATGGATTATGAAAAGATTTCCCCAAACCATAACATATCCATGCCAGTTCTGACATTAGGTGACAACCAACGTTGATTACACATATCATCAGTATAAAGTTTATAACTCAATATTCTTCGATAATAACTGCTTTATTAGATAATATATATTGCGGTATCAAGAAACGAGTGTGTCATGTTTTTTTCTGAAGATTTGAATTATGAGAATACTTGTTGGGTGATATTATAGGGCACTTTAGCCTCGCATTCATATTTGGCAGCACTGAAATAAACGTATTCGGTATGGTAGTCCCTAATAAGAAACCATGTATCATATATGTAAATTTAATTAGAAAAGATGGAACAAAAATAGAGCTATTCGCTTTCATGTATGTCTGACAAATGTTGACTACCCCACTAGCCAATGTACAACACAAGAATACGGTCTTACTTGAATGCAAAATTCGTCGAAGACCACACCGATCGTGCAACCTATCTCACATCTATTCAGCCATCATAACAAATTCTGGGACCAAGTTAATGATGGTGATCCAGTTTGAATCTTGATTAGGAGCATACTTAATAAGAGTCGATCAAATACTCAAATTAGCAGTACTTTTGTTCAAAACAATAAAAATGAAAAAAAAAAATCAGTAACAGAAAAAGTTCCTTTTTAATATCACTTACTAGGATAAGACCCACGCCTTGCGCGAGATAAGAGTTTGATTTGAAAATTGTTATGTATTTAATCAATTATATATACTTTGCATAAAAATAATAGATAAAACATGTTCAATATGTGCGTAATATGTAACACATGTAAAATTAATAAATAAAATAGTAAATTGTAATATATATTGTGTGTCTATAACTCTATGGTATAAATTTATTGAAAACAAACTGAATTATGATTAGATATAGTAGGTTTATAATTTTTAGAAAAAGGGTGTTTCGTTGCTTTGTATTATGTGACATTCCTGATTGTCTTTTTTTATTAAAACAAAAAGATGAATTATATCTAAAAATATGGCCACAAAACAATTGAAATTTAAATCTAAGTCATTAACCGAAAACACATACAATATAGCCTGGTTGCTATCGATTAACTAAAGTCCATTACCGGCAAACTAAAAATAACAGGTCAAATATTAATAATAATGCCCAAGACTTGAGCAGTTGTACAGATTCTGAAGCTCCGTCGCGTTCTCCTCTCTCTCCCAGCTCACATGCAGTAACATCCTTCCACTCTTCTCAGCGTCAAACGTCGCCGTTTCCGCTCATCCTCTATTCTTAATCTGAATTCGATTTCGCTCTGCCGCACAATCATTCAAGCTCTACCACGTTCTCCTCTCTTACCTTATTTCTGAAATTCGTTCCTCTGAATATAAATGAGTTAGTTTTCTGTTATTTACATCCAATTTCAGATTAGATAAAGCATCGATCTACTCTTCCTTTGCTTTGACTCTTTGATTTTGGTTTGTAATCATACTTATTTAACAATTGGGGATTTGATATATATATCTCATCTCTAAATTTAGTTCACCCATCATCAACTAAATCTGTTCCAAGACCTGCAGTCGGGAAACAGTCTTGCTAGACATTTAAATGGTAACGTAAATTGCAACTTATAGTTTTCCGGCGTTTGTCTTGGTTTAAATCATTCGTCTCAGCAGGCTGAGATAGTAGAGACCCCTATATGAATGGAAAATGTATAACACAATCAGTTCATCATATAACAAAAGAATCAATAAAGTAGAGGAAACAAATAAAAAACAGACGTATTCAACCTCAAGTGTGTTAGCTCCACGTTGAAATTTCTTTCCTTTCAACAATGCTTTTTTCCTATCTATAAAAACGTTGCGTTAGACACGACTCAGCTCAAAATAAAATTTGTGGGAATATTAAATAAAAACAGTTTCTTCGTTCATAACTTTATTATCCTCATCCATCTAGCCACGTTTAATAATACCTTTCTCCAAGTTTCGATTCTGTTCATCGCACATATGAACAATTGTAATTGGAAGGAAAATAATCTTGAACGGATGTGTAGTCGTGCGATAAACTCCAGACTCATGGGCGAGGTTGAAGTTTGTGAGAATGATGGTTTGCCCCAGTTCAAGCAGCCTTTCATATTGCCTAAGGTTCCATGAATCTTGTCTCCCTGTAAAGAAAATAGATGCATTACAATTAAACACAGCACGATTATTTATATATAAAAACGCTAGAAACAATTGATTTGCTTTACATATAAGATGCTAAACTTTCTCTAGAATCAACCAAAACCATCTCAATATTCTGGCCATCGTAGGAAGGACCAGAATATTGCTTCCAAAGACGAAAGATTTTGACCTTCACCTTCCACATGGACGTGAAAGGCTTCAGCTCATAGATATGCTTAAGGGCATTCATTACGAATAAATAGATCTCTAGAGCGCAGCCGTACTTTATGTCGTTATGGGATAAGCAAAATGAATGAGAGGCAGGAGGAGACTTATATAGGGTTGTATTTTTCTGAATCTCTCTTAATTATCTACAGCTACTCAATCAATTATAATTATAAAATTTGACTAATAGACGCTCAATCAACGTCTTTGGATTGAACATATTCCTTAATTTACCTGAAATCTATACAAATGCTTTCCTAATATACATTATTGCACACGTTTTTCATTTATATTACGGAATGCATTATTGACCTTTATTCTATTTTTTAAATAGTTGTTTAGCCACAAAGATTTAATCAATATATCATTTTTCAATATATGACTAATAGACGCTCAATCAACGTCTTTGGATTGAACATATTCCTTAATTTAACTGAAATCTATACAAAGGCTTTTCTAATATACATTATTGCACATGTTTTCTATTTATATTACGGAATGTATTTTGGACCTTTATAATATTTTTCAAATAGTTGTTTAGCCACAAAGATTTAATCAATATATCATTTTTCAATATTCCGATAATATTGTTCTTGGCGGAAAGTAAAATAAAAACAGGAAAATAAACATCAAAAACATAAGGTAAAAACACCCTGCATTATAAGATCGAAATTGAAACAATGAAATGCTAATATAATAGGATGTGATGTTGAGTATAATAACGAGATTATATTTACTTTATAATATAGAAAGTTCAAATATGAAATATTGTGTGAATATTAAATATGCCTTCGAAAATGATATATTCTTGCGTTCTGCAAAAAAAAAATTCTCATATAGGTAACTAAAGAATCGTATAATTTTGTTTCAGTAAAGTGGAGCTATTGTGATCGTCTATTAAGGTGAGAGCATGTTCGTCTATTATACTGGGAGCCATGTTCAAAATATAATTGAATACGTTAAGTGCAAAGTAATATACATTGGGGAAATGACATCATTAAGTTTGGACCGCCAATGGCATAAATTCTCTAGCAAAGCAAGGGGAATTAAATAGAGATGCTGAGAGTGAAGGAGGTGCTGCCACGTTAGGATGGCACTCATGTAAATAATTTACATTCTAAAGGTTACTTATTCAAAATGTTCTTCCATTAATAAGAAAGGGATACGTACGTCGTATCATCTCACTATGAATATGTCATAAACCTTGTACATAAGCCAATCTTATCATCGTTAAGATTATTTTTGGAGTTACACGAAAGTGGCATGTACGCTGTCAAATTTGGATATTGGGTGGCAACAAATGTCCTTAAAAAAGAAGCAGAGGAGATGTATTCTGAAGTCTGAACCGAGTATTACAAAATTCTAAACTTTTGCTTGGAAAATAAAAGCTCCGCATAAAATATGTCATTTATATGACAACCGGTTAGGAAACAACTAGCTGTAACTAATAATTTAGTTATGTGTTACGACAATTATTGTCCCAGATGTGAAAATGCGAATAAAACCATTATTCATGCCATTTTTAATGTCAACCAGCTATTCAAACATGGTTTCTAGCAGCAAACCAAACTCCACCAATGACATTCTCTACCTTGCGTCACTACACCAATATTGGTTACCTTTTTTTATATCAAAGTCCGGATCTTGACAGAGTTCCATACCCTTGGATAATCTAGTAAATTTGAAAAGAGAAAAATTACAAATTGTTTAGAGGAAAAAATAGGGACCCTTTGGAAATTGTATGACATGCGGAATCAGAATACTTGCTTTGAGGCAATGAAAGAGAGGACATAGCATATAATCAGCAAATTTCTAGGCAAATCGTATGCTTAGAAGTATGTATGATCGATGGTTCATGGACACATGACACACTCTTTATTGGTTATGGATTGACTTGAAAGAATTCTAGAAGGAAAATATAACTTTTAGGAGCCAGTAACTAAAGGAAATAATATCACCCTTACATACAGAAGTTGAAGCACTTTCATGGGAAATGGAGTGCGTACTTCAAGTGTCAACATGTCAAACTTTTGACACCAATTATAATGATCTAATCTCCATGATTTAAGATCCCGAAGTATGACCACGCTTCTCAATATATTTAATGATTTTTCAAATGTTTTTCATCTTCATTCTGAAAAAGTTTCTTGAGATTCATTAGCTAAGATAGTAAAAAAAATTTATAGAGAATTATATTACATTGATTGTTCTATTCCAATCTAGTTTTTCAGACACCTGAAACTTGAGTAATAGATCAGCCTTCTGATAAATAAAAAACCTCTTACCTAGAAACGGATCTAATAGATTTTAAAATATGTTGTTTGATCAAATTAATTCGCACTTAAAGCTGAAAATTGGGATGGCAGTCCAAACGGTTTCTACATGTGTCGTTCATTTTATACCTTAGATCAAGTTGCTTATTAAGAAGAGGCGATAGCATATAGCTTTCTTGTTTGCATGCTGACTATTCAAAGCTGTAAGTGCATATCAAAATGGTGGCCCTATTGCACTTGAGATTTCTGGAAGAAGACACGAATGGGTCTATTGCGTACGTCAATACGTTTTGCAGAAAATCATCATGGTTTCTTAATCCTTTGAGATTGACAACATTTCTTGAGCTTTCTCTATCTTCCTATAATTCTTTGTCCAAAACGTGGAACAACAACTATGCAAGAAAATATTATTTCCCAAGACTTGTCAAAAATACTAAACTAGAGATATTATTTGGTCCCCGAAAAATATAGTCAATACAAGTTATACAACTATCGCTCTTGACAATTGGCACTGAAACAAACTATTTAGAGCACATATACTTAATCCTTTAACGCTATCTTTACGTAGACATAGCAACACATATAGGATTGGGCATTTTATCCGTTAAATTTAATTCAATTCGTTATCCGTTTCGATTCGATCCAAAAATTCCGGATATCCGTAAACTTTCGAAACAAAACAAATATTAAAAATCAATATCCGTTAAAATCGAAGCAAATCACAAATATTAAAATTTTGGAAAGCGGATATCCGCTCCAATCCTGCAAAATATAAATACATGTATATCTTGGTTATATTTAAAGTTTAAATGTATAAAATTATATAATTATTATTCTAACGTATGATTGGAAAATTCTATTTACATTATTACTTATATAAAAGTATTATATAAAAAGAAGAGAAATTTTTTATGACAATTATAATTTTTTCTTAAGTTTTGTGTTATTATAATTTTAACTAATTTTTAAAAAATTGCAAAATATGTAGGTTCACTACTTCTTTTAATTTTCATTTTATATATCCTGCAAAAAAATGTTTTACAAAATAAATTTGTATGAAATTTTAAGATTATTTGTATTAATCAAAACGGATGAGATGTCCGTAAGTATTTGTAAATATCTGAAAATATCTATTTACTTTCGGGAAATTCGTTTTCCGAATATCCATATTTTTTTAAAGCAAAGCAAATCGAAAAATTAGATATACGTAATATACGAAGCAAATCACAAGTACCTTTAAAAACCCGGATATCTGATCCGTGTCCAACCTTAAACACGTGTGGTTGAAGCTATAGTAGTAACATCACGTGCATGTGTGACGCAAACCTATAGTCAAATAATTGCATGCATCTTCTTTTTATTGGGATGGGCCGGAAAATGAGAGTCAATGAATCAACTCTAGAGAACCTAATAATTGGTGCATAAGAGAACCTTTCATGATGATAATATGCTTAAAACCTGTACGAAGTATGGCCCAAGATTTTCATAGGCAGATAGATAGATCCCTATCTTGGGTAGACACACTTTTAAGGAATCCCCATATATTAATAGATAAACATTTGAAAAGATGTAACCTCAATTTTGTAATAATTAAAAAAGACTCAATGCTTATGTGTCAATCAATTAGTTAATTAATTGAAAAAAGGTCTAATTCAATTAATATGTCTCACTAGATACACTAAAGCATTAACTATATAATATAATGTGCTAGGAAACATTCTATTAACCCAAAATATTAAAAGCAAGTATACCTTCCTTACATAAAAGCTACGGAATTATCTAATATGATTACATACTTATGACAATTAGTGATTATAGATAATAAAAGATTTGATAACAATTTGTGTATCATTTTTCAGTTTTTTTTTTAATTTTATATTATTAAAAGAAATTAAATAATCATATTAACCATATAATAAAAAAAACCAGATTTTTTCTTACATGTTATATTTTGAATTTTTAAAACAGCTACTAATACTTTGAAAATTTTGTGATCAGTGTCTTAATTGTTTTATTATAACAAGATACAAATGATCATAAAATCAGATTAATATGAATTTTATGTAATAGACATTCACATTAAATAATATATATATATATATATATATATATATATATATATATATATATATATCAATTTTAATACCGTTTATATGTACCATTTAAAAATACATAAATATGTTAATTTTGGAATTTGCATTGAAAAGTATCGAGACCTTAATATTTAATTTTGAAATTTTCATCGAAAACCTATTTAAAAGTTTCAAAAGTTTAAATTCAGATAAACTATTTAAAATCCACAAAAATCCGAACCGAACTAAATCCACTAAAATCTGAACCAAGCAAATCCACAAAAATCTGTGCGAACCAAAACCACAATGATCCGGACCAACCAAATCAAATGGTGCTCAAATGTTATTGATAATAAAATTTATATTTTTATAACATATAAATATAATATTTTAAAAATATTCACTCTCAAGTAGCTGATTATCATCTGGTGTAAAGAACGAGCAACAAAACCCTGAAAGCATAGGCCATTGCTTTTTCTTTTTCTTTTTTTTGTAACACTTATTCTATTCATGAATTAGAGTTAAATGTTTTTACATTTTACTGAAACAATATAGCTTGCAAAGCAAGGAATCAGCTTTACTTTTACAGACACGGGAAATCCATCGAAAAGGCATCAGTGATAGCTATAATAATCGATATAGATTTAACGAGTTAGGCCCTGTTCTTTTAGACGTCGCTGTGACACGCTCTGGCGACTGCAAAATACAAAGGAAAATAAGGAAGTTGCCGCTGACGGGGAAGGTGGCTGATGCTGGTGGTTGTCGCTGAGTAGATATTATGTACACTATACAAACCGCTGTTTTTTTTTCAGAGATAAAAAAAATTGTCTCAGCGTCACCATAATCGTTAACAGCGGCAGCCTCTCCAAATTCTTAGATGACAGACTACTGGTGTTAACGGTAAATATTGTGTCGCTAGCTAGCGACTAAGTTCCGAACAGGGCCTTAGATGATTATTATTTTAGTTGTATCTTTATATCTTACACATCAGATAATTTACATTAGAATCCAAGATTTATTCTCTGTTAATTATCTCAAATTGTTTTCTGTCAGGACATATACATATATATTTGATATTGTAACGATTTGACTGAAAACGATTTTTAATATATGATTTGAACATAGAAGTCCAATTGGCATTACAAACGAGTGAATATGGTTCTTCAATAATTTTGGATAGTCAGTTTAGATAGCTCAACTAGTGTATCAAAATGATTTTAAATATATGATTTGAACATAAAGGCTCAATTGGCAATTACAACGAGTGAATATGGGTCAGTAACTTTGAATAGGCAGATTGTTCAAAAAAAAAAAAACTTTGAATAGGCAGTTTAGATAGGTCAAGGTGCATGCATGTGTACATTTAGAGAAATCGTAAGAATATGAATGTCTAGTGTGGACACGAGGATCGTTTCCTTTAGAATATGTAATTTTTAGTACTTTAAGCATTTTCCAGAAGAAAAAGAACTTTAAGCACTTTTCAAAAGAGAAAGAACCCTTAATGACAAAGAAGGGCACCCAGCCACCCAGTAGGCGGCAGTTAACTTTTGATTCTGTTTTTTTTTTCTGTCTCCGTTGCTGAACCTTTCTTTAACGCAACCGATGGAAGCAGCGATCATGAAACGAACAGGCCTTTAGTCTTGGAATTTATTAGTATGATATAAGATGAGAGTTTTTCAATTTTGTTTTTGTTTTTGTTTTTTTTTTGTCAAGAGAGTTTTTTTTTGTGTTCACTACATGGAAAGTAATAGCAAAATCCAAAAGAATTCGCCAGTGCTATCACATTGAAGAGTGGTAGAGAACTACCAACTCAAGTTCTCATTAGGGATAAAGTAGCAGCTTCCACTTTAAAAGACACTCCATACGTACCTCCCCCATATGAAACCAAGCTTCCATTCCCTGAACGATTTAAGAAGCAGCTGATTGAAAAGTATCTGCAGGCCTTCTCTGAGAACCAAATGAGCGAGGTTCAAGTCTTATGCCAATCCTTGACACATTTATGCTTGTACCTCAATACAACAAATTTCTGTTCAAGTCTGTATGCCAATCCTTGACATATTTATGCTTGTACCTCAATGCAACAAATTTCTGAAAAATGTTGTCAAGGAGAAGCAAAAGAAATTGGAAGGAATAATATTCATTATCCAGGGGTATAACGCAATCATTACTAAAGCTGAAGTTCGAAGAAGCTAGAAGATCCATGAAGCTTCACTCTCTGATGCGCTCTCAGACCTCTGGACTTTGAGAAATGTCTCTGTGATTTAGGATCTAGCGTTATTCTGAATCCTTTATCACTAGTGAAGCGACTTGAATTTACTTATTTTAAGAAGTGCTGCATCTCTTTGATGCTAGCTGACATATCAGCGAGCCTACCACTGGAATGCTCGAAAATCTTGATAACATGGTTGGAAACTGTGAATCCATATCTTGATAACTTGATATGGATGAAGAGCCTAGGGATCCTTGATCTTCGAGAGACCATTACTTGCTACTGTAGGAACCAACATCAACGTAAAGAAAAGGAAGATGGACTTTCATCTCGGGAAAAACCATGTTCTAAAATTTGATAGCATAGATGTGATGAGACGCCTACAATATAGGGGTAAATCATTTATTCCTCTGGTGTATATGTTAAATTTGATGGTACCTAAGATTAATGTTGACGTTCCATTGAAACCAATGAAAGTTTTTGAAAACAATTTGATAGTTTTTAACTCAGTTATAGTAAATCTTACGACGAATTGATTTACGACGATATTACAATAAAGCATGTTCCTCACAATTTAACAAAATTGTAATTTCGTTGTAAAGATGACGATTATCAACGAAATTGACTGTTGTTAAGCACATTTTTTTGGTAGTGTTAGCATTAGTCATGTATATTTTTGTTTTTAAACTACTTTAAAAGTTTTCGAATAATTTTTTTTTATCAATTAAAACATAATAAACTTGGAATCAATCAGTATCAAAAACTTCGTTACATGAACTAAAGTTTTGTTTATAAGTCAACGAACTGAAGTTTTATTTGAGTCGTGTTTCAACTACTCGGTCGATAAGGTCTCTGACTGCTCATTTTTCAATATGGTGATATGACTGGAAATTGGAATCGGAAAACTACTTTGGTAATATTTGTAAAACTACTTTGGTAATATTTGTAAACAAATTTGTTTTACCATTTTTATCTTTCCAAGAAGTCGGCTCAAAAGATTTCTAAAGGCACCATCCATTTTCCGGAGAATATCAAAATTGACATGCATAATTCAAATTAATTTTTATTCAAATTTTATTCAAATTTATCGGTTCATTATACTAAACCACAAATTAATTTTTACCAATTTAAAACATTTTAACTAAAATTAACAAAAATCCAAAATCTATTAGAATTTATGTAATTAAATATAGATATATCTAAAACTAGCTGATAAAATACATATTTAAAATAAGATCATTAAGCAGAATAAAATGTAAACTATAAATTTATTTTATAAAATCTAATCTTAACTCTGTTGAAATTTAAATATATAAAAGTGAAATAGCTAAACAAAATCAAAAGAAAAAAAGACAACAAAAAGCACATTTATGGTTTTAAAAAAAATATATTATTTATGTGTATATTAATATTATATTATTAAAATTTTATATGTAAACATAGAAAAATTTAAAACTAGGTGACAAGAGACATATTTAAAAATCATAATAATTAAATACAATAAATTATATTTTTTATAAAATGTAATCCTAACTCAATTGAAATTTAATACAATCAAAGTGAAATTGTTAAACCAAATAAAAATAAATTAAACTACAAAAATGCATTTGTTATTTTATTTTTTTAAACCGATAAAATTAAAATAGAAAAAATAACGTCCAAATGTAAACTACTTTTCTTTGAAATAGAAATAGTATTATACTTAAA
This sequence comes from Brassica nigra, assembly GCA_016432835.1. NCBI lineage: Eukaryota > Viridiplantae > Streptophyta > Magnoliopsida > Brassicales > Brassicaceae > Brassica > Brassica nigra. The sequence goes on along the minus strand of CM028249.1, from coordinate 9,609,825 downwards.
AATATCATTTCTGCGCATGGCGCAGGAAAGCTCCTAGTTAATCGTTAAATGTAAAAAAGTATAATTGTAATAAAAAATAAATTCACTATACGCACTTATTCTTTTATTCACTATCTAGAAATCTATACTAATAAAGTAGGTTTTTTTATCTTCTTGGGGGAAAAAATGGCAAGTGGCATTTTCTTTTTAATAATTAAAATATTTTCTCAATTTAAATTTAATGAATTTTGGTATTAATTGTGAAATAAATTGGGGATTTTAAACTTTCCTTCATACAGGTGCAAACGTTTATAAAAGTGTTTTGAATCTGACCCGGGCCCGTAATTGAACCGATAAATCTGGTTACCCAATATAAATCGGATTTGGATTTTGTGAAAAACCCATAAACACACACAAAAACTCACTAAAATCCGATACATGTTGCAGCACTGGTTGAACCAATAGATAATTTTTATTTTTTACTATTTTTAGTTCAAGTTATGTTTTAAAATTATTTTCTTATATTCTAAATTTCTAATTAAAAATTTAAAATTTTCAGTTTTATTGTCGTCTTCCTCTTCTTCTACACTACAATTTACGTTTGCAAGAAAGGTGAGTCATGATTGTGCTTGAGCCGCACGTCCGTAAAAAAGACTAAAGCACGATAAGGCTTATTATTCCTCTACACTACAATTTACGTTTGCAAGAAAGGTGAGTAAATTATTTTTTTTATTTAACTTAGTTTATAACAAATCATTACATTTTTAATTTACAGATCAAAAGAATAAAATCATATGATCATGTGAATTACAAAACAGAGTTTTGGATTGTTGAAGAAGAAAAATCTGACGAGCTTGATTATAATAAATTAGAGAATGCTCTTGCTGAAGAATATCCCAAAGATGATGAAGTGACAAATTTAGAAAATTTTGTTGGTGAGTTTTAAAATTTAGAGAAAACCAAAATTAGTTGATGTGATCTGGCGTTAGTTTATTTTTGTTATTGACAATTTATTACAATGATGTTTTAATTTTGGTTTATTTTGGATTGGAAGTTTAATTTTATGTCTTGATTTTTTTAGATGTCATAACTCTTATGTTACTATTTTTTTAAATAGTCTAAAACTATTTCTTAATATTTTGTATGTACACTTAAAATACTTAACTTTAGTTTTTATATATATTTGTTTTCATAGCTAATATATTATTATATAATAAAACTAATTCATTTATTAATCCGCGATTCATCCGCGGTTGATCCAATAAAACTAATTCAAAATTCAGAAAGATCCACAGGAGCTCTTTTAGAAGAGATCTTCACGAAAATTAAAATCATGAGAAACAATGAAATAAAGAACAAGGTGAACATAGAACGAAGATAGATAAATTCATAATATTGTTACATTTATAAATGTAATTTACATATTTTGTGGTCTTACGTCAACTTCAAAATTTAGTTCTCCCCATCAGTTAATACTAATAATGGACACATAATATATATGTTTCGTTGACAACTAATATCAAACAAATTGAATTTTAGATATGAGAGATTTTGATGACATCACATATATCAATATACTAGATGATAATCTGCGTCTTGCGCGGAATAAGTTTTTTAGAAATATATTGTATTTAAATATTATAAATAATACATATTTTGTTATCAGTAGTAACATTTGATGAGGGATAAACATTTGAGTACCATTTGGTTATGTTAGGTTATGTTTGGTTCGAATCTTTGCAGATTCCGATAATCCATTTAATTTTTTAAAAAATTAAAGTTCATATATATTTTAAATTTCTCAAAATTTTAAAATAAAATAATATATAACATATAAATTTGAATAATATATGCCAAAATACTTAAACTTAACCCAAAAATTAGTTTAGCTTAAATATTTAGATGGAAAATCAATAGATATTTTAAGTATTTTTGATATTTTGAGTATAGTTTAGCTATTTTAAATATGCATTTTACTATTTTATATACATTTCTAAGTATTTTGGACAATTTTAAAAAATCTTATGAATTTTATATATTCTTTTAGATATTAAATTTAAAATAATTAATATATTTAAGTGTATAAATCTGGTTCGAATATACTCGGATATCCGAAATATTTTGGTTCAGATCGGACTCAGTTCCGGTTCTGTAGATACCAAAGTTTTGAACACGTTCGAATATCTATCCAATTTTGGTTAAAGTTCAGTACTACTTTTTCGGATTAGATTTGGTTTGGTTATTTGGATTCTTTGCTCAAACCTACATTTTTTGTTGTAACAAAAATTTAAACGAAAGTGATGATGGTTCATATTGATTTTTGGTATGCAACAATTTTTAAACCAAAATACATTCTACTATGTAATCATTAAACATTGTTCAATGCCCATTAAATAAAAACGATGAGCTGAATTAAAAAACGTTACCATTGATCACAAAATTTTCAATGTGAAACTTTTATCAATTTTAGTAATTTATAGTCGTTTTAAAAAATTCAAAATATAACATATAAGAAAAAAATCTAAAATTTTTATTATATGCTTAATGTGATTGCTTAATTTATTTTAATAATATAAAATTAAATAAAATGTATGAAGGATAAAAAAATCTTATCAAATATTTATTATTCATTATCTTTAATTGTGATATATATATATATATATGTTAATCATATAAGGTAATTATGTAGCTTTATTAAAGAAAGAATATAGAATATTCTTTTGTATACTACTAATTAATTTGATAGTTAATTTAATAAAAAATATAATATATGTTTAGATGAACCAACATATTTCTCTAAGAATTCTGAGAAATATGATTCTCATGATGACATATGGCTATAAAAAATGTTATAATGCTCAGGATTAATATACAAGGGATCATTCTTTAACAGAAGGGGTTCAATTTGAATTCCACTGTGGTTTTGGTTTTGACTATTTTAGGTTTTCAAGCTACCATTTTGATATTTCTTTTTGACACCAGCTACCATTATATTTTGATTTGGTTTGGTTTTTTTCGTCATCTACGCATACAAATATATCATGTTCTGAACGAACAGGAAGTTATTACGTGGAACACCTCTTTTTGACCTTGTCTGATCTACATGAGAACATAACATGCCGCTGATCCCAACCTCCTCTGCTAATGTGTCCGCACAAATATATGTGCTTATGAGGATATGAAACAAACACATGCTCAACTTCTCATGCAAGCTCTGAAACCCATTAATTACCAAAGTGAAGACCGGCCAATCAACCGGGTCACTAAATTTTAGAATTATGTGTTAAATCGAACATAGTGTATTTGCATATCTCTCTTACATGAAGCTTTCCAGAACAATCCTTCCATCTCAGCGAGTATAGCCAAGAGGCTTCTGTTACAACCATGTAGTCCGAATGATTTAACACATGTTTGATCCTTAGGACCCCATCTTAAGCTAGTAATTTTGTCATTATCAAATTTATGAAACATCGGTTTGACATGTTGAGATTCAGGGTATCCAAGAGGTTTCTGCATCAATGGCAGGATCTTTAGAATCCTCCTCCGCTTCCTCTTTTTGGTTGGCATTTCTCCAACATTAGGTCTCAAGAGAAGCTAGCTAGAGAATGTCAGTCGAGAAAATGACTTTCCCTTAAATTTTTTTGTCTTTCATCTCTTTCCAAATGTACCAATAGATTCATGGAAAGGTGTCGAATTTTGGTTCCAGTGGGACCACCTCTTTTCTCTTCCAAAACAAAAAGTTCATGTTTTGGTATATAGATCACTACAAGAAAACGTTGCTTTAGCGACCAACAATTACGACCAGGAAAAGTTGGTCGTAATTTTGGGTCTAATTTACGACCAACTTACGACTAGAAAACAATTAGTCGTAAGTTGGTCGTGAATTTGCAACTAAGAAGGCTAGTCGTAAATGAGTCGTAAATTTACATCTAATTTACGACTTGTATATTCTTTAGTCGTAAATTAGATGTAAATTTACGACTCAAATACTTACTAAATAACAGAGTCAGAATTTACATCTAATTCGACTAATGCTTCATGTAGTCGTAAATTGGTTGCAAATTTACGACTTATTTACATCCAATATTTTATACATCTAATTAAAGACTAATGTACGAGCAATGTAGTTGCACTTTGGTAGTTAAGATATGATTAAACGTAAATTCGTTGTAACATTGCTACCTACCAAAATCGAAATTTCTATAAATATGATGTTCTCCCTCATTGTTAAGATGCACCAAAAAAACGAAAAAGGAAAAAAGCAAAAGAAAAAAAAAATATCTGGAAATATTTATGAGGTTCGAGTTGATGTATGCATAAAGATTCAAGGGGAAGAGTAACTGCCGAATTTCTCAACGGAGCAGAGATATTCATGTACCAGGCCGGACAGACGCCTCTCACAAAGGAAACGGGTAAAATGTTCTGTCCCTGTCGTAAATGCAACAATGAAGTTTGCTGCTAGTGAAACCGTTTGAAACATATAGTAAGTAGAGGATTTACTCCACATTACTATATTTGGTTTAACCACGGAGAGGGTGATAATAGGAACAAGCTAGTAGTAGTAATCAGGTTGAAAATGTTCGTAACAGAGATGAACCACATTTGCCTTCTGAAAGTGTCATTCAAGATCATATGGTAGATCATGATAGAATGCATGATATGGTTACCGATGCATTTCGTGAAACAACATCAGTAATAGAGGAGGTCGAAAATGTAGAGGGGCCTAACTTGGATGCAAAAAGATTTTATGAAATGCTAGCAGCAGCTAATGAGCCAATTTATGAAGGTTGTAGAGAAGGTCTTTCTAAATTACCATTGGCAGCTAGGATGATGAATATCAAAACTGATCATAACTTACCTGAAGTTTGTATGGACGCATGGGCTGAGTTGTTTAAAGAGTATTTGCTGAAGTGAATTTGTGCTGAATCTTATTATGAGATTCAGAAACTTGTTCATAGTCTTGGCTTACCTTCAGAGATGATTGATGTGTATAGACAACTGTATGATATACCGGGAAAAGACGTAGAATTGTTAGAGTGTAAATTTTGCAAGAAGCCTACCTATCGATATTTAATCCAAATGGGTACTACCATATTCAAGATTATATCAACTGCGAACGGCATCGATCGATGGATGCGATACATGATGAAGGAGAGATCAATCATCCTCGATGCAAAAGCGTGGAAACACTTGAATTCGGTGTACCCTGATTTTGCAAGCAACCCCGCAACGCTTATCTTGGCTCGCACAGATGGCTTTAGTCCATTTGGAATGTTTGGAAGACAATACTCGCTTTGGCCAGTCTTCTTGACGCATACAACCTTCCAAGAGATGTGTATGGAAAAGAATTGCTTTTCATGAGTATATTGATACCTGGACCAAAATATCCTAAGAGGTCCCTTGATTTTTCTGCAACCTTTGATAGAAGAATTGAAGGAATTGTGGTCAACAGGCGTGCAGACATATGATTGTTCAACAAAACAAACTTTACAATGCGAGCAGTTCTATTGTGGACTATTAGTGACTTTCCGCATATGGGATGTTGTCGGGTTGGACGACGCATGGAAGGCTATCTTGTCCATATTGTATGGGAAGCACGACGATTTCAGTTGAAGAATGGTAGGAAGACGTCCTGGTTTGATTGTCATCGGAGATTTCTTCCCATTAACCATCCGCATCAAGGAACAAGCAATTGTTTCGTCAAAAGGGTTGTAATGGACACCGCTCCACCATATTTATCCGAGAGGAAATCGAGAAGGATATTGATTACTATGGTGGACTAAGCACAGTCAGCAAAGGTGGTAATTGGCATACTCCTCCAAATATGCCCGATGGTTACGGACTCAGCATAATTGGCACAAGAAGAGTATATTTTGGGAACTTCCATATTGGAAAGATTTACTTCATACAATCTTGACGTGATGCATATAGAGAAGAACTTCTTTGACAACATCATCAATACATTGTTGAACGCCCCCAAAGACAAAAGATAACAAGAACTCAAGGTTGGATTTGCCGGATTATGTTCTCGGATTGAGCTGCATATTAGAAACGATGGGAGAATTCCAGTTCCCATTTTCAGATTGTCAGCGTAGCAAAAAGCGTTGTTCAAGTGGGTGGCATCGACGTGAAGTTTTCTGATGGATATGTTTCAAATCTATCAAGATGTGTTGATCATCGGGACAAAAGTTTTCAGGGATGAAGAGTCATGATGTCATGTTTTTATGCAACGACTTCTACCATTTGCATTTGCGGAGTTGCTTCCAAAAAATGTTCACGAAGCACTTGCGGTAACAAATAATTAAAGTTAATTAATTATTAATTCTATCTTGTTGGAAAAACTTATAAGTGTAAATTATTTGTAGGCATCGGAGCTTTTTTCAGAGATCTTAGTGCACACCTTAACTGTAGATGTCATCGCACAACTTGATGAGAATATCCGATCTTGATGTGCAATTTGGAGAAAATTTTCCTCCTTCCTTTTTGACGCCATGGAACATCTGGTTATCCACCTTCCGTGATGAGGCACTGCTCGTGGACCTGTTCATAATGGATGGATGTATCCCACGAGCGAGCTATGAAATATTTGAAAGGAAAGCAAAAAATCTGGCAAGGGTGGAAGGTTCAATAGTTGCTGGAGTTTGAATGAGGAAACATCTCACTTTACGCCCTACTACTTTGGGTCACAAGTCCGACACGAAAAGGACTACTGAGCAGATATGATGATGGTGGTGTTATGCCGACATATTTTGGTGAAGATGTTCGCACATATTCTGTCGATTGGACGCCTAGGTGGAAAACTGAAAGAAGTTTGGTGGTCGAGTTCAGAAGACCATAGCCACATATATATACCCTTAACCGCGAGGAGATTGAATTATTTGAAAGGTAATTAAATTAATTATTTTGCTATTAAATTTTACCACACACATATATACGCATTCTTTAATGATCATTTTGTTTTAAAACAGCGATTTTGCCCAAGTCAAGAAGCTATTCCAGGAATATCAACCAATGATCTCAACAAAAGGAAAGACCAACACTTTGTGAAATGGTTAAAACGTAGGTATACATATCACAATTTATATAATTAACAAATATATTCAGTGAAGTTATATATTTATATATATATGTTGATGTTCCAGGTTGAGTATGATGATCAATTTTATCCTCGGTTTCAATGAATTGATACAAGGTCCGGTCGGTAAGGTCACGACAGCATCTATGTATTTCACACGAGGATACACATTTCACACTTACGAATATGGAAGTCATGAGCAACAATGAATTATGGAGTATGTGTAAAAGGTGAAACAGATTTCTATGGAATCTTACAAGAGATCATCGGTGGAGTTTCCTGCAGTAGCTGAAATGCTTCTTCAAATGTGACTGGTTTGACCCAACTGTCAATAGAGGTGTTCGTATAGCAAGTTTGGTGTTGTTGATATAAATGCTACACGAGGTACAACAAATTTGAACCATACATTTTGGCTTCAAGCGGACCAAGTTTGTTTTGTTCCATACCGAGGATCGACAATCAGGAATATCTTGGTTAGCCGCAATAAAAGTTACACCTCGGGGCCGAGTATTGAGTAGTGATGAACAACCGCCTTTACAAGAAGATGCCGTGAATGAAGTAGAAGTAACAACCTACAGATGCTATCTTACTTATTGATCCACATAATCCGATATGAAGAACTTCCAGATGATGCAACGGACGGCCAACGAAGATGAATTTGAAGAAAATGATGAAGTGGATGATGTTTTGATGATGACGAGAGTGATAAAGTTTCATTGTGTTTTACTATTATCAATTAAGTTTCTTTGTATTGCATTTCAAATAATATATATAACTTATCATCATGTTTGCTCAATTATATATGAATTTAGTCTTTTTTAAATTGTATTTTGGAGTATGAAAGTGTTTAAAAGATGTTTGGATTTGGATTTGGGATTTGGGGTTTGGTTTGGGGTATGGGGTTTGGGGTTTGGGGTTTTGGGTTTGGGGTTTAAATGCAACGAAAGTGTATAAAACTTAAGAGGTTTGGGGTTTGGGGTTAAGGGTTTAGGATTTGGGGTTTGGGTTTAGGGTATAGGGAAAGGAAGCTCATTGGTTGTAAATGTACCACCAATTTACGACCAATGACATGTTGGTCGACATTGGTCGTACATTTACGACCAATGTACGACCAATCATGGATGGTCGTAAATTGGTGGTAAATGTACGACCAATGTAATGACCAAGATGTCATTATCATTTGGGTACATTTACCACCAATGTAACACTAATTTCTCTTAATTTCCTATATATACCCACTAATTATTTTCTCAAATCATAGAAAATATTTAGAAATCTTATTAAAATAAAGAAAGAAAGATCTGGAATCGAAGGGAAAAGACTTCGTAGATTTCGCCTTTTCTATTTCCACTTGTGATTCCAGTATCTTCTTCTTTTTTCGTAAAATTTAAAGTGGACCGTTGTTCATTAAGGACCGTTGTTCATTAAGTGACCGTTGTTCATCAAGTGGACCGTTGTTCATGGTGGACCGTTGTTCATTAAGTGGATCGTTGTTCATAGAGGTTTATCATGACTTTGATAAACCCTTCTCATTTTTCAAATACACTTTTAGTCACAAATTGGTTGTAATATATTTGAGTCAATGGGTTTATTTACGACCAAGAGACAAATAGCCTTCATTGGTCGTAAATTAACAACCCATTTACTAACTGTTAATGTTTAGTCCTTCATTGGTCGAATTAACAACCAATTTAATACCAATGCCTAGTCTCACATTGGTCGTTAATTAACTACCCTTTACGACCAATGCCACATTAGTTCTCATTAGTCGAAATGTACCAATCAATGATTTAATTAATAGTCCCTAATTGGTCACATTTACGACCAATGAGAGACCAAAGCAAAATTCTATATAAAGCAAGCAAATCGTAGCTATTTGGTTGCTCACTCCCATCTCTCTCCATTACAAACCATTTCTCTCTCTGTAATTTTTTCGTTTTAGTATTGTGGTTAGTTAGGTGATTAGATTAGGTTTGGAATTAGTTTAGGTGATTAGATTAGGTTGGAATTAGTTTAGGTGAGATTACATTTTTATAATAATAATAATCATTTGAATTTTTATAATAATAATAATTATTTGAATTTTTATAACCATTTTTGTTTTTTAATTTTTTCAGATTTACGCTATTGTAGTTATGGCTGGCGGTAGAAGCGACTTAGAAACCGTGGCAGAGGGACCTCTTACGGGAGTACATTTCTGTCGACGGATCCATCTGCACCTTCTACCTCCCGCACTCCCGCACAATGTCCCCGATAGTAAATTCCTAGCTGCTCAAGTAAGTCGATCATGTAGCTCCATACATTCCGCAGTATGATGATGCTGCATACTTTACTTATGAGGAGCCTCGCATGATCAGCAGCCACATGATCCGCAGACGATGATCAGCAGCCGCCGCATCAGCAGCCTCATGATCAGTATCATCCACAGCCTGCTTCACAGCCTGCTCCACAGCCTCGCCATCCGCTTCACAGTTGCTTCACAGCCTCCATACCAGCCTCCACACCAGGTCCCACAGCCTGCTGCATACCAGCCTCCACACCAGGCTCCTGCAGCTCCAGGTCTTCATCCAGATTTGTTGGTGCCACCAAATGCACTGTATGCAAGATATTCCGTGGAAGATATTCTCCAGATGCCGGGACGAGAAGGTTTACCCATCCTTGATCCAGATCTACGATCCAACACAACCTGGTAATTAATTTTAATTAATTAAATATAATTTTAAATTTATATATAACAATTAATTCTATATATATATTCTTTCAAATTTTGTAGGTTTAAAGTTAACAATGCGGTAGCGTTGGGAATGTCATCAGATCAAACTTCCGGAAGCGATCCAAACCGGACTCTACACCGACCACGTTCGCATAACTTGGTTCAAGTGCTTCATGTTAGTTATAATTTTTTTAATTTAAATAAAAATAATTTGGTTAAGTAATTAATATTTTTCATTATTTTTGTAGCAAAATGGAATTGGTCTATGGGGTCAATGAGACGGGAAGCGCTCAACAAAAAGGCGATGGCTCACTTTAAGAACATTGTTGGCAACGGAAGGAGAAGTGGAAGTATTTGGGGATGACGCAAAGACCTACCTCAGCGATGAGGTTTGGACTGGTTTGAAGGCCTATTGATTTTGCCCGACTCACCAAAGGTCTTTCACTTGCTCATGCCCGGATGACCCGAGATGCTGATGGTAACTGCCAATACCTCATACTTCGACAGACTCCACACGCCAAAAGGGCACTGCAAATTGTAAGTTTTACACATTTCTTAATTTTTATTACATATATAATAATTAAATTTTATTAAATGCTATAGTTTTATTCATTTGAAATTTATTTTTAATATAGGCCGAAGAAGGAGCACCACCGACTCTGGCCCGGCTTTACAAGTTGACCCACCAGCATGCCGATGGCACTTTCTCATCCTCGAGCAGAGAAGCTCTGCAACGATGTAGAGGCTCGGATTCAAGAGGTCAGCATCACCGACGGAAGAAAATCCGGACGGTGCACCGGTTCAGCTTTCTGCCATCGAACAAGACAGAATTTTTGAGCAGGTAAAATATTCGATCTTTTTAATTTATGTTTACATATATTTTTACATATGTACTAATTAATATCTATTTATAAATTGAAGGTTGCTCCGAAGAAAAGGGGACGTATACCAGGAATCGGGAGTGTGAACGATGTCCCCAGGGCGAGAGTTGAATACGCTGCTAGAAGGGAAGAAGAGTCCTCGCCCGAGGGATTTGGAAAATGCGAACCGAGCCATAGCCGAGAACAACGACAAATGGAAGGCTATATCAAGCGTTTTCGATATGATGATAGCCTCAACCCCCAACGTCAACCCGTCGGTTACGTCAGCGTGGCAGACCTACGTTCGATTTTGCCGTCTCCGACCCTACTCCCGAAGAGCAAGCGGATTTGCATCGGCGTGCGGAACAGAGGAGTTCTGAACTTTTAGATGAAATAAACCTAAATTCTTAGTTTTTTTCGGTTTTAAATATTTTGTATTTGAATATTTTAATTTTATGAATGTCATATATTATGTTATTATGGAATTTTATCAATTTCATAAAAATATATAAAATTTTAAATTATTAATTTTTTATTTTATTTTTAAAATAAAAAATTTCAAATAAATTCAGTAAATTGTCATAAATTAACGACTAATGTACATCTCAATTAGATGCAAAATAGTCGTTAATTTACGACTGATTTACTTCTGCATTGATGTAAATTAGTCGTAAATTTATGACTATATTACATCTAATTTACTTACTACATAATTAACTACTAATTTACTAATTACATTTTTTACATCTAATTTACTTACCAGCTTTGGTAGTCGTAAATGTACATCTAATTCTGAATTATATCCGGAGTCGAAATGTACAACTAGTTTACTTAATTATGTTAGTCGTACATTTACGACCAAGTTACGACCAATTAGTGATTACGACCAGCGTATAACGACCAAACACAATTGGTAGTAACTTGGTCGTAAATCCCTTTTTACGACCAATTTACTACCAATTGTGTAGTTGTTAAAGCCATGTTTTCTTGTAGTGGATGTACTCAGGAAGTAACCTGAAAGGAACAAATAGTTTGATAAATCTCAAACATCTAAGGCTGGGAGCATTCAAAAAGAAGATGATTAATCGACTCCACTGGACAACCACATCAAGAAAAGCTCCTATCAGTACCCCAAGTCTCTATAAGTGAGCCTCTCTGCCTCGGCACACATCCATAGAGATCATGCCACAAGAAATGTTTCATCTTACTTAGAGCTTGTATTTTCCACACATGGCTCTGTAGGCATGTGATACTCAATTCCAAAACATGTTCTTGGATGTGTTGGATGTTGGTCATTCTAAGTAGTTCATCTCCAGATTTAACTGAGTAAACTCCCGAGTATGTGATTCCAAGCATATCCATCAAAGGATAACGAGCGACTAGGTCTCAACCTGATGATCAATGGTAAATCCTCAGGGTTGAAAAATTCTTGTCAGAGGTGAAAATTCCACTCCTTGGTATCATTCCTAATAAAGGTATGAACGAGGAGTTATGATAATCTGTAAACAACGCAATCTGAAGCTCAATGACGGCCGGCAGTCGTATATGGAACCCATGACTCACTCCAAACCCTTGTATTATGATCGGATCCAATGGGTTTCCGCAATCCCCACTTAAGTATATGTTTTCTGCCATAATACTATCCAAACGATGGTGAGTACATGATATTAAGAGCAAGAGCCCACAAAAACGACAAAAATTGAATTAGTCTCCATAATTGTTTCGTAAGAAGCGTTATATTAAATTTTGTAGATCCCAAAAATCCCGCCCTCGTATTCTTGAGGGTAAAAATTTTAGCCCTTGCAAAATAGTGTAAACATATATTTGACATCGTATTACTAATTATGGGTTATATATTTATTGAAACAAAAACCGTAACTATATAAGATATCTATATATATATATAGATATATCTATATATCTATATTGTAAAAACTTATGAATTTAATTTTACATGGTTGTTAGTTATATATATTCAAACAGTATATACTATTTTCCTATCATAATTTAAATTATTTTAAATGATTTAACAAATATTTAATAACAAAAATAAAACTTACTAGATCAAAAATAAGAACAAAATTGTTAACATTCAAATATCATCAAATTAATAATTTTTATCCCAATAAGTAATTTCCTAAGGAAAAACTAATATTTGTTTCAAATTTATGAGATGGAAAAAAACTCGGATTTCTTTTGGAGAATATATTAATAAAAACAAATTTCAAATCAATCAAGATTATATCAATAAAATAACTTAAATGTAAATAATATTTTTTTATATTATCTAGTTTACATATAAATATATTGTTATTATTATCTACTACTATATTTCAATAAATCAATTTCCTGTTTACTCGGTTTATAATTGATCCATATACTGCGGATTTTACATAATAACATTCATATGGTTTATTTGCTATATATAACCAAATCCAAACCATATTTTCTAATTAGGTTGGTATTGGTCAGTTTGGTTTTACAAAATTGAACACTATTGATTCTTCTAAACCGTTAGTTTTGCAAATATTTTTGTTTTGAAATTAGTTATCCAACTTAATATCATAGTTAATTAGGATTAATCATCTTCCATGGACCTTATGTACAGTGTCCAAGAAAGCGCTAGGCGCTAAGTAGACGGTGATCTGAGGCCTAGTGTCTAGAACGCCTGTTTAGAAGTTAGTATTACAATATTGTAATTGTATAGCTTGTTTATAAGTTAATCGTCACGGTTTTGTAATGCCTAGCGTGTAAGTGCCACTTAACTAGACGGGTGTTTAGACCGTTTCGTAGAACACTGCTTATGTCACATGCTGTACAACTATAAGTTCAATGATCAAAAATATACTATGGCTCGATGGTTTCACCGATTTACTGTGATTCACAACCAGAAGTGTTGATATTTTTAGGCAGGTAAGCCATTTGTTGATTGGTTCAATACATACCAGTATTGTTTATTTAAGTTTTAAATAGGTCCTGAATCTTTCTAGAAATTATGGATCAAAAGAAAACCCATGTGATTATATGTGAGTACACCTAATACGTAACAGGCGACAAAGAAGTCAAACTTTCACATGTTAAGTCTTCCGTTGATCATTATAAAAACAAGAATAGCCATTTTTTATATGATTTCAAAGACATATTGTTCACTCGTTGAAAGAGTTTCATTGAAGAATTGGAACGACTTGTCTCTTCAAAGGTCTTAGGGCTATTTGAAAAGTGAGAAGTCTCTCTTGGGAGTATATTTTAACTTTTGGAACTATTAGCTTACTTATATATTGTCTTCTTTATTTGATTTTAGTATAATTTTCAGTCCGGCGGTATTTAGATGAATGATTTGTTTTTAAAAGTTGACTGATATGCATCTAACTTAGACTATTTACGATGGATATCTTGAATGAAAATTTCAAATAGTAAATTCTTTTAGTGATCATGTTGAATATGAAATGGATTATTTAGAGGTGAATAGAGAGTAGATAGGGATCATCAATGCCAAATAGCATGGTTAATGATTCTTAATATTCTATTTTATTTTAATGATTTGAAATCAATTACTTGATAATAAATTAATTTAATTTTTATTTTACATAAAAATCATTTTATATTTTAAAAATAAAGACTATGGGAATACAATTATATTTATAATAATTTCGTTAGCTTTAATAAATTATTTTTTATATATTCAAACAATTTTAGAAAGATGGATCCAATAATATATTTTAAGACTTATTAATCAATAAGATTAAGTGTTGAATTTTATTTTAAAATGAGTAGAAATTTTAAAATTTTAAATAAATATTGAATTATTATATAAAATAAAATTATGCAGTTTTAAATAATAAAAATTTATTGAATTGTGTTATATTAATTGCTAATATAGAGGAATTTTTACTTGATAATCACTAAAAACACCTGAAAATAAATAAGAGAATATTGCCAACAAAAATGGATCTATGTAACCGTCAAACATAGACATGTCAATTAGAGGTGAATCCAATAGCCCGAACCCGTCAATCCTATAAATTATTAGGCGTGAGTTTAACTATATAAACACAAACAATCGGGCTAAGTCCATTTGGGTTTTGGATACTTTGGGTTTAAAACAATTTGGGCTAAGGTCAGTCCGTAAAATCGAAATGTTCCATTTTAGCTTAGATAAATTATTCTTCTCGCAATCAGAGTCACATTTTATTTGATATTGACATATTATTTCAATATTCTTTATTCAAAACAAATATGAAAGTTGTGAATGTACCTTATGTTTGATCACCACAAGTGTCACATTTTAAATTCTGTAAATGTTCCCTTTTTATGTACAATATGTTGTTTTCAAAATACAAAGTATGAAGTATTTGGCTCTATTTATTACATGACTCTATTTATTATAAGTTTTGTACTCTTATACATTTAGTTTAAATTTATATTTAACTATTTAAATCTTGTTAAATATAGTTTGCATATAATTTGATTTTAAGGCATACAAAAACATTTTCGATAAAGAAGAAAAGTTTAAACTCACTTTATATTTAAGACGAAAAGTTCAAAATGATTTTTTCTGAAAGCCCATATGTATCAAAATGATGGAAGTGCTGATGATATATTATTTTACGAAATTCCCAATAAACAATATAACCCTGTAAAGGTTGGGCCAAGCTCAAATATTTATGGGTTTTGTGAAAAGCTAAATTCACACTATCGATTTTAGTTAGTAGAGTAAATTTAAGATTCTTGACTTTTCTTGAGGATCCGAATTCCCTGCCTAATCACACGAATACAAAAAAAAGAACAAGATAACAAAATATCATATAAAGTTCGACATAGTCGTTTTATTGATTAAAATGAAGAAACGTTTACAGGATTTCACCGAATAAGGTACACTGTAATCCGTCAACAGTGAAAAACAGAAGAACAAAGCAGTAAAAATGTTTAAAGTGTCGAACTCGCTAATTTAACCACCTTAGTTCTCCTAAAGCTAACAGAGATTTCTTGATGCCTAATTTTCAGATCCCTTCCTTCAGAGCTCGGGGTCTTGTATATATAGTCTCTCAGAGTCAGCCATTTTTCCTAATGTTCTTGAGATTCAAGTATGTTTTCCTCTTATATCCTTCCTTATCCTCTCAACTTCCATGTTTATCTTCGAAAACTTTACATTTATCTGATTTTTCCCATTTTCTCTACGAAATCGAGTAGACCATATTGCAACCTGGATATGTTCTTTATTCAAAATCATAAGTAGGCTTTTATCGTCGTTTAGGCCACTTGGACCGTTTTACGACTTATGTGTTTTTACGATTTTTATCAGAAAAAACCGTCGATTTATCTGATGTACATTTTTTATGTTGTTGGTCTTATGAAATGATAAAATCAATTCATTTAGTCGAGGATTCGATGGTGTTAAGTTAACCAGTATTGTCTTGACGTTTGACTTGAACTTTTACAAGTGAACAACGTCTTGCTTGTTTTCTTCGTAAAATATCAACAGAGACCCAATTTGTGACAAAATGAAAGACATTTCGATCGAGATTCAACGGAGAAAATGATGAGATCCTCAGTGGTCAATGAGGGAGCATGAAGGGCGAAATTGACCTGATGAAGAGGGAGAATGGCGTCATTGACTTGATGAGAGAAGAGTTCATGAGAGATGGAGTCATGTGACCAATAAGAGATGGAGTTTGGCAATGTTGACCAAGGAGAGAGGAAGTTGGGCAACATCGGACTGATGAGAGAGGTGTTTGGCGACATCGAAGAGGGAGAGAGAGGTGTTTGGCGACATTTAAGAGAGAGAGAGAGAGAGAGAGAGAGAGAGAGAGAGAGAGAGAGAGAGAGAGAGAGAGAGAGAGAGAGAGAGAGAGAGAGAGAGAGAGAGAGAGAGAGAGAGAGAGAGAGAGAGAGAGAGAGAGAGAGAGAGAGATAGAGAGGGTTCCCCATGGATGATGATGGTTTTCTCTCTTCTTTCCCTTGTCCTTTTATATCTTCCGTTGATGATTCCACATACTCTCATAGCCTCAAGACTTATCTCTTAAGTGTTTTCCACAGAACATTTTTGAAGTTTATTTCTTGTAAAATTGTTTGGTAAGAATCTTTTAAGAAAGAACTTTTATGTTAGCTCTTAGTAGTTCATAGCAATCTTGGCCGTTGATTTCAAAATTACCGATTTTGACTCCAACAGTTTTGCAGATCTAACCCAGCCCAGGCCAGCTCGAATTTACATCCCTTGTCTAACATAGCTTTGGTAAAAGACTCAAAGTGCATTTGTATTATTTGACCTGATTGATCATGTGGTAAACCTTTCCTAGTTACCAACTATTTAGAGAAGAGATAATTTAGTAGTAACAATATTTTTTAAGGAAACTATGTAGTAATTACCACTATTTTAATTTCTAAATTCTACCCTTCATAAAATTCACTTTTTCAATTTTATTTCATTTTGCTAAAATAGTCAAAACCAGTTTCGAAGGCCAAATAAAAACACAATATCGTTTTACAACAAACTGCACATCATTAAATTGATTCAAGAAGATAAGAATGTGGAGTTAGCCTTTTTGAAATCAAGGTTTATGGGAAAATTCAGAAAGATCCACAGGAGCTCTTTTAGAAGAGATCTTCACGAAAATTAAAATCATGAGAAACAATGAAATAAAGAACAAGGTGAACATAGAACGAAGATAGATAAATTCATCCGAGTCCCAACTCAAAGTTGGCTAAACTTTTTTTCCTTTGATTGACTTTACCATTTTTGGACAATCTAATTTGAAATGCATTTTCGTGCCTCATATGTGGAATATTACCCATAACCTATAGAAATGTGTTAAATTCCGCGTGTAAGGATAAAAGAACATGAATCTTTCCTAGTGAAACTATAGCAGTGTGTTTGATAAGGCGTGGGGTCTCTCTCGCCTCGCTCTCCCCATCTACTTTCTGAGCCACATTCTTGAACGGCCGTATGTAGTGTATCCGTAGGCGAAAACATATATATTTTCTGATTGGAGAATTTATCATTCTTGGCCTTCTATAATTATCACATGATCAATGAAAATTTTGCTAGGCTATGCATGGGCACATCTCCTGCACACGCTCGAAGAAGAAGAATGTCAAAATTTTCTATGTAGATTCACTCGAAAACTGTCCTAAAATTGAAGGAATGTCTGATAATGTCCATCTTTGAAGGTATTTTGGATACAATTTCTTAATTAATAAGTTATATTTTAAATTTTGAAAACATAAACTAATTATAATTTCTCAATTCTTACAATATCAGAAGAAAAAAAACTTAACACCTTTGTAATTGAATTAAAAATATTAAAGATAGCAAACTATGGTTTAACATTGAACATCTTGACAATTTGGGAGAATGTTTTATGAATTTAGGGAGTTAGAGAATATTTTAAAAAAATATAAGTTAGTTTTATAAGTTCTTCAAAGTGTAAATCTGAGATTCACTATATAATATTTTTAAAAGCAAGTAAAATCATGGGAAAATTATGTTTTACCTCATTTTTTTGTACCACTTTTCATGTTTACCTTTATTATAGTGACATTTTCACAAATGCCTAAAGTATAATGTTTCATAAAAGAGACAAAAGACTCTTCTACTCTTATTTTATAGATATATAAATATATTAAATTAAATAATAATAAAAATTTAGAATTTTCTAATAGTTTTCTAATTATACGATTTTAAATTCAAAATTTTTATAGTTTTTTAAAAAGAAATTTTGCTTTTCAAAATTTATTTTTTGTAACTAATTTAAAAATTTTGTATTTTAAATTTGAAGTATTTATTTATCTATTTTTTAAAATCCAATTCCACCATCCAAACCCCACCCCTCAAATCTATAACCTAAGTCTAAATTACTTAAACCTAGAAATATATGTATCTATTTAATACTTTCAAAATAAAAGTAAATATAGATAAGGTAACCATGAAAATTGGTATTAAGAATCTGCTAGTTTAAGCAATTTCTCTTAGATCATTACTCATTCTGCTATATAAAAAGTGTCAGTTTGACACGTTTTTACAAATTATAAAAACTATTAAAAAAAATTCTCTCCTATTATTACATTAGAGTAATAAGTAATTTTGATTTCTGTTGCGATTATAAATAGTTTGGTTTTGAGATTTTAGCGGATTATCCTTTTAATTTCATCTATTTCCCTATGTGAGGGTCTTGTCTCCGGAGAATTTAAGGGGTTTATTGAATCAAAGATTTGATAGAATCCAAGATTTGAGTAAATCTTTTTAAAAAAATTGTTATAAGATTTCTGATTTTTTGAAGAAATTTCAGTATTTTTGAAGAACCTTTAATATTTTTTTATTTTTTAAAAATTATGAATAATTTAATATTTTATTGATTTGTGAAATAGATACAATCTATAAAAGTTATTAAAAATCTATTTTCAAATAATTTTTATTTTTTCATTTTAAACATTTTGATTTCCTTTTTAAAGTTTGAAGTATAAAATATTATCTAAACCCTATCAAATCTCATTTGATAGGTTTTATTTTAAAAATCAATATTTTCCAATAAGCTGAAATTTGAGATAATTTATACAAATGACTAAAATCCAATAAATTTGAATTTCATATAGAATATATAAATTCTAGACACAATAAGAGGAGATTTGAAAAGAAAATAAAACCCTTTCAATTCTTTAATCCATTAAGAACCCTTAGTATTCTGTCAGAGTGTCAGCTTAAGTTTATGAGGATTGTTTCTTTCTTCACTCTAGTTTTATATGGATAAAAAGTTTAATGAAATTTCTAGATGACCAAAAAAATTGGGCTTAAAGATTAGCCAAAGACGCACACATCCCAAGCCATATTGAAAATATTAAAAACATTTATACATAGAACATTTATACATAGAAAATAATAGTTGAAATTGGACACGTATTTACGTATACGTCTGGTTGGCATATATGCTTTTTTTTTTATCGAAAGCATATATGCTAAAATATCATATACGAGTAAATATAAAAAAAAATTCTAATTGCATACATATACTTTGTATGTCTATCAGTCTATATATGTGATATTATGTAAACACAAATCTGTTGACAATAGCTAGACTTCTTCATTTACTCTCTCTCTCTGACACCCATTTACTTATCTTCTTTCTCTTTGTCCACCTCTTTGCTCTCTGTTTCTCTCTCTCTCTCTTCTGTCAACATGAAAGGTTTCAACACCGAACAAGATCACCCCGCGGCCGAAACCGGCGACTTCTACGACGTGTCTGATCCCACAAAGAACGTTGATGACGACGGACGAGAGAAGAGAACGGGGACGTGGCTTACGGCGAGTGCGCATATTATCACGGCGGTGATAGGCTCCGGAGTTTTGTCGTTGGCATGGGCGATAGCTCAGCTTGGTTGGATCGCAGGGACTTTGATTTTGGTCATTTTCTCTTTTATCACTTATTTCACTTCCACGATGCTCGCTGATTGCTACCGTGCGCCTGATCCCGTCACCGGGAAACGAAACTACACTTACATGGACGTTGTTCGTTCTTACCTTGGTATGTTTTTTCGGTTCTCTTTTCTTCTCTATATTACCTTTTTCTTGTAAAGTAGATTTGAAAAAATTGATGCTTTTTACACCAACTTTACTACTTTAATTAAAAGTGTTTTTTTATATGCAAAATTCTCAGTATTAGTGAAAGAAATAGTTTTCTTCAAGGAATGGTTCAGTTTTTTTTTTCTAAAAAAAGAGATTCTGTTTCATTGAAATTGATACTGACTGTGAGGTGTTTTTAGCTAGGATGATGCTTGTCGGAGAAAATTGTTGTGGTTAGAACAAAAAAGTACTAAGAAGAAGATAATAGTATAAAAGTTGATTGGAATTACTATAAGCGACAGTTATGTTTTTTTCATCAATTTGAAATAAAACAAAAACTGGTGTTCTCATGAATTTATCATAAAAATGAAAATGGTTCGTAAAATAGTGGATATTAATTACTCTGAAACAAAGATACATATTCTAGGTTTTTCACACATATTAATAAAATACATAATAAATGCATAATTTTTTGTGCTGATTTTTTCTCCATAATTTTAAACCAATAAGAATCTATTAAGTATAATTAAGTTTTTTGAAATTTGTAATTAATCATTAAAATTTGATAAAATATGCATTAAAAATACAAAATATGTATCTGAAATAAAAAAATTTCTAAAATATGTAACTTTGTGAAACAGAGTGAATATAAAATTTGAGAGGAATCATAAGTGATAATCCTTGATATCTTGTTAAAAAATCAAAGCATGGGCATCCAATTGATTGTGCTTGTGATTCAAATTTTACATGAAGTACGTGGATTTTTAGATTTTATAGTATTTCCTTGAATTCACAGTTTCGATGTTGTCTTGCTCAATTATAAATTGGAAATCTTGTAAATGAATTGTTAGAATTACTAGTGGTCTCTACTGTCCCTGCCATTTTGGTTTTACAGGAAAAATAATTGTGAATTTAGTCTTACATATTTAACTTAAGTAAAACATTGACTTTAACCTTAACTTTGGTACCCGACATTAATTTCCAGTTATACACTATGTTGTTGAAATAATTAATTAGGCTGAAACTTTTCTTAAGTCATCAATAATATATCTTCAACAGATTATTAATATACTAGTTAATTCAAAATGTGTACTGTTTATAATGATCCAAAATGGTGTAACACCAGGAAACCGTAAATTAAAGATATCTTGGCATAAGAAGCAAACTGTTTGGTAGTATTAGCATTATTGTTGGTTTTGGATGTTGATAGAGTATTATATTATATACTATATAGTTCCGTGGAGTGTTTTGTGTTTGCTTTATGAAACAGAAGTAATAAATTATAATGGACTACATAATATTTGAAATTATTGTAATATGGCAGGTGGTAGGAAAGTGCAGCTTTGTGGAGTGGCACAGTATGGGAATCTAATAGGGATCACTGTTGGTTACACCATCACTGCTTCTATTAGCTTAGTGTAAGTCAACTATGCGTGAATAATATGATTTAAACTATAACCGTTAGTAAATGTATTGTTCTTGTCATAAAGGTGATACATGCATGTTTTACAAGCTGTGAAAAATATTAATGTGGTTGTGGTATGGTGTTTGCGCAGAGCGGTCGGGAAAGCAAACTGTTTCCACGAGAAAGGGCATGAGGCAGACTGTACTATATCGAATTATCCGTATATGGCAGTTTTCGGGATCATTCAGATTATTCTTAGCCAGATCCCAAACTTCCACAAGCTCTCTTTTCTCTCCCTTATGGCTGCGGTGATGTCTTTCACTTACGCAACTATTGGGATTGGCCTAGCCATTGCGACCGTCGCAGGTACATACAATTCTTTAAAGATTGAATTAGTAGCAAATTTAAAATTACTAACCACCTTAGTCAACAAATTGTATTTTCGAAGTACCTAAATCAGTAGTTGTAGCTAGATAGACCAATTGGTCCACTCTTAGTAGCTGAAATCTATATATAGCGATCTTTTTAATTAACTAGCGGTTAATATGTTACGATATGAAAAGGTGGGAAAGTGGGTAAGACGAATATGACGGGCACGGTGGTAGGAGTTGATGTGACTGCGGCTCAGAAGATATGGAGATCGTTTCAAGCGGTTGGGGACATTGCGTTTGCATATGCTTACGCCACCGTTCTCATCGAGATTCAGGCAAGTTTTTCATATCAGATATCGATGGAATCTTGTTAGCTTTGAATATGAACCTCTTGATAGAATTGTGGTTAGTGATTATTGACAATGACAATCGATTCCCTCTGGACCACTTTTTATTTGCTTTATTCAAAAGAGTCAAAAAGAAGAGAACCTGTCTTTTAGCTTAAAGGTAAAACATTAACATGTGCCTATTAATGACAAGATGTCATATTCAAAGACATTGTCAACCTCTTCTCCACAGCAAACAATGATATATTAATTAATATCAACTGAGTTTTAGCTTATTGATTTGACATCACAACTCATAGTTTTTGTCTCTTAATGATAGTGGTTTTCACTAGCTAGTGAATGTGTTACGGTATTTGGTAACGTAAGAGTATATGTCGACTGATAGTGACGGCCTAATAAGATTAAGTTAAACACATGAGAAAAAACTGGATTAAAGTGTGGATTTACGTACACTAACCGGTGAAAGTTGATACTTTTTGCAGGATACATTGAAATCTAGCCCAGCAGAGAACAAATCTATGAAAAGAGCAAGCCTTGTGGGAGTATCAACTACCACTTTCTTCTACATATTATGTGGTTGTCTTGGGTATGCTGCATTTGGAAACAAAGCACCAGGAGATTTCCTCACAGATTTCGGGTTTTACGAGCCCTTTTGGCTCATTGACTTTGCGAATGCTTGCATTGCTGTCCACCTTATAGGTGCTTATCAGGTAAAACTCAAAACCACAAAGATAAAGTTTTTTTGTTGGCACATTCTCTCTGTTTAGCTAATGACATAAGAACTATACTTTTGTAGGTATTTGCGCAGCCAATCTTCCAGTTTGTTGAGAAAAAATGCAATAGAAACTGGCCTGACAACAAGTTCATCACTTCTGAGTATTCAGTAAACGTACCTTTCCTTGGAAAATTCAACATCAGCCTCTTCAGACTGGTGTGGAGGACAGCTTACGTGGTTATAACCACTGTGGTAGCTATGATATTTCCTTTCTTCAACGCAATCTTGGGTCTTATCGGTGCAGCTTCTTTCTGGCCTTTAACGGTTTATTTCCCCGTGGAGATGCACATTGCACAGACTAAGGTTAAGAAGTACTCTCCTAGATGGATTGGGCTAAAGATGTTGTGCTGGGTTTGCTTAATCGTGTCGCTCTTAGCTGCTGCTGGATCCATCGCAGGACTGATAAGTAGTGTCAAGACATACAAGCCTTTCCGGACTATCCACGAGTGAGAGTGTCGGGATAAAAAGAAAGATATATAGTAGTTTGGTCTTTCTTTGTAACTACTTGGTGTCTAAATCCAAATTACATATGATCTTTTCAGAGATACATCAATCTCTCTGTATCCACAGCTTTCATTCTATTACATATGAGCTTTTCAGAGCTCTTGCAATTTTGATTGATCATAAATAACCGTAAGAGCATAACACTAATCGAGCGTTATATGGCTCCGTGTTTGAAAGTCCTAGACTTCTACTTTAAAGACCAAACTTTGAGCAGAAAATTATCACTTAATGGGCTGGAGAAAACTATTAGAACCTAATTTAGTACATAAATCTGGCCCACTAAAACTGAATTAGAAATGGAGTATTTCTTTATTTACAAGATTTACGTGGTATATTGGTTAGATCCAACTATTTTGATTAAGGCTGTTCGTTTCACTCATTTTCATATAGATAATCCATTTATATGATCTATCTAAATGATTCATCCAGAAGTTATTGGGATTGTTCGTTTGTCCATTTAGATGGTTCATCTAAATAGATCATCTAAAAATATTTATGTTTATTTCTTTATCTCCATTTTAATCTAGATGAGTTTAGTATACAAATGACTATTATATCTTTATTTTTATTTAATCATATATTTGATATTAATTTTAATTATTTAACTTTTATTATTTAGTTCAAAATATATTTATATTGAAATTATTTTAAAATTAGCATTTTAACATTTATAAATTTTGTCGGGAAATATGATTTTTTTGGTTTTGGTGTAAAATGACTACTACTAGCTGCATTCCCACGATAGCCCTCTATTTACTTAATGTTTTCATATTTCACTACGAGTAAATTTTGTATTCTTTCATTTACGACAAGGACATAACATTTTCCGGTTTCCTATGTGACCGATGTATTTCCAGCCTTAGTACATGAACTACACCATTGAGAAATTCGTTAATCAACATTCCATCAGAACCTTTATGTGAAACATCCTATTTCGTAGCCAGTAGATATTATCACTAAATGCCATTTTTTCTCTTTGCAAACGTTTTTGATTTCTTTTTTTTTTGTTTTATGTTTCTTTAGAAAAAGAGGAGTTGCATATTTATAGGAAAATTTTATATTTGGTAGGTAGGATTATAAGCAACAAATTTACTACAAAATGGGTTTTACAAAGTTAAAACGACTACTTTACTACGATTTGTGATTTTCTAAACAATCAATCACACATACAACAAACACATTTTCACCAACCATTAAATTCAATTCGTGGTTTTGTCGTTAGTAAAATTTGATATAATTTGTAGTAACATCGTCGTAATTTACCAACAAAGTTTTTTTTTTTTGCCAACATGTGAATTTCATATTTAAAATGAGACGAGTTTGTATTGCTACAAAAGTTTTAGAGCTAAGTTAGGTTAGCCTTGGCAAAAAATAAACAAGGCAAAGCTAACATTTACCAACAAAGTTAGGACGACACTTACCAGTCTTCATCAACCAATAGTACATTTACGTCTAGTTTACTACAAAATTTGTACGTTGATAAATTACGAACAATATATTTTACGTCGTACATTCATCATTAAATCAACGTTAAATTACAACAACAAATAGCCGTCCTAAGATATCAACGTTAGGCACATATTTTTTTTCGTAGTGGAAATCATTTCCCATAACACTATATATCTTATTCCTGACCGTTCTCGATCCGTCGAGAAAAGTGCCACTAATTGGACCAAAGGTCATGTTCTTTTCATCTTCAATCTCACCTTCACCTCTTCGGTCTCTCTTTCATCTCTGCCTTGTTCCGATCTTATTATCGCTCTCACTGCAAATTTCTCCTTTCTCTCAGTCTCTCTTACAACGTTTCTCTTCCTAGTGGCTCTCTGCTCTATGCTCTCCACTCTTTCTTTTGGGCTACCCTAGGTTTAGGTTTCTTTTAGGCCAGAATATATTTAGGTTTAAGGCTCTCTTAAAGGCTGTTACAAAATAAACAGGAAAGAAAAAAAGAGTCATTTTCGACTTGAAATTATATTTAGCCATACATTAATACATTCTGACATCAGCAGAACTGAGTTGGACAAATTGTGGTACATCATTATTCAATGACAAACTAATAATTGTAAATGGGTAGTTATACTATTGATTACGAGAGAATGAAATGACATTGAATAATATAATAAGCTGCAGCCAGTAGATTATGCATGTTGGCATGTAAGTATTGAGTTGGACAGATAGTCATTAGTGGCTTATAAGTTTTGTCTGTAAGCGTATACAAGGAAGTAAAATGTCAATTAAATTCTATATGAAATAAACATCCTCACAAATGTTAAAATTTTTACTGCGAGCTTTGAACATGTTAGAGTTATATAATATAATTATTCCCAAAATAAAAAAACATTCAATGAAGAGGTGCTGCATTATTTGAAGACCTCGGAGGCCAGAAAGCACTGTCACATGGCGGTTAAAACCGACATGAGTAAATTCTATGATAGGTTGGAATGGGAGTTCATTCATCAAGTTTTCGAGCGACTTGGCTTCGATCCGATTTGGACTAATTGGATCATGCAGTGTGTTTCCACTGTCTCCTACTCTTTCTCATCAACGACTCTGTGCTAAGCTCTGTCCGTCCCACGAGGGATATTCGACAAGGGGATCCCCTCTCACCGTACCTCTTTATTCTCTGCGCAGATGTTCTGTCCGGGCTGTGTACAGCGGCCCAACTCAGTGGTGAGCTAACTGGGATAAAAGTGGCTAGACAATGCCCAAGGATCAACCATCTTCTCTTCGCAGACGACATTATGTTTTTCGTGAGAGCTGATCTGCGCAGCTGCCATTGCCTTAATGCGATCCTCAAAGACTATGAGCGAGTTTCGGGACAGCTAATTAACGCCGACAAATCCTCGGTCTCCTTCTCAGCTAGAACACCACAGGAAACCCGCATCAGGGTTAAACACACCCTTGGTATAGCAAGTGAGGGAGGAGTCGAAAAATACCTTGGGCTTCCGGAACTCTTCACCTGACGAAAACGAGATATTTTCTCGTCCATTGTGGATAGGATTACTTTCAAGGCGGCTTCTTGGTCTTCTAGACTTATGTCGAGCGCTGGGAAGTTGACTATGCTCAAGGCAGTGCTATCAGCAATCCCCACTTACGCTATGTCATGTTTCCTCCTTTCAGCCGGTCTATGTGCGAGGATTCAATCCGCCCTAACGCGGTTTTGGTGGGACTACGACCCGGCGTCTAAGAAGCTATGCTGGATCTCCTGGGATTCTATGGCTGAGTCGAAGCAATTGGGAGGGTTGGGGCTCAGAGACATCCAAGCCTTTAACTTAGCGATGCTGGCGAAGCTATCATGGCGCATTCTCACTCGCCCTACTAGCTTACTGAGTCGTATCTTACTTGGTAAGTACTGCCATGGCGCCAGCTTCCTATCTGTTTCTTTTGCTACAAACCCGTCCCACGGCTGGAGAGGCGTTCTTCTGGGACGCGACCTTCTCCTACAACACCTAGGGAAAGCAATCGGTAATGGCAACTCTATAAGTGTCTGGCACGACTCATGGATTTCTACGTCTGAGGATATTCGCCCCTTTGGACCACCGAAAGAGATGGATAGAGATTTAGTAGTTGCTGACTTACTGACTAGGGGAGATTGCCAATGGAACCACCAACAAGTGGAACGTCCTTTCCCAGAACTGGCTCAGCTTATCTACTGGATCAAACCGAGCTCCCTAGACGCTGAGGATGCCTTCTGTTGGCATAAGACAAAATATGGTATCTATAATGTTAAGTCTGGCTACTATGCACCTTTGGAGATGTCAGATCGCCGGATTCAAACCTTAGCTGTCCCTGATGGGTTCTCTTGGAAGGGGCATATCTGGTCCCTCAATACTTCAGAAAAGCTCAAACTCTTTCTCTGGAAGTTATGCAGAGGAGCTTTGGCTCTTGGAGCAAACCTGCAGCAGGCTAGAGGTTTGGCCGCAAATGTCATCTGTCCCCACTGCAGAGCAGAGGAATCGGTGTTCCATCTCTTCTTCTCTTGTCCATTCGCGCAACAAGTGTGGAACCTGGCTCCCCTTCAGAACACACCTACTTGGTTCGACTTAGACTCGCCATACCATGCCCTCATCCGATCCACTATCCTCACTTGTCTCCCACCTACAGGCATCACCTCTGATCTTTGTTCTTGGGTACATTGGGGCATTTGGAAAGCCAGAAACTTATTAATCTTTGAAAACAGAGCTATCCCAGCCTCCTCTGTCATGAATACTGCGATTGCTTGTGCTCGTGAATGGCTTTTGGTGCAGATACCCGCTTCAAGGAATCCCTCCATTGCGAGAAGTTTGGCACTTCCATCGGCGTTACCAAGCCTTCTGTTAACCTGCAACTCGGATGCGTCCTGGGTACGCTCCTCCTCCAAGGCGGGGCTGGGCTGGATCATGGTTGATTCACAGAGAGTTCTGAACACGGAGGGTCACGCTGTAGCGCACCACGTCTCCTCTCCACTGATGGCAGAAGCTCTAGCAGTAAAAGCAACACTACTGACGGCAAAACAACTCAACTCACCAAACGTCTGGATTCGATCCGACTCTCTTGGGCTCGTGAGAGCTATCAACTCGAACCAACATCCTATGGAGTTCTATGGAGTTCTCAAGGACATCGAGTTCCTATCTTCCTCCTTTGATGTTATCTTCTTTTCTCATGTTCCGAAGTTATGTAACTCTCGTGCGGATTTGTTGGCAAAAAATGCTCTGCTACTTAATCTCCCTGTTATGTTTTAAACCCTTTTATTAATGGAATTTTCAGTTGTTCAAAAAAAAACAGTCAATGAAATTTTATATTATTCAATAATTGAAATTTGCTTGGAAGGACACTGAAGAGATTATAAACCACAGGTTCAGAAAATCCATATATATTTATTTATTTATTTATAAAAAATAAAGGGAAAACAGAAAACAGAAAGAAAAAAAAACAACACCTAGAAGTAAGCACTGAAGCGAATTGGTAAGTCTCACTTCTTCATCCCTGAAGATTTTGTTCGAATTTTCTAATATTTTTTCTGGTTTGGCACTCATGCTTACTTTAATTGACTATGTTATCTGCGTCTTTTGGTTTAAAATCAAGAACTGACTAGAGATTTAATTAATCTGCAGATATCAGAAATTACCGTATTCGGTTTGATTATAGCATGTCGAACCATTCAGTTCCATTGTTATCTGGGGAGAAGTTAGATCCCATGGATCAAGACTTGAACCAAAACTCATTAACTTCTTCAAGAAAAAGAAGGTTGCGTCGTTGTAGAAGCGCTCCTCGTGGTGATTGTATGTACAATAATGATGAAGATGTCAAAACCGACGAACCACCTCCTCATCGGAGTATAATCCCAATGTTCAGGGATCTAAACCCGAATCTCAGGGAAGTGATCATGTTCTTTGTTTTGTACCTAACCATTGGTACACTCTGTTTCTACCTCGTGAGAAACCAGATCTCCGGTCATAAGACCAACAGTGTGTTGGATGCCGTCTATTTCTGTGTTGTAACAATGACAACCGTTGGATATGGTGACCTTGTCCCTAGTAGTTCAACCTCAAGGCTACTTGCTTGCGCGTTTGTCTTCTCGGGAATGGTCCTCGTGGGTCACCTCTTAAGTCGAGCAGCAGATTACTTAGTGGAGAGGCAAGAGACTTTGCTTGGTAATGCTTTCGATACGCGCAAAACAGATGGTCCAACAGAAATTCTCAAGGAGTTGCATACTAAGCTGAGACACAAATGCTACGTGACGTTCCTTGTCCTTGTAGTTCTCGTCCTTGTCGGTACGGTTTTCCTTGTAATGTTTGAGAAAATGCCGGTTATTGAAGCTTTCTACTGTGTTTGTTCCACCGTTACAACATTGGGTTATGGAGATAGGAGCTTTAGCTCGGGAACCGGACGTCTTTTCGCTGTGTTTTGGATCTTGACGAGCACGATATGTTTGGCTCAGTTTTTACTCTATGTAGCTGAGCTAAATGCTGAAACCAAACAGAGAGAGTTAGTGAAATGGGTCTTAACACGGAGAATCACAAACAATGATCTAGAAGCAGCTGATCTTGATGGAGATGGAGTCATCGTGTGAGACACCAGACAAATTCTCTCTTCTTGTTTCCTTTAACTTCTTCTTATCTTTGTCTTTTGGGCGTTGCAGAGCTGCGGAGTTCATATTATATAAGCTGAAAGAAATGGGGAAGATTGATGAGGAAGATATTGATGGGATTTTGCAAGAGTTTGAGCAACTTGATTACGATGATTCAGGAACTCTGACGAATTCTGATCTCATTCTAGCTCAAACCACGTCCTAGATACAAAGGTAAGCATACTTCTTTAGTTATTTATACCTGCACGGCTGCACACGACCAAACCAAAAGCA
Source organism: Brassica nigra (assembly GCA_016432835.1). Classification (NCBI taxonomy): domain Eukaryota; kingdom Viridiplantae; phylum Streptophyta; class Magnoliopsida; order Brassicales; family Brassicaceae; genus Brassica; species Brassica nigra. Next base: position 9,579,903 of record CM028249.1, on the reverse strand, counting down.
AAAAGAATGTATAGTTTTGGGTCTGTGTGTGTGTGTGTGTTTTAATGTAACGCCACACTCTCAGTTTTTTATTGTTACTTGATGCGTAAGTTTATAGTTTACATATATACTGTGTATATGAGTTTACACAAGTACTTTGTTTAAGCAAGATGATACTTGTTATTGATCTGATATGGCGCTCTGATTTTTCCGTTGATGTTATGCTCCTTCAGACCAAACTTTAAAGAACAGCACAGCCCAAACTAAAAGTCAGAAAGATCTGCTTGCATTACTCTAAGAGTACTTTTGACCAATAATTCAAGATTGATTTTCTCAAAGAACAGGTGATAATGATGGTTTTATTGCTTTGTAATTTCTGGCATTCAGATAGATAAGACGTTACAGATGATATTGTCCCTAGGATCTTACTTTTAGTCTTAATAAGAGCATCATTAACGGTCTCTTATTCCGGGTTTCTTAGGAAAAATAAGAGACAGTCTCTTAACTTTTAACTAGAAAAGTTAAGAGACGTCTCTTATTTAAAAAAACGTCTCTTAGCTTAAGTTAAAAGTTAAGAGACTGTCTCTTATTTTCTCTAAGAGACCCGGAATAAGAGACCGTGGATAATGATGTTCTAACAGTTCCTTCCAGTTCAATACTTCCTTTATATCAAACGAGCTGTCTTACAAATCGATTTTAACTTCAATGAAAACCGATTAAAACAAAACTAATATTTTAGATAACTTAAATAAAAGATGTTTCATGAAAAAAAAAGAGATATATAAACCGATCAAACCGAATAAATCGATTAGTGAAAAAAATAGTATAATTATATGTAAACTGTATAATTTAATTAGTAATATATACATAATTTATTTCATTAATATGATATTCTTACTTAAAATGTTAAGTTTAGTAGTTTAATATTTTGTTTTGATATTTACTTTTTTTATCAAATTAAACAAAGTATAACTTTTACTTGTGCGTCGAAAAATATACATACTGATATTTAGTTATTTAATATTATGGATAAATAATTTTTTTATATTTATATTCTATAAGACCTATTATTATTAACTTAATATCTTTTACTAAACTTAATAACTTTACTAATTATTTTAAACTGTAAAATAATTAAAAAAAGGTCTACTTAAAAAAAACAAAATATCTTCATATTTTATTAAAGCCAATATTTAATGATGTAAAGTAAAAATACACAAAATTTATAAAAGATAAATATTTTTATGAATTTTTGGTATAAAACCAGATAGACCAAAAATCAACAATATATAAATCGAACCAAACTAAAATAGATATAGTTTTAGTATAATAGCTATTTTTTATAGACTTAAATACTAAAAAACCCAAAAATAAACGAACCAAAACTGAACCAAAACCCAATTGTAATCCGCATTGGACACCAATAATTTGGTAACGTTAATCAAATATTTATATCACTATTTGAAATATGATAATTTTATAATTTATATTTTGTAATTTAATTAATTGTTTGAAACCGTCACATGTATTTGTTGTTTCTATTATATATTTTTCTTATTAGATCTACGCATGGTTATTAAACGGATTAGTATATACACGAAACAACATTTTTGAAAATGATTTTGGATTTAATTTATGATAGATTCAGACCTATCCTTCAAAATGATGGATTACCTTTTAGTAATTTTATAATATATTCATTTTGGCTAATATATTATTCTATATGTAAAAATTAATATTAGTAATTTTAATACATGTGATATAAAATAAGAACGAAACCATTAGATTTAACCTATGTTTGTATTTTTTTGGTAATATATGTATGTTCGTAAAGATAAGATTTACATATATAAGATGTACACAAATGGTCTATTGTTAGGAGGACGTGACTTTTTGAAAATGGTCTGGTTGGATTTGTCTTTTACGTTTGTTTAATATTGGTAAATAAAAAATAAATTCAATATGTTGTTAGGATTTAGTTATATGAATCTAGAAATAATATAACCAATTTTTTAGGGATAGGATTTAGTTATATAAATCTAGAAATAATATAACCAATTTTTTAGGGAAAGTCCATTAAAAAAAATCACACATGAAGTGAAATAGTGACTTCTATTTTAATTTAATAGATTACCTGTAACCTAAACATAAACTATTCTAAATAAATAAGAACGTTTCAACACGACAGTGTAAATTGTGTGATTAGTGGTTTTAATATGTTGTGAATATCATATATCTTAAAGATTGTTTCCATTGACTTAGGTTATTAAGACCATATGATTAGTCGTATTCTAAGTATGCACTATTTTCTTAAAAGCACTTGGTGCATTAGAGCATCTCCAATGGTGATACCCCATTGGAGTCTTTAGAAAAAGTGTTTATTGATTTTTTAATTATTATTTTTTTTTCTTTTTCAGATAAAAAAAATACTAACCAATCGCGGAACGTTCTATATTATGGGGCCCACAAATAGTGTAAGGATTCACTAAGAAAGAATCATTATTTAGGGATTTTAAGGGTTGAATCATTATCTTTTGAATCATTATTGTTGTTGTGGATGCTCTTATATATTGTTTCATTGACTTACGCCTTGATTTGAAGAATATGAGAAAGCACTACGCTAAGAAATAGTATGCTACAGAGTGATTGGTAGGGTAGTAATTAAATAAGTTAGATATAAAATTATTATGTAGAATATGCTAATATTCGATGTTTTGAAAATCGGACCGGACATTGATTCTGTGTGGTTGTTGGTTGGCTGGTCAGACCTGTTTTATTTAATACATATAAAAGCATAATTAAATATATATATATAAATGTTCTAATATAAACTAGATCTTGAATACATAGTAAAATAGATGAAAATATGGCAAACCAAAAACAAAGTGTTTGACAATGATAAGATTAATACATTAGCTGATAAAATATAGTTATATAAATGATGCTTAGCAGAAATTTTCCGAACAAAAGAATAATATATTAATGTTTTAATTGTTGTGTTTTTTGAGAAGTCACAATACTTACTTTTTATTATAAGTGAAATATCAATTCTTGAGGCAGTGAAAACGTCAGAAAATGAAAATGGTATACAAGAGGCAATGTGAGGATTTTGGTTTCTTTCTTTAGAAAAATATAGAAAACAATTGACAGCTACTTATAGTGGTAAATTAACTTAATATATAAAAAAACTTAATATATAAAAAAAATTAAAGCGTTTCGAAAAAAAATAAATTAAAACCTAATCAAAAAATTTCTTATTTTACAAAACCGAGTTTATTGTTGACTCGAATCACTGGTTCTGCGGGTTTTGAACTTGCTTTTCCTGGTTTTATTAAATCCGGGTTCTGGATCAAACCGAACTTTGCTTGTTAAAAGAATCATGATCGGACAGGTTGCAACTTTTAAATGATATTCTAAATGATTAGTAGTAATAACTAATTAGATAAAAAAGAGCATTATGCTTTGCAATTGCTCTGTCAACCAAAACCTTAGGTAAACATACAGGAACGTATAAGCAGTTTTATTTTACATTACACTTTGTTTTTCTAAGAACAAAATATTTATATTAGAGGCTAGATTAAGATTCGTGTGATATCAGTTTTTTCAAAAAAGAACTACATTCTAATCCACTCTTTAAAAATTCATAATTATTCTCAAATTTAATTTTTTTTATATAATGATGTTTAAATTTATCTAAATAAAATACAAAAATTTGATATTTATTGACATAAACGTATATACTGCAATATTAAAAATATTGAATTTTTTCATAAGACAAATCTTAGCTATTTCTAATATTTATCAACAAAAAATATTATCTAAGTCTAAACCTTCTAAATTAAAGTTTATTTTTAAATCAAATTAATTCTTATTTTTAATATTTTTATTATTTAAAATAAGATATTTTATAAATTAATAAATTGGGTTATTTTGTGTGTGTTTTAATCACTTCAATTAGTTTAACTTTTAAAATATTTGGTATAGTAAATTATTAAATATTTTTATTTTGTGTAGTAATGTAACTATGCTTTTCAGTTGATATATATATATATATATATATATATATATATATAATTGCATTATTTCATATATATAAATATAGATCTAATGTATATTAAGCCCCAAACAAATCGTTTCTCGGTCCTATGATATTTATTGAAATTATTTTACAATTTTTGTATAATATATAGTTAATGTTGTGTACATAAAATAAACATTGGTTTGTTTACAATTTTTGTTATAAAAAAATACAAATATTTTGTTATCAGGGATGATAAATTAAGAAGCAAAATAAACAATTTCAATATCCTATCATTTATGATTAGTTTAATGAAAAATATAATATATATTTAATGGATCAACATATTTTTCTAGAGACTTTGATAAATATTCTAGTAATGAAAAATGTCATATCTAAATGTTGTAATGTTACTCTTTTAATACATAATTAGAAACAAATTCGCGCTACACGCAGTTATTTTCCAATTTCATTGTGAGATTAAAATTTTTTTATACAAATTTTGTGAAGTATAAATAACTTAATGTGGGATTAAAGTTTTAGTGGTTTTTTGCATACCAACCATTGCCATACCTGTATGGGATTGTTGGGTCAATGGTTAGAATATGTTTAGCTATATAATTATATGAAATTTTGGTTTGTTAATCCAATATGCTATGAGTCGGTGAGATAATAATATCCGTAAGTTTTCAAAGTGCTTAATTGACATTGAATAGTCAGAATTTTTTATATACCTAATCTTTTAATCTTAATTTTAAGGGATGTTATTTTTGGTTCAAATAAAATGTGAATAAGTGAATAGGTCCAAAATGTAGATAAAAAGTAAGACTCTGAATCAATAAAGCAGATGGATATGATATATTAGGGTATTTCCAATCCCAATCATTCTAAAATAGAGTTTAAAGTAAAAATGTTCCAATAGTACTTTATTTCATAATCTATAATAGAGTAAAAAATATGTTTACTCCAACTATAGAGTAAGTTGTTTTTTTTTGTTTGTTCATCATTTTTTTTTATTCTAAAATAGACTATTATTTTAGCAAATTCCTACGCTATTATAGAGTCATTTTGTTTTAGAGTAAAAACTAGAGCAAACTATTGGAGATGGTATTACTAACTAGTTAAATGAATGAAATATAAAACCAAAAGTTATTGACAATCAAAGTGCCAATATAACTTGGGCCTAAAACCTTTTACACAAAGGCTTCTTAACCCGTTAGTTCCGTTCTACAGCATCGATACATTTCTGAAACAAGAAAAAAAAAAAAAAAAAGCTGAAGAGTTTTTAACTTTTACCTATCTACGACTTCATCCGTGCCGAATCAGACCATTGTTCTCTCTCTCCTACCTGGTAAACTTTCCTCTTCGCCATCAAATTTACAGCCTTCTTCCTGAAAAATTAGGGTTTTCGTTGTTTATCCCCAATTTCATGTTTGTTGCTTCTTAATTGATCACCCCTGTTAATTGGGGGTTTTCGTACATGTCACTGTTCGATTTTAGGGGTTTTTGATTTCGACAGCAGGAGTCACTCGTAATTTCACAGCTCTGATCTTCTGAACTTAAATTGTGATACTAGATATGGATTGTGACCGATACGAGTTATTCGTTGGAGGCATACCAAGAGGGACTAGTGAAGAGTCTCTGAAGCAGCATTTCAGTAGATATGGAGCTGTCTTGGGAGCTGTTGTTGCTAAGGAGAAAGCAACTGGTCAACCCAGAGGGTTTGGGTTTGTTCGCTTTGCCAATGCTTATGATGTTGATAAAGCTCTAAGGGATTCTCATTACATTCTCGGTCGTGCCGTAAGTTAACCACTTTACTCTTTATTCCCTACTTTATATGTTCTGTCCTGTCTTGTGTTATGTTAGTGAGTTATACTGTTAAAGGCCTGTCTGAGTGTGATCAGCTTGGTTTTGTAGGTTTGGTCGGAAAGTTTAAGTCTTTATTGATTATGCCTTGTAGATTGATTACTATCTCATGTCTTTATACCAGGTCGATGTTAAAAAGGCGATACCGAAACATGAACATATGAAACAACAGCCTAACGTGCAACCATTTCAACATAACAACGGTGGTGGTGTTCATGAGATGTTAAATAATGGTAATAAAAACCATAGGACTAAGAAACTGTTTGTCGGGGGATTATCATCTGAGACGACTGAAGAAGAGTTCAAGACTTACTTTGAGAAGTTTGGTCGGACGACCGATGTGGTTGTGATGCATGACAGCGCGACAAACAGACCAAGGGGTTTCGGGTTTGTCACATATGATTCAGAGAACTCTGTTGAGATCGTTATGCAGTGTAATTTCCATGAGTTGAGTAATAAGCGTGTGGAGGTGAAACGTGCAATACCTAAAGAAGGAATCCTGATCAATAACGGTGGGAATCGTGGCCTTCATCCTACCTACAACAGCTTTCAAACGACACAGTATGTGCATGGGAGAAATGGATACGAAATGACTGCTCAGTATCCTCCTGTCTTTGCTGGTTTCCAAGGCTTTCACTATCCTTATGGCTACCCGGTCACAGCTCAAGGGCCTAACGTTCCATGGAATAACCTGATTATGACACCTACACCTGGGTTTTACTATCATCCTCCTCCTCCTCCTCCTCATCCCAGCAACACTCATTGTTATCTCCCTTACATGAACGGGTTTGATCATGCTGCTATGAGCGTTACTTCGTTCAATGCTGTACCATGGCCTGTAGCTGGTGATGGAGCTGTGGCGATACTACCTCGGTTAGAAGATTTGAAGCTTGAGGTCCATAGTCAAGGCCATAAGAGAATGAATGGAGGGGACATAGGGAAGCCATTGCGTACATATAGATGACAGTTGCAAATAGAAAATGCAATTAGGCTCACAAGGTTAGGGAAGTTCTTTGGACTCGTTCAATGATTTTAGCCTAAATGTCTTGGTTGATTTGATTTCCCTGTATATATTTATTTAGCTATTTGATTTAACCCAAACATGTGTAATATATCACACTGATTTCGTTCAACCTCTCTTGTATTATGTTTTTGTGATTATATGCTTCACGAGACCACCATTGGTATTGATGTTTTAATTCAAAAAGTGAATACAGAGGAAGTTAATTGGAAAAGCATATAAAACACTGGTCCTCTTTAGGAATAATTTTGAATCTATAAGCCATAAGCCCTTAAGACCATAGTCCACATATATTTTAAAACCATCAGTTGTGTTATGATAAATTATCATCTTAGTTTATTATTTTTTTATAAATGTCTTGTGTTATGATAAATTATCATCTTAGTTTATTATTTTTTTATAAATGTCAAGATTTTAGAAAAAAATACTTTAAAATATAATAGAATTATCATCAAATAAAGAAAGCTAATTGAAAAAATTAGTTTAAAAAAAAAATATCAAATTTCAAAAATTTGTTTATTTTAAACTAACTATATGTAAAAGTTGATGATATAAACCAATGAAAACATCGCACATGATTTATTGTGTTATGAAAAATCATCATTTTAAAACTGGTTAGACAACAAAAGCTAAGAGTTGAAACTGTTTAATCAATAAATCTTTTATTGAGAATTAAAATACATAACAAGAAAATATAGTCATTTCTACTAATAAACAAGTTAAAGATTTTGTGGGTCAGAAGTAAACAATTAAAAGCTTTTTGATAGTTTTGCCTACAAAATTAGACATGCTACTTCCATAAACTTTCTCTCTCTCCTCTCTGACTTCTCTCTAAAAAAGTAAAACTTCGACGAGATTGGGTCGTCGGCCGGCGGGGTCGGCTTCCATAGCCACCGCCGGTCGGGTTCATGTTTGTTTCCTTTTTCTTTCATGCATGTTAATTAGGAAAGAATAAATTCGATTCCTTTTCGTTTTTGGGTCTGTATGACCGGTTTTTTGATTCCGGAATGAGGAGGCTTGCCCAGCTCCGTCGTTGCCGGCTTAAGATCTCGGAGGACAGAGGCTTTCCTAGCTAAGTCTCGTCGACTTTCGGTTACAAAAGCTATGTGGAGTTTGACGAAGATCGTGGATGATCATCGTTTGTTTATTCCTTTGTTCGGTGCTCTTGTCTTTGGTGTCGGGCTTCGTTTATTCGGCGGATGAGTTCTTGACATAGCGTCGAAGCTTTCCGGTGATGGGGTTACAGCGGTAAAGAAGCAAGAGAAGGGTTTGGTTTAAAGGCGCCAGTGGTTGGAAGATGGATCTGGATGAGATCTCGGGATTAACCCGATGAAGCTCTCCGGTGGAAAAGATGGAGGTGATGTTGTTGGGTGCGGTGGTTTGTCTCCGGCGTGATCCGGCGAAACAGTTTCGTTTCGTCTTCTCCGGCGAAAACATCGACCTGTGGATCTCGAAGTGTTGAGCAGGCAACGCGTGTCCCGTGTGATCGGTGGGATTGAACACGTGGGCGGTCGGGCGTAGCGCTTTGGACGCGTGGAGTTTAGGTGCCGCGTGGGTTAGACTGGGCTCTAGATTTGGGTTTACTGTACTCTTTTGTCGGGCTTTGTTTTCCTTGTAATTGGGTCTTTGGACTCTTTTTTGGACCTTGGGCTTGGTCCATTTTGGACCTTGGCCTTTTAATAAACTAATAGATGGCAAAAAAAAAAAAAGACATGCTACTTCCATAGAAGAAACAAGAATATTAAATTGAAACTTGTGTCATAAATTCATGCATACTACAAGAAAAAACATGCAAATATTCCCTCGCCTTTCCTTATTCCCCCAGTCATAAATGTTTTAACCAACACTCGAATGTTGGAAGAAAAAGCGTCACGCCATAAACACACTAATCATATATGACACACGTACACGTGTCCCCCTCTTCCCCGTATATAAAAATCGAACGGTCAGCGTAAGTTCAGCCACAGAGGCCTTGATTGGCACAGCTGATAACAAAGCAAGCGATATCTATAGAAGTATGTGAAGCGATGCTCATAAATCTAACTAATAAGTTGATTGGTAGAGCAGTTACAGCAGATTATGATTTGTATATAAAATTATTTTAAAAATTAGTAGATAATATATTATTTATTTCTAAATAGTATATATATTTATAATATATATTAATTTTATAATTTTATTCATAGTAATAAATTATATTTAATTATAATATGTCATATTTTGAATGTAGAATATCATTCTTTAAAATTTTAAAATATATTTTAATTTTTATAAAAATAAAAATTTCCTTTCTAAAAATAAAAAATAATTTAACAAAATAATAATTATTTTTAAAAATAAATTTTACTTTTAAATAAAATTTTTTTTGAAAATTAAAATATTTTATAAATAAAACTTTATTTTTAAACAATTTTATTTTAAAATAAAAAAAATATTTCTAAAATCAAATTTTTTTTTTATTTTTAAAACTTTTAAAAAGTGAAAATTATTTTTAGAAAATAAAATTTATTTATTTTATTTATTTTAATAAATTTAGAAACTAATTTTTAAAATATATAAAATTTTTATCTTTTAAAATTTATATTTATTTTAAAAATAAAATTTATTTTAAAGATAAAATTTTAGTTTTAGATTTTAATATAATTTTGTGATATTATTAAACAAAATAAATAAATTTATTATTTTTAATATATTCTAAATGCAAATGCTCTCTCAAAAGCTTCATATGAGAGCATTTGATGAAGAGCATTTAGAGAGCATTTGCATCTTCTAAATGCTATCCTAAATGCTTTGGTCAAAATAGTTGATTGGATAGTAAAGAGCATAATGCTCATGCTAATGCTCTACCAATCAAGTCCAGAGTAGTCGCTCTCACATAGTAGCAGACCTTCATCCACCAACCATTACCGTCCTGACACGTGACGTAATGGTCGCACCCGTCTCACACCCGCCACACAGGATGGCATAATAATATTATCGTACTATTTTTTAATTTGAAATATGTTTTATGTAAGTTTTTTAAAATACGAACTGGAACGCGAACTCCTCGCGGGATTAGAATTGGTTGCAGAGCAATTTTATCTGCGAATTCTCAGGGTTTCTGAATTTGTCTCTCTGTTTCGATTTGTCTCTAGTCAAAGCAAAAGCTTCGTCGTTTCTCCATGTAAGTCACCGCCAAGAAGATCTCTCTTCGATTTTGCTTCTGTTCTTTGTTTCACTTCCTATTGTATCTGGAGGAATCTTTCATTGGATGAGATTCGTTTTTGTTCGTCTCTTCTATGGAATCAGAATCTCTGTGGATTTACTCGAATATGGTTCTCTTATTCAATGGTGTTCTGTTGTTTCTACGTCCATTTAGATAAAAATTCGATTTGAGAACATGTAGTATTCAATAAGAGATTACTTTATATTTGGATCTAAGAGCATTATTGTCGTTAACTTCTTCTGCAAGTTTAGGTACTGATTATGATTTTGAAAGTTGGTGTTGTTGTTAATCACCTTCTATCTTTATTAAATCACAAAATCGTTTGAATATAATAAAGTCTAGCAAATATAGATGCTTCAATGTTTGGTACTTTGGATTCAACATAGACGTTTATTCAGTTGTGTAATGAGTCTCTTACCAATTTGTCGTTGCGATATATAACTATTGGTTTTTAAATCCTAAGCTTCTTGTTCTCTGTCTCTTTACAGTTCATTTACGGATTTAAGATCCTCATCTGCCACCTCCCTGTTTCTATTGACTTGATACGTTTATGAAGTTCTTCTTCTCTGCCTGCAATTATTAGTAGAGAGGAGGTCGGATCGGACTGAGAGAGAGATGGAGATTTCAGCTCTTTTAACATCGGCTGGAATCAATATTTCGATCTGCATCGTGCTTCTCTCTCTTTATTCAATACTCAGGAAACAGCCAGCCAACTACTGTGTCTATTTCGGAAGAAGGCTTGTTTGTGGAGGTGCTAGACGTTATGATCCTTTTTGGTACGAGAGGTTTGTGCCTTCTCCGAGTTGGCTTGTCAAAGCATGGGAAACTAGTGAAGATGAGTTATTAGCTGCTGCTGGTCTTGACGCTGTTGTTTTCCTCAGGATGGTCCTTTTCAGGTTGCTCCCAAATTGCTGCTTTTTTTTGTTTGTTCTGCTTTCTTTGGTTCTTGCCTTAGTTTCTTTTTTCTTTTTCTGCAGCATTCGTATTTTCTTTATCACTGCTATTGTTTGCATTGCCTTTGTGTTGCCTGTTAATTACTATGGGCAACCAAAGGTGCATAAGGAAATTCATTTGGAGTCATCCGCAGTGTTCACCATTGAAAATCTTAAAGAAGGCTCAAAATGGTATGTGTTCACTTTTGTTTTCTTTCCTCCGTGAGCAAATATAGTTCAACGTTATTCTACGCACACAAAGAATGTTAAAGTTCTGATTCTTTTTTTTTGTAACTCTCAGGCTTTGGGTTCATTGTCTTGCACTGTACATAATAACCTCAGCAGCATGTCTTCTTCTATACTTTGTGAGGACCACTTTGGTTTATCTCATGCATTCTTAATTTCTTAGTCTTGGTTCACTTTGGCATTTTATTATCTTTTCAGTTTACTTTTCCTCCTCTTAGAAATTTGTTTTAATGTAGGAATATAGGACTATAGCCAAAATGAGGCTTGGACATATTACTGGATCTGCCTCAAAGCCAAGTCAATTTACTGTTCTTATCCGTGCTATTCCATGGTCTCCCGACCAATCTTACAGCGACACACTGAGCAAATTCTTCACAAATTACCATTCCTCAAGCTATATGTCCCACCAAATGGTTTACCACAATGGCATCATTCAGAGACTGCTGGTACGCGTTCTCTGGGCCCACTCATTGGTCTTTTTCTTTTGTTGTCTGTCTCACCAAATGGTTCCTCTTGATTAACCTTGTCAGACAGTTTTTTTTTAACAAAGCTGTTATTGCTCTTAGTGTAAACGATTTGATAATTTGCCAGCTTTCTGTCTTTCTTCTTTCTCCGGAATTCCTTTTTTAATAGCTTCCGTAGTTGGTGCTAAAGTTCATGGGTGTATAGTGTTCTTCTAATTGTTATAAGCGTTATTTATCTGATGGCTAAAAGCAGAGGTTGATGATCTTACATAGGATAGTAGATGTAATGGTTAAATTTAATTTGAGTATCAGCCAAAAGGGGATACATTTGCAAATATATAATTTTGGAGTATAATACGATCTTCTTGAGGAATTTCTTTGTATCCTATCTGTAGCGCTTTCATTCTTATAGTTAGAAAGGTTAAATGATATGTGGGTGGTGTATACTTGCGTGTTGTGATATTATACTTGAGATTCCTTGTTCCGTATCAGAGAAAAGGTTAATTTTTTGTTTCAGCTTGATGCGGAGCGGATGTGCCAGAGTCTAAAACATGTTGCTCCTGAAATCAATTGTAAACCGAGTTTGACTCCATGCACCTTTTGTGGAGGCCTTACAGCCACAAATTCTTTTCACATCCTCTCTAATGAGGGTGACAGTGTGAAAGGAATGGAGCTTGGTGAGATGACTATGACTACACCCGAGCAAGTGAGGAATTCTTCTAACTTTTCATTGATCTTAAATTGAAATGGTCACAATATAGAATGGTTAACTAAGGCCACGAAACGTTCTGCTCATTTGCAGGAACGTCCAGCTGCTTTTGTGTTTTTCAAGACACGCTACGATGCACTTGTAGCTTCAGAGGTTCTACAATCATCAAATCCTATGTTATGGGTGACAGACTTAGCTCCAGAACCTCACGATGTGTATTGGAGGAACCTTAACATACCTTATCGACAACTTTGGATACGGAGAATAGCAACTCTCGTTGGTGCAGTTGCCTTCATGTTTGTGTTTCTTATCCCCGTGACCTTCATTCAAGGGCTCACTCAACTAGAGCAGCTGTCTCATGCGTTTCCTTTTCTAAGAGGCATCTTGAAGGAGTGAGTATATTGTTTTTGTTTTCACTCAAATCAATGTTGTTGATTTTTTTTTATCCTTTTTAAAGTTATTCAAACCATTTTGCAGGAAGTTTATAAACCAGGTGATCACAGGGTACTTACCCAGTGTGATCTTGATTCTGTTCTTCTACGCCGTTCCACCACTGATGATGTATTTTTCAACTTTGGAGGGAAGTATTGCACGGAGTATAAGGAAGAAGAGTGCTTGCATCAAAGTCTTATATTTCACTATCTGGAATGTGTTCTTCGTGAATATTTTATCCGGGTCTGTTATCAGGCAACTGAATGTTTTTTCTAGCGTTAGAGACATACCTGCACAACTCGCAAGAGCAGTTCCGACACAAGTGAGTAGTTATCCATAGCTTTAGGGCATTGGCATGTTTCATATTTTATGATTAATTATGAATATATATATATATATATGCAGGCTGGCTTCTTTACGACGTATTGTTTCACATCTGGCTGGGCAAGTTTGGCTTGTGAAATAATGCAACCTATGGCTCTGATATGGAACCTGGTAGCAAAAGCTGTTTCAAAGAACAAGGATGAGTCATACGAAACACTTAGGTTCCCATACCATACCGAAATTCCTAGGGTGCTTTTGTTTGGGCTCCTGGGTTTCACCAACTCAGTCATAGCGCCACTTATTCTGCCGTTTTTGTTGATATACTTCTTCCTTGCATATCTGATATACAAGAATCAGGTATACCTTTTCTGATCTCTTTTACATAATATCATATCACAGCTAGCCCTTACCAGAGTTGTTTCTTATATATGCAGATACTCAACGTGTATATCACAAAGTATGAAAGCGGTGGACAATACTGGCCTATCTTTCACAACACAACAATCTTTTCACTGATATTGACACAGATTATAGCTTTGGGTTTTTTCGGATTAAAGCGGTCAAGTGTTGCTTCGGGTTTCACCATACCGTTGATTCTTCTCACTCTGCTTTTTAGTGAGTATTGCCGGCACAGATTTGCGCCCATTTTCCATAAGCATCCCGCTAAGGTTAAAGATCAGATGTAACCAGAACCTTTTATGCTGCTTACCACTACGGTTGGTGCTTGATAAATCAGTATATTGTTTTTTTTTTCTACAGGTGCTTATAGACATGGACAGAGCTGATCAAATGGCAGGAAAGATGGAAGAGTTACACAAAAAGTTACATAATGTGTACTCGCAAATACCGTTACACTCTCAGAGATCATCGAGCAAAGGTGAATGCAGTACTCCTCTCGAAAATCAGGAGTTACCAGATCCAGAGAAATTGAAGCCAGGTTTACATTCAGAGTTCATACCATTGGGTTCTTTTTTTCTTTGATCAACTTGATTAAGGATTAGAGATTTACATTTATTTTCTACCTTTTTGTACAGAGGAAGGGGATGCCATAGCTAAAGAGTTATGGGGCTATCAGGGCAATGAATCTGGTCAAGAACATGAAGACAAGTCGTGTCCAAGTGCTTCTACACCAGAGCATCGTACCCCAACGATGATCGAACTCCACAAACGGAGCTAGAACGTTTTCTCAGGTGGAAGTAATTAGTGATGCTACGTGCTCGTCCAATCACTGAGGCTTTTACGTCAGAGTGGCGTACGCAGAAGAATTCTGTCCAAGGGCTGCTCAGCTACAAAAGGAGCCAACGGTAAATGAGACACTCACTCACTGTAAATTGATATGGAATTCATTTTCTTCAGTTGGAACTAAACCAGGGAAAGCATTAAAGCATGTACAGTCTTTTTGTTAGAAGCTAAGGATGTATGTTTTATAGTTACTGCCAGAAGAAATGCAACGGTGGAAAATGTATAGGTTACTCAAATTTTCTTGCGATTGCTCAATGAAGAGCGAAAAGCTCTTTGTTTGTGCTTTTGATCTTCTTTCCCACTTGGTGCTCGCCTTTATTTTGCAACCCGAACCTCTAAATGTGCCAGTTAACAAAAATTTAAATTATGCTTATGCCTTAGTTATCTGTCTACCACTTTGGTGCAACAATTTTCCAATTGAACAAATACGAGAACTGAAAGTGGCACAATGCAGAGAATTTGATAAAAACCCAAATTATTGAAAATGCTATTCAAGAAAATTGAGTATTACGACAGAACTATCATAGTTATGTCCAACAAAATCTTTAGCCGCAGATAAGAAGGGGAAAAACGTTTGCAACAACCAAACCTATAATAGAACCATGTCTTAACTGATAATACTCAAACTCGGCACAATCTTTTAAGCCTGGTCTTCAACCTCGGTAATAGCCTTGGCCGCAGAATCAGTCTTGCTAGACAAGAAATCAGTGTACTCTTGGTAAGGAGATTTCTTGAAACTCGTCTCTTTCCAGAACTCTGGTGTAAGGAACCCATATGTCTTCTGGAGACAATCAAATGTAGCCTGCGTGGTGGTGACAAAAACAACAAACATCAAAAACCAATATCAATCAATCTAAGCATTTAACATTGAACATTATCAAGAAAATATATGCTTAAGTATTATGCAAATTGCAATTAACATTGTACGAAATATATTTACCTACAGATTCAGTTTGATCAAGAATTATATAAATTTAAAATTAGATATAGTCTACATACAACATTGTATCAAATCAAACCCTATTTTTAATATGATTAAGAAATGCTTTGTACTAATCAAGAACGTATGTGCTTAAATATTCTACAAACTGCAATTGTGCAATTGGCATTCACAATCACACAGATACTCTTATACATTCTAAGATAAACAACCTAAGCAAATGTTAACTAAAACTACTAAGAAGAGAAACAGACCTTAACAAAGTTTCCGAGGGTCTTGGTAGATCCTCTGGAGGAAGTGAAGACATCATCAATCCCAGCAAACTGAAGCACCTTCTTCGGAACCCTCGCCGCCACAATCCCAGCACCTCTCGGAGCCGGAACCATCCTCACAGTAACCGAACCACACTTCCCAGTCACCTTACAAGGAACCGTATGCGGCTTCCCAATCTTATTACCCCAATACCCTCTCCTCACAGGCACCACAGACAGCTTCGCGAGAATAATCCCACCTCTGATCGCAGTCGCAACCTCCTTCGAACACTTCACTCCCAAGCCGACATGCCCGTTCCCATCTCCGACAACGACAAAGGCCTTGAACCTCGTCCTCTGACCAGCTCTCGTCTGTTTCTGGACGGGCATGATCTTCATGACCTCGTCTTTCAGCGAGGGTCCGACGAGGAGGTCGATGATCTGGTACTCCTTGACGGGGAGAGAGTGGAGGTAGATCTGCTCCAGCTGCTTGATTTTGCCGTCTCGCACGAGACGGCCGAGCTTGGTGACAGGTGTCCATTTCTCTTCTTCGGTGGGACGGCCTGCGCGTCGTCCGCGGCCTCTCGGACCGCCTCTTCCTCCTCCGGCACGACCGCCGAATCCACGTCCGAAGCCGCCACGGTCGCCGCCTCGCTCAGCGCCGCGTTCTCCACCTCTTTCTGCCATTGTCGATGAAGTGAAACGCTAGCGGGAACAAATGTGTGGGATATATACGTGTGGGGAGTAAGATTAGGGTTCTCTTGAAAGAAATGATGGGCTTATGGGCCGACGTTTCATATAGATTCAGTTCGAGAACCTTAACTTAACTAGGCCTGGCCATTTTAACCTGGACCCGAAAACCCGAATCAGAATTGACCCGAAAATACCTGACCCGAAACGGAGCTAAAAATTTACAAATATCTATTGGGTGCAAAAATTTTCTACCCGAATAGATCCGGACCCGAAAAGAACCGACCCGAATAGACCCGGATGTGAAAAGAACTGAACCCGAATAGACCCAACCTGATAAGAACCGATTCAAACCCGACTTAAAAACTTTAAAATATATTTTTATTAATAATATTTGTTATTATTTTTGTAACATAAAGTTTTAAATGTAAAATATAGAGTTAAAAATGTTTCATCTTAATTATTAATAGTTTATTTTAAGTTATTTTGTAAAATTTTAAATATATATGATAAATTTTGACTAAATTTGATGGAATTTGAGTATTTCATTTCCTTTTTAGATCTTAAATACCCGACCCGACCCGACCGAATCCGAAAATTATGGATATTTTAATTATAGACCGAAAGGATCCGACCGACAAGACCAACCGGAACCGACTCGAAAAATTATAGATACCTATATGAGTCTAAATTTTCAGGACCCGAAAAACCCGGACCCGACAAGACCCGATCCGAGAACCCAGATGCCCATGCCTAAACTTAACTTTAAAAACCTCTCTCGGCTTAATAGCTTTGCTTATCCTTTGTAACTAAACTAGATTCGGACGGGTATATTTTTTATTTTATTTCTTTTTCGGAAAATTAATTTTTATATTTGTATTTTTTTAATTCTATTTATGTTTAATTTTAATTTAATTTAATTTTTAATAACTATATTAAATATTTCAAGTTGTATAATTATACGCTTGTGTCATACACATTTCAGAAATTATTTTAAAATTTTATTCCTAAAATTTGCAATATGTTATATTTTCTTAGTAAATACTTAGCATAATTAGTTAAGAATATTTGTACACAAAAAAAAATCCGACATGGAATCGACCTGAGAAACAAAGTCTTGTACTCTATTAGACACCTATATACTCGAACAGTTCTTAAAGGTTATATCTGAAAATCAATATCAAATCCAACCCGCCTCGAAGACCGAACAAAATTTTGAAAATTGTGAAAAATAATATATAATATATTCTGTTAAATATATATATATATATATTATTCAAATTTATATGCTATATATTATTTTGCTTTTACATTTATGAAAATTAAAGTATATACGAATTTAAAAAATTTTAAAATAATTTAAACGGGTTATTCGAATAAGAACCAAAATTTAAAAATATCCAAATGGGATTGAAATATTTAATCCTGAAAATCTGAATAGACCCTAATCGAACCCGAATGTGTATTCAAACGTCCACCCTAATTTCTATATAAGATATTGTGTAGGTTTGGACACATTTATCCGGAACCAAAGAACCAAAACCAAATATGAACCTAATTCACAAATAACCAAGTGAATCCTATATCTCTGGAACCAAATTAATCGAATATTTTTAACCGAAACTAAACCACAAACTAAATAGATATCCAAATTTTAAAAATAAAATACCCACAAATATTAACCATATTTAATTTCTAAATAACTAAATATACGAAAATACTATTTGTTAACCAAATTAATCGAATATTTTTATCCATAAATTTAAAACAAAAGTTGGTATAGTTATTTATCTATATGTAAACATAGTTATCGATACTATGAATATAAATGCTATTAATTGTTATTGATAATGAATATACATAATGGTATCAGGCATGCATCAAATATTCTTTCTTTGTTTTTTTTTCTACTCAAAGTTGCATCCCAAAATTATAGGAAGTAAGAGATGGGAGGTTACAAAACACAAAGCCTCGTTATATATATATGGCACTTGATTGTTTAAAAATGTGGGTTATAAATAACTGGACATTTATCAATTGGACATGATCCTATTTTAATAGTATTGATCGTCATTTGACGAAATAAAAAAAAAACAAATAAAATATTTTTTTCTACTTTCTGCAAACCAAATCTTCGACTATTTTTATTCCTAAATTTTCTCAAAAAATTGTATCTCTTACAGTCAAAATCTGATATACCATCTTGCATTTGTTTGTGGTTGAATTATCAAAGCAAGGAGGTACATCACGTTATGAAAAGAAAGAAGTAATTGTTTCGTAGTCCTGGAACAGTAACATTATCACTACTACGTAATCTTTTGTTTATTCATTTATAGATATCTATTTTTCTATGTTTTTGTCAATTATGTTTTAATTTTTTTTTACATATTTGCTATAGATGGAGAGAACAATTGTGAAAGAAAATAACAAGAACCTGCAACTCCGCTCAACCATCTTAAAATTTGATGAATCATCACTAAAAGATAACATCGAAGGTGGCTAAACAGGTAAACCATTAATAACACCAAATTTAATACTCTTTATATTATTGTTATGTAATACTCTATATAATAAACTTTTGAAATTATACTTTATATAATAAATCAAAATTTACTTGACCAATTAAAATCTGCCATAGAATAATTATTTAGATATTTTTTCTTAGAAAATATATATTAAAATTAAATAGTGCTAAAAACAAATAATGATTATATAGGAAAAGAGAAAAAATATAACTACCCACTATTTATTATTCATCCACGATCTGATAATTTCTTCTCCCTGCTCCTATCCTTCTACTATATTAAAATAGAGTCCTAAATTTCATCTACTTAAAATGTTATCATTTAAATTTGGACAGTTTCAATTTTGTTACTAGGATGGACCCTTTCAAGTTGATAGATTGTATATTATTAGACGTTACAAAGTAAATACAACTGGACAACTTAAAATAAACCAACATCCTCTATTAAACATAAACCGATCTTTTAATCCGAAATTTAACTATAATTAAACCGAGAGCTATCTACTATTAGATTTTACAATATAAAACTCTAATTGAACCTCATTAGGTGATCGTCTTTGCTTCCCTCTGAAATTCGTTTTGTGAACTGCTCCAGTGTTGTGCTTTGCGGTGTATTATTTCTTCCTTACGAACAACCTTTAAAACATTTAAAAAATCTGTGTTTATCTGTTAGCTTAAGCTGCCTATAGCAAATAAATAGAAACAAAAACAGAACATGAAAAGAACATAAGTTCAAGAAGAACTTTAATAACTAACCTGTAAATTTCATCTGCAGTCCAATCTTTTTGAATGATTTCGTCAATCTATCCAAATCAATGTATACATTATCTGAAATAAAATAGATAATAATTAGTAACATTCATATATATTTCAGAACAACAAAAATATACAAAAATATTTTACTCTGTTCTTACACTTAATAGAAGCCACAAAATTATTGGTAAACAAACATTCAAAGTAATGAGTCTAGAAATTTAAGAAACTTATCTTTTTTCTTAATCGCTATTGAGTTGATGAAGTTAGCTTTAGTTGTCAGAGATTAAATTTGCTTTTAGTACTTTGAAGATTTCATTTTCTACAACTTGATCTTGATTTTACCACCGTGTGATCTAGAAGGTTTTTACATATAGATCAACAAACAAATGAAAAATAGCATTATTAACACAATATAAAACGGGACTAGCCCTATGACTTTGATTTTTGAAAACGTTTAAGAGTATACGGATTATAAGACTCAGGTTTGAATATTATTACTTTGAACCTTATGGAGATCGGTATAGCAAAGCTCATGCATGTGTGAGAAACATCGGTGACAATCAATCTTAACTGATTTTGTTGTTATATCTGGGAATTTTTTTCCATCGAGACCATGGAAGAGCCTGATTCTGAAGGTTCTCTCAAATCAACGTTTTATCTACACAGTTTGTATATCTAGATCAACAAACAGATGACAAAACCCTATTAGTAACACAATCTTTAAACGTTTAAGAGCAGATCAAGTATTAGGCTTAGGATTCAGATTATAACATTTAGTTTCCGATTGAATCCTGAAACCTCATCCATGTCTTGAAAATAAAAAAAAATTATAGAAGATCAATTAATTTTGTATATAGTTTGAGAAGAGAAAAATTGTATCGGTCAATCGAAGAAGAGATAGAGGAACAATTATCTTAATCCGATTTCTTAGCTTTTCTACCGACAGAAACAAAATTAAAGACAGAGTAAAAGTTGTTGACTTGTCACATCATTTTTTCCTTCCCGGAAAAAAATCAGTTACACATTAGGGCGTACTAAATTATTATGTGTTGGGTCTAATCCATAAACGGAATTATTTGTCCGAACTTTTTAAATATTAGAAGTTTATACATTCATATTTTCTGGGCCAAATATGTTCAATCATTTAAACTAAAAAATCTTACAAGTAAATAGTATAAATGTGTTCAATATATATAATACCTTACAATTTAAACAAAATCTAAAATTTTAATCAAGAGAAATAATATATCAATTATATCCAACATTATTATTTATTAAATATTATAATTTGTAAACTAACACCATATACAACATGTATTACAATGTATAATACGAACCATTATACATTATAAACTAATACCATATACAATACATATTCCAACATATAATATGAAACATTTTACATTATAAATTAACACCAGGACAAATATATAAATATTATATATATATATTATACCACAGAATATAAATAACAAAAAAATAATAATTTAGCAGAATAATATCCAAGATAAGCTGGTCTCTATCTAGTTATTTCTTAAATTTGACAAACAAATAACAAAGAAACTCACAATCTGATGTTAATAAAAAAAAAAACAAAGAAACTCTAAAGCCTAAAACTGAACACGAATTTCCTACATCTCTCCTTCCCTGTGTTAATATTTATTATGTTTATTTTTGGCTAAGTTTTACACATGAAACCATGGGTATATATTACTAAACCCTTTATTTTAATAAGAAAAAAAATTTCCTAAGCGTAGCACAGCGCAAACACTAGTTTACGCTAATCATGGACATTTGATTCTCGGTTCAGTTCTAGTTCGGTTCTTTCGAGAAATCTTACACATTAGAACCGATATACTGCATAAACGACACTCAAGTATTTCAGATTAATATTTTTATATCAAATTAAATAACTGCAAAGCAATTCAAATATATGTTATTATTTAAAATGTATATATACATATATTGTATAGAATAAATGTGAATAATAATTAATATTCGTAACAATTTAAATATACTTAACTAAATTTTATCAATATTAACATTTTGAACTATATCTACTTATTTCACACATATAAAATGTGAGGTATGTATAAACAATACTGTTGAAAGTTGGTCTATACAAAAATCTTGAATGTGACTTAAACTCTTATGCTCAAAGAACCAAAACTGAATCCAAACTGAATTTTGAACCGAATAAGTACCCAAAATTCAAAAATATAAATATGTACGAAAGTAAGCATATTAATGTTTGTAATGATTAAAATATTCAGAATTACATTATAAACTCAAATAAAGCAGTTATTTTAGATAATTCAAATATTAAGGGTAATCTTGGGTAGTTTGATACAAAATATCTGAATAGATTCACGTTTTCAAAAAAGTAAGATTAAATCGTTGGTTTCGAAACATCTATTATATTAAAAGAGAAGTCACAACTTTCTTTCATGTGTGATTTTTTTTATAAAATGGACCAACCCTAGAAATGTTATTAATTAAAAAATTGTCATTTATGCTTCATAATTAACAAAGAATCTTCTCATATCAATCTAAATAATATTTTTCCCCCTAACTAGCTAACTATATTTAAATAATAATCATTTAAACTTAACTAAATTCTGACCAAATCAGTTCAGTTTAATAATGAGGATAATTTATCATATTTTATGTGTTAAAAGATTATATTCACATACACCAAGTTTTGAACGTTATAAATATATATTACGATGCTCAAACTTTGAGAACAAATTATCATATTATTATAAGATATCCAATGGGATCCTATTTTTTTTACTAATACTTATAAAATTCAAATGGGTCCATATATAAAACTATAATCGGTACATATGACAAAATACAATACCCACTATCATATACATGTGAGTTATACCTTTTAAATATAATGACCTATTATATGATCTATATAATCTTTTAATAGGTAAGATGTTTTGTATATTTATGTTAAGCCTAATTTAATAAAATAATATATTTGATTTAAATTAGGCATACAGTTAAGGTAGTCGGGTCGGGTAATTCGATATTCGGATTGTTCGGTTTGACGAAATCTCACCAAATTAAATCAGAAAATGTTCGGATCGGTTCAGCGTTCAGGTAGTTTGGTTTTTATTTATCTAACCAAATTTTTTAGTTTCGATTATATTTTGGTTAAAAAATTGGTTAAACTCAGGTTATTTAAGATAATTTTATCAAAACTAACCGATTACCTAACTAAACTGAATCAAAAAAACAATTAAAAAAATTGCCAAGTCGAACTGAACTTCTCCCCAAAAATTCAATTTGGCAGGTTTTGTTCGGTTCAACATCCCATGCCTAATTTAAGTGGTAATCTAAATTTATGTTTTAATAATATAAATAACTAATACAAAATATTTTGAAATTAGTGTACTTAAATATTTTAAAATTGTCATAAAATGCAAATTTTACTAATTCATTAGTTTTTATTATTTTATAGGATACCTGAGTTACATACAAAACAATTTCCAAATTAATTAACCTTTCAAAGTTGTCTAATAATCAAACAAAAATCCAATAAGTACTACTAAAAAGATACAAATAAATGTGATAGTTTGAAACAATTAACTAATTGATAAACATGTAAACGATAACGTGCTGGTGTTTAGAAAAGATATAAACATTTTAAAAGATGGTTAATATACATATATTTGTGACTAATAATATAAAATAAAATCTCATATATATGTGAAAATAAACACCCGCGTGGTTGTGTGGATCAAAGTCTAGTAGCCAGTAAGATTTTATTTAAATTGTTTCACTGCAAAAGACATTGAACATTCAGTAATGAATCACATACATAAAACATTAAGAAGGCACATACATAAAACATTAAGAAGGATAAATAAATATAATGAAACGCAAAGATGTAAGTGATGTTTAACATCAAAAGACTTTGCTTAAGTATTTGTCGATTAACTTATCAACCATAAGTTGATATGCTCTTTCAGTTGGATGGTAGCTATCCCAAAATATATAGGCCGAAGAATTAGAGCATGTGAATGGATTTAATGAGTTGCACAAATAAGAAATATCGAGAGATCCAGTACCGCAACACCCTCTATCAGCTACCTCGAAACCTGAAACATAATAAGATGTTTACTTCAAAATGAGTCAACATTTTTAATTCAAATGAATATATATATATATACTTGTGAGAGGAATTAACCGTATTTTTTAGGATTTTGGATCATCGCAAAAAGAGTGTCATAAACATCCACGTAGATGATAATACCATCCAACTCTCTGTTTAAAGATTTCAATGCTGGAGAAAGTCTAGCATTGAATTGTTTTGCCATATTGTTTAAAGGCTTAACACATTTTCTGGTCAATAGACCTCCACGTACTGTTCTTTGAAGTGGTACACATCCAACAGGAACTGCACTAAACACTGCAATTTTCCGAGCCCCAAGCTTGTGTAATTTCTAAATATTATAATATAAATAAATGATTAAATTGAATTTTATCATTATTTGATTTATATATTGTAATAAAACTAAACTACGTACTCTTACGAATTTAACTGCAGATTCAGCCAAGAAATTAGCATACGAGGTATGGTTATATCTATAATGAGTTATATAAGTGTGAGCAAGGTCATTGCTGCTAGAAACCACGAGAAAAACGCTACGGTCCAAGATATACCGAGCTCTGCTTTTTCCATAACGTTGTTTGATCGTTGACATATACTCTTTGAAATATTTTAGTTGATCCGATAGCGATATCACTGACTACAAAAGATCAGATCAGTAAGAGAAATTATATTATTTATAAAATAAAGTTAATTAACATTGATGACAAAAGGAAACCTGCTATAATGTACCATAATCTTAGCCGTTAGTGGATCGTAACCAGTTCCTCCAGATGCAAATGTTATACCTTTCAGAAGATCTTTAGGCTTCATATTTGGGCTGAAGTAAGCTGGTAATGTCTTACCCAACCCCAATTTCTCCGCTGAAAAGTTATTAAAAGAAATGTATAACGGTACAAAATAGATATAATCTTTGTATAATCAAATGTAAAAATAATTCATAACAATTACCAATCAGATCAGAAGGAACTCTTCCATCAGAAAATCTTCCTGTGGCGAATCCACCGGGAAAGTCTTTGCCGTAAGGAGGGAAGTTGGACTTTAGAAGAGTAGGGAGATTGTTGTTGTTACCTGTATCCATTATAGAATCTCCGAAAACTATTAGTGCTGGGATTTTTGCTTTCTTTCGATGCTTTGTTTCGTTAGTTTGGACGGCTACTAATACCAACACGAGCCAAAACATGTGAAGCTTCATTGTCTAGTTTGCTTGGTTTGTTTAGTTTTTTTTTTTTTTTTTTTATCAAAGCTTGATTTGTTTAGTTTTCTGTAGAGATTATTAGGTTGTGTTTTTGAGTTTGTAGACAATACTAGACATGCATATTTATATGGTCCCTTCATATATTTACGTTCATTGATATCGCTAATTCGTATTTATTATCAATAAAAATGTAACTAATCTGTTTCCAAATTGAATAGACAAGTTGTGCAGCACCATACACGTAACCGCAATTTTGTATAACCGCAATGTCATACTTTTTGATATCATATAGTATGCTTTTTTCTTCTTTTTTTTAACACTATCATATGCTTATATTAGCTACTAAATAAGAAAAGGGAAATTGCATTGTACAACCATCAAACAAATGTTAATTCATTCCATAGCTAAAATCCCTAGATCACCAATATACAAGCTCCACAATATAAAAAATAACCATATTGCCCCTCATTTGTGATTTGTGTAACCTGCTGAGAAATTATTTATTAAAATAAATATTAAACAAACAATATCATAAATTGTGGCCACCATTGATACACATCTCTTCTCTTCTTCTTACTCTTTTCATCAAGTCTTTGCTTCTTCTTCATACGTACAAACACACACTACTTCATCTCAAAGCAAGGAAGAAACAAAGATTCTGAGTTTTCGAAATTGAATTCGAAGGAGAATATGACACCGTAGAGAATGAGGTGACATCACGCTTTTTACTATGTTTTGTTTTTGTTTCTATACTCTGTTTCTGTTTTTATTTTTATATTGTTTTTCTATTTCTTGTTTTATACTCTGTTTCTGTTTATAATTCAGCTTTTTTACTATGTTTTTGTTTTTGTTTTAGTGATCCAATGGTGAAGAATAACGATGACGCACCGGTAGAAGCGTCGTTGTGTCGGGAAAAAAGAAAGGAGACAAAGATGATCTTTATATGGTGGTGAAGAATAACGACGGTGAACGAAATGAAGGTATATCAGCACGTTTGAAAAAAAGAGAAATTGAAGAAGATGAACTCGCCTAGTATACTATATTCAGTGAACAAAATAGTATACTATATATTTTTTAGTGTAGCTATTTATGTAAACTTACCATACCATTTGGGACATATTCAATACTATTTCTTTACAATGTAATACTCTGGTGACTGTCAATATTTCTCAGTAGGGATAAACTGTTTATATATTGGATGTGGGTTGATATTTCCAGATTAGGGTATAGTTTTATCATTTGGGTTGAAATTCACTAACGAGAACACTCTAAAAGTAGTATACTATATCCACCATATAGTATAGTATTATGAACGTGGTGAATGTCATTACTTGAAAACGGGGGAAACTGTTTACATATCGGATGTGGGTTGACATTTCCGAGTTAGGGTTTAGTGTTATCATCCGGGTGGAGGTTTCACTAACTCACACTCTTTGCTCTGTTACTTGTATTAGTGATATTAACTCATCCATGTCGTAGTGTCAGTATATTTTATTCAATAATGTAGTAATATAACATATATTTAACCTTCTTACTAAAATGGAATCATGTGGTGACTGTCAATATTTCTGAATAGGGAGAAACTGTTTATTTTTTGGATGTGGGTTGATATTTCCGGATTAGGGTATAGTTTTATCATCTGGGTTGAGTTTCACTAACGAGAACACTCTAAAAGTAGTATACTATATCCACCATATAGTATAATATTATGAACGTGGTGAATGTCATTATTTGAAAACGGAGTAAACTGTTTATATCTCGGATGTGGGTTGACATTTCAGGGGTTAGGGTTTAGTGTTATCATCTGGTTGGGGGTTTCATTAACTCACCTCGTTGCTCAGTTACTTGTATTAGTTATATAAACCCATCCATGTTGTAGTGTCAGTATATTCTATTCAATAATATAGTAATATATCATATATTTAATCTTCCTACTAAAATCCTCTAAATTATTGAATGAGAACTAAAATTTACTTCACAGTATACTGTAAACGTACTATACTATATCCAATATGTAGTATACTATTTTTAACGTATGTGGTTTGTATGTGTATGATGTGGCCTCATTATTAGCCATGTTTAGTTTGGGTGATGTGACCTTACCTTCTTCTTTTCACCTGCTACCTGCACGAAAGAAGGTTATAACCGGATGAAAAGAGACACAATTGTTAGTTTCTTAATTATGTCAACATCAATGTCATACACTTAATTTTGGTTGTGATTTTGGTTATTGAGCAAATAAGCCCATAAGAAAATGTTAAAATTAGGCCTGAGCGTTTTTACCTCAACCCGAAGTATCTAACTAAACCCGAACCAAAAAAATTGAAACCGAATCCAAACTGCTATACAAAAATATCCAAACGGGACATATGAGTTTAGTACTTTGGGATTTGGTTATAACCCGAACCAAAATCCGAATTAGGATCCGAGAATATCCGAAATTAGTTAAATATGTTAATATTTTTAATATATTTTAAGGTGATTTAGATATTTTAGATTATTCAAAATATTTTTGTAGTTTGTTTAATTTGTTATTTTGAATACTTTTTAGGTAATTTAGATAGTTTAACTAATATTTAATTAGATTTGTAAATAATTTCTATATTTTGAAAAAAAATTGTAATTATTGAAGTTTAAAAAATATTTTTTGGACGATTTTAAATATTGGTTACATTCGATCCGAACTGAAACCGGAAGGAACCGAACCGATTCCGATAATTTGTAAAATCCGAATAATACTTTTGAGCATAACACTGAAAATCCGAATCACCCGGACCAATACTGAATGGACCACCGAACGTGCCTAGTTCAAATCGTGGTAAATCGTACAAATTGAGACAGGTTGGAGTAATAAACGCCACCAAGTACTTACGATATTAGAAATTCATGGCTTTTTTTTTCTGGCAGCTCCCGATCACTAAATTGTCCACCCCACCCCCACCCCCACCCCCACCCCCACCCACCTCTCGCATTGCTTGTTTGATTGTTGCCCCTTTCATTATGGGTGAAAAGTTTGGTTAACCTAATCCATGATCTAACCTAAAAATTCCAAATTTATTTAGGTTTAAGTTTATTCAGAAATTAGATTTAATTAATAATTAACGTTGTGACTTATGTTACTATAGTGTCTATATGTATAAGGTAATTAGTTTATTAATAACTTATTTATTTATTAAAGTTGATTAAAAATTTATTTCAGATATCATTGTTATTTTCATAGAAAAATTAATAGTGAATCCAATTTTAAACCTAGACACCAAATACAATTAAATTAAGAGTTTTTGGTGTACATATTTACAAATCTGTAACAATCGACTTCTAGTTAAAATCATCTATTAATAACTTATTGGTTGGGGTTTGCAGAATTGTTAGATACTTTTTTTTTATGGACGCAAGGATCGCTTCGCTATCATTATGATTTTGAGAGAATGTTTTAAGCTTTATAGTTATTCTCATCATTGATTATGTAAGAGCCAGTATGGGTCTCCTAACTTTTAGTTATTTCTCATCATGGATATGTAATGGCTGACAAAACAAACATAAGATTAGTTAATGCATTCGGGGTTGCTTGACAAATAGGCTTTAAAACATATATAATTTTTCAAATACAGCTTCTTAAAATTGTATTTATCCAATATAATTTTATTGATTCAAAAGTCTTTTTTTGAAAAAATGTTCTTATTAATACTTGGTCATTTTATTTGAAACCATGGGAAAGAGACAAAGATCAAGGAATCTTCATTTGATTCAAGACATCTTCATTTTATTTGAAACCTTGTTTAACCAGTTTTTGCTTTGTTGCACAATCTCATGATCAAGTACATTCGAGCCAAATATTTAGATCATGTGAAGGGCCAGCTCAAAGCCTTTAGGACTCTTGGGCAAAAAAAAGGTTCTTGGCCCCTATAATTATTACTTATTAATATTTGAAATAATCATTTAAATAATTAATTAAATTTATTTATTGTTATTAACTTTTTTAAACGGTTAAAATATTTAACATTATCATGTTTTCTAACAACACTATTATAATTAAACTTATTATTATATATGATATCCAAATCTAAAATTTTTAAAATTTATTATCATGTGTATTAGTTGTTTACAGTATAACCTCTATAAATTAATACTCGATAAATTAATAGTTTTTATAAATTAATAAATTTTCTCGGTCCCGCATAGAGCCGGTTCAAAATATGACACAAATCAATAAAAAATTAAAAAAATTTATGTAAATATAGGATCTCATTAAAATCATAAATTAATAACATATCTATATATACATTTCATATAAGTACAAACTAAACATTATATTGTTGGTTCTATATTCACAATGAAAATACCTCTATTTTTCTCATCATTTCAATATATTTTGTTTATATTTAGTAAAATTATATTGAAAACCCACATATAAGTTATATGAAACATAAAAATATAAACCAAGTAATAATAAAACAATATTAAATTCAAATTTCTATAATTTTATAAATGTATATACGGTAAAATTGCATATATATTTATTTTATAAATAAAAATATTCAAAAATATAAAAATATAAAAATAAAACTTTTTTAATATCTCTATAAATTAATAAAATTTCAAAGTCCCAACATTATTAATATATAGAGGTTTTGTATATGCATTTATATGACAAGTTTGCATATTATTTGATGCATTTAAATATTATACATATTATTTGATTAACTTTTTACATTCACAATAGTGTATTAGGTATTTATATGCATCAAATAATATGTATAGTATTTAAAATTATTTTTTTTTAATAAAATGTAAATATGTTTTAAAATACAAACAAATTGATAAATGGTACAATTTTACAATAAACATAAGTAGGAAAAACATAAACTTGTAACTTAATGCATTTCAAAAATAACATATATAAATAAATTATGTTTTTAATTTTAAATTATCATTAGAAACTAAACTAACTTACTGATACAGATTCACATGTAGAATAAATAAAAAATCCAGAATATGAATATGAATTTGTTGCTCCATTTACGTCCTGTGGATAAAAGAAGTTTGTCTAATGGTAAAATCGTTATTATTTATTTTCTGCTTAAGTAATTAAATAATATAATGGTATTTTGTAAAAAAATTATAGTAAATGATCTAGTGACGTTATTAGTATCAAAATAAAATTAGAGTTAACTTAGTAATAAAATGATGAACTATGGCTAAATTAAGTTTTTCCTTTTCTAAATTAATACATTTTTCTAAATTAATACATATTGTTTAGGTAACAATAAATAAATAAATATATATATATATATTTTTTTTTCTTTTAAAAGGAACACTTTGGAATATGGAAAAAATGGCGAGCAGCATTTAACAGTTTTTGTAAATATCTTTAGTATCTAGATATCATTTGTTAATGTATATCATTTGTAGTTTACAAAAAAAAAAGAGTATATTATTTGTACTTTTGTGTGCTAATTAATTTCTATGACAATAAAAGTAAATATCTTTTTTATTCACTGAAGCAAACCGGTGGTAGTTATTGAGGCTCCTCGTTCTCCGATTGACGCAACTGGCCGCTTAATCAAAATCAGATCGACGAATCTATTGAGAGAGAGCAGAAGAGCCGCCTACTCGATCACGAGATCGTCGCAACGTCTCTCAACCGCGTAAGAATTGAGCAGAATCGGAGTTCGCAGGGTAGAAATGCTCAACGATAGAGAAGAGACTCTTACTAGGTGATTCATACAAAGTTCCGATTCTCTTTGTGTTCCTATCGTGTTTGAGAGTGTTGATGAACAGTTTTCAAGTAATATTGCTGAAATTGAATTGAGATCGTTACTTTGATTGAGTTTTGGTTTGTCCACCATCATCAAATGATTAATCAGATTGTGTGTGATTCGATCCTCTAGGAAAGGTTTTTCTAAGAGTAGGTTTGAGTTGATTCATGTTACGCAGGCATGAGATTCTGAGCATGGTGAAAAAGCACTCAAAGTCTTTGGGAAAGGCGTCTGTTGATGAGCAAGAGGCGTCGGATGTAGAGATGGACTCTAATTTCTGGCATGGTGTGTTTGATGTGTACTTCGTTCGATGCATGGAGTCTAGGAGGCGGCAAGACGATGATCTTCTATTCTTTGTGAGGAAATTGGTATGTAGCTTCGAATCAAAAGTTTTAACATTCCCGTGCTTGTTGACGTTGATGAGTGTTCTGTTAATTTTTCCAGAGCTGTAAATCATATGGTTTGACTGAAAATGAGGATGCACCAGCTCCTTACTTCGTGCGCAGGTGGGCACCTAAGGTAAAAACTGCAGGAAGCAATACACATCTCTGGCTAAGTCTATTCATATGTGGTCTGGTTTTGTCAATATAGCATTTTTAACTGTGAATAAGAAGTTGTAAATTCCAAGGTTTTAGCTTGTAATTCCGCTGAGGCTAACGGGAATTTTGATTTAATTCTGAGGTATCTACAGTATAGCATTTCTTCATGAGTCTAAATGCCAAAGCTTTTCATGATCGATCATATCTTATTAATTTGAGAATTAGACCCCTTGACTCTTTAAATTATCCATTTATCTGTTGTTGTGTTGCACTTTTTTGTATTGATTATAAACATATGGTAATAGATTTCTTCTCCCTTTTAAATCAGTTGGATGAGCTGCTTGGTGAAAGTCTTGCTGAAGTTGACTGGAGGAAATCATTTTATTTGAACATGGTTGCTCACACATCATTCACTGTTACGGTGGCCATTTGCAGGTAACCGTGTCGCTTTCAGAATGTGATTATCCGCATCATGTCCCATTTTTTTATGCCGGTCTCCTGTACATTACCAATTCTGGTCCTGTCATGTACTGATTCTTGTATTATTTTTCTCTTGTTATTTTGGTTCCAAGCTCATGTAAATTGCATCAGCATTACTTAGTCTAACTGTTTGCTATCTTTTGATCTCATATGCCTACTTCTTCGTTTCAGTGATTAGGACTCGAGTCATTTTTAATAACATGTTTCTACAGTGACTCGTAATGTATTTATCATATGGCTTCTCGTCTTCCATTTTACTTCATCGTGGTGACATTGAACTTGTTCTCTTTTAGTAATGAGGCCCTTAAGAAGTACCAAGGAAGTAAAGACACAACACTCTCTCCTATATACAAGGTTAGAGATCCAAAGAATGTTCGATGAAATTTCTCCTTACTATTCAGCTGTTATTTAAAATATCCATATGAAAAACCAACGGAAGCCAAAGAGTAGTTATATACTTAACTCTTCAAAATGTGTCAGTCCAGCTTCCTTTTATCATAAATTTTATATTTTTCAATATAAGGGTAAAGAAGCTGAATATGAATTCAGCTTTGTTTTTTCAAAAGAGAGAGGGCAGTATTTTACAAGCATAAATTTTATATTTTTCTGAGCCTAAAGGGTGTTTGGTAATCATGTAATGATATATTCCCTGATCTTATGTTCTTTTTTTTTTTGGGGCAACATCTTATGTTCATATTATGCAGGTTGTAAAAACTGTATATGCATCACCTAGTCGTGTTAATTTTCATCTGGATTCAAAGAAGGCAAGTATAGTCGTTTTTCTCATTGCAATGTTTATCCATCTGGAATTCGTATTTGATGTTTCTTGTGTACCTTGGATATTTAATGTTTGTTGTGTACCTAGGAAGTGGAGACAACACCTGCCTACCCTGAAATTTGTTTTGCTGTAGATGATTTCGACTCAACATTTGACGCCGTGGTAACACATTTCTTTTCCCTGGCTTTGTATGTTCCTCCAAGTACTATGTCCTTTTGTTCGAAAAAAATTAAACATGAACGGATTCTATGGAAGTGTCGCATTCTATTCGTAATGAAAGGGTGGAAGATACATGCATTCTTAATTTTCTTAATTGGATAGCAAAATCATAGTTGTCTTTTGGAACAAAATCCAGATATTCAACTACCTTTTGCACTGCTTTTAACATCTTATTTGAGTCTATTGCCTATTTGCCTGCTCGCCAGAAGATTGCCCAGGCCAACCCTTCTTCTTTAGTTGTTTTCTAGGGCGCATAGGAGTGTGGCCTTATAGCTCCTGTTAAATAGCTCAAGTCAGCTGCCCATATGTTTTCCAATTCATTGGCTTTCTCAATGATGTTCGCAGGTTCTGACAGAAAAAGATCATTGCTATTGTGTACTTCTTAATTCTCATGATGGGGCAGCCTTTCCAAGTGCAGATGTAAAATCTGATAAAGATTCCAGTGGTTCTAATACAAATACTGACCACAGAAGGGTGAAAGATCCTAAGGTCTAGTAGTTTTCTATCAAATTTTGCTATTCTCAATGATAGCTGCCAATCATCTACCATATATGCTGCCATATGGTTTGTAAAGCATGTGGATACATTAAATGGTAGTGACTTGCAAATGAGAAAACAAGAAAATAAATATGCTGGTGCTTTTGGTTTCAGGTTACTCTGTTTTCTGGGTTTGTCAGCTATCAAATGGTTCGAGAAGCCTACGAAGGTTATTTACAGTTTCTTTTCTATGTTTTATCCACCTATAGAATCTAGTTTAATCCTCTAGCAAATCTTGTAGTTATGATCTTGATGCTCTGTCTGGCTGGTTAATATTTGCATTAGTCCTTTCAGTGATTAGTACAATTATTCTTGATCTCGTTCTTTTATATTTTTCTCTCTAATTATTTGATGGAAAGAATATACTAAGGATCCTTAATAATATGAAAGTTCTCGAGCTTGCCTCCAATATAGCACACAGAATCCATTAGGGATTATTGATGCCATGGAATCTCTTAAGAGTAAGACTATCCTGTCAAGAACCTGCACTCATCATTCTTCATGCTTTGCTCATTTGGTGGAATCCAATACTGACCCAAAAGCGAGCCTGGAAATTTTGGAAGTGATATGGTTCTCTTATAGGTCACGGCCGTGTGGTATGAAATGGTACCCAGCCTCAAGATGGCTGGAATACACAGTTAACTTTTGTAGACATGAAATTAAGATATTGTGAGCTATAAAGAAAGGATTATATCGCTTTTGTGATATGGGCCAATTGATTTTTCACACTTTCTCTTTAAATTGTCTGTCGTCTTTCTCTTTTGTTACAGGGGGAAGGAACCGGTTCGGAAGTCTTCTGTCACTGGGCCATCACTCAGGAAAAGCAGACAGACTTTATATGAAAGGTCCTGGAGGGCGTGGAGAAGTTGAGGTGGCCGTCTCTGGCGTTATAGGTAATGTTCCTTTCTTATTCTTGATTGGCTGCACAAATTCTGGCTCTTTTGTTTAGGAATTTCAAGAGGATTGGGGATAATTACAGAAATATTTTATGAATTACAATCGCCTACAATCAAAGTAGCAGTATATTTAAGAAAGTAGTGGTGCTTTAAGGGATGATTGTATAGAAATTGCTTTTCTCAGATCAGAGCCAAGTAGTTTTAGGTCCTGTTTCACCAATGTCTTCGAAGAAGAGCATCGATCTCGGCTCCATTTTCCGTAAAGCAGCATCTGTTGCATCTGTGGCAGCTAAACATGCAATAGCAGCTGCTACGGCCTCCTATGATGAAGACGAGATGTTCCCTCTGAAATGCTGCTTAATGTCCATCTCGTTGCCATGGGATACTATAGCTCATGATCTCTTATTCAAGGTAAACTAATGGATTTCTTTTCATCTCCATCGATCATTAAAAATTTGAACATGAGAGGATCTTTAAATTCGATTTATCTGTTGCGCTGACTAATAACACTTAACGTGTTGATTTAGGGATCTCCACCAGTGAACATGGAGTAGAACATTGCACCTCAGATTGTAAAAGAAAGTGCTGGACAGGAGTTGTGTGTTTTGTTCAAATGATGTTCTTTGATTGAATTGTACTGTGTTGCGAGACTCTGGTTTACTACATAACAGTTTTACCTCCAGCAATAAAATGAAAGTGAAGTAAATTTGGAATCTGTAAAAATCATCTACTCTTCATTTTCTAGGTGTAAACTCACTTGAAGAGCTTATCCCAATGGTTCTTACCATTAAAAAAAAGAGAGGAGGGGGGAACGACAAGAATCTTTCATCTGAGAAATAGTCGAGATTTCCGAGAGCATATCTCACCAATAAAAATGCCTTTATGGTTATTTATCCATCTCCCTCCTCCGGTACAACTGAGAACACAAATATTTGAATTATAATATTGTGCTGTGCTTTATATATAGAGTTGCATATAAGTACAATCTATCTTAGAAATTAGCTAAATTTTGTCAATATATATCTAAACTAACTAATCTTTTATTATAATATGATTTATAGTATTCTTGGGGTTTTGGTTTTACAAACTTTATGTTTTTATGAAAAAATTAATGGTCCGTAATAGCTGATCTACAACTACAAGATACATTTTGCTCCAAATATTATCTCCAATACTTCTCTACACGACAAACATGAGATAACACACAAATTTTCAATTACAAAGCATACGTGGTCTGTCTTGGACAATATGTCAAGGACGGGAAAACATGTCGATAGACTCTTTCGAATATAAACTTCCAGCTTTAAAGGAATGAAAACTTCCAATTTGTTTTTGATCTTGATACTGGGAATATATCTCGTAGACGGAACTGCAAGTCTGCAACTCTACAAATATTTGTTCCTTATCTTAGATAATCCATAATCCGGAGAAAAAAAAACAATTAATCTAAGAATATGTACATTTCACTACAACTTTCTCATAATGGTTATATAACCCAAATATTCAAACTGTCAGAAACTCTAAACTCTAAACAATTAATCTAAGAATATGTACATTTCACTACAACTTTCTCATAATGGTTATATAACCAAAATATCCAAACTGTTAGAAACTCTAAACTATATAATATCTAGCATAAACCTATTCTATGGACATAAGGGTAAATAAACTAATAGTAAAAATTTATTTAAAATCTTTAATTTACTTTTAACTAAAAAAATAGCATTAATGTTTATAATTTTTTTACAACAATTTTGTCTATGTATTTTACTATTCATATTAGAAATTATAACTTGTCTAATTATGATATAAATTTTAAAATGTAATTACTTACTTTCTCTCAATTAGTTTAACCATACCAATACGTCACATAGATTTTCTCAAAATTACAAATACAATAGGTAGAGTAAAATTATTTTCTCTCTTTGTTATATATTTGTTTCGCGTATTATATTGTTTTTTATTTATACATTTTCTGTTAAAACTAATGATTTATGCGATATAAAAGAAATAACTTATTCATTATAACTAAAAATATGTTAAGACAGATAATAGATAATATGAAATTATCGTCACTATTTATACATATTATAATCTTATGTAATTATTATTATATATGAAAAAGGAGTTAACCATATTATAAAAATAATTGATTAGGATTTTCAAAATAAATGTTACTGGCTGACTTATAAAATATAATCATTACAATATTTTTATTATACATAACTAATTATTATATATTGATTGTATTTTATTATTGAATAAAATTATTAACATATCTACAGTATATAAAGAGAATGCAGCTACAGTTTCACTTGTGTTTTTACTTTAATTATCTTATCAAAAAGATAAGAAAATCCAAAACACAAACAAAACTTAGACGTAATATATATGCTTTTTGTAAGATACTTCGTCATTAAGTTAAACCCACATACCATTTTCTCCCCCCTAAAATCGTACCTTTAAAAGCTGAAACAAACTCCGAATCTTTTAAGTTTTAACTGTGCCCAAGAGGAGAAAACAGATGGCATAAACTTTTTGGATATTATTTACCGATGGGCGTCTAGGTTTTATCTTCTATATAATTTTTTGAGATAGTAGTTCTTTTGTATTAATTGTTTTTAAAGCCCTTTAATATGATGTCAAAAAGCCCTTTAATAGTTTTTTTACAAACCGTTAATAAGATACATATATAACTTATATTGTTTCGCCGAAAAAATTATAAACACTTCATTAATCTACAAACATATAAGTTTATATTAGGTATATATTTTTCAACGTTCATTTCTATTTAGTTACATTTTAGTTTTAACAAAAATCAAAAGATCTCATATTAAAATATAAGAAAAAAAATTTCAAATCTAACGGTAAGAAAAATAAGAACTTATGCATTTCGCCAATAAAGCACAAAATCTTCACTTTTCCAAAAGCATATAAAATTGTATTGATCAAGGTACATTTGGTCAATACTAATTTTAACTTAACAACTATTTAATTTTTTTTAAAATCATAATTCTTACAACCCTGATTTAGGTAAAAAGAAAACCTTGGACATTCAATGGCATTAATTTGAAGGTAACTGTATCACACAAATTTCTCTGCTTTATTTCCATGTCCATAACTGATATCAAACCCCACTATAGAACAATGTTTTGTTTTTAATATCTATTTTCATCACAAATGTAAACAAAATAATATTTGTCCTTTTCTTTATTATCATTTTGTGCTATTAATCTTTTTGTGTATATATCTATAAATTTCTGTTTGGAAATACCCGAATAATGTTGGACAAAATGGTAGACAAGGATTTAAATGCACTAAAATATATGGTTATTTTTGATGAAGTGCATGAAAAGTTTGTGGTGTGATCTTTTTCTTATATGTATTAAACAGTTTCGGACGAAGAATAATAACCTCGGTTACACTATATAGATTATGATGTTGTTTATAAGATTCTTAACTTGTTCCACTTCAACCAAACTTACAGAGTTTATTTATGTGATTTATTGCATGGTTTCGTAATTGATACATGCAATGCAACTGCCGACATAACAAGGTACATAAACAACTTAAAAAAATCGACAGAAGTGAATACCGTCTAAATGATTTTGGGTGAAATTAGTGTCGGAAATTTTTATATCTAATTTTTCTTTTGAAATTATAAACTTCTGCATTTTATTTAGAGATGTGTAAGTCCGGTAATATTAACTGTTAGTTTTGAGTTTTCGTTTTTGTTTTTGTTTTTGTTTTTTGTTCTTATGTTCTTAGAGCCATGTTTAGTCTCCGTCAAAACTAAACCTATGCTAAGTAAAAATTAATGTTGATTAAATATATATTTAATTCAACTCAGTCGAGATAAATTTATATCTTTTATTAATTGTATGTGTTTTTATCGAAACAATATAAGTTTAATATTTTGTTGATCGTTTTCTCAAAGTTTCCTGTTGGCTCTTATAGACGACATTCTAAAACATGATATACGTAACATCCAGTGCTGATGATAA
Source organism: Brassica nigra (assembly GCA_016432835.1). NCBI lineage: Eukaryota > Viridiplantae > Streptophyta > Magnoliopsida > Brassicales > Brassicaceae > Brassica > Brassica nigra. Next base: position 9,541,771 of record CM028249.1, on the reverse strand, counting down.
CTGCAATTTATTAGTTGAAAAAATACAAATTAAAATACACTAATCTTACAAAGACATTTGAAACTAATACACTATCTCTATAGTTAAACTTAAAAGTAGTGCTAAGCAGCTAAGAGATTAGAAGATAGAGTTTAAAAAAGCAATCTCTAAACAAAAGGTCTAAAGAATGAAAAAAATTAATTTAGTAATAACTATATCCAGATCGCTAATGGACAAACGTTGCAATTTATCTCTTAGATTCCCACGTACTCTTCTTGATTTTTCTCTATAAATAACCACTCATGATTCATTTAAATCTCCCCCTTCCCTCTTGCTTTCAATCCCAAACTCACAAAACAATATTACCAATAACCAGTTCAATAAAAACCCAAGTTGTTTTTCTACTAATTAAGAGCAATGTTTTCGACCAATTTAGAGCAGACTCAAATCTGCTTTGATGATGCTACCATAACCGGAGATGAAATCACAGAAATTTTAGCGTTTCTTCAATCAGACGAGTTGAACAATCCGAGTGGTTCAAGCGAGTTGCTAGAGCCAGTTGATGAGAGGAAGAGAAGACGAACCATGTCGAACCGGGAATCAGCAAAGAGATCGAGGTTGAAAAAGAAAAGACGTGTTGAAAACTTAACCGAAGAGGTAAACCGGCTGAAGATAAAGAATCAGGGGCTGAATTACCATCTGACTAATGTGTTGAGCTGTGGTAATGTCATATCAAGGGATAATAACCAGTTGAAAAACGAGTCTATTTTCCTTGAAATCAGGCTTCTAGAATTGTACCGGTTACTAGTGGCCATACATTCGCCAATCTCAACGAGGCTAAATTATATTGCAAAGCTCGGGTTTTAATATTAAATAGAAAAAAAAAAGCTAAGCGAGATTATGTATTTTGTAAAGGTTTATGATTTTAATTAAGAATTTTTCACTTTGGTCACAAGATACATATGTTTATATGTAAATTTAATTATATGTGATCTGTATGAGAAACTTTTTGTTCAAAAAAAAAATCTATATGAGAAACTTTTATGTTTTGCATTCTATACTAGTGTGGATATAATATTTGTGAAACTTTTGATTCCCTCTGCATAAAATACGATTGAAAGTACAAACAAGACCGGTTCCCACTTCAAACCGATCTACAATTTTCAAGTTCAGAATAGCAGCAAATGTGTGCGATTTCATCATTATTTAGGTTCCAAAAACATGTTATATTTGTCTATTTGATCCATACGTAGAGACAATACTTTGATATTCATATCTTCTTGTTTGATATTGCGATAGATGATTAAAGATGTGGTAGAAAGTTTCACGTACTGTCCATCTATATAACTGAGGGAGGGCCTTACTCAAGTCTCATGACCATATGTTTCAAGTAAATTCCTTGACCATGCTTTGTAATCCATGATTTCCAATAGTTAAAAATGTCATCGTACTGTGAAAACATCAGTCTTGCATGCTCACGAATTTTGTAAATAATAATGTGCATTGACCGACCTCTCACACCACTCGCCAATCAAGCATCCCCCTCTCTGGTCAAATTTAACACATCATGTCACGTTGCACATTTGTTTTTATCTGGGCAATGAGACTTTCTTGATAGCTATCTCCATCCGTTTGTAGCCTTGAGCATTACACTCAAGCGTCTTAACAAGAAATATGGTGTTAGGCCATGTGCGCAGATCAAAGCGTTAAAGGATAACAGCATATGCTCATTTATCTCTTCAACTTCTTCTCAGGAGTTTTTCCGAAGTCCACACTTGGATTATCATTGGATCAAAAATCCAAACTGGCTAATTTGATGAAGATTAAAGTTGTTTACATATATTGTAGAAACTCTATTTTTCCTTGGATCCCGAATACGCTTTTAACTATACCGTGCAGGGACGGATGCACTTGACGACGATCGGGATCACGTGCTCCAGTTAAATTTTGATTTTCTTTAAATAATTAGTACAAAATTTTGATTTTCTTTAAGTAAATCTCTTAAGGGGATGTATTCAATTATGTATTTGAGGTGATTTGTATTAAAATTATAAATCCACTGTTATTTAAACATGGAATTTAAAAATCATTTTAAAATCTAGTGTTATTGAACTTGTCATTTCGTTGCTCAAAAAAAAAAATTGAACTTGTCATTTCATAAAATAATTTGAAATCCTCTGTCATTGAACAAAATTTAAGTTGAAGATTTCATAGTGTTTTAGGTGTTTTAGAGTGTTTCAGAGAATTTTCTTAGTTATAAAAATAAAAATCCAAATCTCATGGTTTTAGATAAGATTCTAGAGTTATCTAACAAAAATCACACCAAATTTTCAAATTCTCCTACAATCATCTAGAAGCTCATTAAAAATCAAATCATTTCAAATGTCAAATTCAATGCACCCCCCTAAAACTGTATGAAAATGCCCCCGACTCATTCAAATTTTTGATAGTGCTCCCAGTTAAAAATTTGTATAGATCTGCCACATATTATGCCAAATAGTACCTATTAAGATTGATACATCTACACCTTGAGATCAATTAACCAGCCGCTTATTTATAATAACTATACAATTAACTGTAAATTTACGTAATTCTCTTGTGAAATAATTACTTGAGTTTAGAATGATTATAGTTTTCTTTTACAGAAAGTGTTCCTCCAAAATCACAAAAACTTTTCGGTAGTGTGCACTATATGTCGGGGCTTGAATGAAAATCTTAGACCAAAGCACACAAAGGAAAAGGTGAGGCTTTTATTTGTGTGGCTAATTAAGTATATAATCATATAACATATAAAACAGATGCATGCATGCTTATACTATTGATTTTCAATTTCATAACGACACAACACATCAAATTCAAGTTTCTTCCGTTTATCTTTTGGGCTAAAAGCAGATTCTTTTAACGTCTATATTTTATGTTAATATATAAATATATATGTAATATACTATATGCTAATTTGTTATTATCATAAGCTTTAGAACTTGAAATAGAAGTATAGTACGTAGGTACTTTTTTTTTTTGAAACACATATAGTACGTAGGTACAAAACAAATATTTAGAGAGAGATGCTCAAATTCATATATATATAGAGATGCTCAAATTCATATATATATACATATATATATATCAAAGCAAAAACCATTAAAAATCATGATGAATCAATAAAAATTGTACTGCAACTACTAACGTTTAAGAACAAAAACGTTAGGTAGTGTGTGAATGTGTATGAAGAGGGAAAAGAGATGTGTCCATGTGATTGGATCTTCTCGGTGGATAACATATAAAGCTCTTCATCAACTGAACTCAAATATTTTTTGTCGCTTTTATACGACCGACATATCTTCGCATAAGTTATACATAGATTTTTTTCTTTTGTTAGCTCTAAACAAGTATATTCTCTAGATATTTAAGATGTCGGCCCTGTAAAGATAAATTTCCCTGACAGAAAGAAGACTATACGATCTCCCTTTCTTTCTCTTGAGATATTTTCATGAATAATTGGGTTTTGACGGTTCATTGTTCGTTGATTCGTAAGCTGATGCATCTTTTATAACACTCAATCACCATCAAGTATCTCTTTTTTTTTAATAATAAGATGAGACAAATATGTTCAATTTTGAGGGATGTGGATATAGAAGTTAGAATATATAATGTTGGAGCTTACACGGTATGAAGTGCTTTGACCTAAGTATTTCTCAAATTCTTGTATGCATTAAACTTTCAACATAAAAACTTTTTTTTGTTTTAATTTTTCATGTTTTGATGGTTTCAGCAATTTTCTATCGAAAATTGGAAAAGAAAGACAAACCAAATTAATTTATCTACAATCTACAGCTACAAATTCGTCTACCAAAATCATAGTTTGAGAGTTTATTATCAAGCTGGACATTCTGAATCAACTAATTGTACCAATCAAATCAATCATGTAATAAAAACCAGACTAAATTGTAATAAAAACCAAACTGAGTTGTTTTTTTTTCTTAGATAATTAAAATCAAGTATATTGCATCTTTCAATGTAGTATGTGTTCATCAAACTTCATTAGCTGAATAAAGGTACCTAGTTAGCTTTTATATTTCTTTTCAAAATAGAATGGAATATAAAAAAAATGTTTGTAAAGATGTGAAACTATTAATTTCTGTTAAAGAAATGGATATACACATTTTCAAAAATTTGGTTTTTTTTTCTTCCATCAACTTGAATACTTAATCAATTGTTCGAGAAATTTGTAGTTTAAAACTGAGTTAGGTGATTATTGTTTCTAGTCTATGAAATAGTTTTTGGATTTTGTTTTTTTTAACATAACCATTTTCTATCCAATCAAGATTTAGTTCTTTTTTTTGTGTAAAAACCATTTGATTTTCCAATCAATATATTTAATAATTTCTCTAAAACTTAAAGAAACCATTTTTCAAAATTTTAATTAATGAAGAATTTTTTTTAAAAGAAATTATTTTTATTAAAGTTTCTACATTTTAATTAATTAATAATTAAATAAATAATATTTTCATAAAGAAAAGCTTTCATATAAGTTTTGTACATAAGATATCAACTAAACAATAGCGTGAAATAATTTATTTTGTGTTTCATATCTTTTTTCTGTCGGCTTATTTTGTGTTTCATATCTGTAAAATAAATTTAGATATTTATATATAATATTAGTTAATTGTAAAAAACTAGTTATTAATTTCTATAAACAAAATAATTTAATAACTATAATACTTATTAGAAACATTAAACAATAACTAAAAATCATAAAACATAAAATATTTATTACTACAGTATAATATGTTAATTTAGCAAAATAAAAAAATTTTCATTCAAGTTTTGAAAAATAAAATAATTATAAAATAAAAATTTATAAGTAATTTCAAAATTTTACGATTTTTCATTTATTATAATTTATAGATATTTTATTCTTTATATTTTACTACAATATAAGTTTCTTAAAAATATTATAATTAAAAACATGTTAATGTATTTCTATTTTTAAATAGTAATCACTATATTTTGATAAATTTTAATGGTAACTTCTAAATATTTTATTACTAATTTTTATGTATTAGTTTAAAGTAATGTATTAGTTTAAAAAAAAAATACAGGAAACCAAAAATCAAAAATCCAAATCCAAAAATTAAAAACCAAAATTTGAAAATCAAAAAAAAAATCTATAAACTAAAAACTAGTTCAGGCAATCAATACCTCAAAATATTTGTTAGAGCTGGGCTGGATTTAACACTAAGTACTATTTGTTTGGAGTGTAGATTTTAACCACCATCAAAGATTCAAACGAGTTAGTTTTTGTTTCAGCTGGATTTAACCAATTAGTCTGGTCTATTTGGAAACCAGATTTTAACCTGACCTCAAGAATTTTACCGGTATCTTTAAAATCAAAATGATAAATCATAATTATGAAATTATCAGTTTTAGATTTCAAATATTTTATTTTCACCCGTGTATCACACAGATCCTAATATAGATATATACATTTTCGGCCTATAAATATCGCAAAAATTTACTAATACATACTTGAGGAACTGTGTTATTATTTTGGCATATCATCTTAATTTTATGTGTTACTTATATAGTACCTTTTCGTAATTATAAAATAACCAAACTGAACCAAAACTAAAATCAAAGAAAGCTCAGTGCCTTTGTTTTGTCCTGATTCAAATAGGTTTTCTCTTTTATATATGTTCGACTCTTTTCATTTCTTACGTGCACATTTGTGTTTGGATGAAAAAATTAATTTTTGCCTAAGGCTCTTGGCTAATGGTGTCAAATCTATGGTGGTTCCATGACAAGGTCGGTTAAATCTGACCTTCCATCACTAAGGAGTAAATTGAGACAAAACCGTTTATTTCAAGGTTGTGACTAAAAGTGACTGACTTCCATTACCGAGGTCGACAAGAGAATAGCCCCACAAGTCTCCATTCATTTGCTTTGAACAAACAATTTATTTAAAAACCTAAATTAAAAATAAAATAAAAAATCGTGAACAAACAATTTATTTAAAAACCTAAACTAAAAATAAAATAAAAAATCGTGAACGGCAGGATTCGAACCTGCGCGGGCAAAGCCCACATGATTTCTAGTCATGCCCGATAACCACTCCGGCACGTCCACTATTCGATAATGTACGAAATATTTGATTAATATATTATCTTGTTTTTTTTGGACAAAAGTTAATATATTATCTATGTTGCAAATAAAATTGGGCTTAATTGAGCCCAAACTAAGGTTTGATTACTGGAAAGATGAGAGAAATGATTCAGACACAAACTTCTAAAATGGTAATAAACAAGAAAGTATAGAGTCAACGGTCAGAACGTTGACCAAATCTCTCTCTCTCTCCACCCGAATCTCACCGGCGATCGTCGTTTGCTCACCGACAAATCTGAATCGATCCAACACTCACAGTGGTAAGCCCTCTGCAAACTCCCATTGTTCGAGCTCAATCTCAACACCGATCAAAGATTCAATTATTGTTCCTGCTCTTCTGTAAACCTTTTGATAAAATAGTAACTCTAGTGATCTGAAACAGTAACTTCTTTAATTCACCATTAACAGATAACACTTTGACGTTAGATACTCTAAGATCAAAGAGGGATCAGACTTTTGATCTTTCAACCTCAAGAAACGTGTTCTTGATAATCATTTTCAGTTTCTTTCTAAAATTGTTTGTCATAAAACTTGTTATGAAGGAAGAAGAATGGCGACTCGGGTTGATCCACCAAACGGAGTTAGCAACCAAGGGAAGCATTACTTCTCAATGTGGCAGACACTCTTCGAGATCGATACCAAATACGTTCCCATCAAACCCATAGGCCGAGGTGCGTACGGTATAGTCTGCTCTTCTGTTAACAGAGAGACTAGCGAGAGAGTAGCGATCAAGAAGATCCACAATGTGTTTCAAAACAGGATCGACGCGTTGAGGACGCTCCGTGAACTCAAGCTTCTACGTCATCTTCGACATGACAATGTGATTGCTCTTAAAGATGTAATGATGGCTAATCATAAGACAACCTTTAAGGATGTGTATCTTGTTTACGAGCTCATGGACACTGATCTTCACCAGATCATCAAGTCATCTCAGGTGTTGAGTAATGATCATTGCCAATACTTCCTGTTCCAGGTATGAGCTTTTGCATGTTCTGTTTTCGTGTTGACTTTGTAAATAGTCTCTCCCAACGAGAATCGAATCCGAGTGGCGGAGTTCATACTAGACATTCTTTTACCACTAGACCAACAGCTCGTTGGGTTTTCGTGTTTTTTTGTCCTATTGATTTTGTTTTTTTTTTGTGTAGCTGCTTCGAGGGCTTAAGTATATTCATTCAGCCAACATTCTCCATCGAGATTTGAAACCAGGTAACCTCCTCGTGAACGCAAACTGCGACTTAAAGATATGTGACTTTGGTCTAGCGAGGACTAGCAACACCAAAGGTCAGTTCATGACTGAGTACGTTGTCACTCGATGGTACCGAGCACCAGAGCTTCTCCTCTGTTGTGACAACTACGGAACCTCCATCGATGTCTGGTCGGTAGGTTGCATATTCGCCGAGCTTCTTGGGAGAAAACCGATATTCCCGGGGACAGAATGTCTTAACCAGATTAAACTTATCATCAACATTTTGGGGAGCCAGAGAGAGGAAGATCTCGAGTTTATCGATAATCCGAAAGCCAAAAGATACATAGAGTCTCTCCCTTACTCACCGGGGATATCATTCTCTCGTCTTTACCCCAATGCGCATGCTCTAGCCATTGATCTGCTTCAGAAGATGCTCGTTCTTGACCCTTCCAAGAGGATTAGTGTCGCAGAAGCGCTTCAGCATCCTTACATGGCGCCTTTGTATGACCCGAATGTGAATCCTCCTGCTCAAGTTCCTATTGATCTTGATGTAGATGAAGATGAGGATTTGGGGGCAGAGATGATAAGAGAGTTGATGTGGAAAGAAATGGTTCATTATCATCCAGAAACTGCTACCATGAACAACACTGAGCTCTCTGAGCTCTGACCACTAGGTAATTTTCAGAGAGATCTTTCAACTACTTTATTAAGAAAAAAACTTGGTTCATGTTTGCTTCTTACAATGTTGTTAATAATAGTGTGTCGAAGAAAAGGAACAAAAAAAGTTTTTATTACGTGATTTATTTGTGTCATGGAACCTCTGCCTTGTTTTTCTGGTTATAAACTAAAGTGTCTGTAACATTTGTACATAAGACTAAAGTTTTCTTTTATCATATTGTCTTTAAAACTTTATAGTTCATACTTCATACTAGTTGGCTTTTTTATTTGTTTAATGAGGCTTAAGCCAATACATGATGAAATAGAAGGTCCAACCGACGATCTAAAATAGATAGTGATTATTGATTAACAAAAACTACCGGATGTTTGAGAATGGGATGGTGAGGATGCACGCGTCTCCACCACAGTGTCTCACCTGCGAACGAAAACACCGATCATATTTTACATATCTGAATCTTGAACCCCTAAAAACTCAAATAGATCTAAAAATCATTCGCTAAAACAGCTTCAAATGAAAGCTCCATTTCTATTTAATGTCCTAAGTTCACCGAGTAAATTTACCAACTACAATTTACGAGCATGCAGAGAATCATGATAAACATGTTCCTACCATTTAAATTTTAATTGCCAAAATTACATTTCTAACACGTATAGGAGACTAGAAGTAAATACTGACTAAGAAATTTTAACTATTTTGGTAAATAAAACATATTGTACATAGTTGAATTCCAATTCTAGTTAATAAAAATCAGTAATTCATTTCTCTAATAATTTTCAGCGATGCTTGGAATGTTCCAATACAGTGTTGTAGATTATATAATTTTTTTGACTTCGAGACCTTCTCATAAATTCAAACCTTTTTTTCAAACTTAGTATTTAAGTTGCGTTCAAATTGGATTAATGGGTTGTGATTTTTCAATAAGTAACTTAATCAATTGTATTTCATTATATTTTTATGTTGATAAGAGAACAAATCGGTGGGTAAATGGATTTTTACGATTTTATTATCTTATAATATTTTATCATTTAGCAATTTCATAATTTATTTCCTTAAAAGTAGCGAGAATATTTGTATTGTGCCTAAGAAATTTGAATCTATCCTATTAAAAGAGAAGTCACAACTTCTCTTTTATGTGTGATTTTTTAAAAAATGGACTACTTACTAGAGTTGGTCACTTTACATTTTCAATCATTAATAACAACTAAGTTAAAAAAAAAATATAACACATATTATTAACTACATGTATCGACATGTCATCTATGTCTACTCTAACTTGATTTAATCTAATATCAACAACCTTTAATATCCTTTGACTTTCAAACCTTTAATAACCTTTTACGTTTATATATGAACTTCATGTCTTTCACGTGTATACCTCATTCTGCAAAAACATGTTAAAAGATCAATAGTACTTTTGTTAGACAGTAGAATACATATGTTTTTCAGTCAAAAACATATCTCTATAACTCGTATGGCAATTTCGGATTCGTAGAACCAGTCAGAGAACTTCATGTCAAGTATAAGCTCTTAATGTCAAGTGTAAGCTCTTAATGTCAAAGTGTAAACTCGAATGCCAGTTCAGTTGTATTTTCGTTTCTAAAATATAATTTTGATTTAACACCTACAATACACTTGAGGCATTTGGAGAAGACGAAGTGGAAAATTTTAAATTCCAATTAATTATAGATTATGTGTTATTCTGTTATTATAAAATCATCCCAATATAATATAGTTCAATTGAATCAGAATTGTAAAAGGTTATTCTGTTATTAAAAAATCAAACCAATATCTTATATATTTAAACAATAAATTATTTAATAATATGTGTTCAAAATTTTTGAAGAATATTCTATGCATTTATTCTGAAACTTGGAGATCAAGCTCACATATTATGCCGTGAACTTCTCAAATAGTTTCCTAAATTCTCGAAAATTATATCTCCTTAAATACTATTTTTTTCCACAACAGCATAAATAATAAATATGTAATTAATAAAACAGATTGCACATTTCAATAGATGTGTATATACCGTCATTATAGGTAACAATAATAAACGATTTTTAATATCCTAGATTTGCTATCTATATTTCAAAATCACAGAGAATATACTTCGTAGAATACCCTAAAAATCTCTACCCATCTATAAATAACGATACCAAGACTCATAATATCAACCATCATCAAAAACTCGAACCCCTAAAACCATGTCTACGAATAAGAGTGTTTCTTTGCTCAAAAACGTCAAGCCTTTCAAACAGGGATGGCGCATTCAAGTCAAGTTGGTTCATTCGTGGAGACAGAGAACCAAATATGGAGGAGATACTCTTGAGTTGATCTTCGCTGATGAGACTGTGAGATGAAATGTGTTTATTTTTTTTTACTAATGATATCCACTTATGTACTAACTTTTGTCATCTATTATTCTCTCAGGGTGATAAAATCCAGTGTACGTGCAAGAGGGATTATATCCAGCGTACGCAAAGCAAACTGCGTCTTGGTGAATGGCGACTGATAGATACGTTTTCGTTGACTCATGCAACAGGACAGTACCGCGCAACGAACCATACATTCAAGATGTCCATCATTGAGGACACCTCGATATCCCAAAGTACCCATGCCTGTGATGATAACTTCCTGAGTTTTCCCAGTTTTGAAGAGATTGGAAATGGAACCCTCAAAACACATTTTCTAATTGGTTAGTGTATCAATCATATTATGGATATTTATGTGGTTTCAAAATACTAATGTTGAATATGTGATTTTTTGCAGATGTCATTGGTCAAGTGACCAGCCTTCGTGACATACAGACTGTCCAAGTTTTTGGAAAGGATAAGAAGAAAGTCGAGTTCCGCTTAATGGACATCAAGTGAGTTAATTTAACACCTTCATATTTATACCCTTTGTATCGTATAAAATTGATTACGGAACCTAATCTATTAACTTATAATTTCAGTGGTCAAAGCATTGCCTGTTGTTTGTGGGGTAAGTATGCTGAACAGCTTGAAGACCATCTCCAACAAAATAAAGATACTAATATGGTGTGCTTGCTTCGTTTTGCGAAGATTGGTTTTTACAAAGGTTTGCACAAAACAGAACCGAGATTCTATATTTTTAATTTTAATATAGAACATACTATTCACTTAATATTTATGATAACCATGGGAATTTTCTACAGGAGAAGTTCAACTGACCAATGCTTTTGATGCATCACTACTCATTTTCGATCCTGAATTACCCGAAGCTCTTGCTTTACAAAACGTGTAAGATTTCTAACTAGAGTTGTTAATAATTTTCTTATACGATAACAATCTATTTTATTTGTATACACCATTTGTTTTTAAATAGGCCAAATGATGAGCTTGCTCTTGCTCTTACTGATTCAAAGAAAGAGAAGCGTGTGACCAGATACCAAATTGATGATTGGAATGATGTGGATATTAAATCTATATCTGAGATCATCACGGCAACAATGGTTTATTCTTATATTCGCTGATCATTTAATTTTCCATCACGTATATGTTTTCAATTATATCTTATTCTGCTTTGTTTGGATGTTTAGGAGGAGGATTGCAAAATCATCTGCTCAATCGAATCCATTGATACAGATTGGAACTGGTATTACCAAGGCCATGACACATGTAAGAAACGTGCCTTACTAATCAAATCAAAAAATGAAAAATTGGTTTCAAATGAGAAACCAGTTTTCTGGTGCACACGTTGTCGTATTAATGTCACGGCTGTATCTCCAAAGTGAGTAAATTTTATTTTTTAATCACCTATCTATATATCGTTTTTAAAATATCTAATTTAATTTTAATTTTTTTGGCTTTTGAACAGATTCAAGTTGCATCTGGTTGTCAAAGATGACACAAGTACTTGCAAACTGATGATTCTTGATACAATTGCTAAAGTCATTGTCGGATGTGAAGCAGTAGAGCTTTGGGATGGTTCCTATGAAGAGGTTACTATAGATATATTTATGTATTTTCATTTGCTAATATTTGATATAAGATATCAATGAATTTATGACAATTTTGTTTTGATCTTGCAGATTGAAGATCCTGAGGTCTTACCACAGCCTATTAGAGATTTGGTTGGGAAGTCTTTCTGTTTTGGACTAACTCTTGGTTCTGAAAATGTTGCTGGAGGATCAGAAACCTTTTTGGTTTCACAAGTTTTGACTGGGGACCATATTCTCCAGATCGAGACAAATTCTGAGCCAATCACTCATGTTACAGATGGTTCATCAATCATGTCTGGTGGAGAGGTATATTTTTTGTTTATAAAACGTGTCTGCATCGTTTGTGCTCATTTGTAACTTCGTTAGTTTGATTAGCTTTATACATTTAACATTGTATGTTGACATTATGATTAGGTTTCTGCACCCGAAAACAACAGTCATAGTTCAGAAGAAGGTTCCTCAACCCCGTTCTCAAAGCGCAAAGAAAAAGGTGACATTGATCAGACATCAACTTCCAAAAAAATTTGTACCAAGGTTATCAAGATGGAGAAGATTAAAGATGATTAAGTGGAACTAGAAGGTGGCGGGCGAGATTGATGAGTTATTTCATGATTTTATGGCTTTTTCTTAAGTTTGATTATGGTTTTTATTAATAATGTCTGTTGATTTATAAAACAGACTATTTGTTTTCATTCTGAAACTTAATAATTATTGGTTTGAATTTGCGCAATAAAAAATTTATTTTCATTCCTAATTCTACTATACTACCATTAACCAAAGAAAAAAATGACCAAGGCTGTTTAATCAAAGTTCCACTCTTATCTAGCTAACCACTTATATATACTAGCAATCAATATATTGTTCTGCAGTAACTTACTTGATTATAAGATTCGTGGTTGTCAGTGTCTGAGTTTGGCATGAACTAACAAGAATATATTCTTCTCCATATCATTCATGAAACGATAAAAAGGCTAATGTTAGATAATGAGGACGTCCAAATGAAAAATATTTAAAAAAATTCGAAATAAAGAAAGCTCATATTGATATTTATATATTATTTACATATCTTGATACATAAATCTAAACTTTCTAACAATAATTTCACGATTTTAGCAACTAAATAATATACTATCCTTTTAGTGTAAACAATATCTCTCCATTCAATTTCTCAATTATGCACGGTTCTGACCTCATTTCAGTAATCATCCTGTGCAATTTACAATCACTAAGGAGCAGAGACATTGTCCCTTTCTTCAAAATCTAATCAGGTAAATTTACAGACATCAAATCCTTCTCATGGTTTATATATCAATATTGATATGAAAATTTAAATTGCAGAGACAATGAAACGTAAACCAAATGATCCCCCTATATTTTTGGTGAATTCGTCCAATAAACCAGAGAGGAAAACGAGACGAACACAGAACAATAGCAAGTTTTTTCAAGTTAAAAGCAATCAAAATATAAATGCCAACCGCAGTTTAGATGTCCCTCTAACTTCTGTTTTTAAGAGATTATTGTTTGATGTTGGACACATTCCCATTCATGCTGTTCCAATTTCTGCAAATCAAGGGAAACTCATCAGTCCATGTACACCAAGAACGGACAGCAAATGCTCTAAAGGTAGATGGATCAATCACTATAAGAAATTTATTTCATGTCAACGCCTTGTGTAAGTCATTTGAAATTAAATAAAACTATATTTATTTTTATAAAGGTTTGGGTAGTAGGACTGGTGATGCTTCGTACGCAGCTGAACAGAGAAGTTGTATCACATCTTTAGCCTGTAAGTTCTAATTGCTAAACTTATGAGTTCCTGATTACATGCTATGCTATGATCGTGAAGTTGTTTTGTTTTTATTTTGTAGACAAAACTGGCGGCATAAATAGACAACAGTCTGGCTTACCCATCCCCACTAATTTATCAAATTTCATGGATAGTGTGGAAGAAGATTTACAATCTGATACATTTAATGATGAAAGTAGTGGTGATGAAAGTGAAGATGATGGATTTGCAGGAGCTTATGATTCAGACTATGCAGGTTATTGTTTAGCGTATATTCTCTGTCTATATTATATGAACATGTTAGTCTGTATATTAGCTGATTAACTATCTGCTTTTGGATGCAGATAGACTTGATGAAAATTATCACAGATCTTTACTGCAGTTCAAGGAGAACACAGATTCAGAATGTGATCCAGAAATTGAAGTAGTCGATTTAAGAGACAAGGTGCCAAATAACATACCTAACAGGAACAAAATTAAATTAGCAGCAAAAAAAACACCACGAAAAGAAGATGGTAATATCCTGACATATACTTCAATATCTATTCTATTCAAATCCTATATCTTGATCCTAATAGTATATTTTTCCAAAATTCAGCATATTTAGATGAAGGGGATGCTACTTACACATGTTCTCACTGTGGAGCTATTATGTGGTATGGTGAACGCTTAAATAGGCGTCTTAAGACACGCAATCCTAAGTTTGCTCTCTGCTGTATGCAAGGACAAGTGCAGTTACCATTGCTAAAAGAAACACCAGAAGTGCTTAAAAATTTGCTGAATGGAGATGATAGATTAAGCAAGCATTTTCAGAGAAACACCAGAGCTTACAACATGGTTTTCTCATTCACTTCACTTGGTGGAAAGGTTGATAGATCTGTTCAAGGGAAGAGGTCCAAACATGTTGGTACTCCAAGGTGAGAATTACCATTTAATTGGTAGTCTACAACCACCAAATGGAAATGATGGTAAGTTTGGACAGCTTTATATCGTTGACACTGAAAATGAAGCCGAAAATCGATCCAAGGCTTTGAGGTAATCAGTTCTCTCTTTTAATTTATAATAGAATAGATTGACTTCCCTGCTTCTTAATCTAAAAAGTTTTTATGTTTCTTTTTAAACAGCAAAGGGGGACAAACGAAAGCTTATAAAAAAATGATGGACTTAAGAAGGAAATCATTGAGCTTTTGATAAAGATGCTAAATGAGACCAACCCTTACGTTAAGCAGTTCAGATCAGCAAAAGATCGTTTCACCATCAATCCGAATGACTCTTTTCATATGAGGATAGTCAGTGATAGAGCAAAGGATGGAAGAACTTATGACACACCAACAGCATCAGAAGTTGCTGCACTGATTCCTGGAGATTTTAATCTGAGATGGATAAAAGGGATAATGTTCTTCAACAGAAATCAGGCAAGTTGCTAAGGATCGATGAAATACATGCTGCATATCTTGCACTTCAGTATCCTCTTTTATTTGTACATGGAGAGGATGGTTTCAGACTTGGGATAAAGAGAGGTGTTACTAACGCTAGAGAAACTGAAAAGCAAAATATCAGCATGAGGCAGTACTTTGCCTTTCGTTTGCATGAACGTAAGAATGAGGCTCATACTATCCTAAATTCAAGAAGGTTGTTTCAGAAGTTTGTTGTGGATGCCTACACAACTATAGAATCCAATCGCCTACGCTATCTGAGGACTCACCAAAGCTCTTTGCGTTCTGATAGTTATGACTCCATCAAAGAGTCAGAAAATTCTGGCAGGATTGATATGGCCGAGCAAGGATCTTCGTTTATGTTACCAGCTACATTCACTGGTGGTCCTAGATATATGAGAAACCTCTACTTGGACGCAATGACTATATGCAAGCATTTTGGTTTCCCAGAACTTTTCATCACTTATACATGCAATCCTAAATGGCCAGAGATCACAAGACATCTTAAGAAAAGGAAGTTAAATGCAGAGGATAGATCAGACATTATCTGCAGGATGTTCAAAATGAAACTGGATTCATTCATGGATGATTTAACTAAGAAGAACCTCCTTGGCAAAACTGTAGCATGTGAGCTAAATATTCTTCTTTCTTGATCATATGCTTTTTGATAGAATGGATTTACTAAAGATTTGTTCTGTGAATTCTTTTGCAGCTATGTACACGGTTGAGTTTCAGAAACGTGGTCTACCACATGCTCACATTCTCCTATTTATGCATCCTACGGCCAAGCTTCCCACAACAGATGATATTGACAAGATCATTTCAGCTGAGATTCCTGATAAGGATGAAGAACCAGAGCTGTACAATATCATTAAGGATATGATGATTCATGGACCATGTGGAGCTGCTAATGTCAATTCTCCTTGTATGGAGAATGGGAAATGTTCGAAGCTTTACCCGAAATCGTTTGCTGATAGGACAACAGTGAGTAAAGAAGGATTTCCGATATACCGTAGAAGAGAAGATCCAGATCGTTGTATTGAGAAGAATGGGGTGAAATGTGACAACAGATGGGTTATTCCTTATAACAAGAAGCTATCTCTACGTTATCGAGCTCATATAAATGTGGAGTGGTGCAACCAAGCTGGTTCTATAAAGTACTTATTTAAGTACATTAATAAAGGAAGCGATCGTGTGACAGTAGCTGTCGAACCACCAGATCACATGGTTGCAGAGGCGCTTGGTATTCCCGTAGGAAGCGTGGACGAGAAAAAAAGGAACGAATTCAAGGACTTCTTTGATTGCAGGTATTTATTTTTTAAACTCTACAACTGATTTTTTTCGTGGAGATTGTTGATATATGAACACTAACTAAATATGTGATGTATATTATTGTAGATATGTTTCTTCCTGTGAAGGAGCATGGAGAATTTTCAGATTCCCCATTCATTATAGGTCTACTGCAGTTGAGAAGCTTAATTTCCATCTACCAGGCAAACAAACCATTATTTTCAAAAAAGAAAGACAAGCTTAAAACAGTGATCAGTCGTAAACTCATTGAGAATACAATGTTCTTAGCATGGTTTGAGTTGTGTAAAGTTGATGATCTGGCTAAAACTCTCACCTATGCTCAGATTCCTAACTTCTTTACCTATTCAAAGAAGGAGAAGAAGTTCAAAAGACGGAAAAGGGGATTCAGTGTCGGCCGAATCAACTATGCTCCACGTAATCAGGAACATGCTTATTATCTCCGTGTGTTGTTGAACTATGTGAGAGGTCCTACGAGTTACGATGACATCAAAACATTTGAAGGTGTTGTTTATCCAAGCTACAAAGATGCATGTTATGCTCGAGGATTGTTAGACGATGATCAAGAGTACATTAATGATATTCTAAGGAGAAGTTATGAAGGGACAGGAGGTGAACTGAGACAATTTTTTTGTTAGGATGCTGATGAACAACAGTTTATCTGGGCCAGAGGATGTTTGGGAGAAGACTTGGGAATGTCTTTCAGAGGACATTGAGCATCAGAGGCGTAAAACTTTCAATAGGCTAGGTACTTTTACTTTACTATATGTTTGTTTCTTCTTTAATATTTTAGTCGTATGATACATGCTTCCATTTAAAGTTTTTTAAATTGATAAATATTTTGTGTAGGACTATTGTTAAGTGACGATGAGAAAAAGAAGCTTGCTTTACTGGAGATTGAGAAGATTCTGAGGCGTTGTGGGACTTCTTTAGCAAAATATCCATCTATGCCACAGCCACCCAAGTGCCGTAATCAGGATTCAAATGTCTTGATATTAGACGAGAGGAGTTATGATCGTCAAACTTTGTTAGAAACTCTGGATAGAGATATTCCAAAGATGACTGATGAGCAAAGGCAAATATATGATGAAATCCTAGCTGCTGTTAACGAGGACAGAGGTGGAATGTTTTTTGTTTCTGGATTTGGCGGCACTGGGAAAACATTTCTATGGAAATTACTATCTGCAGCTATTAGATCGCGAGGAGATATTGCTCTTAATGTTGCATCAAGTGGGATTGCCTCTTTGTTGCTGCCAGGTGGTAGGACTGCTCATTCAAGGTTTGGGATACCATTAAATCCAGATGAGTTTTCTACGTGTACTATGGCTCATGGAACAGATCAAGCTGGCATCTATGAATTCTTCGTATCTGTGGGAGCATTGTAAAGTGCTAAAATTAACTAAGAACATGAGATTATCATCTGGTGGTTTGTCAGCTGATGAGTCAAAGGATCTTAAGGAATTCTCTGAGTGGATTTTAAAGGTTGGTGATGGAACACTTGGAGAGCCTAACGATGGAGTAGCTGAGATCGAGATTCCCTCAGAATTTTTGATTACTGATTCTGATGAACCCATAGAGGCAATTAGCAAAGCAGTCTACGGAGAACCTTCCTCATTAAAAGGAAACAAAGAAGCTAAATTTTTCCAGGAGAGAGCTATTTTGTGTCCAACCAATGAGGATGTAAACATGATCAATGATTACATGTTGGATAAGCTGGATGGTAATTTCTATTAGCACCTTTTTGTGATTGATTTTTGAAGAAGGTTCTTTTGTTATATACACTGACTATCCTTTTTTATTTTTTTTAGGTGAGGAAATGGTTTATCTAAGTGCAGATAGTATCGATCCTACTGATACCAAAGCAGTGAATGATGACGCACTAGACTCGGATTTTCTTAACAAAATTAAAGTCTCTGGATTGCCGAATCATAGACTTCGCCTGAAAGTTGGTTGCCCAGTTATGGTTCTCAGGAATGTTGATCCTCCAGAAGGGTTAATGAATGGAACAAGGCTACAGATTACTCAGCTCATGGAATTCATGGTTGCGGCTAAGATTATCACTGGATCTAATGTTGGGAAGACAGTGTTTATTCCTAGATTGTTGATAACACCATCTGATACGAGACTGCCTTTCAAAATGCGTCGAAGGCAATTGCCTTTAGCTGTTGCTTTTGCTATAACAATAAACAAAAGTCAAGGGCAGTCTCTCTCAGAAGTTGGACTATTCCTACCCAGACCTGTGTTTTCACACGGACAGCTCTACGTAGCTATTTCTAGGGTCACATCCAAGAAAGGATTGAAAATTCTTATTGTGGACGAAGATGGAAAACCTCAAAATAAGACCATCAATGTTGTCTTCAAAAATGTTTTCGATAATCTATAAGCCCAGGAGTCATGATGAGGTATGTGATTAAGCTAATTTTTTTACTGTATATGACTAAATCCTAATTCATTTTTTTTTAAACAATCTTAAGCATCAGAAGTGTTTTGCGTATTTCAGCAACTCACACCGATATATTTGGAGTTGGAGGAGATGGAGTATGGTTCTTATGATGTGTCAGTTTCGTATGTGATATTCTATTTACTTATGGATTATAGTTTTTTTGTTATTTCGTTTGTGTTTCTATATATTTTGGATGTTTAAACCATATCAAAGCAATAATTTCACGTAATATACTCTCTACAAGACAATGTTCCTGGATTCGTTTATAAATTACCTTCTTATCTAACCAAACCACTTTAATATTCTAAAAGACAATAAATGGTTCTGCAATACTAACCTGAGTTGAAAAAAAACAGACGGAGAATGGAGTTAATGGTCCATTATTTTTGCCTTTGGTAAGCTCCATTAGCATTTGTTCAGCTATCCATCAGAAACAACTTTGCTGTGACCATTTATTGTGCATTTAGTTGTCCATAATAGTATCATTAACTGTCAAACGTCATGTTCTTTGGCACTAATCCATAATACAAAACTTAAACAAAAAAACAGAAAATATTATACAGTTTTATGTAACAAAAGTCATACCTGGATTGAAGAAAGCATTAGATGATCTCCCGACCCAAGTGTTGCGGAACCGATGACATGTCTTCTCAGCTTAAAGGCGCAAGTTACCATAGCGTATTGATCTATCACCATTTGTTCATCCATATCAATTCTCATGCTTATGGCTGAGTAGCAATTACCTGATAAACAGTCGAGAATAATAGTTTAACACGTCTGTGAGTCAATGAGAACTCATAGATAAAGAACATGTCTAAACATTATTGTAAAAATTATTCTGAATAGATTAACAGAATCTATTTCAGAACCATGTGATTGACTAATCTTACTCTCATATCTTGCCCAACCGTGGACGACGCAAACATTTATGAAACACGACCAAAGTTAATTTCCTTTGTCACATTCTTCAGTCTCCATGTAACCTGTGTATTAATTGTAAAGCTCAATCAAGCATTTTATAGTTTCAGTGATTCGAGTTTCACCAAGTGTTCAAAGTATTCGATTTGAATCGAACCTCATCAGATGACAGTCAAAAAAAATCTTTGCAAAGAGAAGTAAAGCTTAACTAAAGAACTGTTCGATTTCAGTTTGAAAATTAAGTAATTTCAGAGACAATTATAACACAACTGTTCGAACTCTATCTAGCATTTACAGAGATATCTAATTCAAAAACAAACGAATTCAAAGAGAATTAACCCATCTAATAGAAACTGATCTTTTGTATTCATATTATAAATCAAATTGAGTTTCAAAAAAGAAAAATTATCACCTCTTATGTCATGTACGGATCGGGTTTTCACACTGAAATTATATTAGGGCAGAGCTCCATATAATCTTCTGCCGAAGGTTCCAAGTATCGCTTCGAAACAATACCTAATCCGCCTACACATATTTGATAGAGTAAATCAATTGAAAAAAAAAACAAATAAGAAATCGACAAGATCAACCGAAATTATAACCTTATAAGGCAATAGTACTTCAAACGTGATTCGGGAGTCAAGAAATCATCTTCACTGACATGCGGATTTAGTCAAACAATTTGGATGATCGTAGCTAGGTTAAAGAGAACACAAAAAGGTTATCGACGATCGGGAACAATGAACTCGCTTTTCTAATAAAAAATTGTTAGGTAAATAAGACGTTTTTTTCCCGGAGAAAAATCTGTTACCAGATCATGTTGGGCTTTAAATTTTATATCGGGCTTACAATTACTGAATTTAAAGAATATTTGACCCATTGGATTTATAGATTAAAAAATACTTGACCCACATGTATACTATTTAAAATTAGATAGTTCAATTAATAATATAATTGAATGTAAAATTAAATTCTTTAAAAATTTATATATGAATCTTCAAGTTTAGTTATCAGGAATCTATCTTATTTTTTGATATGTTTGATTATTTTTGGAGATGATAATATTTTATATTTTCCAATTATATTTCTATTTATTTATTCAATAATTAAATACTAATGAAAAAGAAAATATATGAAAAAAGGAAACACATGTGAAAATTTGGAACAGTCTATTTGATGGAAACAAATATACTATAATATTATTATGTTTGAATAACCTTAGATATATACATCTCATAAATTATTTTTCTATAAAATATAAATTTACAAATAAAAACAAATTCTTCATATTAACATAAACGAAAACAAACACCCGCGCGGTTGCGCGGGTCGAAATCTAGTTATAAAATTAAAGGAGTTGAAGGAGACCGTCATAACTGAGAGTTGAGGGAGATCGTCAAAGCTGAAGAACAACGGTGGAGATAATGATGGCAAAACTGATTATAGCAAGGCTGAGAAAGACCATCGTAGTTGAGGGAGGACAAAGTAAAGGACGCGAAACTGATGATGGTGAGATGAAAAAGATCGCCGGCGATGAGATTGAGATCACGACATCGTGATGCTTGATTCAGAATTTCTATTTTATTTTATTTTTTACATATAATGTAACTAGTGATTTGTGAAAGTGATTTCAAAGGAATTTGCTCTATCTAATGAAACTTATTTGAATTAGTTTGAGGATTATGTGCTAGATTGGAGAAAAGACTTAGTTCACAGTCATTTAAGAATTTCTCATAAATCAAACATGTAAGAAGAGTAAGATAGACAAATGATTTTTTTTACCAGTTTCATAAAAATGTTTCAGTATATATGGGGATTATTTTTGTATTGGTTTATTCTATAAGCATGTTTTTGTTATGGAAAGTAATTACATGAACAGTGTGTGAATAAGAATCTTTTACTTTTGTAAATTAATAGGAGTCTGCAAAAAAAGGATGTTAAATGAGCCAAAGAGATAAAGTTTATACCATTCATACTATACTATTCAAATCTTGCCAATTCATCTAACCATTGCTTTTTTTTAACCTTTCATACTTGATGCAACTGTAGTGTAATTTGATTAACTTCAAGAAAACACTATATCACCAATTTTAGTGTAATTTCATCTCTAATAAACATCATAAATGTATACCATCATATCAAATATTAATATAATATATTTATTACTTCATATTTAATTATAAATAAATTAGTATTATTAATTCTAATTACTGTTATAATATGTATGATACTATTATGTAATTTTATTTTCACATTGAAAATATTAAAATATCATTTTATTTGTAACACGATAGAAATAATATTAAAATGTATAAATAATTAATTTCAACTAATATCTTACCTTAAATAGCTTTTAAAATAAAAAATGCAAACATAAAACTAACAAATTTTAACAGATAAGTATAAATTCTAAATGAGATAAAATATTATTAGTCAAAATAAAACAATTAATATATTAAATTATTAAATTAAAATTATAATATATAATATTATTTTGATGTAGGATTTTTTGTTATGGTTGAAGATTAAAAATAAAGTTAAGAAATTGTATAAAAATACCTCAAATAAATTTTGTTAGCTATTTAATCCCCAAATTATTTTACTCCCCATTTGATATCTCAAATAATTGTTTTATTTATTTTAATACACTAAGTTTTAAAGGTGTTCATTTTAATTCTCAAACTATGTTTATATTAATCAAAAATATTGATAAGTTTCAAATGAAATTAAAAGAAAACTCAGAAATGGAAAAAGAAATCTTAAAAATTTCTGATTTTGTTTTAAATTTTAAGAATAAAAGAAATTAAATTATGGATAACCTTAAATTTAAATTTTTAGTTCTATTTTCAATATCAAATATAATTTATTTTTGAAAGTTAATGCTAATTTATTTATTTCACGCAAAACTAATTTTTTCTTTATTTTAAAATTCATTCAAAGTTTAGCTATTTTTATTCCTTAAATTTACATTAAATTATAAAACTTTAAGATTTGGTTTTCAATTTTGGAGATTTTTAAATTTCTCTATGTAACTTATCAATATTTTGATTAAAATAAACAAAGGTTGACTAATAAAATGAGCACAGTTTATTTTTTTAATGAGCACAGTTTTAAAAGTTAATGTAATAAAATGAACATAATAACTAATTGAGATATTAAACTAGATTGAAAAAAAGTTAAATATTTTATAAAATTACTTGGAATATTTTATATAATTTTACTAAAACATCAAATTTAATAGTGTGATTAGAATTCTCCTAGTATACATATAATTAGTAATGATTAAACCATTTATGTCACAACGGATCCTCTCATTCATTGTGGCATTTCATGTAAATTATTTTATCAAGAAATTGTTATCGGAAATCGTATATTTTCTGTTTATAATATAGGTTACTTAAGCTATTATTAAAAAATAATAATAATAGAAATTACTTTTAAAACATGTTTTGGTTCAAATATAAGTTACTTTTATGTTTCTATAAAACTTTTACATTTATTAGATATTCTAAGACTAAGTTTTTCTATGATATCCATAAATAGTGAAATTATATTTAATTTATATTTTTTTTTATATGTAAAATGTTTAGAGAAATTTTTTTGTTTCACGATATAAGACTTTTTCACATATTTAGATTAATTTATCTTTATAAAAATTATATAATCAATTTTATTTTTATTTTTTATTTATATTTTAGAAAAAATTATTTATGATTCTATTGATACTCTTAAAAATATAATTTTTACTAAGAGTGTATTTTAGGTTAACATCATACATTATATGTATGAAACACATGGAGCCTAATTTTTTTTTATCGCTGGTTAATGATGCTATTACAACAATGAGAAATAGGGCGGCTCAGGTGATGCAGTCAGGCGTGAATCCTCATACGGCAGATAGACTTTCCGGCTGTAAAATTGTCTGTAATATTTTTCATAGTTGTAATACATGTAGCCTAATTAAAAATTATATTTAATATCAGTACTTTTAAATTATTTATTGTGATATTTCAAATTATTTTCACAGCAGAAATTCACACATACACCTTCGAAACCTCAACTACTGAAGTAACTATGCAATCTATACTATATAAAAATTGAGGTTAAAATTTATGGAAATTTTCTATATAGGATGTTAAACTAATAATCCAAATATGATAAATCATTATTTTATTTTACTGTTTCCTTTTTAGCGTCAAAATTTCCAAAAAAATATATTTTTTTTTCTATGTAAAATACAGATTAGTACAAAATAAGGTAAACTGACAAAAATTAAAAATCATTACATGAATCAAGTTAAGATATACGTTTATTTTTGAAAACTTGAATATTTATAATTAAAATCAACTAATAAAAAAATTTAAAAAAAAAATCTAAGGAATGCAACAATATAAAAAATATTATAAAATCAAACCAAAGTCAGTAATATAAAAAAATTTATAGCAGATATTTAAAAACGAATTTAATAGTACATATACAATATAAGTTAAACAAGCAAAATAAATTTTATTCCCTCCGTTTCAATATACATGATGTTTTAAGTGATTTTTGTTGTTTAACAATACATGATGTTTTTACATATCTACATAATTTTATTTTTATCAAAAACTGTGTAATCAATTACATTTTACTTTTTTATTTTTAAAAATTATTTTTAAATTATTTTTAATGTTACTTTGAAAAGGTACTTTTAAATATACTCCTCTTGTTTCAATATAAGTGGTGTTTAAGATTTTTGCATATGTATTAAGAAAATACAAATTTTTATATAATTTATCTAAATAAAAAGTTCAACTAATAAAAAAATACTGTATTTTTTAGTTGGTCACAAATTTCAAATGAAATTAAATATTATCTAAAATAGTGAGAAAATCAATTATATTGAAACAAATGGAATATGTTCATTAGTGTAAGGCATCATCTAATATGAAATATAGGGAGTAACATTTAACAATTTTCTTAACAAATGGTAAAATGCAAATCGTAGCCATGAAGCTCAAAGGATTTTGATTAATTTTTTTGATTAAGTTTGCAAATGAAAAACAGAAGCACTTGATGTAAATATTTTTTTGATTGAATAAATTTTACATTCATTCAGAGAAAAAAATGCAAATCATACCCAAATACTAATAGTAACAAAAAAATTATGATTTTAGGTATAATAAATATAAAGTACATTTTATACCAAAATAAAATGGTAAATTAATGTTCAAAAATTAAAGTAACAAAAAAACGTCTAAACAATTCACAATGTCTAAAATAAAATAAAATAAATTTTAAAATATATAAAGTATTCGTGTGATTATAAATAATTGTCTAAATTTTCTAATATCATTAAAAATATTTAATAAAAGAAATAATTATTGGAAAATTATTTAAAATGTGCATATGTGGATGAGAAGGATTATTCTTTCAGATACAATAATATATTAACATAGTTGAATGCTAATTAGATAAATACAATATTAATATTAATTTATAATAACATCAACATAATTAACTTATAGAAAACATTTCATATGATATCTTCATATAGAAATGCATATACATTGATTAATTGGTATTGCGTTATAACTATCAATAAAAGTATGTCAATTTTTCTAATTTATTTCTTTTAAATAAAAATCCAAAAATTATGATTGGTTTACTATTTTCTAAATAAATACTTAATCATATCAATTGATCATAAAACCAAATTAAGACTCAGTTATGCTCAATAAACCATAAAAGTACCTGATTATAATCGCAACCTAGTTAAATTGGAATAGGTTTTTGTTCTTGGTTCATTCTAGACTAGTTTATTTTTGGAGGTTTAATGGTTTATATTTTAGTTCAAATCAAAAACTATCAAAACCAATATTCGTGAGGAAATAAGTCTGTAACTTTTGATTCGAAGATTTATAGAATGTGGTCGTAACTCATCTGATAATATACGTAGGGTTGGGCATTTTATTCGTTAAATTAGATTCGATTCATTATTCGTTTCGATTCGATCCGAAAAATCCGAATATCTGTAAATCTTCGAAGCAAAACAAATATTAAAAATCACTATCCGTTGAAAACGAAGCAAATCACAAATACTAAAAAAATTAGAGTCGAATATCCGATCCGCTCCGACTTTTATATAAATAGTTATATATATATATATAGTTAAATAGAGTTTTTAATGTATAATCTTATATAATTTTATTTATAAAATTACTTATAAAATGTAATATGAAGAAAATAATTATAAGATCTTTATAAAAACTACAATTCTTCTTAAAACATTTAATTTATAAGATTTTTTTATGAATTTTTAAGAATTTATAAATAAACAGTTTTATTAATGTTTTAATTTATCTTTTATAAGAACAAATTTGTATAATATTTTCAGATTTACTTGTATTAAACATAGTGGAAAATGTATCCGTAAATATCCATGAATATTCGCAAATATTCATAAATTTTCCGGATATCCGTAAAACTGAATATCCGTATTTTTCCGAAGCAAAGCAAATCGGAAAATCATATATCCGTGAAGTCCGAAGCAAATCATAAATATTGAAAAATACGGTAATATTCGATCTGTGTCCACCCCTAAATATACGAGACTTTTCGTAGAAAATAACATATCGACCCAAATCAAAACAATGTAATTTTATTTAGTATCATATATTTACCACATTAGATGTCGAATCAGTCAAAATTAATGGTTAACTAACTTTTGGTACCATCAATATAGATTTAGGCATATTATAAAAAACTTTAGATAGTTGATTTAAATTACATTTGAATTTAAGTTGTATTTATCACTTATCACTTTCATATCGTATAAAGCGCGATAACAAATGTTGAAGTCAAAATATACCCTTTTCCATGTTGTTGTAGTCTCCAACCACTGCTGTCATATTCATATCTCACTGAATAATGTATAGATAAGTGAATGAATACGGCCGTCAAAAAAAAAGTGAATGAATGCTGAGTGGGAACGTGTAAGATCTTAAATAACACGTAGAAACGAGCAGAACGACAGTTAATGGCCACATGCGCCATTAATGATGGAGCAAATTAATAAGGTCACTGAAATCATGTGAACAATAATACTAGTAGTAGGCCAAGTTTTGGAGTAACGTATTGAGATATCCTTTTTAGTTTTGGTTCAACCGAACTGAACCAAAATAATTGAATTTTATCTGAGTCATTTTAATTATTTAATATTTTATAGAATTTTTTTCTAAGATATCCTTTTAGTTTAGTTAAAGAAATAGCTATTAAAGATAAACATGACCAAAATAGATTTTATAAAGGATAAATAAATATTAATGTCCTTAGAATTAACTAATATAGACTTATGATTTAGAGTTAAGAGAGTGAGATTTTGGAGGAAGTTTAAAATTTTAAAAATAAAAAACAAATATACAAGTTTTAAAATAAAAATAATTTAAAATAATTTCAAAAACATATAATTCCAAACTATAAAACAAGGAATAGAAAGGTCTTTTATTTTTTATTATTTTTATTATTTATATATCTATAAAAGGATAAAAGGATTCTTTGTTTCTTTAATAAAACTTCTTCTGGTTGTTTTCCTCTTTAAAGTCTTTTTTATGTTAAAAATAGATTATTTGGGAGAATTGTCTAATTTTATATAAAATATTTTATATTTTATTGAAATTATCCGAATTATTCTAAACAACTGAACCTGAATCGGAACCAAACAAAAACTGGATTTTTTCCAGATTATTAGTAAGTTCTTAATTTTTACTATCCAAAGAGATCCAAATCCGAAACTATCCAAATCAATCTGAAATAAAAACTTGCCAATTCCTATATAGATCCTTAACTTCTATCTAAACTATCAAATACCCAATCCAAACCCACAGTTGAACCAATAAATTCAGTGATCCGTAAATAAATCGGTTCAGATTTATAAAAGAAATCAGTTAATTAAAAACCATATAAAATTGGTAAAACCTAAAAAATTGGTATTAATCCTCGACTCGATACTGGTTGACCCAGTAAAAACCTAATTTTTTGATAATATTTATTAAAAAATTTCATACACTTTAAATATTACCAAAATTGAATATAAACCATAAAATTTGCGATTCTTTAGATTTGATGAAAGTTGTACTATGTTATTCAAAGAAAATGAATAAAGAAAACAAAAATTTATTTATATCAAATTGGACTATTATTTTATTTTTGTTATTGAAATTTTTTTATAAGTTTGTATTTATATCCATTTTAGTTTTAAAATTAATTTTATAATATTTTTATTTAATTATTAATTATTTTATTTTTATTTAATTGTAAAATTAACCAAATAATTTATTTATGGTGGATAAAAATTGAAATTATAAAATAAATTCAAGTATTTATATATATTTTGTATAAAACTTGATTTCATCTTATATTTTCAATGATTAATAATATGGTGTTTATATATATATATATATATATTAAAATTTATTAATATATTGATTCTTGGAGCAACCACTGTCGATCCAACGATCCGGTAACTAAAGATTGATTCGGTTCAGTGTCCGAGTCGGATTTAAAATCATTGCCCCGAACCTGAACACTTATAACAAACAATAAATTTGCAACACATTATGGTTATAAAAAAATGCTTTGCTAGAGTCCCCCGATTGTTAAATGAAATACAAGTTCTAAACCTTTCCTTCAATTACATATAAATCAAATTAGTTGCCAAAATTTGCGCTATATACATCAAATTAGCCACTAGATTTTGGCTAAGATTTTGCTTTTCTCGAAGCCAAAATAAAATAACGAAAGAAAACGACTTTTTCTAACTTCTGCTGCAAGAAAGTCAGCAAGAAGACATACGCGATGATGTAACCTTTTGTTCTTCGAAACTTCTTATATCCAACCATAATAGTATTTATTTTGGAAGAATACAAAGTTCTGAGACCCTGAGATTTTTGACCAAGTTTTTTTTTTTTTGAACTTGATTTTTGACCAAGTTATACCGCTCTATTCGTCAGATCCAGTCAATTCCATATCTTCAATTTTTAAATACTGTTATAAACGAGTTTCTTTTTATCGTTTCAATAAAATAAAATATTCTTATCGCGTCAAGACGTTTAAAATTCAATACAAATCCCGTATATTAATACTAAGGTCGTCTCTTGTCTGTGAAACAAATCCTCCATATCCAAAAAAAACAAATCCCTTGAAACTCTCATAATCTCACAAGAACAACACAAAACTAAAGAAACCAAAGTATCATCGGTTGAAATAAAAATGATGAGCCCATTTAGAACTCCATGTACTTCGCCAAGAAAATCAAGAAAAGCGAGCAAGAACCCTTATTCAAACCGTGGACTCGACAAATTCTCTGAGCTTCTATCAGAACTCGACGAGAAGAGACAGAGCATCTACTCGAAGAAGCTCGATTCCGGTGGCCCGCCTCTTGTCCGGTTCGTGTTCACAAGCTCCGGCGAGTGTGTCCCCGTCGTGATCAAATCGTCTTATCTTCACAAACAGAAGAAGACCAAAGATGTCGCTGCTTCTGCTGCTGCTAAAGTCAAGACAGTAGTCAACGAATCGAAAACAGAGGAACCAAAGAAGACAGAACCTGAAACAGAGGAGAAACAGAGCTGTGTTTTGAATGAGAATCTGAAGAAGATCACGAGACCGAACCGTTTCTTTCCGGTGACTGTGATCTTGGTTCTTGTTTTCTTGGTTTTCTTTGGAAGATCTGTTGCGATCATGTGCACTTGTATTGCTTGGTACTTGGTACCGACGATCAAGGAACAGAGAGGAAACAGAGGATCTTCATCATATGCGATGAAGAAGAAAGATTTCGCTAGGAAGTTGAGTATTGAAGACAGAGCATCGTTTAATCCAAGAAATGTTCGTAATCTTTCTCCTCGCAAGTAGAATTTTCGTTTTCTGGCTGCTCGTGAGAAAACCGCGTGACCGAGCAAAAACGTTTTTTTTTTTTCATTTTGTGAATGTTCGTTGGTTTATTTTCTTGTATTTTGTTAATTATGAAAAAGCTGAACTGCCAGATAAATTGTATATTCTTTTTTTATTTCTCTTAGGATTTGAATGTCTATGTGTGTAAGTATGCTATACAAAGATGTTCTTGTTCAAAGATTATCTATTCACTGTTGCAAACATAGTTTGAACATCTTTATCAAACTAATAATATAAGAATTCATCAAAAAGATGATGAAAATAACTTTGTTAAGTTTATTGATTGGTGTTAGAGGATAGGGATTATCTACTGTAAAGTATTTTTATAGGCGATCTTCTCTTTAATCAAGTTTAGAATTCTATGTTTCTTACTTTGATTTGTTTTGGATTTTGTGAAAAGGTTAAATTTTGGAAGATTTATGAATGTACCACCACAAACATGAGTATTTGTTTTGTTATGAATAATAACAATATTAATGTGTTTAGGAGAGCTGAGCACACAATCATAAATGATTAGGCAAACTAGTGGGTGCGTAATTAAATAGTTTGTGATCTTGAAGTTGATTAAGAGATCACATCTAGATCACAATAATTTGTGGTCCGTAGACTTGTAGATTGATGGAAGTTCAAGGAGTTAAAGGTCATATTCTAAGGGTTCGTTTATTAAATAAATATTTAGTTTCTTTTTAACATCGCCGATTAATCTATTATTCAAGTTTGTTTCCGCATATGGGACTACGTAATGTAGATAAAATTTAGCATGGATGTGTGTAAGATATACACGTTGAATTGTGTCCATTGTAAAATTATGTCCATAAAGTTATTTGTTGTCAGCTGCTACAATAAAAGTTACTAGATCTTCATCCGCGTAACCGCGCGGAGGTTTGTTTTCAGTTATATATATATTTTAGATCATAAATTTTTTATGTTAATCATATTTTTAAATGTTTATATAACTATTTCAAATTAATAATTTTATAGTTTACATGTTGTAATTAATCAATTGTTTAAAACTGTCATATATATTTGTCGCTTCTTATTAAATATTTATCATATTGTATTTGTATTTATTTATTGAACAAATTAATATATACATTAAACAACATATTAAAAATTATTTTGTATTAAAATTATGTTCAATTTTAATCCGCCGACCTTCAAAGCCGAATTTCATATTAGCAATATTTTTTTACGTTTTTTCATTCAGATAATATATTCTTTTATATACAAAATTCTAAGATATGTTAATTTTATATATATATTATATAGTTTGTGAATGTTAAGTCGTTATATCATCGTATTATATTTTTAGCATAAATATTTTATATTTATGATTTTTTTTTATAAATTTATAAATTTAATGTAACGTTACCATATTTAGTTCCATATAATAATTTTATTTAATATGAATTATTATTATTATAAAATATATAAAATAAGATAAAACTTTTATTTTTATTTTATAAATGATAACTGAATATATTAATGCATAATAATATTTCATTGCTAATTAAGTTTTAATATTAACATAAATTTTTTGAAAATTAAGAAATTGTTAAAATATTTTCAACAGATTTGTTAAAATTTACATATATATATATATATATTATATATATTTAAAATGAATAGGTATCATGATTAAATGTTTTATATTATTAGCTTTAATGAAATACATGTTAATTATATTACATGTATTATATAGTTTACTAATGTTAACACGTGTTACCTAATTATTATATTTTGAACATAAATACTTAAGAAAATAAAATATATAAATTTAACAATTTAATATAATTTTATTATATTTAGCTCAATATAATAATTTTCTCTTAAAATGATTGATTATGATTATATAATAGTTAAAATAGGATAGAGTTTATATAATAGTTAGGTTATCAATTCGGTTCTAGTTGGATCCTGATACCCACAATATTTTAAGATAGTAACCGTTCGAGTTATTGTGTTTTTTTTTAGTTCGGTTTCAGATCGGATAATTTTAATTCAGTACAATTTTTTTTTTTTTGGTTCCGGTTAATTTTTCAATGCCTACTTGCAGCATCGCCGGTGATGGCAATATTCATGTTTATCTTTTACAGGCTTGCGGCGTACGGAGCAGTCATGCTTGAAATCTTGCTAGTTTGATCCCTTTATGAAAGTCATCAAAAAATCAGGATATGATTTTTCTAGTTAGCATGACTAGGAGGTACCAAAACGTCAGACATTAGCTCATTTATTTAATATATATTTGATTTTTATGTAAACCAAACAAGATTTGATTATGATTAAATTTGATTATTTAGTTTTTCTATTATTTTAAGGATAAATGCCATTGTTATCTACATTTAAAGAAAAAAAATCAACATATCACCAGTTGTACTAACTAGGTATTCCACTATGGTATAGAAATAAGTTTTCAAATTTCAATTATATTTTAAAATAAAATTTAGTTAATTTTTTGTCAAATATTAATCTATCATATGTAAAAATTAAGATAAAATAAATAATTTTTATTCAAAATAAATTTAATAATATATATGTATATACTTAAAGTTACAATCTTGGAAAGATTTTATTTATTTATTTTCTTTTGGTTAAAATATATTAAATCAAATTATAACATTAAGAGAAAATTTTGTTAGGTATATAATTACCAAAACATATAATATTTCTAAAATTTGTTGATATAAAAAAACTAATGGTATTGGGATTACAAAATTACAATTTTTTTAAAAAAATCTATAAATTTTGAAGAATTGTTTTAGTAATAAAATTATATAATTATAAAATAGAATTAAATAATATTTCAAAATTAAAATATTATTATATTTCCATTTCTCTTATTATATTTTTATTTGATATTAATGGTAATTTTTTGTAGTTTTTTTATTTTTGATAGTTTTTTAGAATATGATAATAATTCATAGATGATCAATATTTGTTGTTAAATTAATGGTCATATGAGTTGTTACCATATTCTAAAAAACTTACAAAAAATATAAGTCAACATTACATGTACATATCACAATTAACTTCAATCCATGTCAATTATTTTTAGTATGTCATACTATCATTTTTCTTTCAAAATTAATGTTTTGATAATATATAGTAAATCAATTTTTAAATAATGTCTAGGATATAAGAAAGGGAGACGATAGCTTTTATATATCTAGATGGGTCTTTCTCTACACAATATAATCATTATTAATGGAAAATTTATAGGTTACGGTCATCTCAAGGAGTTTTGACGTTCTGAGTCGTTTATGACTTTATTCTACTCATCATTTTGTCCGGTTCAAATGACTTTTTAGCTCCCATATCGGTTTATTATGGAATTTTGTCTAATCACTGAGAATATGAAAATGGTTGTGCTTCTAGAAGTTTTGCTATTATAAATTCTATCTGAAATAGAAATATATGAATCATTGGTTGTACAACCGATACTAGTCAAAAGCTTGGATAGATGTAACAAAAAAAAGTTTGATCCCTCATTGTTTCAAAGGTAATACATTTCCGAACTTTACCAAGTTCTTTGTGATGTACTTTTGCCTTAAAATAATAGGTGATCATCCGGCATAAGAACACAACTCAGATCCTGAGCTTCAAAAGGATAATCTAATAAAATACAAATCCATGTCATGAACCACTTTCAAAGTTTGTCTCCAAACCTCATCTTAGTGTTTTACTCCTGCCAATAAACAGGTTTAAGAAATCAGAAACATCTTTGTCCGGATTCAGTACTTTATAAATATATATGATCATAAAGCTTACATACCCTGAATCTTTTTCGACGTAAATCATCCGTATTGTATCCAGCAGTCTCGTTTCCGTATCCATCATCTCTGTGATCCGATGCCCTCCTCGAGTTCCGGAAGAACCCAACCTTGTCCCATGTTAGTTCATAGTCTGCCTTTAGCCGAGTACCTTCCTGCTCAGATGACCAAAAAATAACAGATTACATCGGCCATGTTCCGATGCCTCAAGTTCCCTAATTCTTTTCCTCAAAACTACATCTACTTACTTTCAAACAAAAGCTACTGAACAGGGGGTGTATACAGATGTTACATAACCGGTAGCAAATTACATGCGATATTACATTCCACAATATAGTTTTGGATACAGCAACAATATTCCCGAAAAACACAGCAGCAGACTATAGCTTTGCATACAAAAGAGTTCAGGAATCAGCAGAAACATCCAACAAAAACATTTTTGCGAACGAATCAAACTCGGGTGCTATTTAAGGAGCTTCCACATCAGAACAGAGAAAGCTACTATTCCACGATCTCCCATTTTCCCCAAAAGATGTGTCTAGTAAAATGCTTGGTGTAGATATTTTACCTTTTGCATTGAGCGGCCACAGAAAGCCTTCATGGCATTCACAAAGTCGTCGTACTTCTCGAACTGAACAACAATCTTACAGTAGAGACCTGATACGAGGTCTCCACTGTACTCATCTGCGTCCTTACCTAGATTATCGTCCTCAGCAACATTAAAATTCCTATATAAGATGAGTTAAACCAGCACAACATGAAATTATCGAATTGACAGTATTGCATTAATAATCTAATATCAGACTCATTGGTAAACAAAACAAATGAGATCCTCTGATCAGAAGAGTAGAATATTCCAACGTACAGGGCACAGCAAGTTCAATACAATGACCATGATAACATAATTAAACAAGAAAAGTTCAAATGAGACCATAATTAGTTGTTAGGAAAAGGATATCATCCACCGATTGCACTTAGCAAAGAAATATCATACAAGATGTCATCTCTATGTGTAAATGTAAAAGTATAAAATCTACCAAAAGCAGCACAAAACAAAGAAAACTTTTAGTAATCAATCTCAATTCCCATTGTGTCACACTCTCGAAGCAAATTTATGATCTTTTTTCTCTCAAACGAAGTTATCATTAGAGAAAATACCTTTATTCAAATCGACCATGAAAGATGACCAAATCTTACCTTAGAGATCAATTGAACCATAAGGTCAAAGCTATTCTCTGTTTTCATACATCTCGTTCAGGACTATGTCTCTTAGTTATATGTTTTGCCACGAGAAAAATCAAGACATATACATAAGAAAATGTATGTACTATCATCCTATGCGCAGATATAGATGCATGAAGCTATCCAAACCACCACAAAAACCCAATGAATACTATGATAAGCGCTCTCAACTCCCACATTGCCCCATTCATTAAGCAAATTTAGGTAGATAAAAACACACAGTTTTGTACAAACATATTCAAAACTAAGACATGAAAAGAGAAGAGAATGTTACCTGATTTTGCCAAAGGTGGAGAAGATAGTATGAGCAACCAACATAGAAGGCTTGGAAGAAACTCTTGGCTCAGCAAACCATCTCGATGGCACACCTCTAAGTATCATCGTATCAGCCTCTCTCCTTCCTTCCCTTGGATGCCCTGCCAAAATCAAACACCCAACCAAACAAAAAAAAATAAAAAAATCAAAACACTTTCCAACAAAATCAAATCTCAAAAAAATCAACGAAACCTCTGAGATTAAGATTACCAAAAGCGTAAAACTCCTCCCAATCTTTCTTCAACCTCTCGAAATCATCAGAAACCGGAAGCACCACGGTGAGACTATACTTCACTCCTTCCAGATTCACCTCAATACCATTCATCTTCTCCACCAAAACCTTCCTCCACTCCACAAACTTCTTCTCCAAACCCTTCGCATCCTCCTCCTCCTCCTCCTTCTTCTTCTTCTTCTTGCCTTCGAGAAACCCTAAATCTCGGATAAACAGCGACCCCTGCGCCACCGGCTCCTCTCGCTTCCGTTTCTTCAAGTCCCTGTGACGACGAACCACGATGTCTTCTTCCGAAATCGTCACGGAGGGGGAAGTCGAGTTCTTGAGGAAATCGATCAAGGATCGCTTGAGCTGCCACTCGTCGATGGGCTTCGAGACGGAGGGGACGAGAGGGTGGATTGTGAGGGAGAGCTTGACGCGTGAGACGAGAGAGAGGCCGTTCTCGATTTCTAGGGCTTCTAACGGAGATAGCTCTTCTAACGATCGCATTATTTTTTCCGCCGGCGATTTTGGTCTTCACTCTTCAGTCTTTCTTTCGGCTTTTCACTGACGACTAGATCGTATTAAATACCGAACCAAAACTAAACCGTAAAAAAAAATAAACCGTCAAATTTTGCAAGATGAACTTACTTTACCGCTAAAATCTTAGCTTCGTTGTCTTTTACCCTACGATATTGTTCATCATATTCATGTTGAATGATCTGCAACGCTTTGCTCTTAGACTTTCGGCATTAATCAATTCAATTGACGTACTCAACTCATTATGCAGATGAGTTTGTTCTCGAATTACCTTCGGTTTCATTAGTGGATCATTCCTTTCTTCATTTACGAACATCTTAGCAATGCTTGTATCTGACACTTTCTTGCAATGACCATCCTTGAAACAACTATGCACATCTTGTAAGGTCTTCACCATCCATAAACCCACTGATTCTTCATAAGAACAATATATTCTCCAAGAACACGGCATTTCGCCTTGATCTACTTCGACTCCACATTTAGCCTCAGATTTCACTTCTCCACATCTGATGAACTGAATATTCCATCCTCCTTGCAAAGCATACTCCAACACTGCTTCCCTATACTCCTTAACACTATCAAATACTTGCCTTATATGCAAGGCATCAGCATCAATGAGATTTCCATTGGTGTTTCTCAAAAAATAATAATTGCAATTTTGATTATTAATAAATCAAACCAGTAGTCTTTTTACAAGTGGTATGTGAAGCTCTTAACAAGAAAATAATGTTCTCCCCCGAGAGCAGCTTTGTTTGCTCTCTCCTCCTTTTCTCGTTTTTAAAATTTTTTATTGGTGAGAGCAGCAATGAGAGACTAGCGTTGCAGATGGCCTAACTCGCCACCACCTCTCTTCCATTTATCATAAGGATTCTAGTTTTTTCTTCCTCACAGTCAGAGATAAGGAGGAGTATCTTGATAATTTTCACTATGCTCATCTTCACAAATCCAGCCATAAACGATTCAACTCGTGTCTCCTCTTCGAACTCGTTTCACAATCTCTTTATGTGTCAACTCTTTCTTTAGGAGCATTGTCGTTTCCTTGTCACCACCATCAACATTGTTATGTTCCCCTCTCACATCATCAATGCTCTCATGCTCCATGTAAAAGTTGATGTATTTATTCCAATAAGAACCTTGACACATCTTCTGAAAATTATCAGTAACCACATTACCAATGATCTTCAGCTCGCTAAAATCTTCATACTGAAACGTATACCTGAGCCTTTGCCGAAATAGTGGGATAGGAACTTCCTTCATCAAATCAGTGCATAATTTATGTGGCTGTCCTACATTGCCTCCATTATAAGTTACTACACTACCTTCATGAGTTTTAAATCTCCCATTAAAGCATAACTGAAAGGTTACGTCTATGTCACTGAAAACCCAGAATAATTATAGAAAAATTACAACAAATACAAAGTCATTACTTGATAAAACTTGACAATCAATAACAATTACTTCATTTTAGGTAAAAGCGTAGCTCGGCTTGAAGAAGAATTATTTTGATTATCCAAATCAAATATGATTGAAGAATTATTTGATTGGAAGCCAAAAATAAAAGAAAACGACCAAAGTGTATATACATCTCTAATCTAGAAGAAGATAAGAAAGTTCTGATTTTTAACAAAAACACACATAAAATCAGATCATGAGTAATTCTAGTGAACTGGAAATCACTCTCTCTCTCCAAAAGGTAAATGAAAGAGAAGAGAGATAGAGAGCTCTGCATTAATTGTGAGATATCAAATAAAGTTCTACATTGGAAGTAGACAAAGGAGTCTAATATATAAAGAGATGTCCAACTCTAATAGTACGAGGCTTTTTGGGAAGGAGTTCAAAAGTAAATCCATGCGGACTTACATATAAGGTCCAAAGTGGATAATATCGTACTAATCGGACAATAAAGAGTTAGACACAAGATTTCACAATCCCAACAATTGGTATCAGAATTATAGATTTGACGAAGATCTGTAAGAAGACCAAAATACCGTTCGAGTAGGAACGGAACCCTTTAAGATGGAAGAGGAGATCTATGGCAGAAATGTCAGAAGATCATGAAACATGTGATGTTGTAGGAGAAACATTCTCAAAGAAACGAGAATGTGAGATGCATTCTCAAAGGAAGAAACACATGAGATGAGTGTGGTCCTTAGTTTGAGGGGGATAACGTGAGATATCAAACAAAGTTCTACATTGGAAATTAGACAAAGGAGAGTATAATATAT
This sequence comes from Brassica nigra, assembly GCA_016432835.1. NCBI lineage: Eukaryota > Viridiplantae > Streptophyta > Magnoliopsida > Brassicales > Brassicaceae > Brassica > Brassica nigra. The sequence continues at coordinate 9,503,683 of CM028249.1, read as the reverse complement.
AAAGAAATATCCAACTCTAATAGTACGAGACATTTTGGGAAGGAGTCCAAAAGTGAATTCATGCGAGTTTAGGCCCAAAGTGGACACTATCATACTAATCGGACAATAAAGAATTGGACATGAGATTCCACAATCCCAAAATTAACAATGTGAAGCTCAAGTTCAAATATGTTTTATCTCTCATTTTCAGTTATGTTTTTTTTTTAGTTGTAAAGTTATGTTTAGGTCTGGGCACGGATCGGATATCCAGAATTTTGAAGGTATTTGTGATTTGCTTCGTATGTCACAGATATCTAATTTTTCGATTTGCTTTGCTTCGGTAAAATACGGATATTCGGAAAAACGGATATCCGGATAATAAATAGATATTTGCGAATATTTACGAATACTTACAAATATTTTATATGTTTGGATTAACACAAATAATCTTAAAAATTTGATACAAATTTGTTTTGTAAAATATTTTTTACATGATATAAAAGATAAAAATTAAAAGAAGTAGCGAATCTACATATTTTGTAAATTTTTTAAACTTAGTTAACAATTATAATAACACAAAACTTAAGAAAAAAATTATAATTGTCATAAATTTTTTCTCTTCCTTTTATGTAATACTTTTATATAAGTAATAACGATAATAGAATTTGTCAAATCATATGTTAGAATAATAATTATAAAATTTTATACATTTAAAACTTTAAATATAATCAAGATATACATGTATTTATATATTGCCGGATCGGATCGGATATTCACTTCCCAAAATTTTAGTATTTGTGATTTGCTTCGATTTTAACATATATTGAATTTTAGTATTTGCTTTGCTTCGAAAGCTTACAGATATTCGGAATTTTTGGATCGAATCGAAACGAATAACGAATCGAATCAAAGTTAACGAATATAATGTCCAGCCCTAGTTATGTTTGTTTTTCTACCTAAGTTTGTTGCTTAGTTTATAACATAATCCATGTCTCTAAAGAAAAAGAAATCATATAATTAAATCTCATTCGATAATATGCTAAAAAACCACGCAATGTAATAAGGTATTTTAATTCGGGTGGATTTAGTCGATGAGAATGTTTGTCATTAGAAGAATGATAACTAACATAAACTTTCTGTTAAATTACTTGTTACGTTCTTCACCATAACAAATTTTCTTATACTATTGATTACCAAAAAAAAAAAAAAATCTTATTTTACAAATCACATTTGGTAAAATTTCAGTATACTTTGAAATTTAAGATCTTTGTTAATTAAAAGTGTTACGTGGTTCGGTGTTACATGACTTGTCTTCGCTCGCTCATTCTCTCCCCGACGAATAAACGCAGACACATAAACAAATCTTAGCTTATCACCGCCGCGACCGAATTCGAAATCCCGGTTATCTCCATCGCCGGCAAATCCCACCGCTATCGATTCCGATCTTCTCGGATCTAGTGTCTCCCTTTCTTCGTCCAGATCTCGTACTACCAAATCCGCGAAAGCCACGATGGAGGCGATCGACGAGTTGTCGCAGCTTTCGGATGCGATGAGACAAGCGGCGGCGCTGCTCGCTGACGAAGATCCAGACGAGAGCTCTTCTTCTAGGCGCCCGGCTACTTCTCTCAACGTCGTTGCCCTAGGGAATGTGGTTCGTTTCCTCTTTCTCCTTTTTTTATTCTCTTCGATGTGTGATCGAGTGTAGATTTTTGGATGCCGTATCGTGGATCTTGTGGATCTCGATGAAATGTTCCCGTAACCTAGGAGTTTGGTAGGATGCATTCTTCGCTTCGTAGCTTCTTTTTGTTGTGTGTTCTCTTCATCAGGAATTGTTTGATTCTGTGAGATTAATATCTCAAAAGGGAGAAGGTTGATGTGTTTGATATTTGTGACTGTGAGAAACGTATGAGTCAGATCTAACCATTGTGATTTGTTTTTTTCCAATCAAACTCTCTGTTATGTAAAACACTTTGTCTGTTGGAAGATTGGATGATAGATTGATCTGTGTATTTGATTATAACTTATAAGGGTTAAGTTTTCTCGCTTTGCTTGCTGGAACAGGGAGCTGGGAAGTCTGCGGTTTTGAACAGCTTAATTGGACATGCAGTTTTGGTAAGTTGTATATTTTTAGGGTGTGGGAGTATGTTTACTTCAGTATTTATTTTATTTTTATCAAAGTTAACCACCTTCTGTTGTGTCTGTTTGATGCAAACTACGATTGACAGCCGACGGGTGAGAATGGTGCTACACGGGCTCCTATAATCATTGACCTGAGCAGGGAAGAGTCACTGAGCAGCAAAGCAATAATCTTGCAAATTGACAATAAATCTCAACAAGTTTCTGCAAGTAAGGCTCCATACGTGCACCTATGCATTTTGGAAATGATTTGTAAAGCTTTTTCTGTTTGCAGGATACAGTGTATTGGATTATTATTTATGTGATGTTTTCCGTTTTTTTTCTATGGGTGTATCAAAGGTGCCCTAAGACATTCTCTACAGGATAGGCTTAGCAAAGGAGCCACAGGGAGGGGTCGTGATGAAATATACCTAAAACTCCGTACAAGCACTGGTAAGTCCTTTCTTACTTGGACAATCATAATTGTGAAGCCTCATTTATTGGTCAATGTAACATTCTATTTTCAAAGACAAGTTGGGTATCTGAATGTGTCTCTGACATCAGCGAATGCCTCAGTTGTAATGTGTTGCCACGATTAGCTAAATGAAGTCTACGATGCATTAACTTTATATGCTACTCCTAAGAACGTGGATTGTCACATATCAATTGTTTCCTTACTGTTTTCTGTAATCATCATGACGTATTTGTTCCCATTTAAATTGCAGCTCCACCATTGAAACTGATTGATTTGCCTGGACTGGACCAGAGAATTGTTGATGATTCAATGGTAAGATTATGAACTGCATGATGCCTTTGTCATTCCCCTAGTCAGTCTCCCAATCATACACATTATAACATTTTTTATTTGACATTCTGGCTGAAAGAGCAACATAAATTCATTTTGATAATTTTCTTGTCGTTTTGAAATTTTTTAATTTATTCTTTTGGCAAGATTGGTGAACATGCACAGCACAATGATGCCATACTGTTGGTTATTGTGCCTGCTAGCCAGGCGTCTGAGATTTCTTCATCTCGAGCCCTGAAGACAGCGAAGGAGTATGATTCAGACAGTGAGTACATTAAAGTTTTCATTATAGAGACCTTCATTTTATTTTTGAAGTACTGCGGTTGCCCTTACTATATTTGGATCAAACCATTGGATTTTCAAATATGTACTATACTATAACAAAAAAATATTCACATATTTCCTTGTTTATAGGCACTAGGACCGTAGGAATTATCAGCAAAATTGACCAGGCAGCAGAGAACCCAAAAGCGCTTGCAGCAGTTCAGGCTCTTCTTTCAAACCAGGGACCTCCAAAAACAACTGATATTCCATGGGTTGCACTTATTGGTCAATCTGTCGCAATTGCATCAGCGCAGTCTGGAGGCAGTGAGAACTCTTTAGAAACTGCTTGGCGTGCGGAGAGTGAAAGCCTCAAATCCATTTTGACGGGTGCTCCACAAAGCAAACTTGGCAGAATTGCCCTGGTGGACACCCTTGCTAGCCAGATTCGTAGCAGAATGAAGCTCAGGCTACCAAATATCTTGTCTGGGTATTTCTCTGTCCATTTGCTTTAAGATGTCATATTTGCAAATAAAAATGGATTGCTTGTTTTGCATATTTTCGGTACATGTAGTTTTAGATTGGACTTGCAATTTGCTGCATGAAAGCCTACCCGTTTCTTTAACCTTCGAAGTGGAAATCAATCCTTAGACTTAGTTAGTTGGACTTTCAAGCTCCTATCCCATCCTCAGTACCGCACTTCTCATGATATGTACTACAAAGCTTTATCCCAATATGTGATCACTGGTCGATGCTTATCCTCTGTGAATCTGATATGTTTCTTTCACTCCATTGTGATTACAGTCTTTTTTTTTAGTAATATGATGATTGTCCAGGGACATGGTTTTGGTTCTTATGATAACTCTGAACATTCAAATTCTTTTCTTACATGCACAGACTCCAGGGTAAGTCTCAAATAGTGCAGGACGAATTATCAAGGCTTGGTGAACAACTGGTTAGCAGTGTTGAAGGTACACGGGCTATAGCTTTGGAGCTTTGCCGTGAGTTTGAGGACAAATTTCTTCTCCACTTGGCTGGTGGCGAAGTGAGTATTTTCCTGCATAAGCTGAACAATACTTTAGTTTGAAATTTTGGATAAGAGCATATCACCCTCATTGCCTAGTAAAATATCAATGATCAGCTTTTTTGTTGTTCTTCTTGTAACGGAAAAGTGCAGTGCTATTTTAATGTAGAGGATAAAAATTCCGGAAGTTTGCCTTATATCATTTGGAATTTAATGAAACTAATATTGGTTGTGCATGCTCTACGTTTCAGTGAGCAAGTTTGTGAATTGCATATCTTGTTATTGTGCCTTTCGTTCTGAAGCCACTTTTGGAGCTAGTATTTATATTTTTAACAAAATTTTGGTACAGGGAAGTGGTTGGAAAGTAGTTGCAAGTTTTGAAGGCAATTTCCCCACTCGTATCAAGCAGCTTCCATTGGATAGATACTTTGACCTGAATAATGTTAAAAGGGTGGGTTTCAGCATCTTTTTGTACCAAATCTTATGAACAAGTAAACAATTTAGATGGAAATTTGACAGATTGATTTTCTAACCGTTTCAGATTGTATTAGAAGCAGATGGTTATCAACCTTATCTTATATCTCCAGAGAAAGGTTTAAGATCGTTGATAAAGATTGTTCTTGAGTTGGCCAAGGACCCAGCACGACTATGCGTTGATGAGGTGTGTCCATGTTAGTATTTATAGTTTATATGGTGTTGTCTTCCTCTAACTTGAGCTGCATAGGATTGAATGCTAAAATTACTAGGTACGCATTGGCCATGGCTTGTTACACATGGTCTGTTCAACACATATTACTAAAATATTTTAACTGTCACGATCTACTCAATCTTATTATCAACATTGTCACGTTTCATTTTTATTCTGTAGCATTTTTTTTTCATAACTGGTTGCTTACCTTCTGAACTTTTTATTAGGTTCACCGAGTGCTTGTTGATATAGTTTCAGCTTCCGCTAATGCCACACCTGGTCTTGGGAGATATCCTCCTTTCAAGAGAGAGGTAATAGTGCTTTTTCACTCATTAAGTTGCCTTTTTCATCTTCATAATAGCTGTTTGTTATTAATATGATCATGTACCAGGTTGTAGCTATAGCAAGTGCCGCGCTTGATGGATTCAAGAATGAAGCTAAGAAGATGGTAGTTGCACTAGTTGATATGGAGCGTGCGTTTGTACCACCTCAGCACTTCATCCGCCTTGTACAGAGAAGGTAACATCAGACTTTTTGATCATTATTTTAGTTTCTTTCTTTAATTGTACGACGGTTTAAACATGTCAAATGGATCTACTTTTGCGGGTGTCCTGATTTTTATTGTTTGTTTATTTACGCCTGTAAATTGAAAATTTATGTTTCTGCATGCCTTTAATACAGTTACCTTTCTTAGTAGTCCCATAGCAGCAGCATTTGTCGCACAAGTCCTGATATTTATATCATACACATTATCGGAAGCTGTATTATTTTCATTTATGGTGTATACCTCACGAATCACATGGCTGTACCGTTTACTATCTTTGTCAGAATGGAAAGGCAGCGTCGTGAGGACGAGCTTAAAGGTCGTTCATCTAAAAAGGGACAAGATGCAGAGCATTCTCTCCTAAACAGGGTTTGCCTTTATCTCAAAACCGACCTGGATTTACTTACTGGATTGTGCTTTCAAGTTTTTTTTATATAAAGTAATAATGTAATATTTCTCGTTTCTGCTTGTATATCAGGCATCTAGTCCTCAGCCAGAGGGGTCATCAACTGGTGGTAGCTTGAAATCATTGAAAGACAAATTTCTTCCGCAAGATAAAGACAAAGATAAAGAAACGCCAGAGGTCTCTGGTCTAAAGACTGCTGGACCTGAGGGGGAGATAACAGCAGGTCTTTATTCTGTTATAATTCTGCACAGTGGCTGCCTAATGAAGTTCTTTATGCTCCCACGTTGCATTTACTGCTAAGCTTATCTTTCAGTTCAATTGCGTGATTTCTTTGTCTTTTTCTATACCCCATCTGCCAGTTAAGCTTTGGAGTGGTGTAGGATCGGCTTTTCTTGAAATTACTTGTTGATTAAACACCAGCTTTTTCAAGCTTTTCTTTCTGTCAAAATTAGCGATATCATCTTTTCTTCTTCTTGCCTGCCACTTTAGCGTTGAACTAGTCAATGATGCACTTTCTTGTGTTTAACTTGTTATGTAAACCAGCTTCCAAGACCTTCCACTTAATTTTTATTCTGTTGCGCAGGGTACCTGTTGAAGAAAAGTGCAAAGACAAATGGCTGGAGTAGGCGATGGTTTGTTCTGAATGAAAAGACTGGAAAGGTTAGCGTTTATCACAAATATCCTTCATGACTAATTCAAATATTTGCAAAAGAGAAAGATGTGTGCATTTTGGCTGTTATACGAGCAGTATATCATCATTTACACCGAAAACCTTTTCTTAACGTTGCTGCTGATGAGAAATTCTAGATGCTCCATAATTAATATTATGCTTTTGTTTTACAAGAACATTTTTATTATGCCTTTGCATTTACCTTTCAGCTTGGTTATACGAAAAAGCAAGAAGAAAGAAACTTCCGTGGCACTGTAACTTTAGAGGTATAATTTCTCTTGGAATACCTACTTTTCATTGGACGAAGATGTTATCTGCAGTTAAAAGATACTCAATTTTTTTTGTTTGTCTCATGAAACTCTGTTAATCTGCTCAGGAATGCAGTATTGAAGAAATTCCTGATGATGACGGAGAGAAGTCAAAGAGCTCGAAAGATAAGAAATCGAATGGACCTGATTCAAAAGGACCAGGCCTTGTATTTAAGATAACCTGCAGGGTTCCATATAAGACTGTACTTAAAGGTATGTCAAGCTATTATAAACCTTAGCTGCTTGACCCTCTTTTTGTGCTGTTTTGTGTAAGCAAGTCTTAAAAATCTCTTATGCTGCAGCTCACAATGCGCTGGTTCTGAAGGCCGAGAGCATGGTTGATAAGAATGAATGGATTAACAAGCTGCAAAAGGTTATCCAAGCCCGAGGAGGCCAAGTAGGTGGCGCGTCCATGAGGCAAAGTCTTTCAGAAGGTTCACTTGTAAGTGACACACAGAGAAACTATTTGGCTTGTTCAGTGAAATTTTTCTTATCCCTTTCCCTGAGAAGTTAAAAAATTAAAATATGTTGGTTAGTTGATCTTAATCTAGTACCAAGTCATGATGATAAAGTCTTTGTTGTAAATCTCCTATATGGCTTGAAATTGATGTTTTTGAGGGTTAACCATTTTACTGGTAGATATTTGGTTTGTCATTTAGCTTCCACTACGTGGTGGTAAATTACCGTTATGCTTAGGCTGTCTGCTTTTCTTTGCTTGTTCAGGATAAGATAGTAAGGAAACCGGTTGACCCTGAAGAGGAATTGCGGTGGATGTCCCAAGAAGTACGGGGCTACGTTGAAGCTGTTCTAAATAGCCTTGCCGCAAATGTTCCAAAGGTAGATTAATTTGTATTCTTGTGAAACCTTTAGTTTCCATCTCGGTTTTTACTATTACTTCATTACTTAAGACCCATCCGTGGCTACAACAGGCCGTTGTTCTTTGTCAAGTGGAGAAATCAAAGGAAGACATGCTGAATCAGCTCTACAGTTCTATCAGGTTACATATCTTTTATCCCAATATAGTACTGTAACTCAATACGGCTGTGATGTGATGTGGTGCTTATTTCTCTCTCTCTCTCTCTCTTACATTGATCTGCAGCGCGATAGGTAATGAGAGAATTGAATCGTTGATTCAAGAGGACCAGAACGTCAAAAGAAAAAGAGACCGTTGCCAGAAGCAGTCATCTCTTCTTTCAAAGCTCACAAGACAGCTTAGCATTCACGATAACCGAGCAGCTGCTGCTTCAAGCTGGTCTGACAGCGGCACTGGTATAACAATATATATATATATATATATATATACATATACATGTGAATGAATACACATCTGCTCTCTTTCAGATATTGTGTTTATATGTAACCGAAGAGTAAATTAATTTTCTTGTGTTATATTTTTTGCAGAAAGCAGCCCGAAAACCAATGGAGGGTCTAAGGGGGAGGATTGGATGAATGCGTTTAACGCTGCTGCTAGTGGACAGGACTCATTGAAGAGGTATGGATCTGGTGGTCATAGCCGACGGTACAGTGATCCAGCTCAGAATGGTGAGGATGATTCTTCTGGATCTGGTGGGAGCAACCGTCGCACCACACCTAACAGGCTCCCACCGGCACCACCACAGTCTGGTGGGTCATCTTACAGGTATTAGTAGAACCTGTTTGATTTTACAAATTTGTTATTGGATAAACCATAAACACATTCTTTTTTTTTTCCTTTTTGGGATTTGTCCCATTTCTGGGTCTAGTATTTTACTCATGTCTTCCTTAGTTTTCTTTTAAAGAACGATTATGATATGATGATGATGTACTTGCGTGTGTTTGTAGATAAAGATATTATTAGAGCCAAATATCATCAGTTTCGTCTCATTTGGTCAAAACTTTTTGTTTTTTCTTCAGCAGATTAATTTTTTTTTTTCAGCACCTATTCTTGGGAGTGTGTAAATTTTCTCATATTGAGAACAGCTTTTAGGTTTATGGATTTATGAAGTACAAAACGACAAAAAGAATTTGAATTTCGTGGTGGAATGAACATGGTGTGATGGTGTGGTTAAGAGAAATTTATGTAAAAAACCTCTACTAAAACTCTTCAGACCGTGATTTTGTCAACAAATTGTTTTCTTTTTCTAAAACATGATATGTTTATTCACTAATATGTGTTCAAAAAAAACGTTTATTCACTAATAAAGGTCTCCGTCCAGCAAAAAATGGTAATAAGAGAAAGGTTATAACGGCCAGGTTAGCACAAAGTATGTATCTTCAATTCCATAAAACCGAACCAATTAAAATCAAATCGAAATAGAGAAAATGATTGAATTTGGTATTGTATAAATGATTTTTTTTTAAGAAACTACAATATATGGATATGGTTCAATATGTAATCCGATTAAATCTAATAAACTGAATAACAGATTAATTAAAATATATAATATAACTGAAAATATGTATACGTAGTTTATTTTACTAAAATGATCTTGATTTTTAAGTTAAGACGTTAATTTGAATAATTATTGTTTTTTTTTAAATAAATAATTTCATTGACAAACATTTATGCTAAAATTTATTTTATTTATAATACTATAATATTACTAAATTTCTTATTTTATTTTATGAAATTATGATAATATTTTTAAATATTTTATAGTTAAAAATCATTTTATTTGAAAGTTAAAGTACTAAAATATCTTATGTTTTATTTAATCTGATTTTAATCATATAAACTAAAATATTACAAAAGATAAATTAAGTTTTCCTTTTGGTATAAAACTGAATAAAAAATTGATAATATTTAAACTAAACCAAACTAAAGTAGATATATTAGCTAATTATTATAATCCAAAACAGTAGAAAAAAACCTGACCAAAATCAGATTGAACTTCCCTAACATTATGTATATGTATACAAGTGTAACTTATTGTTCATGTAAAATATACACTACTGATTTGATTATCAGAATCGTTCTGGTATCATATTCATAAAAATAATCAGTGTAGTGTGTCGATTCGTCCATTCCTGGTGAATAGGACATGCAATCCCTCGCTATCTTTCTGGTGTGTGTCACTTTATGGAGGATTAGTTGAGTATGTGATGTGATGGCATAATCGCTGACCATGTGGGCGCATTATGACCAGTGTGATGTGTGTGTGATGGACCTCCCCCTCATCCGCTGGTCAATGCTAAGTGGGTCGCGCCAATGGATGAACGCTGCATGACGATCAGTCCCGGCCCTGATAGGAAGCAGTAGAAGCATGGACTTCCAGCCTCGAAATACAATTTTCGGCCACTTTTTCTTAAATATTTCATTAGTCTAGTAGTATCATTATGAGACAGGAATCCTTGTACCCAGAGTTCGAATAAAGAGTGTCAAAAAAATGGCCTTTTTTTAAATAGCTTCTGGTCCTTATAAAGTCAGGACCGCTACTGATGACGATGCAGCTTGGTAGTATCTCGTGAGTGAAGCGATTTTCCAGAGAATGATGTTTTCCGGCTATGTGACTCTTGTGCTTATAACCAGGAGTGTTCAGTTGATGTGAGTTGTAGGTTTCCGATGTAATGTAGTGTGATAGGATCCCAAAGATGTTGTAGTAGGTGCTCCATCCGAGTTGTGTGTTTGAGAGCATGTCTAAAATGTGTCTAGAGTATGTTGAGTTGGACAATACATACAACCCTCTCTGTCTTACATTTGGGTAGAGTCTCTGTGTAGTAGCATGAATCGTTGTTATTGTTGTTGTTTCCACATTGCATATTGATTATTGCATGTTGGATGATTGCTTGTTTGTGTGTGGGATTTTCTGTTAGGAAATTGTTCTTGTTAGACGGACCTGGTTCCCACTGAGTAATGCTAGATTACTTATTCCCTATTGTTGAACCTTTTTGCATGTAACCATAGAGGATTGGACGTTTGCGGGGTGCTATGTTTGCAAGTAACACGAAGATTGATGTTTTCAGTTGGTTTTCGTTGTTGTTTGATGGATACCCTTTTGATTTTAGTATTTTCGGACATTGTTAAGTTTCCAACATTTGTGATATAAATAATATGTATTTTATATATAATCCTCGTTAAATGCTGGTACTAGTCGTATCTAGACTAACACAACTTTCGTTCATGGAATGCGTTTATAAGCCTTAGACCGCGGTCGAGAGGGATGGTGCCGATGGTCGGACTGGTAGAAGTCTTGGATTCGTTCCACGGAGTTGGCTGGATGGACTGCAATGCTCGTCAAATTGTTGTGGTTCTCAATCGTTCTATGTTTATTCGGCCTAGGACGGTTTGAGGTGTAACAAATGGTCATACTGAAGCAACAGTAGTAAGCTTTTCACGGTCATCTACAATGGAATACAATTGTATATATATAGCAGATTACATGTGATATGTTTAGGAAAACTACAAATATGAGGTTGAATTTGGTTTGTGTGATTTGCCTTTTCTTTGTTTGGCGTCCCAAATAGTCTTCGGGTCAGTCTCACCCTTCTTCAACTCAATACATTTAGGCGTCGGACTAAAATCCACCATTCTTCTTCTCAAACTAATCAACTATAAATCAATTAACTATATTCTCTCCTGTATATATATGCAAAATTTAGTGAATATGTATGTTTGTTGCTATAAAATTTGAGCAGAGAATAATGTTCTTTTTTTTTGGGTCGACGAGCAGACAGTAATATTCAGAAAAGTCTTATTTCAAGAAGCGAAATTTTCTTTTTCTTCATCATTAACTAGTACATCACCAAAGACACCACTGTTGACGATATTTGTCAATCCCTGGTTAATATTTAGTGTTTATGGTTCATAGAGGCACATTAATAAACAGAGCAATAGCCACTCAAAACGCTAAGAAACTCGAGATAAATATGATAATCAAATTGTATAACTCAGATGAAATCATCCATTACAATATAGTCTCAAACGCTCAAAAAAAACAAAAGAGACTGCTAACAACACCGGATCTGCTTTAACGGTACTGCAAACACAAAAAGCAGATGAATTAGTAAACACTAACAATCACATGGTAACTGAAATATAATCAATCAATCAAAATTACTACCTTAATGAATCCAATTTCCTTGGCGTTACTGCGGAAGCACTGTCTACAGCAGTTAAGTCCATACTTCCTTATTAGCCCATGCGAGTTTCCGCACACACGGCTACACACATTTTTAAAAATCTTTTAGTTTGATTACAGTTTGATTGAAAAAGGCCAATTAATCAAAACGGATTCTTTTTCATCGAAGCAATCAAAGACAACATCATTATAGCATTTTCAAGCAAAAGTCTGTACATTCTGAATGAAGAGAAATGTAATCCTCTAAGGTTATGAAAAGAGAAGACAAGGCCCCTAAACAGTAACAGAACAGCAACAGGTCAAGACAAAGCTATTATAGAATGAACATAAGTACCAAATTACTCCACCGCTAACAGCATTAGAAGATCAGATTAAAAATAGACATTTTAAAAGACAGGATAGAGAAACACAAATCAAAAAGAGAGGACAAGAACAGAGTTATACCAGGTGCGGGAACCAGGCCCATACTTCTTTGGATGAGAGTTCCAAATCGCAGCAAAACCCATTGTTTTCGATTGTCAAAAGCTAGGAGGCGCGGCGTCAAAACCCTAAATTTCATAGGAGGCGCGACACAATCATGAATTTATAATACGTGCAGGTTGACCAAAAAGAATACGCATTTTTATTAAACTAAATGGGCCTTGGCCCAGTATCAGACTGGGAGATTTTTAAGTGTTCTTTTATAAGAACTCTTAAAAATATCTAATTTGGCAAAAAAAGAAGTTATAATCCACATTGCCACAGTATTGTGATTGGATTAATGGTTGGATCGGTGTAACCGGTTCAATTGACTTTTTAATTTTAATTTGATTTTAGATTAGAAAACTATATACAGTAGAACCTCTATAAATTAATACTCGGTAAATTAATAATCTCTACTAATTAAAAAATTTATTCGGTTTCGAATTAGACCGGTTCAAAATATGACACAAATCGATAAAATAATAAGATAGTAATTTTTTAGAAAATTCTATGTAAATATATGGTTCCATTAAAATCATAAATTAATAATATATCTATATATACATTTCATATAAGTACAAACAAAACATTATATTGTTGATTTTATATTCATAATAAAAATACCTCAATTTTTCTTAAAATTTCAATATATTTTGATAATATTAAGTAAAGTTATATCGAAAACCACTTATTAGTTATATGAAACATTAAAATATAAACTAAGTAATATAATAAAACAATATGAAATTCAAATTTCTAAAATTTTATAAATGTATTTAAAAATCAATAAATATCTCTATAAATTAGTATCCAACATTATTAATTTATAGAGGTTTTACTGTATATGTATAACTAAAAGTTATTTTATAAAACTTTATATAATTTTAGAATGTAAAATGATATGAAATAGGATAAAAATTTCAAACATAAAATAAAAATATTATGAAAACTAATTTATATATTAAAAACAAATATGAATTTCTTATGAAATCTTTTTAAAATTTGAAATCTTTTATTTTAAACTTCTTTTAACTTGAATTTGAACAAATCTCTAGAATAAGGAACAAATACAGCAAAACAAAAGGAAATTACACATTAAAATTGTATAAATAAAACACATAGATTAGGCATTTAGTTTATTGCTTCCAGTTTCCATTATCTAAAGTGTTCCAACTATTTATCATAGATTAGTCCTCTAGTGACGAACAATAATTATAACATAATCCATGTTGGTAGAAAAAGAATAAAAAAGCACAACTATAACTGTAACAAACAAATAAACAATAACTGAACCAGAAATCTATGTTTTGACTTTTTTTTTGGTTCCTAGACGTTCTGATATTTTCTCTTCTTGTCCCCCGATACAAATCCGTATAACAATGGCGCAACATATCTTTAATCAGCGTCCAATCTCAAGACGACCCATCACTCGCCTTTGTCGCAATGGTTTCTTCCTCCTCCCTCTCGCTCTACTTGTTCTCCTCGGTTTAGTCTTACCCTGGTTAGGATCTCCCTTATTATACAATACCTCCTCTTCTCCTTCTTTTCCTCCCTCACTCTCCTATTGGCGCGAATATTCCTTGACTCAAGCCACCAAATTTGTCGCTAAGAATGGGTCGACGGTGATTGTCTGCACCGTAAGCTATCCTTTCTTGCCTTTTCTCAACAACTGGTTGATTAGCGTTTCTAGACAGAATCATCAAGAAAATGTTCTTGTGATCGCTGAAGATTACGCTACTTTGTACAAAGTCAACGAGAAGTGGCCTGGTCATGCCGTTCTCATCCCTCCAGCACTGGATTCTCAAACCGCACAACATTTCGGTTCCAAGGTATATAGTTTCACCTTTTCCTTGAGATATAGCCTTAGCCTTCATTTATGTCTTGGACATGTTCGTTTTTAGGTATTGTTATTTCAAATTTTTACTTGATTACATGGATCATAAGTTTGTGCATCAAGACGAAACAAATTTTTACATGGTATCTGAACGCAGTAAACTCAAACGGATATAACCGATAAAAGTAAGATTCAGTATGAACGAATTTAAATGTTATCATATCGAGAGTGCTTATGGCCGTTAAACATACTATATCTGAAGTAGAATAAATCAAGACTAAAACATCAAGAAATATGTTATTCCGTTAATTTCTGATCAGTTTTAAATTAGAAACTTCTGATTTCTCGGAGTATATATAGTCCATTTTTGTGCACAAACAAAAAAAAATAGTTTATGTATTAATGTGATCATATATACGTGTGCAAAGAACTTATAGTGTGATACAGATCCCCCATTTTTATCTATTTTCCATCTTCGTATTAGGGTTTCTTCAAGTTTACATCTCGGAGGCCACAACATCTCTTGGACATTTTGGAGCTAGGTTACAATGTAATGTACAACGATGTTGATATGGTTTGGCTGCAAGATCCATTTCAGTATTTAGAGGGAAGCCACGACGCATACTTCATGGATGACTTGACTAAAGTATGTGAACATATTCACACATTCACTTTGACATGTCTGCAAGTTTACAGTTTTATTGTCATCTTATTCTCAGTCTTTATTTTGGTGCCTAGATTAAGCCTTTGAATCACACCCACGGTTTACCACCTCCGAATCGAAAAGGAGCCACTTATATATGTAGCTGCATGATTTTCTTGCGTCCCACCAATGGTGCAAAGCTTCTAATGAATAAATGGATTGAAGAACTTGGTTCCATATTTTGGGCTAAACCTAAAGAAGGAAATGATCAACCTGCTTTTAACTGGGCACTTAACAAAACAGCTCATGAGGTATGTATTGTTGCTTCCTCCAAGTTCCACAGTAGCCTGTTTTATTTTCATACAAAGATTTACTTAGCCAAATATTAGATCAAACTGTTTTAAGCTTAAAACTTTAGGAATCTCACATCAAAAATTAAGATGGGATCAAGACTAGTATGTAAGAGATATGTGTCAGTTCGTTTTATTAGAAAATAAATTTAATTTGGAAAACCATAAAATTTAATATAATATCTAAAATAATTTATAACAAACATGAGTGAATATACTAGTTGTCAATTAGTTTTCAGTTGAACATATAAAACTTAACAATGTTATAGAAGCATGAAGCATCCAAATATGATGAGTAGTACTATGAGATTCTAGTTTACTGAACCATAGAAGCTTGAAGCATCCAAATATGGTTTATTGTCAGTCATAGGATGAGATTTGGTTCAAAGTTGATTGTCATATTCTCGAGATCAAACTTCAAAAGTCGACTGAAGATTTTAGTACTATGAGATTCTAGCTCTATCTACTCATCATATTTCCTCTAATTAACTCATGACTGTTTGACTACAACTTAGATATTGTTCATTTGCTCATTCAGATGATCCTTTTGAATAAAACTGTAAATTAATGTTCTTTTATTACTAATATCCATATTGATCATCGGAATGAATCTTTAAAAGTAACCTGAAATTTTAACCCAAATCTGGTTGAATTTTGATGAAGCACCTAATTCATTGAAAATGATAAATACAAAAGACCATCTTCAAAACTTAAATAGATATATTTTATTTAAACTTAAAATGACTATTTAAATTTTAAAATCATGAAACACATTTCACGCCAAAAGATTGTACCAAATTTCATGCTTAAACCGTAAAATCATATTTTCCGTCAAAAATCATAAATTAAAATTTCCACCAAAACTATAAAATTATAATTTTCCTAAAATAAAATAAAAAAAAAA
The DNA here is from genome assembly GCA_016432835.1 of Brassica nigra. Lineage (NCBI taxonomy): Eukaryota > Viridiplantae > Streptophyta > Magnoliopsida > Brassicales > Brassicaceae > Brassica > Brassica nigra. The sequence goes on along the minus strand of CM028249.1, from coordinate 9,487,633 downwards.
CAAATCATATTTTCCGCTTAAAACCACAAAAATATTTTCCGTCTAAAATCACATTTCTCTGTCAAAGTTACAAAATTAAAGTTTCTTGCCAAAACCACAAGACTTACTTTTTGACAAAACAAAAATATCTCATTTCCAAAAATCATATAATCACATTTTCACTCAAAACCACAAAAAAATATTTTCTATCAAATGAAAAATCAATTTTCTGGTCAAAACCACAAAATCACATTTTTTGACAAACCATTGAAATCATTTTCCTGCCAACCACAAAAGTATAAAAATATATTTTCCGTTAACAGAAAAATCGCATTTTTTTCCAAACTCACATAACACATTTTCCGCCAAAACTGGAAAACTAACCAGAACTAATATTTTTTGTCCGAACCACAAAAATACATTTTCTCACCAAAATTGCAAAATTACATTTTCCGTTAAAACTGTAAAATTATATTACATACCAAAGCTGGTCTTTTTTTGTCACTGAAAAATACTTTACTAAAAGAAATATGGAAACCGGCCCAAAGGCCCAGCCCATACGAGTTTTGTTACACAAAGGAGTTTCTGAGAACGGATTTCGCAAGAACATCCGCCTTTTCGTTATTCGATCTAGAGATATGCAGAAAAGAAATTGAAACAAATACAGAAGATAGGGTAAGGATGTTGTTGATGATTCCCACCAATTCCTTTCTCCGTGTCTTGTTGACGATTGCTCCTATGAGCGTTAGATTATCTGAGCAGAGTCTGAGATTTGGGATCTCCAGGGCGGTAGCCGTGCAAAGAGCCTCCCTTACTGCTAGAGCTTCTGCTATCAATGCGGAATTCACAAAATCTTGAGTCGAAGCTCTCTGTCTCACTGCGATTTTCCGAGGGTCTGTAGAAGATCCAGGCTAGACCTACCTTGTTTCTCGATGCATCACAAGCTGGTAAATCACATTTTATTACCATAACGGAAAATAACATTTTCCAGAAAATTTTAAAAATCATTTTAAATTACAAAATAGTATTTTCCACAAAAACACATTTTTCCAGAAATGGTCATAGAATTGTATTTTTGGTAAAATTTCAAAATCAAGTTATATAATACTACATTTTGATGATAAATTATTAAAATAATATAGTTAAGACTAGAATTTAAAATATAACTTGATCAAAGTATGTGTATTTTTACTTATTTTTATTTAAAACTCATTTAGATAAAAATAAATATGTATAACAATTAATTAAACAAACAAATGTTCATTCAATTGATACATCAAAATAATATCCAATAATTGAAAGAAACAACATTCAGTAGACCATTTTATTGGAAAAATAAAATGGACTATATACCTAAATGTAAATTTCAGATGAGAAAACGAACAACCCCTTTTATATTTTCCATAAAGAACAATCCACTATATATGTTTAGTCTAAAATGTGGTTATTTCGTGTTTGATTTGACTCTTAAACTCTTTTATGATATATATTTATGTTCTGTTCAGGTAGATGTTTACTTGCTTCCGCAAACAGCTTTCCCATCAGGAGGATTGTACTTTATGAACGAAACATGGGTTAAAGAGACAAAAGGGAAACATGCCATAATCCACAATAACTATATTATCGGTTACGACGAAAAAATGAAACGCTTTCGCGATTTTGGTCTATGGCTAGTTGATGATCATGCTCTTGAGTCGCCTCTAGGAAAATTACAGTGAATTGGAAAACGCAAAAATATTGTTTGTTTTTTTTTGTCTAATTTCTTCGTGTTATCTTGAGATTAAAACTAATTTCAATTCTTTGCATCAAATTGATAGTAATTTATGTAGTGATTCCTTTTTTGTATATTTTTTTATATTTTGTATAGTTACTGTCTAGAGAAAACAAATTGTTGAAAGACCAAATAATTATTTAAGATTACTAAATGGGAATCTAACAAAATGGACAACAGAAAAATATTTATTTATATGGTATACAGCGACAACATATACTAAAATATTTGATTCGTAATTAATCGATCACATGGCACAGACGTGCCAACAACTAACAAGATTTGTTTTATTTGTTTATCGCGATGAGTCATGTTTTGTTCATGCAAGCCATTGGAACACACGCTCGTGGTTAATGTACTCATTTCTTGGATTGTTGAACTTCGAAATAGGAAGCATTTCCGCAAATTTCAACTGCGTTTTAGGCTTTTAGCCTTATTGTGACGTTTTATCTACACATAATGCACGCAACACGAAACATCAAACCCCATAATAATGTAAATTTGTTTATAAAAGAACACATTTATCATAGTGTAGGTAATCTCTTATTGTGGTATACATTATTAAATTTATAAATTAATAATAATGGATATTGAGTATCTCTCTACACGTTGTCATTCCTGAATCGTGTCGCTGACTTTTTGTTTTCTACTAAAATGACTGCTTTTTGTTTCTCATATTTTCCCGTTTTTGGATCCGATCCCAACTTACGAACATTTTCTCACCAATTTTGATTCATCTCCGGCTACAACAATGGGGCAGCAGCAGCAACAACGTCCAATCTCAAACCGTCCCATTTCATTTCTAAACCGCAACGGTCTCTTCCTCCTCCTGCTAGCTCTCTTGGTTCTCCTCGGTGTATGCTTACCTTTGTCAGAGTTTCCCTTATTCATTTTTCCAAACAGAACCTCAGCTTCTTCTTCTTCTCCTCCTTCTCCTTCTTTTGTGGTCTCTGACTGGCGCGACTATACCCTTGCTCAAGCGGCCAAGTTTGTGGCTAAGAATGGGACGGTGATTGTCTGCGCAGTTAGTTATCCTTTCTTGCCTTTTCTCAACAACTGGTTGATTAGCATTTCTAGACAGAACCATCATGAAAAAGTTCTTGTGATCGCTGAAGATTATGCTCTTCTATACAAAGTTAACGAGAAGTGGCCCGGTCACGCCGTTCTCATTCCTCCAGCGTTGGATCCTAAAGCCGCACACCATTTTGGTTCCCAGGTACACCGAGATATTCACCTTGTCGTATGCAATGTCTTTCTCTAGCTTGAAAGATGGATCCTTACAAATATCTTGGATGTTCGCTTATTAGCTAGTGTTATTTCACTCGTAGGATCATAAGTTTGTGAATCGATTTTGCCTCCCCGTTTTTTTTTCTTGCTAATTTTTACATCCCCTGTTTTGATTGAATTTTTGAATCATATTTGTATACCCCTGTATACGGTATAAGTGCCTATCAGCTCTCTTAAATGCCTTGCGGTAATTATCCCTTGAAAGTACAAGTTTTTTTTTTTTTTGAAAGTTACAACTTTAACCATAATGAATTATGATTGATTAGTTTTAAGACAAAATGAATGATCTGGTTCAAGTGTAGGGATCATATGTATGTAATGCACTATATGTCCATACCAGGTTCTATTCTTCTATCCCCAGTTCGGTGCCTATTCATAACTACTATATACACACCAAAAAGGATTGTAACTGAAGATCTTAAATTTCTATTCTTATTGTAACTGATCTTTAATTTATTAAGATATTAATATTACATAATATAAAAAATAAATGTTGATATATTAAGTATAATTTCTATTATGCGCAAACTTTTTTTTGAAAATATTACGTTCAAACTTATCCATCAAACTTTTTTGATTACTTTTAATCATAATATTATAAAGGAAGAATTATTTTTATACTTCACTTTTGGTATCATTATTCATGTTTACTTTATATAGATGGACATTTTCAAATATACCTAAATATGAAGTTTCATTAAAGAGATAAAGATCATTTTACCCTTGCTTTATAGATTATGTATAAATAATTATTTTTAAAATAATAAAATAAATAAATAAAATTTTTAATAGTTCGAATTATACGTTTTCATTAGAAATTTTTATAAAAATGTTTTGAAATTATAATTGATTTTTTTTTCTTTCAAATTTTCTTTTCGATGTTCGAGCCATGTTCGATGATGGGCTTATAGCAATACTAGCTCTTGTCACTGTGATAATAATCTACAAAAATAAATTCTATGTGAATAGTCCGATGTTCTAAGCAATTTTATCATCTCTGATTAGGGTTTCTACAATCTTACTTCTCGGAGACCACAACATCTCTTGGACATTTTGGAGCTAGGTTACAATGTTATGTACAATGATGTTGATATGGTCTGGCTACAAGATCCGTTTAAGTATTTACAGGGAAGCCATGACGTATACTTTATGGATGACATGACTGCGGTACGTAACTGCACCTTTGGCACTTTAGAGTATTTATTTGTCCTTATTATCTGTTGATCTTGGTGCTGTCAGATTAAGCCTTTAAATCACTCTCATGGTTTACCACCGAGTCGAAACGGAGTGACTTATGTATGTAGCTGCATGATTTTCTTGCGTTGCACTAGTGGTGCAAAGCTTCTATTGAAGAAATGGGTGGAAGAAATTCGAGCTCAGCCTTGGTCTAACACTGAAGCAAAGAAACCACATGATCAACCTGCTTTTAATCGCGCACTTCACAAAACAAAGGTATGTGATTGCTTCCTCTAAATTCAACATTTACTTTCTGTAAATTTGTCATAAACTTCTTTTACCCAATGGTTGGGTTTAATGATATTAATGCTTTGAATCATTAAAGAATGTGTTATGATTCTATATTGGACGTTAGAGGAAACCCAATGTGAGATAAACGAACTACTCCAATCAATCACATGAATACCTTAAATGAATTAAAATTATACTCAATTTCCATTAGTAAAATTGTTTTATTTTATTTTTATTAATAAAATTTTGATTATCTTTTCAATTTAAATTTCCTTTGTAGAAAACCATATAATAATAAAAAGAAAACATTCTATAGATTTTTTTATATATAACAAAGTTTTTACTTTATATGTTCCCTGAACAACATAAATAAAATCTCTATAATATTATTTGAGAAGTCAATTTCCTTCGCGTCACCCGTATGTTGATTCTCACGGAGTTCAATTACACAGATAGTCTATATGAATTAAAATTATACTCAATTTTCATCATAAAAATTATTATCTTCTTCTTACAAATAAAAGTGTAATTATCTTTTATAAAACCAGATAAATAATAAAATGGAAATATTATATAAAAGAATTTTATTTTATTTTTTCCAAAACATAAAAAAAAGAAAATATCGGTAAATTTTCAAAACTATAGTTTCATATATATAAAAATTCCAAAATATTAGAAAAATAAAAATTGATATTTTTAATAATATTTATCAATTATGAAAATATAATTTTTCTGACAAAAGAATAAAAGATAAATTTTATTATAAACAGAATTAGCAAAATCTTTGAATAATAAAAGAGTTTATAATTTATTTTTAAATAATATTTTATTATGATCATAATTTTGATCAAATGATTGAAAAGGAAATAATTTTAAATAAAATATATTGATAACTATTATCTTTTTTTTTTCAAATCACATGCCAAATTAAGAAAATACAAAATTATTAAATAAAATATACATAAATTAAAATTATATCTAGTTGCCATTACTAAACAATGTTTTAATTTTAATTTAATTTTCAGAAAACTATAAAATAATAAAAGATATATTTATAAAATATTTATTGATTTGTATATATAAAACAAATTTTATTTGATCTTACTTTTATTTTCCTAAACAATATAAATAAAAATAAATATTTAGAAATTTTCAAAATATACATGTTTATACATAAAACATCATTTTAAAAATATGTATTCTAGCTTATTGTAACCTAGATTATTGTTTTCAACTTACCGGCCGATGTACTTCTCCAATTTGCCCATTGGTGATAATCGTTATATATTTTTGATTTCAAAAACAAATTTAAAAAAATATGAAAATAAAGAATATATATTTGTTTTTAAAATAATACTTTATCGTGATTATATTTTTGATCAAATGATTAAAAGAAGATAATTTTAAGCAATATAACTGATCATCTAATATCATATTTCTCAAATCACATGCTAAATTAAGAAAAATGCAACAAATTTAAATACTATTTTACTTAATTTCCATTGATATAAATTATAAAACGTTTTCATAATTCTAAATAAGTCAGTAACAAATTAATAGGATTTATTTATTTTATATGTATTCATATATGTACATGAATTTTCAAAATATTATAGATAATATTTATCAATGCAACATATATCAAATTTTATTTTATTTATAAAATATGTTTAGAAATCTAAGAGGATTAACCAAATTAAATGAAGCTAATAAAATAAAAATTTAATTTTAACTTAATTAGAAATTTTTGAATTTGAAAAATATATGGAGCTCAACATACCATACATGAACCAATCCAAATTATTATTTATGAAATCACATATCTAATTTAAAAAAGAACATAATGATACTTAATACAATTTTATATCTCATAATATAAATTAGAATGACTTAACATGTAAACATTTATATCAATGAATGGGAAAATAATTATACTTAATACAATTTGATTTATTCATCATCAATATAAATTATAAATTTACCTAAAAATTACTAACAACTATTATGATCTAATTATTTTGTAAATATTTATGATGTGCACGAGCAAGGGAGAATCTCCTAGTTGTTATTAAGTTAAGCATCCATAAAATTTAACTTGATATTATTATCTAGTTTGTTAAGTAAAGTTAGATATTCTAAGTAAAGTGTGATTCAGTTGAAGATTGTATGATGATATCCCACATCTTTGATGGAATATTAGGATCACACATTAGAAGTTAGACTAAATTTTTGTACTAGGAGATTTTTGAACTTTACCTACTCATGAATGCTCGATTACGACTTTGTTAGTTTCAATCTCAGATGTAAAATTTCCCTACTCTTTCGTGATTTTATATTATCCAGGTAGATGTCTACTTGCTTCCACAATCAGCTTTCCCCTCAGGAGGATTGTACTTCATGAACGAGAAATGGGTTAATGAGACAAAGGGAAAACATGTGATAGTTCACAATAATTACATTGTCGGCTACAACAACAAGTTGAAACGCTTTCAAGATTTTGGTCTGTGGCTAGTCGATGATCATTCTCATGAGTCACCACTGGGAAAATTAGAGTAAAATTCGATTGCACCGAAACATTTCATCTCTTTTGGTTGTTATCCTGACGCTAACACGCGATATCAATTATTTGCTATTTCTTTTTGCTACTCAGGTTAGTCCAAGAACAAAATAATGAAGAGAAGAAACAGAAGGAAAGAGAGTGAAAATATACGAAAGCAGGGGTCAAAAACGGAACTTTCTCTAGAGGATTTCTTATACACAAAAAAACAGTGAATCTTAAAATTATTGCTCGAAGATGTATTCAGATACAATTTTTTTGCTATGATAGTAAATCAACACTATAATATCACAAGCATCTCTAGATAATGACACTTAGGCATTTCGGAGATTAACATATCAGCTAGCTAACAGTCAAAAGTTGCGTCAGTCGTCAAATATGCCTCTCTAATCAAAACTAATTTAACTTCTACAATTCATCAAGACCATCCAGTACGTCATCTAGTAATCTGTCTCCTGTAACTACTGTAGTTGGTGAACAGGTTCGAGGTGAAAGTAAGGCAACTGGTAATGAAAGATGTAGCAGTTATCTTTGGAAGTAATTCTTTTGCTGCTTTAAAATCATCCGAAGAAGATGATGTTCTCTCAGATGATTCATCAGAGAAGGACCAATCGCTTCACACTGACGATCATTTGACAGTTTCTAGTAAAAAAGGACTTTGAGAGATCGTCCTGTGAAAACTTCTCAAAAAATCTAATGTAAGTAATATGTCTTCTTCTCCTTTTGGTAGGGGTCGTTGAAATAAACACAGCCGTAGGCGTAGGGGACGTGGAAGCTGAGGCTAGTTCTCTGGTTTTTTTCTCATTCCCTCCACTTTTAAATGTTTCTTATCAAGATCTTATGGTCTTTCTTCTATCTTCATGCTTGTTGTTGGTTTAAGTGCTTCATGTAATCATGTTGCTATCTTTATAAAACTTTGTTTCACTGTGTTCAATGCAGGTCATGTTTCATTTTTATTTAAATAATAATTATAATCTAAATATAGAAAACTGGAGCAATTTGTTTATTTTAACTTTTTAAGCCATCAATTAAAGCTTCGAAACATTTTTGATATTAACAAATAGTCCACTTCATTGTAAACGAGTTTCGGCATCCCACGGTCATACCGGCTGTAAGGTAAACCGGGTCGAGACCCTTCACTTTTCCCTTTGCGTCTTCAACTTCCGCCGAACAATGCTGACATGACTGTAGTACCCATCGCATAAAAAAGTGAGTTTGTTATGTCCTAAATTATGTCCTAAATTGAAGTAAAAATTATCGCACTGACACTAATACTAATGTTGTTCTCTGTTTTCTTTGATGTAACAGTAGCAAAAAAGTTCATCAAGTGAGAGATGTATATGTTTAAAGCTGAGCCGTGGAAGTGAAGGCCATGGCTATAAGTGATTTGTTGTTATGTTAGTTTTTAGCTATAAGAATTGATTTGCCGTAGAGGTTAGTGTATGTTCAATCATTTCAACGGCTATACTGCTCTGTGACTAGTATTTTGATACCAGTAGTCTAGACAAGAGCAGGATCCATCCGTCTTTGAAGTAATGGAACCGAACATGATCTCTCACAATACTCTGAGTGTTAAAAACCTTTGAGATTTGTTTAGTAACCTCGTGGCAATCGCTGTAGACGCGTAGATTCTTAATACACAGATTGGAATTTGAGGTGGTAAGCTTATCAGACCAAAAGCAATAGCGAGCTTCTCACTGTGCAGCCTGAGGGAATATACTCTTTGCTTGAGATTATCTGTTATGGCGGGAAAACATAGTTTCTAGGTTTTTGCGGAAACCCAAGAATCATTGTATTCCATGTTCTAGCTCATCCATGTGTAGCAAACCCAATAATCATTGTATTCCATGAAGCCAAGCCACGTTTTTGTATCCTTTGGAACACTTGCGCAGCCATTCCCAACGACCCGCATTTGCAATACATTTCGACCAACGAGTTCTTGACCAGAACATCCATAGCAACATCCAAGTCACATCTTCGAACCAGAAACGGGTGTGCCTAAGTACCTAGCGACAAATATACGAGACCAGCACACACATTCAGAACACTCTGCATTGTATAACCATCTGGTTCGGACGACTTCTGTATCTCTCGGAACAGCTCTAACACTGAAGCATACTCTCCAACCCGAACCAGAGCATCAATCATCAAGCTCCACGAAACAAGACTTCTCTCAGGCATATAATTAAAAACTTTCTACGCAAAATCCAAACAACATACACAAGAACCATGCAAATGAATTAAACCGTTGTTCACATATACACCTCCACCAAGCCCATGTTTCACAACCTGACAATGAATCTGTTTCCCTTGTGATAATCCGAATACATAAGCGCAAGATTTCAAGACAAACGAAAATGTGTGCTTATCCGGAGCCGACTTTCCTCTCTCTAACATTTTCCGGTAAAGCAGAAAGGCTTCTTCTTTCCTAGAGAACGTCATGAGCACATGCTCTGATGAGTGTGTTCCACATGAAGGAGCTATGGTTTTCTTGTTGTATCCAATCGAAAACATGGTTGCAGGTGGAACAACACATGTAGGATATCGTACATGCATAATTGTTCATCTAAGGATATCATACATGCAGAACTCTTCATAGATCCGAGTACTATGGGGTGAGTTTCATCGTGAAACTGCATGTGAAGTTGTTCATCAATATCCGTGCATACGTTCCATGCAGCTTATCATTATTTGTAATGGAAATATAGGTAATATGAAAATGTATCCAGTCTAGTGTTAGAAAATAAAAACACATGTTATCTCTTGGAGTGGGATTGTATGTGACAGATTGCGATATATATCAGATAGATAGATATCCTATAATCTTCTAAAACTTAAATGACTAGATTAGATGACAACCAAAAACAAGATCATATAAATCTTCATCTTCATATTAAACCTAATTTGATATTTAATACATCTACTCTAGAGTAAGGATGATTTAACTAGCATCATATTATAACTTTTTCTGTTTCAAAATCTCCTTAAATTGTGTTGTTTGTTTGTTTATGTTTTATGTAAGCTACTAAACCTAATTTGACATCAATAAAATCGTTTGTCAGCAAAAATAAGAAGAATTAAAATGAAATAAAATATAAATTTTATCAAAGTGCCTAAACACCAAACTTTAAACAGCTAATATTTGTCGTAAAAAAACAGCTAATATTTTTCATATAAAATCTAAATTATTAATTAAGCTGGAAAAATCTGCGTTGATTTTCGTTGCCAGATTATTGGACTACGGGTCTCAGTCCACTTCTCAGTTTTCTTATGTATGAAAAAGTCTGTCGAGAAAATATTTTCTATCCAATTTTGATGAACGAGTTGACCATAAGTTCGTACATTTGATTCATTTTGTTTAAAAAGAAATACAGATATTATTTATTTTAAACTGTATCATTGTTTTCAATTATTTAATTTAAGTTATTATAGTAATCAACCACAACCAAACTTATGTCAAAGATATAATAAATAATAAAAAAACTAAAAGTATTTTGTATTATTTATCTAATTCATCAAATCATCATAAAAATAAAAAAATACTGTATCTTTGATCATGATCATAATATTGTTATGATATAACTAACTTTAAACATAAAAATAATCCAGGATTAAAATATACATTATGATTGTCAATTAATCTAAACTTGTCTAAATCAATAACACTTTAATTTGCTTTCATATTTTCAAAAAAAATTATAATAAATCATACAAATATTTTTAAAAATATATTTACAAAACTAAGACAGTAAAACTCAATGCAATTAACTCCAAGAATATTATTTTATCTATTTAAAACGCAAAACAGTTATAGCTCAAATCAAAAGAATAACTTGAATCCAATTAATATATACCAAAATAAATAAGTGAACTAGTTATTTTTTTATAAATTAATATATAATTTTGATGTATAGCTGAGAAACGACATATTATCATTTTAAACAGTTTATGTATTTTCGTTAATGTAAATTATACAATGAAATCAATTTTAAAAATAAATGAAAGTAGAATAAGAATTAATTCGTTAATTTAAAAATACTTATACATGAGTCCAGGAGAATTGTACATATTAGTAATTACTTAATTTAAAAATAGTAATTAATAATTAGTTAATTAATTAGTAAAACTATGTTCGTGTATTTTTATTTTAAACTAGTGATATTCACTGATTCATATGTTGTATTCTTACTTAAATTTATAATTTATTATATGTTCTTAGTAAAGAAAATATGTTAAATAAAATATATAAAAATAATATTTTCTGATCTTTTATAGTGGTTTTGATCGTAGTATATTATTTTGTTTGAAGTTGTTTAGTTCAAAGTAGAATAGTATAAGTAGTTGTTACTAATCGATTAATAAAAATAGAATAAAAATCGATAGTGAGAAAAGTTAATTTAGTTGGAATCTTAAATACTCATGTCATAAACTGAGCTTTCTTTCAAGAAATGTTTGAAGGTGTTAAACCGAGAAAGTTGATTAACGCATGTAAAAGCACCACCGAAAAGAAATGATGCATAAAAACTACTACTGTAAAAGTAAGCAATCATTAACGGTAAACTGAAATAAGAAATCGTGTACCTTCCCATTAATCAACAACATATCAACCCCAATATCTCACCCATTTCTTAATATTTGAGGCTTGCCAAAATTGTTGTAGCCTAGTCTTAATATCTCTACACCGATTTGTCTTCAACTCCGAGCAATGAAACTGAGAATTGACAATGATTGAATTGGAAAAGTAAAGAGATTATCGTCCGAACTCTCACACCGCCTATACATATACAATGAAACTGAGAAAGGGAACTAAAGAAGCATTCAATAAGAGATAGTGGGATGAGTGAGATTTCTGGATTGATTATATGAACAATTACATCGATTGTTAAAGAAGAAGAATTGTAGAGGCTATATTCTCCATCGTCAACATCAAATACAAAGAATTCCTATAAACCAGTGTTTTGAAACCTAATCCGGACATTGAATCGGATGATTTACCGGATCACTGGATCATTGGATCAACCGCGGATGAATCGTGGATTAATAAATGAATTAGTTTTATTATATAATAATATATTAATTAGCTATGAAAACAAATATATATATATAAACTAAAGTTAAGTATTTTAAGTGTACATACAAAATATTAAGAAATAGTTTAGACTATTTAAAAAATTGTAACATAAGAGTTATGACATCTAAAAAATCAAGACATAAAATTAAACTTCCAATCCAAAATAAACCAAGATTAAAACATCATTGTAATAAATTATCAATAACAAAATAAACTAACACCAGATCACATCAACTAATTTTGGTTTTCTCTAAATTTTAAAACTTACCAACAAAATTTTATAAATTTGTCACTTCATCATCTTTGGGCTATTCTTCAGCAAGAGCATTCTCTAATTTATTATAATCAAGCTCGCCAGGTTTTTCTTCTTCAACAATCCAAAACTCTGTTTTGTAATTCACATGATCATATGATTTTATTCTTTTGATCTGTAAATTAAAAATGTAATGATTTGTTATAAACTAAGTTAAATAAAAATAATTTATTCACCTTTCTTGCAAACGTAAATTGTAGTGTAGAGGAATAATAAGCCTCATCGTGCTTTAGTCTGTTTTACGGACGTGCGGCTCAAGCACAATCATGACTCACCTTTCTTGCAAACGTAAATTATAGTGTAGAAGAAAAGGAAGCGACAATAAAACTGAAAATTTTAAATTTTAATTAGAAATTTAGAATATAAAAATAATTTTAAAACATAACTTGAACTAAAAATAGTAAAAAAAAAAATTATATATTGGTTCAACCAGCTGCAACATGTATCGGGTTTTAGTGAGTTTTTGTGTGTTTTATGGGTTTTTCACAAAACCCAAATTCGATTTATATTGGGTCACCGGATTTATCGGTTCAACTACGGATCCGGGTCAGATTCAAAACACTCTTATAAACGTTTGGACTTGTATGAAGAAAAAATTAAAACCCCAATTTATTTCACAATTAATACCAAAATTCATTAAATTTAAATTGAGAAAATATTTTAATTATTAAAAAGAAAATGCCGCATGGCATTTTTTCCTCCAAGGAGATAAAAAAGCCTACTTTATTAGTATAGATATGTACACGAACAAAGTTGCGTTTCATCTCAAAACCAAAAGTTATTATTGGATCACCATGTCTCCTGCAATTAGAATGATGAGCATGACACTCTTTACATATTTTCTACTTGACCGCCACTTGTCTCATCATTCCCTCCTAGTGGCTTCACCGTTGACTTATGCCAGCGTCGCATTAATTCATCTTCTTCTCGAATCTCTAATACTCAGCTCAGAACATCATCTCCTTACGCCGACATCGTCTTTGATTCCTTCCAGTATGTTATTGATTTAGCAATCGGTACTCCTCCTTTCGTGATAGTAGCTACCTTAGACACAGGAAGCCGCGTCTTCTGGACAAAATGTTTTTTTTCTTTTCTTGTCATGAGTGCCCTATACGAGACGGTACAAAGAGAGAATATGCGATGGCAGTTACTTGTCCCTTTGAGGTAACCTACGGAGACGGAGGCTATAGAAGAGGAATATTTGCAACTGAGACTGTCATGATCAGATCAACTTCAGGCGAACACTACAAGAAAACAGGCTAATACCGAGGGACAAAATCGTCGGTATGTCATCGGAATAACCGTATTCCGACGACATACCGAGGAAATATATCCTCGGAATTTCATTTTTCCTCGGAATTTCTTCGGAATTTTCTGACGGAATTCCGAGGAAACATAATTCCAAGAAAACTGTGAGGACCATGGTTCGTCGGAAATATCCTCGGAAAATTCCGAGGAAGCCTGTCTTCGGAAAATTCCGAGGAACACTGCCCTCAGAAAATTCCGAGGAACAATGCCCTCGGAAAATTCTGAAGAAGCCTGCCCTCGGAAAATTTCGAGGAGCTCTTCCTCGGAATATCCAAAAAAAATATTAAAAAAAAAATAAATTAAATTTTGCAATTTAAATTGAAAATATAAAAATATTTAATAAATATATAAATGATTTTATAATATAAAAATAGATTTTATATACAAAAACGTTTTCATAACCACAAAATAATTATAAAAATAGTTTTAATATATAAAAATAGTTTAATAATTACAAAAATAGTTTTAATATATAAAAATAGTTTAATAATTACAAAAATAGTTTTAATATGTAAAAATAGTTTAATAATTGCAAAAATAGTTTTAATATATAAAAACTAGTTTAATAATTATAAAAATAGTTTTAATATAGAAAAATAGTTTAATAATTAAAAAATAGTTTTAATATGTAAAAAATAGTTTAATAGATACAAAAATAGTTTTAATATATAAAAATAGTTTAATAATTTCAAAATAGTATTAATATATAGAAAATAGTTTAATAATTAAAAATAGTTTTGATATACAAAAAACGTTTTCATATTATATATACATAATTATCAATTAGATTTTTATAACCACAAAATTAATAAAAACTTAAAAAAAAATTCCATACCATAATCAAACTCTCAATAACAACAAATAATCACAATCCTCACAAAAAAACCATAATCAAACTATCACTACACAATCACACCATTCAACCTAACAAAATCTATAAAATCACCCTAACACCATAATCAAACTCGATTTTCGAATCTAAAAGAGAGGGATAGTGTCCTTACATGATTTGGGAGTGGAATTGAGGAGAAATCCACTTGAATCGCCGGAAATCGTCGAAGGAGGAGAGGGAGAGGCGGAGTTCGCGAGGAAGAGGAAGAGAGAAATGGGGAAGAAAGGTCTGCTCGACCTAATTATAAAATGAAAATTCGACGGCAAATGTCCGTCGAATTTCCTCGGTATAATTTAATAGGTTCCTCGAATTTCCTCGAAACCATTAATTTAATTTTCAAATATTTGGCGGTTTGGGTTGCGGGTAAATGAAAATAGTCCGAGGAAAGTATCTTCCTCGAATTTCCTCAGAATATTCGAGAGAATTCGAGGAAACATGGTTTGGGGTTTCAAAACATCAATTTTTGCCGTATTTCATTTCTTATACAAATGTAATGCATACCATTGAGGATTCTTTGTATAGATGATCATAAACCATGAAATAACAAAATTTCAAAATAATGGTAAGTATTCCCTTTAACGTTTATTAAAGTGTATAAGTGTTTCTCTTATGTTGTGTGGTTTTCGTTCATGCAATCGTAAAAGTGTTTGTTATCGTGTAAAACACCAAAGTTTGACTTCATAATCTGGTTAAGACACTTAATGAAGGTTATATCGTGTTATTCAATCCAAAACGTTGTTTTCGGTTTAAAACTCCTAGTTCCTCGAATTTCCTCAGAATATTCGAGGGAATTCGAGAAATACTGAAAACCAGTTTTTCGAATATTCTGAGGAAATTCGAGAATCAGGGTTTTAAACAAAACCAGTACCTTCTCAATTTCCTCGAATATTCGAGGAAATTCGAGAAACATGGCTTGGGGTTTCAAAACATCAATTTTTTGCCGTATTTCATTTCTTATACAAATGTAATGCATACCATTGAGGATTCTTTGTATAGATGATCATAAACCATGAAATAACAAAATTTCAAAATAATGGTAAGTATTCCCTTTAACGTTTATTAAAGTGTATAAGTGTTTCTCTTATGTTGTGTGGTTTTCGTTCATGCAATCGTAAAAGTGTTTGTTATCGTAAAACACCAAAGTTTGACTTCATAATCTGGTTAAGACACTTAATGAAGGTTATATACATGTTATTCAATCCATAACGTTGTTTTGGTTTAAAGCCTAGTTCCTCGAATTTCCTCGAATATTCGAGGAATTCGAGGAAATACTGAAAACCAGTACCTTCCTCGAATTTCCTCGAATATTCTGAGGAAATTCGAGGAACAGGGTTTTAAACCGAAAACCAGTACCTTCTCGAATTTCCTCAGAATATTCGAGGGAATTCGAGAAACATGGTTTGGGGTTTCAAAACATCAATTTTTGCCGTATTTCATTTCTTATACAAATGTAATGCATACCATTGAGGATTCTTTGTATAGATGATCATAAACCATGAAATAACAAAATTTCAAAATAATGGTAAGTATTCCCTTTAACGTTTATTAAAGTGTATAAGTGTTTCTCTTATGATGTGTGGTTTTCGTTCATGCAATCGTAAAAGTGATTGTTATCGTGTAAAACACCAAAGTTTGACTTCATAATCTGGTTAAGACACTTAATGAAGGTTATATACGTGTTATTCAATCCATAACGTTGTTTTCGGTTTAAAATCCCTAGTTCTCGAATTTCCTCGAATATTCGAGGGAATTCGAGAAATACTGAAAACCAGTACCTTCCTCGAATTTCCTCGAATATTCTGAGGAAATTCGAAACCAAAGGTTTTAATCTGAAAACCAGTACCTTCCTCGAATTTCCTCGAATATTCCGAGGGAATTCCGAGGAAACATGGTTTGGGGTTTCAAAACATCGATTTTTTTGCCGTATTTCATTTCTTATACAAATGTAATGCATACCATTGAGGATTCTTTGTATAGATGATCATAAACCATGAAATAACAAAATTTCAAAAATAATGGTAAGTATTCCCTTTAACGTTTATTAAAGTGTATAAGTGTTTCTCTTATGATGTGTGGTTTTCGTTCATGCAATCGTAAAAGTGATTGTTATCGTGTAAAACACCAAAGTTTGACTTCATAATCTGGTTAAGACACTTAATGAAGGTTATATACGTGTTATTCAATCCGCAAAACGTTGTTTTCGCGGAAATTCCGAGGAAATTCCCGACATACTGAGGAAATTCCGAGGAAAACCTACGGCTTTCCAACGGCTCTCTAACGGCTATAAAATGTCCTCGGAATTTTTAAAATTCCCATCGATTTTTTCCGACGAACATGGTTTTCTCTGTATTCCCTCGGAATATACCGAGGAAATATGTCTTCCTCTGAATTTCCTCGGAAAATTCCGAGGAAATTCCGAGGAAACCATATTTCTCGGTTTCCTCGGTATTTCCTCGGTTTTTGGTCAGAAAATTCTGAGGAACTTATTTTTCCTCGGTATGTCCCTCAGAATAACGATGTTTTCTTGTAGTGGAAGACACGCTACAGGCGTTGTTGGTCTAAATTGGGGATCTTTATGAATTGTCTCTCAGATGGGTGAAGACATGCTAGGTCTCATGACTTATTGCTTTAATGGTGACGAAAATCAAGGCGGCAAGCTCAACTTTGGAGGTGATGCTATTGTGTCAGGAGACCGGACCGTATCAGCCAATATGTTTAGGAAGAAGAGGATCCCCATATGTATTACCTTAAACCTAGACGCTGTCAGCGTTGGGAAGACTCGCATTGAGACACTGGGATCTTTCCAGTGGTCACAATGCATTTCCAAGGTGGTGCGGATCTTGTTTTGGGTAATTACAACACATATAGGGCGTTTGGAAAATCACTTGTCTGATGATTTTATGTGATGATCAGCGAAGACCAGTTTTTGGTAACAGAGCACAAACCAATTTTTTGGTTGGGTATGATCCTTCTTAACTATTGGTTTCTTTTAGACCCACCAATTATTCTGTGTTGTGGAGTTAGACAAGAGAGTCATTTTCATTAATAAGACCATAGAAAATGGATTTGTTTATGTGAATGAGTTGTTGAGTCGCAATTATTATAAATCATAAGTAAGCTTTTAGACAGAGCTCCGTGCCATATCTCCAAGAACTCATGCATCACTTTACTCTCTTTCTCCATTGATAATTTAGAAAATACTCAACCTGTTTTCAAATCTTGCTCGCTTTGAGGTTGAATTAACTATGACTGATTCAAGTTTGGATGTTTAGTTTGTTTTAGTTCAAGCGATAAAATGAATTTCAGATTTTAGCAAATCTTTACGAAATGATTAGAAGGTATTCGAAGAGATTTGAGAAACGGTTTTTCTAAGAAAACTTTTTTCTTTTGTATAAAGTAACACATGATCATCAATTACGCCAGCATTTTATGATCGATATCATTGGCCTCGCTATATATAGTTCTAGTATCTCATATCATCTCACGGAGTAAAGAAGGGTAGATCGAGAGATAGGAGGAGATGAAGAGTTTCATGGACACTGACTGGAAAAGTATAGAGAGTTGAATAAATCGTCGACAACTAAACGGTGTGAGTTAAGCAACAGCGTAGGGAAACCCTGAAATCTTAGACAAGACGAAAAATCTGAAAATGGGCTTCGGCCTAATGTCAAGTCTTATATGTCGGTAGTTAAGGAAAAGACTCAAAAATCAGTCAAGGCCCTGTTTGTCTCTACATCTGAAAGGTGCATACATCTGGGTGTCTTATCCATGGTCCACCTAGGTGTTATTCGTTTGTGTATTTTGTTTATGCATTCGGATGAAATATCTCAATACAACTATTTTTGTTTGTTTTTTATTTTTGAATTTGCATCTGGGTCCAGATGCATTTGTTACTAAAATGACTAAAATAGACATGTTTTAACTTTTTGGGTAAATGTGTATTTTTGCAGTTTTGAAACAGTTTTCACCGAAATGTTTTTTGCGATTTTGGTGGGAAAATATGTTTTTGTGGTTTAACGATTTGACGGATAACTGTGTTTTTGCAGTTTTGATGGCAACATGCATTTTGCAGTTTTGGCGGGAAAATACGCTTATAGGTTTTTGGTGGAAAATGCATTTTTGCGGTTTTATCGGGAAAATGCGTTTTTGCGGTTTTTGCGAAAAAATGCGTTTTTTTTTCGGTTTTAGGAAAATGTGTTTTTGTAGTTTTAATGGAAAAATGCTTTTTTACTGTTTCGATGGGAAATGTGTTTTTCCGATTTTGACGGAAAAATGCTTTTTACAGTTTTGATGGGAAAGTGTATTTTTTTGCGATTTTGACGGAAAAATTCTGAAAACGTGATTAATAGACTACTTTAAATTTTCTGCAGGTCCCGCATTATATATATATGACTTTAAATTTGCTACGCGCAAGTTTACATTAATAAATAGTTTACTTTTATACTAGTTTTAAAACAATAAATTATAATTGGTTTATATACATTTTAATTTTATATTTTATTCAAAATATGTTTAATTATTTTTCCTATTTAAGGTTTTTACAATTATGCCCTTTAAATAACTAATATTTCCTATATAAGTTTTTGGCCAAGCTGAATCCTGCTACAGTCTGCTCAGCTCTGTTGACAAGTCCAAACTGCAGCTGCTTGTACCACTTGGTCCGATATCTTGGGAATGGCTACACATCATGGTCCGCTTTGTGCTAATGTTTATGAAAAAGATAC
Organism: Brassica nigra; assembly: GCA_016432835.1. NCBI lineage: Eukaryota > Viridiplantae > Streptophyta > Magnoliopsida > Brassicales > Brassicaceae > Brassica > Brassica nigra. The sequence continues at coordinate 9,468,264 of CM028249.1, read as the reverse complement.
ATATGTCAATGTGTGAAATATCACATGTATACAAGTGGATGTTACAATTATGTTTTACCTAAATTTTGAGGAATTGTTGGTGATATGAAAAGCAATAGAGCAATGGTTATTTTTATCAACATCTCTATCTTTACAAAATGCAATTAGGAATGTTTGAAAGCTTAAGAATGGTTCTAAGTTGAGTATTTTAAGGTGTTACTAGAGAACCTCTGTTAAGGACCAAGTAAAATAATTCACTATTGATGTGTAACAATTATCAACTGCCAAATCCCTTAGGTAAATAATTACTATTGTGAAAATATCTAATTTTTTTCCTCAATTGGATGCAAATCCTCTGGGATCACAAATATTATGATAGTTAACATATAGAGACATCTCTCTAGTATTATTTGAAAAATTATTTTCTTTTATGTTATGCTCACGTTAGTTTTTACAATGGTTAATTACAGAAGTAACTTTTAAGAATTAAAATATTACATCTAATTATCATTATTAAAATCTATTTACCTTTTTTATTTTAGTAGTTTATGTTAATTAGAAGATTCCTTTTTCCAAATAACATATATAATAAAAAATAAACATCTGCAAATTATTAAAAAGAATTTTTAAAAAGCAAATATATTTATATATGATGTCCATAATAAAAAAGGAAAGTTAACAATAATAATCTTTATATTAAGAAAATTATATTCCTTTAAAATATAATTTTACGCAAGAAAAATATATTTTAAAGTAACAAAATGAATTTCCTTAAATTTATCTATTTTATAAAAAATAGTTTCCTTAAATCTATCTATTCTTCTAAAAAAAATCACAAAATTGGTATTTATTTTTTAAATGTTAAATAATTTTCTTATTAAAACTGATTTAACCATAAGCTTAAATATTTTTAATTACATAACTTTAGATACTTGAAATGAACTAAAATATTATATTTTGCACTATTAAACTAAAAAAAATTACTTAATATTAAGATTGATTTTTAATTTTATTTTTCTTTATATTTTAGGGGGTCATATTATGCAGATCTGAGGAAACACCATCAATGAAGATAGTAGAAGAGAAAAGGAATTCTTTATTGTCATTGGTTATATTTCTAGAAGATGCAATATTCTTTGTCGAAATATCTTTAGATCCCACTATAGAACAAAAACCTAAATAAAAAAAATTGAAAACTAAGTTTATATTTAGTAAACCAAAAAAGTATTTTTCATTAATTTTACAGAAAAAAAAGTAAAACATTTTTCTAACAGATTTACCTTTTTCTTCTGAATTTAGTATACGGGAGAACAGGTTGCTTTTGTCTTGTGTGTGTTTATATAGATAATACATATACGTTCCCATTTATTTAGAATTACTAGAATTACCGCTGGTGAATATTAGTTGAATAAGAATTAAAAAGTTTGAGTATATATTTAATATATTTTGTATTATATAAAAATATACAAATTAGTTTGATTTATACATGTTATTGTAACAGCAGACTAAATAAATCATGTTTTATGGAACATTACTTTTGGCGTACGTGTAAGTTTCAATATGATGTTTGGTATTAAACTGAGATTTGTAAAACTGTAAAATCCGACGCAATTGTATGTTGACGAAATTTTAAAATGAAAACAGAGTAAAGAGTCTAAGGATAGTAGCTTTGTAGTTTCGGAAACAATGCTGCTGTCATGATACCTTTTGTGTATTCGTGAACTTTCACGTCTATATATTAATCGAAACGGTTATAGTATATATAATATATATTTGTAATATATAAAATTATAAAATAAAACTAATAGTGGTCACCTATGGATGAAAATAATTGTATCAATTGTCCAAACAGACTAATCTTCTTCACATTTATATATAATTTTGCTTTAATCTTTTATACTCTATGTGTAGAGTAATTACCAAATTTAGAATATACAGTAATCATATGAATAAAGATGATCAAGATAAGTTTGGTTTAGAGTCAATGTCTTATATTTTGTTTTTCTTTCTATCTTGTTGTAATTAGTTGATTATTTTGTCTGTATAATAACATAACTAAAAGATCAAAAAATTTGCTCCGCTCCTCCATGGTCTGCACAAAGTCTATAGGTCTCTTTGTTTATATTAGTCCATTAGCTTAGACGCCTTTTTATTTGCTAAAATCCAGGGAATCGCATGCAAAGTGAGATGTAACATGGATTACAACTCCAACTGCAATTCATATTGCTAAAACGGTAAAACCTCCGTAAGATTCAATCATATATTAGAGGTACATGCACCTTTTTTACATTGGAATATAAGATTCAAAATATTCAATCAACTCCAACTTCAAAATATAGCCTTATATATATTAGAGAAAGTTTTTTCAAATAGTTGGTGTAGATATCAAATTAATTTATTCAGAGTAACTATTTAGACTAATTTATTTATTCTTGATTAAGAGCTAACTGGTGATAATCATGTAATCAATTATGCTCACCCCTTGCTCCAGTAACTCATCTGGTCTACTCCCCTGGAAAGTGAGATTTCACAAATTAAATAATCATTATAAATAACTATTTGCGTTGGATTTTATTCCATTATATTTTTTTTTTACATTTATTCTAGTGTGTTAAAAAAAACTAAAAAAACCAATTTTTTTTTACATGTATTTTAGTTTAAATGATTTTCTTTTATATTATGTGTTTTCTTTAAATGGTTTTGTTTTATATTATGTGTAGATCATTATTTTGAAAATGTTTTTTTTAATTATCATTTTTTTTCCTTTGAGCTTGTTTGTTGTGAAAACTATAGCTGAATAAGTTCTGTATGGTGTAGATATTTTAACTCGTTTCTTCAAATATAAATTAGCTAACTTCACTTCTGTTTTTTTTTTTTTTTCAGACTATTTATATTGTGCCTTCGTTGGACTAAGCAAAGACATATTATTATTTTCATATCAATATTAAAATTACGGTCGTAATTTTTAGTATATAATATTCCATTTTCCACATTTATTTGAGTACAATAACCTTTATTTTTTTTTTTCACAACAAAACCTTCTTTTTAGTGATTGCAAATAAAAGAGTTTACATTGCTAAGATTGGCAGGACTTGAGTACAAAAGAAATTGATCTCTTTAATCTGAGTGACACTCTTGCATCCAAGTACAAAAGAAGAACATTCATTATTGATGATAAAAAGCTTTTCAACCATCTTTGTAAAGCTTCTCAACCATAAAATCTGCATGTCCAGCAGCAAACTTTAAAGCAGACAAAAGAAGAACATTCATTAGTGATGATAAAATGCAGAAACCCGATATGCGTAAATATATTTATTATTGTTGCAAAGTACCTTCTTTATTGCTCCAAAATCGATTGTTCAAATTTGAGCTAATGCTCTGATGAGACAAAACAATAAACAAATCAGATATTGGATCAGACTAACAAAGAAAACTTGGTTACATCAACCATAGGTGTTACCTCCAAGAAGGGTTTAAAATGAAACTGATATCGTCCTCACATCACAAGCGGATGACCATTTACCTGTAAAAAAGTGAGAAACATCTTTTTGTTTCAGTAATACAGCTTCTTTAATATACGGTAGCTTGAAATTAACCGGTTACAAACAAATAGTAGTAGAAACAAAATGATTGATTTGTACCTAAAGAATGTCAAAGCAAATATTGCCACAGAGATCCATATTGGGATGGAAGCAGAAATTTTCAAACATGACTTTGGGGGTTTTGAAAAGGCTGATAACTCCGATCACGTCCCATCCAGCAATAATCAAATCAAAATTCTACACACATATACACGTTTATCTTTGAGTCAACATGTTCATCTCTTTTTTTTTACACTGAAAAGAAAAGGGAATGGAAGATAGCTTACCAATAAACCCATTAGTCCAGATTGCTCCCTGCATATAAAGGGCCAACAATGGTTTACAGAAAATAAATTTTCTTAATAAAGGAGGAAGTATGGACTCCATCGAGAGTAGAAGAAAAAAGGAAAATCAAAGGAAAATAATAAATATTTGTTTTTCCATGGTTAACTTTAATGATCAAACAGATTGATAAGATGGTTTTAGGAAGATGAAGACTGACCTATTTATATATAAAGATACACGATTTTCAGAAGAGAAACTGCATTGAAGGTGAGATCGTGGCTGATGGAGTTAAGAATGGGTTTACTGCAACGAATCTGTAACTGTGGGTGTTTGATTGATGAAACCGAAGATCAAACGGCGCCTTGAAATCCTACGAAGATATTCATCTCAAACTCTGAAACGGCAGAGAGAAAAAGTGTGATGAACTTAAGAAATGATGGGACGCAGAACGATAGGATCCAGACAGCCACTGCGCCGATCCACAACGAAGAACACGAAGGAGAAGATCGTAGAAGATTGTGTTTAGGGTTTTCCGTAGAGGTCTGTGTCGATGGGTCTCACTGATGCGCGTGACGAAGCCCAACCACGAAGCCCGTTTCGAGAGGACAAAGTTTAAATGATACGGTGCGTATCTGATGTGTAATTTGTGACGTGTCGTCCTAGGTGGCATCACCAGGAGTGAACAAACTCAAGTTTATATATATAGATTTGGTCAACATCCATATGTTTAGATTTAAAAGTTATTCTCTATTATGTAATGAATTATAATGAATGAGTTTCAAAAACTAAATAGATTTATTTGGACTAGGAGGGCATATCGACTTATTGAATAAAGAGAATATAAATGATTTTAAAGGAATTAAAGTTTTTGGTTGAATTTTTATTAGTCCTATCATAATGACAACAGAATGGTGATAATGGTTCTTTACAATTTTCATTACAATTCTACTAAATTCTAGTTGAATGACAATAGCAGAAACATTATATTAAATTGAACAAGACCAGCATTTTGTGGACTTAAGAAATTAATAAATTCAATAACACTAAAACTTAAAGTAATTTACAAGAATGACTGACTGCAAATCAGTGTTCTAAAATGCTAGGCCGTTCTGTGATGATGACTGTATAGCCTAGCAGATAAAGGGCCTAAACGGGTATATACGGATATATAATTTTATACAAAATATAAATATAAAATTAAGATACATACATTGTAAATATATTTAAAATAATTTTTTTGTATAAGTATATAGTTTGACATATATAAATAGTCTTAAATTATAAAATTAAAATCATTTTAAATATATAAAATGACAAATTTAAAATGATTTTGCAATAATTAAGCTAATATCTACAATCATATAAACACATAAAATAAGTAAATTTAATATAAATAATAACATTAATGTAATATAATAATAATAGTTATAATTTTTTGAATATTAATGTTCAAAATCTGCCTAAATCGCGTAGACCGCATAATGTCCGTTTAAACGCTATTATACGTCCAATTATATAAATCCGCATAAAATACTGTATAACGTGAAAACGGCATCGGCTACCGATAGCTTAGACGCCAGCGGCTAGACCGTATTTTAGAACACTGCTGCAAATACTTAATTCAGTAACATATGACTTAAAAAGAATTCAAAATATACATAACCGAATAACAGTAGATTTATATGGAAATTTTAATTACTTCAAATTCAGTTAAGGTGTCTGATTGAATACATCTTAGATAATAATTTAAATCATAAACTTTACTGTATTCCTATTTGGGAAGTGTTTTATTTTTTTATTTTTTTGGTTATTTAATCAAAGCGTTCTGATATATATGTATTTGTTATTTATGTTCTTTGTTTGGGATTATGTAGTATACGAAAGAAATAGTTTATTTCCTAAAGTGTAAGACTAGGACTCACGTTGATACACATGTGACTAAATTGTCAATGACTGATACAAACATTCAAATTTTATTTAACCACCCCTGCATATGTCAAATATTGTTTAAACTCTCCAAATTTTTAAGACACTCGAGATGTAGTTAATATCTTCATTCTCTTATCATAATCAATATCATTTTTACATATATACTAGAACTTGATGCACGCCCCCGCACAAAATTAGTTTTTTTTAATCTTTTTATAAATTCTTTAGTAACGTTTTAGAACAGATAAATATAGGTTATTTAGATGATTTAAGGTTTCTACAAAATTATCCGAACCCGGAAGAATCCGACTCTAATCCCATCAAAAATTTATAATATTCAAACAGAGTAATTTTAAAATCCAAAAATTTGATACCCCAAAAACCGATCTATATCTGGAACTGTACCTGATTGCCCATGTTTAATTAATTATGTAACCAAATAGTATTTCTTTGTTAACCGGTTTGAATTCTTTTACCAGTGCAGCAATTTCATTCAAATATGTGAAATTATTATGGTTAACACGTTAAATAAATGACGTCGAATTATTATGTGTTAAATACAATTAATTAATGAAGTAATTTGAAAGAGTGAAAATAGGAATGCAACCAGACACAGTTTGTGGTCATTCTTCTGCCATGTCCTACTTATGAAGAAGCCTTATCCTACGTATGAACTCAATGTTTTCTCCTCAAAGATTTCTGATTAATATATAAATGTAATGACCAGATTATGTATGTACTTCGCTTGTTGAATTTGTTGCTGGAAATATTATATATATATATATATATATATAAATGGCCAGATTAATGTAATCATAATGCATTGCATTTTATTTAGTATTCAGCATTAGTACATAAGTTGTTTTATTAGTCCCAGACGGTGCTTTCATTTCATCTTTGCTCTGTACTTAGAAACAGGACAGACTCAAATTGGCAAGAGCCATGACCTATCATCAAAAATGAGAAAATCAGACAGTGATTGCTCTTAATATAGATTTATTAAATGAGGTTAGATAATTTAAAAAAAAAACGTGGTGTAGATAAAGTTGCTTACTAGGGTCGGTCCGGTGATCAAGCACTGGAAATCACAAGAACCGCCTTGGTGCTTAAAATGCTGGTAGTAAGTATTGAAGACAACAGAGGCATGGTCCTTGATAGTGTTGGGCAAGAAGCAATTTTGGCCAAGCTGAATCCTGCTACAGTCTGCTCCGCTCTGTTGACAAGTCCAAACTGCAGCTGCTTGTACCACTTGGTCGATACCTTGCGATTGGCTACACACCATGGTCCGTTTTGCGCTAATGTTTATGAAAAGAAGATACATATGTCAATGTGTGAAATATCACATGTATGCAAGTGGATGTTACAATTATGTTTTACGTAAATTTTGAGGAAATGTTGGTGATATGAAAAGCAATACAGCAATGGTTATTTTTATCAACATTTTTATCTTCACAAAATGCAAGTAGGAACGTTTGAAAGCTTAAGAATGGTTCTAAGTTGAGTATTTTACGGTCTTACTAGAGAACCTCTTTAAGGACAAGGTAAAACAATTCACTATTGATGTGTAACTATTATCAACTGCCAAATCCCTTAGGTGAATAATTATTATTGTGAAAATATCTAAATTTTTTCTTCGATTGGATTTAAATCCTCTGGGATCATAAATATTTAGATAGTTAACATATATAGACATCTCTCTAATATTATTTGAAAAGTCAGTTTCCTCCATGTTATGCTCACGTTATTTTTTACAATGGTTAACTATGGAAGAAACTTTTACATCTAATTATGATTATTAAAATCTATTTACCTTTTTATTTTAGTAGTTATAAAAGGGCAAACACCATCAATAAAGATACATATGTCAATGTGTGAAATATCACATGTATGCAAGTGGATGTTACAATTATGTTTTACGTAAATTTTGAGGAAATGTTGGTGATATGAAAAGCAATACAGCAATTGTTATTTTTATCAACATTTTTATCATTATCTTCACAAAATGCAAGTAGGAACGTTTGAAAGCTTAAGAATGGTTCTAAGTTGAGTATTTTACGGTCTTACTAGAGAACCTCTTTAAGGACAAGGTAAAACAATTCACTATTGATGTGTAACTATTATCAACTGCCAAATCCCTTAGGTGAATAATTATTATTGTGAAAATATCTAAATTTTTTCTTCGATTGGATTTAAATCCTCTGGGATCATAAATATTTAGATAGTTAACATATATAGACATCTCTCTAATATTATTTGAAAAGTCAGTTTCCTCCATGTTATGCTCACGTTATTTTTTACAATGGTTAACTATGGAAGAAACTTTTACATCTAATTATGATTATTAAAATCTATTTACCTTTTTATTTTAGTAGTTATAAAAGGGCAAACACCATATTTGAAATCCTCGAAGGTAGTAGGTACATTACCTGAGATTGTGGGTATACAGATCAGAGCAAACACCATCAATAAAGATAGCAGAAGAGAAAAGGAATTCTTGATTGCCATTGGTTATATTTCTGGAAGATGCAATATTCTTTGTTGAAATATCTTTAGATCCCACTATAGAACAAAAACCTAAATAAAAAAAATTGAAAACTCAGTTTATATTTAGTAAACCAAAAAGTATTTTCATAAATTTTACAAAAAAAAGTAAAATATTTTTCTAACAGATTTACCTTTTTCTTCTGAATTTAGTATACGGGAGAACAGGTTGCTATTGTCTTGTGTGTGTTTATATAGATAATACATATACGTCCCCATTTATTTAGAATTATGTGGTCAACATCCATATGTTTAGATTTAAAAGTTATTCTCTATTATGTAATGAATTATAATGAATGAGTTTCAAAAACTAAATAGATTTATTTGGACTAGGAGGGCATATCGACTTATTGAATAAAGAGAATATAAATGATTTTAAAGGAATTAAAGTTTTTGGTTGAATTTGTATTAGTCCTATCATAATGACAACAGAATGGTGATAATGGTTCTTTACAATTTTCATTACAATTCTATTAAATTCTAGTTGAATGACAATTGCAGAAACATTATATTACATTGAACAAAACCAGCATTTTGTTGACTTAAGAAATTAATAAATTCAATAACACAAAAACTTAAAGTAATTTACAAGAATGACTGACTGCAAATACTTAATGCAATAACATATGACTTAAAAAGAATTCAAAATATACATAACTGAATAACAGTAGATTTATATGGAAATTTTAATTACTTCAAATTCAGTTAAGGTGTCTGATTGAATACATCTTAGATAATAATTTAAATCATAAACTTTACTGTATTCCTATTTGGAAGTGTTTTTTTTTTGGTTATTTAATCAAAGCGTTCTGATTTATATTTATTTGTTATCTATGTTTTTTGTTTGGGATTATGTAGTATACGAAAGAAATAGTTTATTTACTAAAGTATAAGACTAGGACTCACGTTGATACACATGTGACTAAATTGTCAATGACTGATACAAACATTCAAGTTTCAATTAGCCACCCCTGCATATGTCAAACATTGTTTAACCTCTCCAAATTTTTAAGACACTCGAGAAGTAGTTAATATCTTCATTCTCTTATCATAATCAATATCACTTTTACATATATACTAGAACTTGATGCACGCGTCCGCACAAAATTAGCTTTTTTTTTATCTTTTTATAAATTCTTTAGTAACTTTTTAGAACAGATAAATATAGGTTATTTAGATGTTTTCAGGTTTCTACAAACTTATCTGAACCCGGAAGAATCCGACTCTAATCACATCCAAAAATTTAAAATATCAGAACAGAGTAATTTTAAAATCCAAAAATCCGATACCCAAAAAATCGATCTGTATCTGGAACTGTACCTGAACGCCCATGTTTAATTAATAATGTAACCAAATAGTATTTCTTTGTTAACCGGTTTGAATTCTTTTACCAGTGCAGCAATTTCATTCAAATATGTGAAATTATTATAGTTAACACGTTAAATAAATGACGTCGAATTATTATATGTTAAATTCAATTAATTAATGAAGTAATTTGAAAGAGTGAAAATAGGAATGCAACCAGAAACAGTTTGTGCTCATTCTTCTGCCCTGTCCTACTTATGAAGAAGCAGTATCCTACGTATGAACTCAATGTTTTCTCCTCAAAGATTGCTGATTAATATATAAATGTAATGATCAGATTATGTATGTACTTCGCTTGCTGAATTTGTTGCTGGAAATATTATATATATATAAAAATGGCCAGATTAATGTAATCATAATGCATTGCATTTTATTTAGTATTCAGCATTAGTACATAAGTTGTTTTATTAGTCCCAGACGGTGCTTTCATTTCATCTTTGCTCTGTACTTAGAAACAGGGACAGACTCAAATTGGCAAGAGCCATGACCTATCATCAAATAATGAGAAAATCAGACAGTGATTGCTCTTAATATAGATTTATTAAATGAGGTTAGATAATTTTAAAAAAACATGGAGTAGATAAAGTTGCTTACTAGGGTCGGTCTGGGTGATCACTGCAGCACCCTGGAAATCACAAGAACCGCCTTGGTGCTTAAAATGCTGGTAGTAAGTATTGAAGACAACAGAGGCATGGTCCTTGATAGTGTTGGGCAAGAAGCAATTTTGGCCAAGCTGAATCCTGCTACAGATCTGCTCGCTCTGTTGACAAGTCCAAACTGCAGCTGCTTGTACCACTTGGTCTGATACCTTGCGATTGGCTACACACCATGGTCCGTTTTGCGCTAATGTTTATGAAAAGAAGATACATATGTCAATGTGTGAAATATCACATGTATGCAAGTGGATGTTACAATTATGTTTTACGTAAATTTTGAGGAAATGTTGGTGATATGAAAAGCAATACAGCAATGGTTATTTTTATCAACATTTTTATCTTCACAAAATGCAAGTAGGAACGTTTGAAAGCTTAAGAATGGTTCTAAGTTGAGTATTTTACGGTCTTACTAGAGAACCTCTTTTAAGGACAAGGTAAAACAATTCACTATTGATGTGTAACTATTATAAACTGCCAAATCCTTAGGTGAATAATTATTATTGTGAAAATATCTAAATTTTTTCTTCGATTGGATTTAAATCCTCTGGGATCATAAATATTTAGATAGTTAACATATATAGAAATCTCTCAAATATTACTTGAAAAGTCAGTTTCCTCCATGTTATGCTCACGTTATTTTTTACAATGGTTAATTACGGAAGAAACTTTTACATCTAATTATGATTATTAAAATCAATTTACCTTTTTATTTTATTAGTTTATGTTAATTAGAAGTTTCCTTTTTCCAAATAACATATATAGTAAAAAAGGAAACATCTATAAATTTTTAAAAAGAATTTTAAAGAAGCAAATATATTTATATATGATATCTTTAAAAAAAAGGAAAGTTAACAATAATAATCTTGATATTAAGAAAATAATATTCCTTTAAAATATAATCTTTAGCAAACAAAAATATATTTTAAAGTAATAAAATATTTTCCGTAAATTTATCTATATTATAAAACAAAAATATTTTCCTTAAATCTATCTTTTTCTCAAAACAAATCACCAAAATTGATATTTATTTTTAAATGTTAGAAAATTTTCTTATTAAAACTGATTTAACCATAAGCATAAATAATTAATAAAATATTTTAATTGCATAACTTTAGATACTTTAAATGAACTAAAATGTTATACTTTGCACTATTAAAATAAAAAAATTACTTAATATGAAGATTGATTTTTAATTTTATTTTTATTTATATTTTAGGGGCTCATATTCAAAATCCCGAAGGTAGTAGGTACATTACCTGAGATTGTGGGTATGCAGATCAGAGCAAACACCATCAATGAAGATAGAAGAAGAGAAAAGGAATTCTTGATTGCCATTGGTTATATTTCTAGAAGATGCAATATTCTTTGTCGAAATATCTTTAGATCCCACTATAGAACAAAAACCTAAATAAAAAAATTGAAAACTCAGTTTATATTTAGTAAACCAAAAAGTATTTTCATAAATTTTACAAAAAAAAGTAAAATATTTTTCTAACAGATTTACCTTTTTCTTCTGAATTTAGTATACGGGAGAACAGGATGCTATTGTCTTGTGTGTGTTTATATAGATAATACATATACGTCCCCATTTATTTAGAATTATTTGGTCAACATCCATATGTTTAGATTTAAAAGTTATTCTCTATTATGTAATGAATTATAATGAATGAGTTTCAAAAACTAAATAGATTTATTTGGACTAGGAGGAATATCGACTTATTGAATAAAGAGAATATAAATGATTTTAAAGGAATTAAAGTTTTTGGTTGAATTTGTATTAGTCCTATCATAATGACAACAGAATGGTGATAATGGTTCTTTACAATTTTCATTACAATTCTATTAAATTCTAGTTGAATGACAATAGCAGAAACATTATATTAAATTGAACAAGACCAGCATTTTGTGGACTTAAGATATTAATAAATTCAATAACACCAAAACTTAAAGTAATTTACAAGAATGACTGACTGCAAATACTTAATGCAATAATATATGACTTAAAAAGAATTCAAAATATACATAACTGAATAACAGTAGATTTATATGGAAATTTTAATTACTTCAAATTCAGTTAAGGTGTCTGATTGAATACATCTTAGATAATAATTTAAATCATAAACTTTACTGTATTCCTATTTGGAAGTGTTTTTTTTTTTTGGTTATTTAATCAAAGCGTTCTGATATATATTTATTTCTTATTTATGTTTTTTGTTTGGGATTATGTAGTATATGAAAGAAATAGTTTATTTACTAAAGTATAAGACTAGGACTCACGTTGATACACATGTGACTAAATTGTCAATGATTGATACAAACATTCAAGTTTCAATTAGCCACCCCTGCATATGTCAAACATTGTTTAACCTCTCCAAATTTTTAAGACACTCGAGATGTAGTTAATATATTCATTCTCTTATCATAATCAATATCACTTTTACATCTATACTCAAACTTGATGCACGCGCCCGCACAAAATTAGCTTTTTTTATCTTTTTATAAATTCTTTAGTAACTTTTTAGAACAGATAAATATAGGTTATTTAGATGTTTTAAGGTTTCTACAAAATTATCGAACTTATCCGAACCGGAAGAATCCGACTCTAATCACATCCAAAAATTTAAAATATCAGAACAGAGTAATTTTAAAATCTAAAAATCCGATACCCAAAAAATCGATCTATCAGGACTGTACTGAGCACATGTTTAATTAATAATGTAACCAAATAGTATTTCTTTGTTAACCGGTTTGAATTCTTTTACCAGTGCAGCAATTTCATTCAAATATGTGAAATTATTATGGTTAACACGTTAAATAAATGACGAATTATTATATGTTAAATTCAATTAATTAATGAAGTAATTTGAAAGAGTGAAAATAGGAATGCAACCAGAAACAGTTTGTGCTCATTCTTCTGCCATGTCCTACTTATGAAGAAGCAGAATTCTACGTATGAACTCAATGTTTTCTCCTCAAAGATTGCTGATTAATATATAAATGTAATGATCAGATTATGTATGTACTTTTGCTGAATTTGTTGCTGGAAATATTATATATATATATATATATATATATATATATATATATATATATATATATATAAATGGCCAGATTAATGTAATCATAATGCATTGCATTTTATTTAGTATTCAGCATTAGTACATAAGTATTTTTATTAGTCCCAGACGGTGCTTTCATTTCATCTTTGCTCTGTACTTAGAAACAGGGACAGACTCAAATTGGCAAGAGCCATGACCTATCATCAAATAATGAGAAAATCAGACAGTGATTGCTCTTAATATAGATTTATTGAATGATGTTAGATAATTTTTTTTTTAAAAACATGGTGTAGATAAAGTTGCTTACTAGGGTCGGTCTGGGTGATCACTGCAGCACCCTGGAAATCACAAGAACCGCCTTGGTGCTTAAAATGCTGGTAGTAAGTATTGAAGACAACAGAGGCATGGTCCATGAAAGTGTTGGGCAAGAAGCAATTTTGGCCAAGCTGAATCCTCTCTGATCTGCTCCGCTGTTGACAAGTCAAACTGCAGCTGCTTGTACCACTTGGTCTGATACCTTGCGATTGGCTACACACCATGGTCCGTTTTGCGCTAATGTTTATGAAAAGAAGATACATATGTCAATGTGTGAAATATCACATTTATGCAAGTGGATGTTACAATTATGTTTTACATAAATTTTGAGGAAATGTTGGTGATATGAAAAGCAATACAGCAATGGTTATTTTTATCAACATTTTTATCTTCACAAAATGCAAGTAGGAACGTTTGAAAGCTTAAGAATGGTTCTAAGTTGAGTATTTTACGGTCTTACTAGAGAACCTCTTTTAAGGACAAGGTAAAACAATTCACTATTGATGTGTAACTATTATCAACTGCCAAATACCTTAGGTGAATAATTATTATTGTGAAAATATCTAATTTTTTCTTGATTGGATTTAAATCCTCTGGGATCATAAATATTTAGATAGTTAACATATATAGAAATCTCTCAAATATTACTTAAAAGTCAGTTTCCTCCATGTTATGCTCACGTTATTTTTACAATGGTTAACTATGGAAGAAACTTTTACATCTAATTATTATTATTAAAATCTATTTACCTTTTTATTTTAGTAGTTTATGTTAATTAGAAGTTTCCTTTTCCAAATAACATATATAGTAAAAAAGGAAACATCTATAAATTTTAAAAGAATTTTAAAGAAGCAAATATATTTATATATGATATCTTTAAAAAGGAAAGTTAACAATAATAATCTTGATATTAAGAAAATAATATTCCTTTAAAATATAATCTTTAGCAAACAAAAATATATTTTAAAGTAATAAAAATATTTTCCGTAAATTTATCTATATTATAAAACAAAAATATTTTCCTTAAATCTATCTTTTTTCTCAAAAACAAATCACCAAAATTGATATTTATTTTTTAAATGTTAGAAAATTTTCTTATTAAAACTGATTTAACCATAAGCATAAATAATTAATAAAATATTTTTAATTGCATAACTTTAGATACTTTAAATGAACTAAAATGTTATACTTTGCACTATTAAAATAAAAAAAATTACTTAATATGAAGATTGATTTTTAATTTTATTTTTATTTATATTTTAGGGGGCTCATATTCAAAATCCCCGAAGGTAGTAGGTACATTACCTGAGATTGTGGGTATGCAGATCAGAGCAAACACCATCAATGAAGATAGAAGAAGAGAAAAGGAATTCTTGATTGCCATTGGTTATATTTCTAGAAGATGCAATATTCTTTGTCGAAATATCTTTAGATCCCACTATAGAACAAAAACCTAAATAAAAAAAATTGAAAACTCAGTTTATATTTAGTAAACCAAAAAGTATTTTCATAAATTTTACAAAAAAAAGTAAAATATTTTTCTAACAGATTTACCTTTTTTCTGAATTTAGTATCTGGGGAGAACAGGATGCTATTGTCTTGTGTGTGTTTATATAGATAATACATATACATCCCCATTTATTTAGAATTATTTGGTCAACATCCATATGTTTAGATTTAAAAGTTATTCTCTATTATGTAATGAATTATAATGAATGAGTTTCAAAAACTAAATAGATTTATTTGGACTAGGAGGGCATATCGACTTATTGAATAAAGAGAATATAAATGATTTTAAAGGAATTAAAGTTTTGGTTGAATTTGTATTAGTCCTATCATAATGACAACAGAATGGTGATAATGGTTCTTTACAATTTTCATTACAATTCTATTAAATTCTAGTTGAATGACAATAGCAGAAACATTATATTAAATTGAACAAGACCAGCATTTTGTGGACTTAAGATATTAATAAATTCAATAACACCAAAACTTAAAGTAATTTACAAGAATGACTGACTGCAAATACTTAATGCAATAACATATGACTTAAAAAGAATTCAAAATATACATAACTGAATAACAGTAGATTTATATGGAAATTTTAATTACTTCAAATTCAGTTAAGGTGTCTGATTGAATACATCTTAGATAATAATTTAAATCATAAACTTTACTGTATTCCTATTTGGAAGTGTTTTTTTTTTTTGGTTATTTAATCAAAGCGTTCTGATATATATTTATTTCTTATTTATGTTTTTGTTTGGGATTATGTAGTATATGAAAGAAATAGTTTATTTACTAAAGTATAAGACTAGGACTCACGTTGATACACATGTGACTAAATTGTCAATGATTGATACAAACATTCAAGTTTCAATTAGCCACCCCTGCATATGTCAGATATTGTTTAATTTCTCCAAATTTTTAAGACACTCGAGATGTAGTTAATATATTCATTCTCTTATCATAATCACTATCACTTTTACATATATACTCAAACTTGATGCACGCGCCCGCACAAAATTAGCTTTTTTATCTTTTTATAAATTCTTTAGTAACTTTTTAGAACAGATAAATATAGGTTATTTAGATGTTTTAAGGTTTCTACAAAATTATCCGAACTTATCCGAACCCGAAGAATCCGACTCTAATCACATCCAAAATTTAAAATATCAGAACAGAGTAATTTTAAAATCTAAAAATCGATACCCAAAAAATCGATCTGTATCTGGAACTGTACCTGAACGCACATGTTTAATTAATAATGTAACCAAATAGTATTTCTTTGTTAACCGGTTTGAATTCTTTTACCAGTGCAGCAATTTCATTCAAATATGTGAAATTATTATGGTTAACACGTTAAATAAATGACATCGAATTATTATATGTTAAATTCAATTAATTAATGAAGTAATTTGAAAGAGTGAAAATAGGAATGCAACCAGAAACAGTTTGTGCTCATTCTTCTGCCATGTCCTACTTATGAAGAAGCAGAATCCTACGTATGAACTCAATGTTTTCTCCTCAAAGATTGCTGATTAATATATAAATGTAATGATCAGATTATGTATGTACTTCGCTTGCTGAATTTGTTGCTGGAAATATTATATATATATATATATATAAATGGCCAGATTAATGAAATCATAATGCATTGCATTTTATTTAGTATTCAGCATTAGTACATAAGTATTTTATTAGTCCCAGACGGTGCTTTCATTTCATCTTTGCTCTGTACTTAGAAACAGGGACAGACTCAAATTGGCAAGAGCCATGACCTATCATCAAATAATGAGAAAATCAGACAGTGATTGCTCTTAATATAGATTTATTGAATGATGTTAGATAATTTTTTTTTTTAAAAACATGGTGTAGATAAAGTTGCTTACTAGGGTCGGTCTGGGTGATCACTGCAGCACCCTGGAAATCACAAGAACCGCCTTGGTGCTTAAAATGCTGGTAGTAAGTATTGAAGACAACAGAGGCATGGTCCTTGATAGTGTTGGGCAAGAAGCAATTTTGGCCAAGCTGAATCCTGCTACAGTCTGCTCCGCTCTGTTGACAAGTCCAAACTGCAGCTGCTTGTACCACTTGGTCTGATACCTTGCGATTGGCTACACACCATGGTCCGTTTTGCGCTAATGTTTATGAAAAGAAGATACATATGTCAATGTGTGAAATATCACATTTATGCAAGTGGATGTTACAATTATGTTTTACGTAAATTTTGAGGAAATGTTGGTGATATGAAAAGCAATACAGCAATGGTTATTTTTATCAACATTTTTATCTTCACAAAATGCAAGTAGGAACGTTTGAAAGCTTAAGAATGGTTCTAAGTTGAGTATTTTACGGTCTTACTAGAGAACCTCTTTTAAGGACAAGGTAAAACAATTCACTATTGATGTGTAACTATTATCAACTGCCAAATCCCTTAGGTGAATAATTATTATTGTGAAAATATCTAATTTTTTCTTCGATTGGATTTAAATCCTCTGGGATCATAAATATTTAGATAGTTAACATATATAGAAATCTCTCAAATATTACTTGAAAAGTCAGTTTCCTCCATGTTATGCTCACGTTATTTTTTACAATGGTTAATTACGGAAGAAACTTTTACATCTAATTATGATTATTAAAATCTATTTACCTTTTTATTTTAGTAGTTTATGTTAATTAGAAGTTTCCTTTTCCAAATAACATATATAGTAAAAAAGGAAACATCTATAAATTTTTAAAAAGAATTTTAAAGAAGCAAATATATTTATATATGATATCTTTAAAAAAAGGAAAGTTAACAATAATAATCTTGATATTAAGAAAATAATATTCCTTTAAAATATAATCTTTAGCAAACAAAATATATTTTAAAGTAATAAAAATATTTTCCGTAAATTTATCTATATTATAAAACAAAAATATTTTCCTTAAATCTATCTTTTTTCTCAAAAACAAATCACCAAAATTGATATTTATTTTTTAAATGTTAGATAATTTTCTTATTAAAACTGATTTAACCATAAGCTTAAATAATTAATAAAATATTTTTAATTGCATAACTTTAGATTATTAAAATAATTAATATTCCTATTTGGAAGTGTTTTTTTTTTGGTTATTTAATCAAAGCGTTCTGATATATATTTATTTCTTATTTATGTTTTTTGTTTGGGATTATGTAGTATACGAAAGAAATAGTTTATTTACTAAAGTATAAGACTAGGACTCACGTTGATACACATGTGACTAAATTGTCAATGATTGATACAAACATTCAAGTTTCAATTAGCCACCCCTGCATATGTCAAACATTGTTTAACCTCTCCAAATTTTTAAGACACTCGAGATGTAGTTAATATATTCATTCTCTTATCATAATCAATATCACTTTTACATATATACTCAAACTTGATGCACGCGCCCGCACAAAATTAGCTTTTTTTATCTTTTTATAAATTCTTTAGTAACTTTTTAGAACAGATAAATATAGGTTATTTAGATGTTTTAAGGTTTCTACAAAATTATCCAAACTTATCCAAACCCGGAAGAATCCGACTCTAATCACATCCAAAAATTTAAAATATCAGAACAGAGTAATTTTAAAATCTAAAAATCCGATACCCAAAAAATCGATCTGTATCTGGAACTGTACCTGAACGCACATGTTTAATTAATAATGTAACCAAATAGTATTTCTTTGTTAACCGGTTTGAATTCTTTTACCAGTGCAGCAGTTTCATTCAAATATGTGAAATTATTATGGTTAACACGTTAAATAAATGACGTCGAATTATTATATGTTAAATTCAATTAATTAATGAAGTAATTTGAAAGAGTGAAAATAGGAATGCAACCAGAAACAGTTTGTGCTCATTCTTCTGCCCTGTCCTACTTATGAAGAAGCAGAATCCTACGTATGAACTCAATGTTTTCTCCTCAAAAATTTCTGATTAATATATAAATGTAATGATCAGATTATGTATGTACTTCGCTTGCTGAATTTGTTGCTGGAAATATTATATATATATATATATATATATATATATATATAAATGGCCATATTAATGTAATCATAATGCATTGCAATTTATTTAGTATTCAGCATTAGTACATAAGTATTTTTATTAGTCCCAGACGGTGCTTTCATTTCATCTTTGCTCTGTACTTAGAAACAGGGACAGACTCAAATTGGCAAGAGCCATGACCTATCATCAAATAATGAGAAAATCAGACAGTGATTGCTCTTAATATAGATTTATTAAATGAGGTTAGATAATTTTTAAAAAAAACATGGTGTAGATAAAGTTGCTTACTAGGGTCGGTCTGGGTGATCACTGCAGCACCCTGGAAATCACAAGAACCGCCTTGGTGCTTAAAATGCTGGTAGTAAGTATTGAAGACAACAGAGGCATGGTCCTTGATAGTGTTGGGCAAGAAGCAATTTTGGCCAAGCTGAATCCTGCTACAGTCTGCTCCGCTCTGTTGACAAGTCCAAACTGCAGCTGCTTGTACCACTTGGTCTGATACCTTGCGATTGGCTACACACCATGGTCCGTTTTGCGCTAATGTTTATGAAAAGAAGATACATATGTCAATGTGTGAAATATCACATGTTTGCAAGTGGATGTTACAATTATGTTTTACGTAAATTTTGAGGAAATGTTGGTGATATGAAAAGCAATACAGCAATGGTTATTTTATCAACATTTTAAAGAAGCAAATATATTTATATATGATATCTTTAAAAAGGAAAGTTAACAATAATAATCTTGATATTAAGAAAATAATATTCCTTTAAAATATAATCTTTAGCAAACAAAAATATATTTTAAAGTAATAAAAATATTTTCCGTAAATTTATCTATATTATAAAACAAAAATATTTTCCTTATCTTTTTTTCTCAAAACAAATCACCAAAATTGATATTTATTTTTTAAATGTTAGATAATTTTCTTATTAAAACTGATTTAACCATAAGCTTAAATAAGTAATAAAATATTTTAATTGCATAACTTTAGATACTTTAAATGAACTAAAATATTATACTTTGCACTATTAAAATAAAATAAAATTTACTTAATATTGAGATTGATTTATAATTTATTTTCTTTATAATTTAGGGGGGTCATATTTGAAATCCCCGAAGGTAGTAGGTACATTACCTGAGATTGTGGGTATACAGATCAGAGCAAACACCATCAATAAAGATAGCAGAAGAGAAAAGGAATTCTTGATTACCATTGGTTATATTTCTGGAAGATGCAATATTCTTTGTTGAAATATCTTTAGATCCCACTATAGAACAAAAACCTAAATTAAAAAAATTGAAAACTCAGTTTATATTTAGTAAACCAAAAAGTATTTTCATAAATTTTACAAAAAAAAATTAAAATATTTTTCTAACAGATTTACCTTTTTCTTCTGAATTTAGTATACGGGAGAACATGTTGCTATTGTCTTGTGTGTGTTTATATAGATAATACATATACGTCCCCATTTATTTAGAATTATGTGGTCAACATCCATATGTTTAGATTTAAAAGTTATTCTCTATTATGTAATGAATTATAATGAATGAGTTTCAAAAACTAAATAGATTTATTTGGACTAGGAGGGCATATCGACTTATTGAATAAAGAGAATATAAATGATTTTAATGGAATTAAAGTTTTTGGTTGAATTTTTATTAGTCCTATCATAATGAAAACAAAATGGTGATAATGGTTCTTTACAATTGTCATTACAATTCTATTAAATTCTAGTTGAATGACAATAGCAGAAACATTATATTACATTGAACAAAACCAGCATTTTGTTGACTTAAGAAATTAATAAATTCAATAACACCAAAACTTAAAGTAATTTACAAGAATGACTGACTGCAAATACTTAATGCAATAACATATGACTTAAAAAGAATTCAAAATATACATAACTGAATAACAGTAGATTTATATGGAAATTTTAATTACCTCCAATTAAGTTAAGGTGTCTGATTGAATACATCTTGGATAATAATTTAAATCATAAACGTTACTGTATTCCTATTTGGGAAGTGTTTTATTTTTTATTTTTTTGGTTATTTAATCAAAGCGTTCTAATATATATTTATTTCTTACTTATGTTCTTTGTTTGGGATTATGTAGTATACGAAAGAAATAGTTTATTTCCTAAAGTATAAGAATAGGACTCACGTTGATACACATGTGACTAAATTTTCAATGACTGATACAAACATTCAAATTTTAATTAGCCACCCCTGCATATGTCAAATATTTTTTAAACTCTCCAAATTTTTAAGACACTCGAGATGTAGTTAATATCTTCATTCTCTTATCATAATCAATATCATTTTTACATATATACTAGAACTTGATGCACACACCCGCACAAAATTAGTTTTTTTTTAAATCTTTTTATAAATTATTTAGTAACTTTTTAGAACAGATAAATATAGGTTATTTAGATGTTTTAAGGTTTCTACAAACTTATCCGAACCCGGAAGAATCCGACTCTAATCACATCCAAAAATTTATAATATCAGAACAGAGTAATTTTAAAATCCAAAATCCGATACCCAAAAAATCGATCTGTATCTGGAACTGTACCTGAACGCCCATGTTTAATTAATAATGTAACCAAATAGTATTTCTTTGTTAACCGGTTTGAATTCTTTTACCAGTGCAGCAATTTCATTCAAATATGTGAAATTATTATGGTTAACACGTTAAATAAATGACGTCGAATTATTATACGTTAAATTCAATTAATTAATGAAGTAATTTGAACGAGTGAAAATAGGAATGCAACCAGAAACAGTTTGTGCTCATTCTTCTGCCCTGTCCTACTTATGAAGAAGCAGTATCCTCACGATGAACTCAATGTTTTCTCCTCAAAGATTGCTGATTAATATATAAATGTAATGATCAGATTATGTATGTACTTCGCTTGTTGAATTTGTTTCTGAAATATTATATATATATATATATATATATATAAATGGCCAGATAAATGTAATCATAATGCAATGCATTTTATTTAGTATTCAGCATTAGTACATAAGTTGTTTTATTAGTCCCAGCCGGTGCTTTCATTTCATCTTTGCTCTGTACTTAGAAACAGGGACAGACTCAAATTGGCAAGAGCCATGACCTATCATCAAATAATGAGAAAATCAGACAGTGATTGCTCTTAATATAGATTTACTAAATGAGGTTAGATAATTAAAAAAAAAACATGGTGTAGATAAAGTTGCTTACTATGGTCTGTCTGGGTGATCACTGCAGCACCCTGGAAATCACAAGAACCGCCTTGGTGCTTAAAATGCTGGTAGTAAGTATTGAAGACAACAGAGGCATGGTCCTTGATAGTGTTGGGCAAGAAGCAATTTTGGCCAAGCTGAATCCTGCTACAGTCTGCTCCGCTCTGTTGACAAGTCCAAACTGCAGCCGCTTGTACCACTTGGTCCGATACCTTGCGATTGGCTACACACCATGGTCCGTTTTGCGCTAATGTTTATGAAAAGAAGATACATATGCCAATGTGTGAAATATCACATGATGCAAGTGGATGTCACAATTATGTTTTACCTAAATTTTGTGGAAATGTTGGTGATATGAAAAGCAATGCAGGAATTGTTATTTTTATCAAAATTTTTATCTTCACAAAATGCAAGTAGGAACGTTTGAAAGCTTAAGAATGGTTTTAAGTTGAGTATTTTACGGTCTTACTAGAGAACCTCTTTTAAGGACAAGGTAAAAAAATTCACTATTGATGTCTAACTGTTATCAACTGCCAAATCCCTTAGGTGAATAATTATTATTGTGACAATATCTAAATTTTTTCCTCGATTGGATTTAAGTCCTCTGGGATCATAAATATTAAGATAGTTAACATATAGAGACATCTCTCTAATATTATTTGAAAAGTCAGTTTCCTCCGTGTTATGCTCACGTTATTTTTTACAATGGTTAATTACGGAAGTAACTTTTACATCTAATTATGATTATTTAAATCTATTTACCTTTTTATTTTAGTAGTTTATGTTAATTAGAAGTTTCCTTTTTCCAAATAACATATATAGTAAAAAAGGAAACATCTATAAATTTTTAAAAAGAATTTTAAAGAAGCAAATACATTTATATATGATACTTTAATAAAAAAAAAGGAAAGTTAACAGTAATAATCTTGATATTAAGAAAATAATATTCCTTTAAAATATAATCTTTAGCAAACAAAAATATATTTTAAAGTAATAAAAATATTTTCCGTAAATTTATCTATATTATAAAACAAAATATTTTCCTTAAATCTATCTTTTCTCAAAACAAATCACCAAAATTGATATTTATTTTTAAATGTTAGATAATTTTCTTATTAAAACTGATTTAACCATAAGCTTAAATAATTAATAAAATATTTTTAATTGCATAACTTTAGATACTTTAAATGAACTAAAATATTATACTTTGCACTATTAAAATAAAATAAAATTTACTTAATATTGAGATTGATTTTTAATTTATTTTCTTTATATTTTAGGGGGGTCATATTTGAAATCCCCGAAGGTAGTAGGTACATTACATGAGATTGTGGGTTTGCAGATCCGAGCAAACACCATCAATAAAGATCGCAGAAGAGAAAGGGAATTCTTGATTGCCATTGGTTATATTTCTGGAAGATGCAATATTCTTTGTCGAAATATCTTTAGATCCCACTATAGAAGAAAAACCTAAATTAAAAAAAATTGAAAACTCAATTTATATTTAGTAAACCAAAAAAGTATTTTTCATTGATTTTACAAGAAAAAAAGTAAAATATTTTTTAACAGATTTATCTTCTTCTTCTGAATTTAGTATACGGGAGAACAGGTTGCTTTTGTCTTGTGTGTGTTTATATAGATAATACATATACGTCTCCCTTTATTTAGAATTATTTGGTCAACATCCATATGTTTAGATTTAAAAGTTATTCTCTATTATGTAATGAATTATAATGAATGAGTTTCAAAAACTAAATAGATTTATTTGGACTAGGAGGGGATATCGATTTATTGAATAAAGAGAATATAAATGATTTTAAAGGAATTAAAGTTTTTGGTTGAATTTTTATTAGTCCTATCATAATGACAACAGAATGGTGATAATGGTTCTTTACAATTTTCATTACAATTCTACTAAATTCTAGTTGAATGACAATAGCAGAAACATTATATTAAATTGAACAAGACCAGCATTTTGTGGACTTAAGAAATTAATAAGTTCAATAACACTAAAAACTTAAAGTAATTTACAAGAATGACTGACTGCAAATACTTAATGCAATAACATATGACTTAAAAAGAGTTCAAAATATACATAACTGAATAATAGTGGATTTATATGGAAATTTTAATTACTTCAAATTCAGTTAAGGTGTCTGATTGAATACATCTTAGATAATAATTTAAATCATAAACTTTACTGTATTCCTATTTGGAAAGTGTTTTATTTTTTTATTTTATTTTTTTTGTTATTTAATCAAAGCGTTCCGATATATTTATTTGTTATTTATGTTCTTTGTTTGGGATTATGTAGTATACGAAAGAAGTAGTTTTTTCCTAAAGTATATGTGACGACCTTTCCGGTGGATCCACCCGTCCTATAAACCTCAGGCTCACAGTCCTGCAGGACATCGATCCCAATCCCTCCCTTATGAGTTCTCACTAACTCCATAATTAGGCTGTTGATAGGCCTCGAACCCAGGACCTCACCCTTTAACAACTCTCCCACAGGGCAAGCCTCACCAATTGAGTTGCAGATCAATTGGTGACAGCTTGTCCTGTGGGAGAGTTGTTAAAGGGTGAAGTCCTGGTTCGCCTAACAACCTAATTATAGAGTTAGTGAGAACTCATAAGGGAGGGGTTGG
This sequence comes from Brassica nigra, assembly GCA_016432835.1. Lineage (NCBI taxonomy): Eukaryota > Viridiplantae > Streptophyta > Magnoliopsida > Brassicales > Brassicaceae > Brassica > Brassica nigra. The sequence goes on along the minus strand of CM028249.1, from coordinate 9,443,144 downwards.
GATCGATAACTGTGTCTACAGGCGGTGGGTCCTGACGGTCACATAAAAATCGATTTTTATGTAACATCCCGAGTTGTGATATGTGGAAAGACTTAAGAGAATTGATTTGGCTACCTATGTCATCAAAGTGCACTTACCATTTCGGGAGCACATCCAGAGAAAAATCAAGAGTTAAGCGTGTTTGAGCTGAAGTAGTCAAATGATGGGTGACTTATCGGGAAGTGATCCGCGATATTGTGCGAGTGAGGCCAAAGCACAAGGAAAGGTCATGTGGTGATTGCAGGGTTAGTAAACAAGACTTTCGGAGCTTAGGAAAATTAACGAACCGACCGCTGGAACGGGATGGGGCCCACAGGCCGAGGGAGCAGGCGTGGATGGCCCATTAGCTGTGGGTGGTCGGGGTTTTATAAGTGGTATCAGAGCTGGTTAGTCATCTCGGTTCCGACCCGAGAGGCGTCTTGAGACCTGTTGTGGGTCGCAACGAGGACGTTGCGTTCTTTGAAAGGGGGTGAATTGTAACATCCCGAGTTGTTATATGTGGAAAGACTTAAGAGAATTGATTTGGCTACACATGTCATCAAAGTGCACTTACCTTTTCGGGAGCACATCCAGAGAAAACTCCAGAGTTAAGTGTGCTTGATTTGGAGTAGTCAAAGGATGGGTGACCTATCGGAAAGAGATCCGCGATATTGTGCGAGTGAGGCCAAAGCAAGAGGAAAGGTCATGTGGTGATTGCAGGGTTAGTAAACAAGACTTTCAGAGCTTGGAAAAATTAACGGACCAACCGCTGGAACGGGATGGGATCCACGGGCCGAGAGAGCGGGCGTGGATGGCCCATTAGATGTGGGCGGTCGGGGCGTTATAGTATAAGTCTAGGACTCACGTTGATACACATATGACTAAATTGTCAATGACTGATACAAACATTCAAATTTCAATTAGCCACCCCTGCATATGTCAGATATTGTTTAATTTCTCCAAATTTTTAAGACACTCGAGATGTAGTTAATATCTTCGTTCTCTTATCATAATCAATATTATTTTTAAATATATACTAGAACTTGATTCACGCGCCCGCACAAAATTAGTTTTTTTATCTTTTTATAAATTCTTTAGTAACTTTTTAAAACAGATAAATATAGGTTATTTAGATGTTTTAAGGTTTCTACAAACTTATCCGAACCCGGAAGAATCTGACTCTAATCCCATCCAAAAATTTATAATATCCGAACAGAGTTTAATTTTAAAATCTTAAAACCAGATATCCAAAAAATCGATCTGTATCTGAAACCGTACCTAAATGCCCATGTTTAATTAATTATGTAACCAAATAGTATTTCCTCGTTAACCGGTTTGAATTTTTGCATTAGTGCAGAAATTTCATTCAAATATGTGAAATTATTATGGTTAACACGTTAAATAAATGACGTCAAATTATTATATAGTAAATACAATTAATTAATGAAGTAATTTGAAAGAGTGAAGATAGGAATGCAACCAGACACAGTTTGTGGTCATTCTTCTGCCCTGTCTTACTTATGAAGAAGCTTTATCCTACGTATGAACTCAATGTTTTCTTCTCAAAGATTGCTGATTAATATATAAATGTAGTGACCAGATTATGTATGTACTTCGTTTGTTGAATTTGTTGCTGGAAATATTATATATATATATATAAATGGCCAGATTAATGTAATCATAATGCATTGCATTTTATTTAGTGTTCAGTATTAGTACATAAGTTGTTTCATTAGTCCCAAACGGTGGTTTCATTTCATCTTTGCTCTGTACTTAGAAACAGGGACAGACTCAAATTGGCAAGAGCCATGACCTATCATCAAATAATGAGAAAGTCAGACAGTGATTGTTCTTGATATAGATTTATTAAATGAGGTTAGATAATTAAAAAAACAACATGGTGTAGATAAAGTTGCTTACTAGGGTCGGTCTGGGTGATCACTGCAGCACCATGGAAATCACAAGAACCGCCTTGGTGCTTAAAATGCTGGTAGTAAGTATTGAAGACAACAGAGGCATGGTCCTTGATAGTGTCAGGCAAGAAGCAATTTTGGCCAAGCTGAATCCTGCTACAGTCTGCTCCGCTCTGTTGACAAGTCCAAACTGCAGCTGCTCGTACCACTTGGTCCGATACCTTGCGATTGGCTACACACCATGGTCTGTTTTGCGCTAATATTTACGAAAAGAAGATAAATATGTCAATGTGTGAAATATCACATGTATGCAAGTGGATGTTACAATTATGTTTTACCTAAATTTTGAGGAAATGTTGGTGATATGAAAAGCAATACAGCAATGGTTATTTTTATCTTCACAAAATGCAAGTAGGAACGTTTGAAAGCTTAAGAATGGTTCTAAGTTGAGTATTTTACGGTGTTTCATATTTGAAACCTCCCTTAGGTAGTAGGTACATTACCTGAGATTGTGGGTATGCAGATCAGAGCAAACACCATCAATGAAGATAGTAGAAGAGAAAATGAATTCTTGATTGTCATTGGTTATATTTCTAGAAGATGCAATATTCTTTGTCGAAATATTCTTTGTTTATATTTTTGAATGTCCACCGGCGGTTCAGGTTTGGGCTCTTTCACGAATTCCATCGAATCCAGACATCTTTCCCACTCAATCACTTTTTGCAAACATGGATCATTTATTTTGGAGGGTTTATCCGGAAATGAAAGATCATCAATTTGCATAGATCTTATGGTACATATGGAAAGGAAGAAACAATAAAGTATTTGGCAATTTTGATATTGATCTGAGAGATACTCTCAAATTGGCAGAAACAGAGTCGTTACTTTGGGCTGAGGCACAGATTTCTCTTACGCAGGGAATAGATCATACTCGATTACCAGTAGCAGCGATAGTATTGTCTATCTCAAGTAGATGGTGTTATACGGATGAATCTTGGAAATATCAGGAAATCTATTAGGGCCAAGGGTGGTATAGCACACTGGAGGAGTTTGATGGTTTAATGGGAGCGAGGAATACTAGAGAGTCAGTCGCCACTTTTTTCGGAGATAGAGGCTCTCATTTGGGCAGTGGAATGCATGAGGAATCTAAGATAGTTTTCTGTTACATTTGCAACGGATTGTTCTCAATTGGTGAAGATGGTTTCGGACCAGAAGAATGGTCAGCCTTTGCAAGTTATTTGGAAGACATAAAGTTCTTGAAGAGAAATTTCAACACTTCAGAGCTCATTCATATTCCACGGACGCAGAATTCAAGGACGGACAGTCTCGCACGCAATGCAAGAAAGCAACCGTCGTTTGTCGTCCATATGGATGTGGAGCTACCAGTTTGGTTTGCAGAGTCTATATGAGTCTGTTTAAGTTGCTGACATAAAAATAGGCTATTTAGATGTTTAAAGGTTTCTAGAAACTTATCTGAACCCGGAATAATCCGATTTTAATCCCGTCCAAAAATTTATAATATCCGAACAAGAGTAATTTTAAAATCCAAAAATCCGATACCCAAAAAATCGATCTGTATCTGGAACTGTACCTGAATGCCCATGTTTAATTATTTATGTAACCAAATAGTATTTCTTTGTTAACCGGTTTGAATTCTTTTACCAGTGCAGCAATTTTATTCAAATATGTGAAATTGTTATGGTTAACACGTTAATTAAATGATGTCGAACTATTATGGTAAATACAATTAATTAATGAAGTGGTTCGAAAGAGTGAAAATAGGAATGCAACCAGACACAGCTTGTGGTTATTCTTTTTTTTTTTTATGAAAAAAGGTCATTCTTCTGCCTTGTCCTACCTATGAAGAAGCCTTATCCTACGTATGAACTCAATGTTTTCTCCTCAAAGATTGCTAATTAATATGTAAATGTAGTGACCAGATTATGTTAGCTATGTACTTCGCTTGTTGAATTTGTTGCTGGAAATATTATTTATATAAATGGCCAGATTAATATAATCATAATGTGTTGCATTTTATTCTTTTTTTTTTGCCGACAAGATACAGACTCAACTAAGACTCTGTGAACCAAGCTGGTAACTCTGAATCCATATGAACGACGAAAAACGGTTGATTCCTCGCACTGCGTGCTAGACTATCCGCTCTTGTATTCTGCGTCCTTGGAACATGGATTATCTCCGAGTGGCTGAAACTCAACTTCAAGTGTTTGATATCTTCTAGATAAGTCGCAAACGCAGGCCATTCTTCTGGTTCCGAAACCATCTTCACCAATTGAGAACAATCTGTTGCAAACGTCACATGAAATTGTCGAAGATTTTTCATACTTTCCATTGCCCAAATAAGGGCTTCCATCTCCGAATGAAGAGGAGAGATGCTGGCTCTCGTATTTCTCGCTCCCATCAAACCATCAAAACCTTCCAAAGTACTATACCAACCTTGTCCTGAAAAGAGATCATGTTCTTTCCAAGACCCATCCGTGAAACACCACCGTCCCGCTATATTGGGCAAAGTATCGTCATTTTATTCAGTATTCAGTATTAGTACATAAGTTGTTTCATTAGTCGGAGAAGGTGGTTTCATTTCATTTTTATATTAGAGCATCTCCAATGGTTAGTTTCATTTTTTTCAAAATTTGAAGTTTTTTAAAAAATGAAGCAATATGTTCTCCAATGGTTTACTTTATATTTTTCTTCAAAATATTCTAAGTATAGTCTATTACTTTTTCATAATTAATTATTAATTACACCTTATACTTTTTCAAATTTACAAATTTTACCTATCTAATCTTTTTTTACATTAATTCGACTCAATTACTATTTATTATAGTTTAAAAATTATTATATGATACAATATATTACATATAACATAAATAAATAAACATTGAATTTTAAATTTTATAAGGAAACACTAAATAAAAATATCTTTTAAGTGATTAGAAATGTATTTTTAAACAAAAAAATTGAGCTAACTCATTCTAAATTCTTCTAAATCAAACATAAAATTCTCAGTAATTAATAATTTTATGTTTTTCATCATTAACATTCAATTAGATAAAAGTAATAATATAAACTTTGAAATTAATTGGATGACATTAACATTTCTAACTTGTTTAAATATAAAAAACAATAAGTAAAAGTTAAAGATTAATTTGTAAATAAAAAAGTCTATCTTCAAAATATAAAGAACTGAACAGTATTTCTTCAAATTTGAAGAAATACAGTTCAATTTTTCAAAATTTGAAAAAATGAAGAAAAAAATGAAACACCATTGGAGTAAAAAATGAAACAAAAAGTGGAAAATAAAGCACCATTGGAGATGTTCTTAGCAGGTTTATTTAGGAACTTTTAAAATGTTCGTCATACAAGGGAAGTGTTTAATAATGTGTGTCATGTATTTGGACCTAAATAAAGTGTGATTAGACAGCAAAAGAGAAACAGAGTATGTAACACACAACACAAAAGCAATACAAATATAATTAACACAAATCCTTATCAACAAATGCACTACGACCCTTTAAAAAGTCCACTAAATTACACCCAAATACTTTAAACATGGACGATAGTGAGGTGTATCATGGAAATTCATATAAATGACATTAACTTTTGACTCTTCATATATATACTAGGTCTGGGCACAGATCGGATATTCAGGTTTTTGAAAGTATTTGTGATTTGCTTCGTATGTCACGGATATCTAATTTTTCGATTTGTTTTGCTTCGATAAAATACGGATATTCGGAAAAACGGATATCCAAAAAATTAATAGATATTTGCAGATATTTACGAATACTTACGGATATCTCATCTGTTTGGATTAGTACCAATAATCTTAAAAATTTGATACAAATTTGTTTTGTAAAATATTTTTTACATGATATAAAAGATAAAAATTAAAACAAATAGCGAATCTATATATCTTGTAAATTTTGTAAACTTAGTTAACAATTATAATAACACAAAACTTAAGAAAATAATTATAATTGTCATAAAAATTTTCTCTTCCTTTTATGTAATACTTTTTTATAAGTAATAATGAGAATAGAATTTGTCAAATCATATGTTAGAATAATAATTATAAAATTTTATACATTTAAAACTTTAAATATAATCAAAATATATATGTATTTATATATTGTCGGATCAGATCGGATATCCGCTTTCCAAAATTTTAGGATTTGTGATTTGCTTCGATTTAAACGGATATTGAGTTTTAGTATTTGCTTTGCTTCGAAAGCTTACGGATATTCGGAATTTTCGGATCGAATCGAAACGAATAATGAATCGAATCAAATTTAACGAATAAAATGCCCAGCCCTAATATATACGTTGAAAAAGTTTATGAAAGTAGCATGACCAACAAGTAACATCAAGAAGTATAATGCATTTAAGCATCCCTTATGCCCATCATCTTCAAAAATACACACATATATCAATACTTTATAACATTCCGAAATTCAACTGAAAATGGAATATTTGTGGTGGGATAGAGATCCACATCTTTTTAAGAAAGTGCGTGTGGGGTTACCTGAGGAACACATGGCGTTTTCGTTTATGCCTAGATACATATGTAAGGCAAAAAAGTCAACGACTTTGGCTCCCTCTCTTCATCTCTACTCTATTATATATTGAAGGGCCAATCACCCATCTATATTTGTCCTCAAGAAACTAAACAATAGCCTTTAGAGAACTTTTGAAACTCAAAAAAACAAGAATTAACTGAAGAAGAAGAGACCTTCCAACCCTAGCAAGCATGGTGGAATGAGAGCTGCTCTCTTTGTTCTTGGTATAATCTCTCTCTCTCTCTCTCTCTCTCTCTCTCTCTCTCTACACTAGTTCAGTGTTAAAGATTTGTAGCCAGTGATAATTCATCTGGTTTTAGTTTTTTGGTCCATAGAGCACTCGACCTTATCCAACACCTTTGGTCCCACTTCTACATTCTTTATTCCATAGTCAATATAACATTTATCTATCATTGATTTCTGTTATTGTTTCTTTTTTGTAGGATTACAAGCCTTTGAAATAATGGGAATAGCAGCAGTAGGGAACAACCTCATAACATATGTGATAAACGAAATGCATTTCCCCTTGTCTAAAGCGGCCAATATTGTCACCAATTTTGTTGGCACCATCTTTATATTTGCCCTCCTCGGTGGTTACCTCTCCGACGCTTTCCTCGGCAGCTTCTGGACCATCCTCATCTTTGGTTTCGTCGAGCTTTCTGTATGTTCACTTTCTCCTTTAGTTCTTAAAATATAAGTATAGATAGATCTATGAGTCCATGGATTTCAGTGAAACAAAAATCCAGACCACTTTTTGATGTGATTCCTAACAAAGAAAAAAATTGTATATATGATATGCACACACGTAACTATTTACGTGCACACGTCCTTGGACCTTGTAACATGATTTTTGTTTGTGTGCTCTCCATTGATGAATTATTAATTATTTACAAAAATCTCATCGTTACAAGAAAAGCTTCAACTCTATTAATAATGTTTAAGAAAGTATCTTGATCATTCTGAAAATTTTAGTTGTTAAATTACTGTTATTTAACTCTGTATTGCCACGTACCTGCTCAGGGTTTTATACTACTATCAGTCCAAGCACATTTACCTCAACTAAAGCCACCAACGTGTAACCCATTGATAAACCAAAGCTCATGTGACGAGGCAAAAGGTTTGAAGGCAATAATTTTCTTCACGGCACTCTACTTGGTGGCTTTAGGAAGTGGCTGTGTGAAACCAAACATGATAGCTCATGGTGCGGACCAGTTCTCTCAATCACATCCTAAACAATCTAAAAGACTCTCATCTTACTTCAACGCCGCATATTTCGCCTTCTCCATAGGCGAGCTTATCGCACTCAGTCTCCTGGTTTGGGTTCAAACTCATTCTGGCATGGACGTTGGATTTGGAATCTCTGCTGCAGCCATGACTATGGGCCTCATTAGCTTAGTCTCCGGTACAATGTATTTTCGTAACAAACGTCCACGTCGAAGCATCTTCACTCCTATTGCCCAAGTAAGTTTTGTCTTTTTTTCCTCTAAAATTCGTAAGCATGCGAATAAACAGAAATACTGATTCATTTTAGGATGAGAAATAGAATCACAAAAAAAGAAAAACTCTAAGTTATCAAACTTCACTTTAACAGAGAATTACACTATCTCAATTTTTTAAGAGAATAATACTATATTTAACAACAAAAGATCGAGATTTATCATAGTTCCAACGGTAATTATTTATAACTAAAAACGCAGTCACTAGATGAACCTAAAATTTTGTTTTCTGTGAACCTAAAGTTGTTTTGAAAAAAAAGTGTGTTAAACAGGGAAGACATATTCCTAAATCATTATGGCTTTTTAGTATAGATAAACCGTAGCCAATTTTACTGCAAGACATACTTTAGTATGCTTATTAGTATCTGTTATACAGAATCATTTCGCTGTATATTTTACCTACAAAAATAATTTTCTGAGAAACGATACCATTCAATAAGCGAATATCTGATGAGACGTATTTTATCCCGTGAGTATATGTTATGTTTTATATGGAAAATTTAAGAACAATCACACTTGCAAACAATATAGTTGACTTATATGTCTCTACTGGATAATGATTAAAATAAAACATATACTCAAATAGAGTCCTATTTAATCGACAAATTTTTGGACCATCAAAATAGTTATAAAAATCCAACTAAAATTGACCTTTTTAATAATATAAGTATTATAGCCAATCAAAACAATTTAATTTTTAAACTAATATTTGATTGTTAAATTGTTTTCTGAACCATTATAGATTTTCTCATTAGAATAAGATAATAATATATATATAAATAAAAATATTTTAAATAATATATATATATATATATATTAAGATTTGAAATCTATTTTTATAAATATCTTATATATTTATCAATATTTATAACAAAAATCAGATTTCTTATATCCATATCAAATGTACGTGTAGTAATATATATTTAATTTTAAATATTCTAAATTTCTCTATTTTAATAAAATAATAATATCTCTATACCAAGGAATCATATTTTAGAAATATATATTTAATTTAAATATCTACTTTTTTTGGTCAAAAATATCTACTTATTTATAATATATATTTATAGTTAAGAAAGAAATTAGATTTCTTACACTATAAAATTATACATGTTTAAATATGTATATCTTATAATCTAAAATAAAACTGAAATTGATGATTATCTTTTTTTATGTATTGTTATATAAAATTTAAAATTTAAAATTTATATTTTAAAATGAAATAACTATAACATATTCTATCTAAATTTCTTAAGCTATCAAAGTAATTTTTACAAAATATACTATATAAATTTATATCAACAAGATTACATATAAAATTTTCATCATTTAAATTATATAAAATCTACATTTTAATGTAATCTATAAACTATAAATTTTTTAATTTTTTAGTGAGAAACCATCATATAAGTATTAAACGTTCTTAAAATATTAAATTTATTCTAATTTCAAAAATAAAAAATCGTGAGAACTTTTTAACGAGTCTTTAAAAAAATAATCTATCTCATATATTTTAAAATAGGTCTGAAAATGCAATTTAAAATATTTATTCATATAAATAGTACATATTTGTCAGTGAAAATCTTTGAAACTAATAATATAAAATATAAGAGTGAATTTATATTCAACTCAATTAAAATTTAAAGTCAAAATTAGTAAAAAAATATTTACCAGTTTTATAAACTTAAATAATTATTTTTCGATTTTTTAAAAAGAACATAACCCATGTCGATTTAAAATAATTTATTTTCAAAAATTTATTATAAAAAAAACATATCCTACGTTTTAACGCGGGTAATATTCTAGTTTAAATTAAATTTTTTTATGATTATTACTATTGCAAAAGGAATGTAACATACTAACACTTTAATAGTCTTGTGGATATTTACTTTTTTTTTTATCAAACAGAAACTGATTTTATTTAATTACCAATGCTCCTTCACGTCGTATGTATATGTACTAGGTGATTTTCCCGTGCATGAACACGAGTATAAATATTTATAAAGAAAATATATATTATAATAATTGATTGCTATTTATTTTTAATTTTAAATTAATTTATATTTTTATGCATGATTTATATTAATAATTTATATTACTTTATTTAGACATATAATTTTAGATATGTTATATCTAGTTGGTTTTGTTGCTTTTACAATCGGTTTAGTTATCATTTGAATATATTAGGTTTCATCTATTTCTCTGAATTCAATTATAAAAAATTTTATTCACAATATATTAAAATTTTGATTAATTTTCTTATTTGCATTAGGTTGGTTTTTGTCTTATATATGCAAATATATTTTAGGAAGATTATTTATAACTTAAGATATTGTGCTTAGAATGAAATAAAAAATAAATTAAAGTGTTTGGTTCCAAATTGCGTAAATTAATATAACGATAATATTCTGCAATCTCATGCATATATATATAAATTTTACAAAAGAACTAAATTAAGACAGTTGCTTAATATTTTATTTTCATTTGTTAAGGTGTTTTGAGTCATTTTAAAATTTATATATATATATATATATATAATAAAATATTATTATTATTGTAAAATTATGTTTTCTTATTATAGTTAAATCTATGGTTTTAGATATAAATTGGATTAGTCGAGTCACTCATATTATGAATATTTTTAGTTACATATATCCTTTCAAATTCAAACTAAGGTATAGTTATTTTTATTATAATTAAGTCAAGTCAAATTAATTTTATTTATCGTTTGAATGTGCATGTACTTTCATAATATATATATATCAAATTAAATGTTGATTTAAAAAAATTATAAAATAAAACAATGATCTATAGAAAGTTACATAATAAGTAATTGATACGTTTTTGGAAGCTCATGAACACATATCAATATTTACAAAACTAAAATATTTTTATAAATTATAAATGATTTTATTATGCATTTTGGTTATGGTTATATTAAGTTCCACAAACATAAAAACATAAAATTTAAAAGCAAATTTAATATTAAGAAAACATATAATTTAATAATGCAAAATATAATATATCTACCTCATTAAAGTGTATAGTGTGATTTTAAAATAGTTGGTTATTTGATCAAAAGATGTTTATTGTTAAAGTTTATTTTTCATTTTTTAATATCTCTTAAAATAAGCAGTAAAATTGTGATTGTATTTGAGAAATCTTATTATATAAGTAAAAAAAATTATAGATATTTTTGCTATAATTGAAAGATATTATGTTACTTAATTATTTTATTTAATTATCTAAAATAGATAAATATATTAAAAATATTTATGTTACTGTAAAATATATATTGTTGTACTTTTAAAATTATGTTTTAAAATAAATAATATTTCCTTTTCTAATATCAAGATTATATGTGAAAATATAAATATAAATAAAGTATATTAGTATATTTTACGTTATTTAAAAATATTTTATAATGGAATATTACTATTTTGTGAACTTTCCTTTTAATGAAATCATATTATTTATACATATATTTTCGTTTTAAATTCGCTTTATAAACTTTATAATATTTCCTTTTATTATATATGTTATTCAGAAAATATTAAAAGTAATTTAAATAAAAAATCAATAATAGTGATTAAACATAACATTTTAATTCATTAAGGTATCATCGTAATCAACCACATGAGAGTTAACGTAACGCGACATTAGGAAACTGATTTCTCAAATAATATTATAGAGACATGAGTCATCTTTATAATTTTTTGACACATTTAAATTTCGGACATTTGACAGATTTAGAAAAGTTTACATATTTTTGATAAGAAACAAAACTTCACATGTGTACAAATCTATATATTTCGACCCACTTGAATTTCTTTAAGGAAGTAGAAGTTCTCAAAAAAAAAAATTATATATATATACATACAAAGAGATAATCAAAGTTAGGAAATGTGGTCATGTGTTTAGACAGGACAATGCTGTAACAGTTTGGCCCATGCTGAGTCATTGAAAGGGAAAGCTGATGGTGAAATAAAACATTATTTTTTGTAACAGAAAAATAAAACATTGTAAATGTTTTTTTCAAGTTTATTATATAACAAATATAATGGTACAATGGTGCGTCTGGAGAAAAATAAAATTACATTTCTAAATTTGTTAACCAATCAACGAATGAAATATATACATTTTTGATATACATATACATTTGCATAACAATTGATCTGTATAAATAGAAAAGTATTAATAATTATTCTTTTGATAAAACTATTAATAATATGATGTAGTTTCTGCATTGCAGGTTGTTGTGGCTGCCATATTAAAAAGAAAGCTTGCTTCTCCCTCTGACCCAAAAATGCTTAATGGAGGCCTCCGTGTAACAAAAGACGACGTACCTTCCTCCACTTTACCATACACTCCTCGCCTCAGGTCACACATTGAACTCACTATTCCTCTTTTTCTATCGCAGAAATTTAACTTTAATAGCAAGACTTTGGTCATTTGTTTACACTTTCGTTTAATTATAAGTGCTTTTTTCAATAAAACCGCGTTTTAGTTAACATAAAAGCGCAATTTTAAATGTTTAATAACTTTAGTAATTTTTGTTAATGATTTTTATTAAAACATTTAAAAATCATTAATGAATCCAAATCCACATAAGTTTACCGTAAAATTTTATCCACACTTTTCGGAAACTACACTTGTGTTTTTGTAACAATTTTAAGATATTTTAAGAAAAAAGTCACGTGCAAACACAAAAGAGCATGAAATCAGTAAAAGATATTAAAATTGTATATCGTATGGGCAGGTTCTTGGACAAGGCATGCACCAAAATCCAAGACACAAATACAAAGGAAAGTCCATGGAGGCTTTGCACGGTAACCCAAGTAGAGCAAGTCAAAACCCTAATTTCACTTGTTCCAGTCTTCGCAAGCACCATCGTCTTTAACACCATCTTAGCTCAGCTCCAAACGTTTTCCGTACAACAAGGAAGTTCCATGAACACTCGTCTCTCAGATTCCTTCCACATTCCTCCGGCTTCACTCCAAGCAATCCCTTACATAATGCTCATCTTCCTTGTCCCTCTCTACGACTCTCTATTCGTTCCTTTTGCGCGTAAGCTCACGGGACATAGCTCAGGCATTCCTCCATTGACTCGTATAGGAGTTGGTCTGTTCCTCTCCACTTTCTCAATGGTTTCAGCTGCTTTGCTTGAAAAGAAACGTAGAGACTCTTGGGTTCTTGACGGTAGAATCTTGAGTATCTTCTGGATCACGCCACAGTTCTTGATCTTTGGGATCTCCGAGATGTTTACTGCTGTTGGATTAATCGAGTTCTTTTACAAACAATCTACAAAGGGCATGGAGTCATTCTTGATGGCTTTGACTTACTGCTCGTATTCCTTTGGTTTTTACTTTAGCTCGGTGCTCGTTTCAATCGTGAATAAGATTACTTCCACGCATTTCGACTCCAAAGGCTGGCTCGGGGATAACAATCTGAACAAGGACAGACTCGATCTGTTTTATTGGCTTTTAGCGGTTCTCAGTCTACTGAACTTTATTAGCTATCTCTTTTGGTCTCGTTGGAACGTTAAGTCCTCTAGAAACGACAACTCTAATGTGGTGGGAGATGAGAACATTTAGCTTAATGCATAATGTGTACAATTCATATCATATCACCTTAACATCTCCAGCATATAATTAATATGAATAAGTTATTAGGTTAATCCCTTGCTTTTGTAGTCCACCTCACTCCCTGTACTCTTTTTTTTAAGCTGAATACATTGCCTCCTCTTTGTGTTCCAATAACATGTTTTATTACATGTTAGATTATTATGTTAAATAGAAATCCAAAACAAATATATATTACTAAAATAGAAGTACCAATAAAAATTAGCTCTTAAACTTACAACTTATTTACAATTCTATGCCACTGAAATAATTAAATGAACCTATTTTTAGTAATCTTTGTCTTTTCCAAAATTAGTGAAGCAATAATAACTCATAATTTTATGCTTTCCATGTCTTTCCCCAAAAAATTAATAAAACATTTTATAAATTAATCATAATAAATTCAATATAAATATTTTAACTTACCTATTGCACGGGTTATATTCTATAAATGGTGCTGATACAATTGACGGTTTACAAAATTAATCAATATAAACTATTAAATTCTTATGTTTATAAATGTTATATTAAATAATTATTTAAACACAGGTAAAATTTTAAAATATTTATTATCACTTAGAAAAATTAAATATCTATTTATAAAAAAAAATAAAAACAAGCATCCGCATAGGCATGGTTTAAATGTATACAAACTTAAGTCCATTTATAATTTCTCATCAGTTACATATAATTTTTATTTTATTTTATTTTCTTACAAATTTTAGTTTTAGTTTTTATATGTTCCAGATTTGATAGAAGTTTAACAATCATTCTATTTTCTTACAAATGTCATAGCTAATGTATCATTAAAAAATAGCATGATAATTCATATTTTTCTATTTTCGTACTTTTCATTAAAAAACTTTGTTCGCTATATATCTTAGACATGTATCTAATTATATAAATGTTAGATTTTTATATGATATCCAATATCGGTGATACATTTTACGTTAAAACACAAAAAAAAATTAAGTACAAATATAGCATTTACATTTACAAATACAAATATATTTGCAAATATAACATTACGTACAGCACAAATTTAAATATAAAATTAAATACCCGGACGGTCGTGCGGGTCAAGTTCTAGTTTTACGATTAAAATCATTCATATTTAAGTTTACAAAAAAAAATCATTCATATTTAATTAAGAAGATGAATTGAGTTTAGTAACGCCACAAGTGCTTTAAATTAATCGTTGACACGATTTTTTTTACCGAAAGGTAGAAGATCATATTTAAAATTTACACTGTTACTCTTATGAATAAAGAAGAAATTAGAAGAGCAGGATATATATATATATATATTCTCTCATTGACATATCTATATGTATGATATACATAATATATATATATATATTAACACAACACATAAATTTCATGTTATATGAATACAATTATGAGCAAATTATTAAAATATATTCTTATTATTTTTCATGACTAATATGTATATACAAAAGGTATATATAAAAAGTATGTTTGCTGGTTTCATGTGATATTCGGTCTTGTTCCAAAACAAATTTACTTTTTAATATAGTATCGGTTAGCAAGCTTTGAATTGCACATAATGAGGATGTGTGCTCGGATGTTCAGTCTAGGGTCTAGGAACTTCGAATGGCCATATATGGACATCAAAATAATTACAACTCATCAAACTAGATAGTCGGTGCAAATAAGAAAAGTGATTAGAAATTGTATATATTCATTAGACTACCAGCCAATATAATCCCAATTGTGAGATTCGCGTGATATGATGTGTAAACATTTGTGGATTAATTCCGACAAAGCCACCATTTCTACTCCTAAACTCCGTTTTACTTTGAAGCTCTGTTTTCTTACAAACATGAGTTCCACTTGTTAATTTTTGGTAAACTGTTCTTTATTGATAGATAGAATTTACAGTTTAAAAACTATGTCCATTTGTAGTTTATGTTTGTTTAACAAATTACATATATTTATATCGCTATATGATTGAATATAACTTCTTTTTTATTTTTTATGCAAGTAAAAATAATTATACCGTAAGGCTATGTTTTACTCTCATCAATTTTCAGACTGTATATACAAGTTGACTTAGCCTAAAGGCTAAGCAAATCTGGGAATCTAATTTTTCTCCATTCTAGGAAACAACTTATTAAAGTTTAAACCGGACTAAATTTGTAAGGGATAAAACCGGATAAAAAGACATCGAATATTTAACACTAAATTTTACGGAATCATTGTCACAGTACACAAACAAGAAACACAACACCAACATTTTCTTTCCCACAAAAGTTATCTCTGTAATATAAAAGAGAGAGAGAGAAAAGAGGAACACGATGAAAAGTGATGGATTTGTCATTTTTCTTCAATGATGTTTTCAATTTGGACACAATTTAATAGTAGGAAACATGTCTGAAACATGTTTAGTGTTAAAGATTGGCTCCTACTCCCTTTAGACACTATGTATCAATAGTTTCTCTATATTTAACTCATTAGTGGTTAAAATGTTTCATTAAGTTGTCTCCCATTTTTATGGCATTGGTACAATCTCCCACTCAATACAGTTTTTTAGAGTTATTACAAGAAGTGGGTTTCATAATTTGAGATGCCTTTCTACAATTTTCCTGCCGCTCTTGAGTTTGTGAAGTCGGAGTTTCATTATTTATACAGTTATATTTTCTTTACGAGCGAATTTAACAGTGGATATCCCATTTTTAAAGTAGACTATTATAAGAACATAGAGACATCAAATCTTCTAGGACCCTAATGAATCATATTTTTTTACTTACGGAATGATTCTGATATCCTCCAATAAAACGTACAGTTAAATGAAAGAAGAAGAAGTTATTTTAATGAATTAATCCCAAACTAACTCCATAGATTATATATTGCCTGTATATCGAGTGTTACTAATCTTTTTTTTGTCACGTCGAGTGTTACTAATCTAATCTTTCTAATTGTTTACAAATGCGTTTTATGTTTATATGTACATGAATAAAAGAGCATTTTATACAAACTTTATTTGGTTTTTTTTCTAAGATGAAGATGTTTAATTAAGTTTTGATGCTCATTTAGCAACTTGCAATTGTCCTTAGCCTTCAGTCCGTTGTTTGATTTGACTTAACATAAGGGTTTTTAGTAATTAAACCCCCAACTAAAGATGAATCGTAAAAAAATCTTCAACTAAAAATCTTATGAAAAAAATCTTCAACTTTAATTCCGTCAACTTATGTCATCTCCATCTAAAAAACCATGACGGAGGGTGACATACGTCAACGATTTATAAGTTAATGATTTATAATGTTGAAAACTTAGTTGAAAGGTTTTTTACGATTCAAAAATAGCTGAGGGGTTTTATCACTAAATATTTCAAAATATTTATTATCATATATACATTATTTTAGACTGATTTATAAGCCTTTAAACTAATTTATAAATTTTAATACATTACTTTATCATTATTATAACCGATTTATAAAGATTTATAAATATTTTAATACTTTTTAAATGATTAGTACGATTTCACAGTGATTTTATAAGTTTTACAATTCCTGCTACTTGTTAGAATAAAATAATATAACATTATTCGTGATAGTACTAAAACAGAAAATAATACTACAAAAACATAAAGTAATAGAATAAATCAAGAATAATATATCGAAGATATTGTTTTATTGATCAATAAAATAAAAATATAACATATTGGTTCAGAAATCAAGGAGAATAAGAATAATCATGCATTAATTTTTGGGATAGGAGGAAAGTATGAGATAGAGGTCGGAAAATAGGAAAAAAAGGGCATCCTACTCTAAGTGGGAAGATCGACTTCATGGATGAATTATCCTCGACACTACTTAAGACTTAATATAACTTAAAAATTTAAAATTATTTGATATTTGACAATGGTGATATAAACATTCCAATTTTTTTATCACTATTGAAAAATACCCAATAATTTAGGTGATGATTGTTTTTTTGGTTTTTAGATTTTGGATTTTGGTTTTTGGATTTTGGTTTCTGGATTTTGGATTTTAGATTTTGATTTCTGATTTTTTATTTTGCTGTAGATTTTAGTTTTTGGAAAGTCATGAATGGTGATTTTAGATTTTAGTTTCTGGTTTTTTATTTTTGTTTTTAAATTAATAAAATAAAAGTTCTATTAATAGTAAAATATTTATTATGGAAATAATAGAATATAAAATATTATTATCAAGACACATAATCTTATTTTAAAATTAAAAAAGCAAACACAAAATAATATTATTCTATGTTTAAACATAAACTTAAAATTAATTTTATGTTGAAACACACATTTATATATATATATATTATAACGTGTACATATATATGCTTATATCCATACATATTAAAAATTAAATGTACATACATAATTTTTTAAAAAATTCAATAATTATAATATATATATTTTTAGCGGTTAACTACAAAAAAAAAAATTATGTGTAGAATTTAACTATATATGCATTAATTTTATGTAAAATTCAGAGCTAAATAACTGTTGATAACTTTTGTTTACAAATTTAAAGTAAAATTTAAAATTTAACAAAGATTTCTAAAATTGGGAAAAACACAAGTCTTTAAATATGCTATAGTACACAATAATAGTTATATTTCTTCATAAAAGAGATTAATTTTCATTGGATTGAAAATGGATTTTGATAATTATTATTAACAGTAAAATATTTACTCTGAAAAAATATAAAATAATATAGCATTGTAATAAACACATAAATTTATTTAATAGTTTTGACTTTTGAGGTTCATGTTTACTTTGCATTTGTGTTTGTAGAGTTGCTGTTATAATACTATTTAATAAAATTAACAATTTTATATAAGAAAAAAGAAGAAAAGTAATTTTTTTTTTGGTCGTAGGTTAGGAAGAAACCAGTAAAATGGAGATTTTAGTTTTTAAGAAGGAACTAGTAAGAAAAAGAAAAAACTAGTTTCCCTAAAAAATAGGAAATCTATTTAACCAAAATCATGATTGGATAACAAACAGTTTTTGAAAATCAGAAACTAAAAACCAGTGTAGAATATACAAAACAATCAACCTCTTAATATTTCTAAGTTATATTAAGTTGTAAGTACTGTTGAAAATTATTGATTTAGGATGTACAAATTAATTTTATAATAAAGCAATGTATAAGGATTTATAGATTAGGTTAAAGGCTCATAATTCTATTTTAAGTAAAGCATAATAGATAATAAAGATCTTAGAACATTTAAGGACTTTTAATAAGAAAACCTCTCAACTATTTTTGAATTGTAAAAAAAACCATCAATTAAGTTTTCAACATTATAAACCCTCAACTTATAAACTGTTAACGTATGTCACCTCTGTCACGGTTTTTTAGACAGAGGGTAACAAACGTTAATAAAACTAAATTTGAGGGTTTATTTTGTACGATTTTTTTGTTGAGGGATTTTTTACAATTCATCTTTAGTTGAAGGGTTTAATTACTAAAAACCCTTTACATAATAGTGATAATGCATTGGAATGTGATATTTTTACTTATCACTAATTTAAATGATAAGTTCTTATGCTGCCCCCAAAAGAAATGGTGATTATGATTCCTGATTGTTATGTATTTACGTATGTCGACTGTACGCACTACAAGAAAACAACAGATTTGCTAAGGTAATTTATAGGGGAAACTATTCCACTTAAATTTGCGACGGATCAGTAAGGGAGTTGAAGAAAAGTATAAATCTCGAAAATTCATCACAAATTTGTGAGAGAATATTTTTTCTCGCAAATTTACAAGGGATTTGTGAGAATTTTATATGTCACTTATGTTTCTTTGTGACTCCTTAACAAATTTGTTAAGTACGTTCATGATATGTAAAATTCATCACAATTACCACCCAAAAATCAAATAAAATTATTAAATAAAATATTTAATTGAAATATTAAGTTTTTAACATGTAAATCGATAAATATTTGGAAATTTAATCAATTACAGTTATGATCTCAATTATAGACATTTGAATTAATATTACGAAGTATTAAACATCAATATACATCAATTAAATTGCCTGAAAGTTTATAAACATATATTCACAAAACCGAATGTAGTTCTTATTAGTCCACCGAGAAAAAAACAAACAAAACCCTAAAACACATTGAGTTATTGATTTACATGGGAATTACAAGTGATCTCTTTTTGTGTTTAAGATGTTTTTGCAAATCTGTTGCAAATTTGTGAGAGAAGTTAAGTTCCTTGCAAATTTGCAAGAAAAACTATTTTCTCACAAATTTGCGAGGAATTATGCTTTCTTTAAAATTTACGAGGAACTAATTTTTGTCGCAAGTTTCCAAGGGAATTATGAACGATTGTTATTTATGAATAACAATTTGCGAGAAATTAGCATTCTTCGCCTTTTTTGTAAATCGTGATTTACAAGGGTTTATTTCCTTGCAAATCATGACTCTATAAATTAATGCTTTATAAATTAAGAAACACTATAAATTAATAATTTTTTCCAATCCCGAGTTGGGTCGATTCAAAATATGACAGAAATCGATAAATTAATAAGATAATAGTTTTCTAGAAATTAATAATTTATATATATATATACATTTTAATATGTCCAAACAAAACATTGTATTATTTTTAATATTCACAATGATATTATATGTAGTTTTTCTTAACAGTCCAATATTGGAAAATATTTAGTAAAATTATACCTAAAACCACAATTAAATTCTTTAGAACATATTTCATATACACGAAATAATATAAGAAAATAATATGAAAATCTAATTTTAAAATCTTAATTAATATATATGGTAAAATTAATTATTTTCTTATTTTATATAGAAATATACTCTAAAACAGAAAAATCTAAAAAATAATTTTTTTTGTAGATTAATAACTCTATAAATTAATAAAATGTTTAAGTCCCAATATTATTAATTTATAGAGTTTTTACTGTATGTTCTTGTGGACTTTTAAAGTATTTTTCCACTGTATATTGCGCATTTAATTGTATAACCAAAACGGACTTCACACCAAATTGTATTAGCATCACATGCTTCATGAATTTCAGAGCAAGCTTTTATATGCGTGTACTAGTTAGGCCTCTGAAGTGGGCTTTCTACTAGTGCATGTCATAGAAATATACGAACGATGACAATATCCAATAAGACTACTGGATTAAGAGCTCCCAGTCTCCCACCATAAGAAGCCTGTTTTATTAGTGCGAAGTTAATGAGTTTTACCGTCACATAATATCTCTTTTCAGACTTTTAACCCAAATGACACAGCTTGAATAATAAAATAGCATTTTGACATTAAAAAAAAAAAGACGATGACCGACCGAGCCTTGTGAAAATCGAATTAGACGAATAGGCAGAAAAATACATTTTATCAAAGAACAAGCATAAAAAATATGGTTTTGAAATGGACTAGCATGGTCTACATAAATTGTTTTTATATATCATTACTTGCGTTCATTTACATATTATATAATATAAAACAATAATATATATAAAATAATAAAAACCAGTAATTATACATATAAATCAAGTGGAGAATTGCAAAAATAAAAATCTAAAATTTGATTATAAATGTAAAAGTGTAGCTAAAATTTAATTTAATACAAAAATAATCCAAAAAATAGTGAGATACAGTAATCTCCTTATGACCAAAAAAACCTATAATCACTTTGATGATTATAACTCTGCTAAGTCTTCTCAGGTTAGTGAAGTCTTCTCAAGTATACAATCTTAAAAATAATTTATAAAATTTATAATAAATATTTTGATGGAAATAAATTAAAATCATGTAATTATAAATATTATAAATATTCTAAATGAAGTAAATTTAGATTTACTAAAATTGAATTGTTTTCAATAGAGATGAGTGGATAGAAGTTATAAGTCACGACTGTCCTTAGTTTAGAGTTTGATAACATATGTTATAGTATTGCTTGTATTTTAAGATTATATTTTAGAATTAATTTTGATATATATGTATTTATTTTTGTATATATTAAACACTTTATTAGTTGATCTTATGTTTAAGGAAATGTTTGTTGCAATTTAGTTAGTTATTTGATTTTAGTTTTGAAGACTTCTTGAGAAGTCCATATGTATTAGAAAACTTCTTGAAAAGTTTTCAAAGATGGATAATAAATGTAGAGTTTAGATGACTTCTGAGAAAGATCATTAGGTTTGGGGTTAGAGAATGAAATCTTGACATTAAGCAAAAAGGTATATATTGTTTATATCTTAGGACTGAATATAACAATGAGGATCAACTTTCTTTTGTATGCATAATGTTACCGTTCTTTGATAAATTTTGAGTAATGTCAATTGTTCCTTATTTGACAGAAACATTGAACCACCTACAAAAGCCCTTAAACCCGACCAAGTGAGAATGACTGATATTCCCTTTGCAAGATTGCACTTGATATCTAAATGAATGTAGGGAGTTGCTTTAAGTTGATTGCTTGATTTCTATTTGGTCTCGGTTTTTAGAGTAAGGTTTAAACTGTGATGCCAAAGATGATTGTATCAATAGTTTGTTTAGGCGATGCAACTTATAACTACTTTGAAAGATATTGTGGTAAATTTTGATTGAAAATTATATAGTCGTGAGTCCCCTCTATTCAACCTCTTTCTCTTACTCTTCTTGAAAGTTTTTGCGGATAAGTAAACAACAAGTTTGGGAAGTTGATGTATAGTGTTTTTATAGGCTTTTAGCTATTAATTTTGGTCATTTTAATATTTAAAGATTGCATTTAGGCACCATCAAAATGAAAAAGTTGCATTTGGTCATTGTGCATATACAGGAGCTGAAGTGTACATTTAAATGATTTTTGGGACAAAATTGAGGGAAATCAATATAGAATGGAAGTTTGGGGCCAAAAAGCGAAGCATTGCACAAGAACAGGGACCAATTGTGCAATTTTAAAGAAGATCGATCTTGAAAAATAGAGTGATCGAATTGATAACTTGGTGAAAGATCAATCTCTTGATCCAAGTGTATATGTGTTCGTAAATCTCGAATTGATCGAAGACTGAATGTTAAACCGCGTATGCTACACTCTCAATCCGACCTTGGGGTTTTCAGAGCATAGTAACTCTGAAGAAGAGGAGAGATGGTCGCGAGGAGAGATGGAGAAGAACTCCACAATGGTTTTCCAGCTCAGCTTCCCAGCGTCTCCGCGAAGCATCACGGCGGAGGTAGGCCACGCTCAGAGAATAGGAACTCGGAGACAATGAATCAACCGCTGCTCATCTCGCAGATGGATCGATCTAATTAGAGGTTCAGTCAATTCAATCCTTCTCAAAGGGTGATCGCCAAATGCGGTTTGGTCCTAATCGCAAACTAATTGTGATTGCAAATGCACTCAGAAGCTGATCGCAGCATTTCATCAAAACAAATTTTTACTTAGATTTTAAGTGCATATCTAATTATATATAACACAGTTTAGTCTCTCCTTAGCTATGACACGTAGGATGACTGGAAATTCGCTCGACCTGCAGCCGACACGTGTCATGTTTAATGAGATGCAGCGTATTGATTTGTTTTGTGACGTATGGGCTTGGTTTGGGCTTCGTCTGGCTCCTCTCTTCGTTTCTCTTCGACACCATCTAACCATACGCAAACCCTAATCCGTAGAGACGATACCGTGTTCTTCGTTTCTCTTCAATCGGCGGAGACGATACCGATCCAGTTTCTGTAACGCAAGGCGTTGTGGTTTCTATGTCTTTAATCTTATTATCTTTAATCTTATTAATTCGTGAGCCTACTACAAGATCTTCAGTTGCGTTGTTCAGACGGCGATTAGGATATAAATAGGTTTGTATCCTCCAAATCTCTTTGCTATCCATCTCTCTCATATTCATCTCTCTGCATCCGTTGTCGAGGCTAGGCAAATGAAGAAAGCTTGCTTTTTGTAAATATCATCCCTACAAATCCATTAGCTCTAGAAACTTTTCACAGTGGAATGATTTTGGTTACGTTTATTGATTTGGTTTTTGTTTGTTGATGTAAGATGTTTGTGCATCGTTTATTAATTTAGAAAGCTTGAGTTTAGATGATTTTGATTTAGTTTTTTGTTTAGTTTTTTTTGTTGATGTAAGATGATTTGGTTGTATACTGATTTTGAAAGCTTTAGATAATATTGGTTTTGTTTATTGATTTTGTTTTTGTTTGTTACTCTTTTTATTTATTCAGAACTTAATTTATAGTTTCGTGTCAAAATCTTGTGTCTCTCTTTTGCTGAATGAAACTAACCTCTGTTCACTGCAGCTTCTGTTGATGAAATATGGAAGCCAAGTTCTATGTGCTAGAACGGATACGATCCTGCAACGTGGATGATTGACATCACTGCTCCTTCAATGGAGTCACAAATGTGTGTGGGCTTTGCTCAACTATTCACCAACTCCTCTCTTCATCGTTATGTTAAAGTCAAACGTTACTATTAGTTGCAGACCCGAGTGTTACTTACACTGTCATAACCTGAATATTGATGTCTACTTCAGGAGAAACCAGAAACTCATCAAAGAGCTTGGTACTCCAGCACCAGGATCGAAATATCTCTACTTCCAAACTAAGTATTCGCAGCTGTTTTGACTCAAACCAAAGCTTGCTTCTTGAAACAGTATTGGTCTTGCTGGAGATATCCTCAGTACAATGCCATTCTGTTTTCTCATGACAATATTAGCATCATGTTTTGTTTGGCTTCCTGGCAAACAGGAGCAAAAATGTAAGTTTGCTTCCATATGTTCCATTTTATTAAATTATCATCTTACCAAAAAACGTGTTTGATTCATCCCAAAACCACAACAGAGAGGAGCAAGACCAGAATAACTTCTTTGGAGTCATGTACCCTGCGATACTGTTCCTCGGTGCACCAACGTTGCAACAGTTCAATCCGCTATTGTCATTGAGCGTACTGTTTCTACCGTGAAAAAGCTGCTGGAATGTACTCATCCATTTCTTATGGAATCCCTCAGGTTAACCATTCTGAATTCTCTTAGTATGTCTTGAAGACTTGAATTATGGTTAGACCACAATGAGAACTTCTCCTTGAAATATTGCAGGTGGCCGTTGAAATCATGTACAACACGATACAAACGGGAGTTTACACAACAGGAATAAAAGTTCAAAGAACTGCTCTACTCTACAACATCAATGATTGAGAACGTTGTTCTTCCTGAGCCTTCGGTAGTTCCTGTCCCTGGAGGAACCTTTGACAAGGTATGTAATGAACTACATCAGCTTGATCTCTGATTACAAGAAGACTCTCAACAATCTCATTATGTCAGATCCCTCAACCGGAACTGATCCAAACACATCAGGTATGGATTTCACTGAGCTAGAAGATAAGTCACCATTGGCTTTGCATCTTATATGGTTAATCATGGTGTTGCATTTCACCTTGGAAGAGAAGTCACACCACTACAGAGACACATCTTTAGCTCACATATTCATCATGAACAACATTCAATACATATTTCAGAAAGTGAAAGGATCACCTGAGCTAAGATAAATGATCGGAGACCACTATTTAAGGAAACTCACAGACAGCTACTAACTACCAGAGATCAACATGGGTAAGAGTACTGAATAGCTTGAGAGATGGAGGGTTACATGTGAGTTTCTCCTCTGGTATATCAAGAAGAGCATTGAGAGAAAGGTTTAAAGCTTTTAATACAATGTTTGAAGTGGTTCACAGGACTCAGTCTACATGGTCGGCTCCAGATGCTCAGCTTAGAGATGAGCTGAGAATATCTTTATCTGAGCATTTGATCCTGGCTTATAAATCTTTTCTTGGAAGGTTCAGTGGTCACATAGAGATTGGAAAAGACCCTGAGAACTACTTGAAGTATTCGGTTGAAGATATCGAGAGAATCGTTCTTGATTTCGTTGAAGGATATACACACGTCACACCCGCCAAACTTGAAGAGGCGATGAAAGAAGAAGATTGGAGAGGTTACTTTCTCTCTTGTGTTTTGTTTAGTTTTTTTTTTGGTTCCCCAGCCACGTTAGGATGTTGTAGGATAGAGCCATTCTTTGAATTTTTGTTCACGGGTTGGTGTTTTTACGCACCGTTGATATTTCGCGTAAACTCCCTTTCCATCATCACATCTCAAGTAGGAAACAAAGATTCAGTAGTGCAGATCAATGGTGTTGGAGATACGAGCCTTAAAAATTTGCTGAAAGATGGGTGTGACTTCTTACAAGTTGTAGCTGCTGTCCACATAGGATGGTTACTGCTCTTTGACTTTATTTGTGGTATCAAGTTGTTCAACTTTCAAAAGAAGGCGAAGGAGATGAGACAACCTTTGTACCATAGTCTTTGGAAATTGTCGGATATTTATAATTTTTCTTTTATTATTATATATTGTTTCTATTTGGTTATAAGTAACAACAACAATAATAACAGTTTACGTTAACAATATTATATTTTTGATAAGAAATAATATCTTCTTTTTCAAAACTACGTATTATGCATTATTGGTATTTATATGAAAGTTATACCTTTTCAGACAACATGAGTACCCCATCAATTTAGGTTTGACATATTTATTAATCTATCTTTTCACCAAATCATTTTAAAAGGCTATATACTTCATAAATCATTTTATAATTGATTCATTTTCAATTAAATGAACTTTTTGAACAACATTTTATTAAAACAGTATATTAAAACTTAAACTTAAATGAACTTATTGACAGCAATATGTTAACAAATAACATTTTTTTACGAAATTCAAGTAATAAAATGCAAAATACATAAATTTCAAAATGGATAGAAATTTCTTATAAGAACAAAAAGGAAAACTATATGATTGTGTACACTTATGAAATTTGATTTCTATTTTCTGATAATAAAACCCAAACATAAAAAAAATTTAACAAAATGATATAAAGCAACCAAAAAGTATTACAAATATAACTTAATAATACATAAATTATAAAATAATTAAAAATATAAGAATAGTAAAAATTTGTTTTACAGTTTTAATTTTTCTGTTTCATTATACTCAAGCCAGAGAAAAAAAAAAGAGTGAGTCTAACTGAAACCTTTCCTTTTGGTTACTAAATTCAGACATATAGAAATTGAAAATTTGATAGTAACTAAACACACAACAAAAATAATGATCAAAACATAATCTTTTAAAAATATATAAGAGGAAAAAGCAGAAACAATTTAAATTTAATGAAATACATAATATAACCAAAATACATAATTTTCAAAATATATAAAATTTCTGTTACAAAAAAGATTCCTACTCTAAAATATTCTTGAAGACATAAATCAATATCATACCAATTACTTACAAATTCAAACCTAATACACAAATAACAACATCTTACAAAAAATAAGAATATAAATCATAAGTAAATATATCCAGGAACCGACCTAATATATATATATATATATATATATATATATGTTTTAAGGGCAACAAAAACTCTAAACTACCTCAGCCACATTTTATTTTTGTTTTCTTTTTTGCTTTCTCTTGTTTTAGATCTGGACTAATGTTATTTTTTGCTTTTAATCTAAGTATTTTTTTATATCTCTTCTACCTTTCTTTAAACATGGTTCTTGAAGGATTAGGGACAGGTTCTTGGGTTTCTATAGTGAGTAGTATTTTAGAATTTTTGGGGTTGGATAAATTAGGGTGAAAGATGGATGATTTAGGATGTTTAGGTTTAGATTAGCATTGTTTCTTACTTCATGCCAAGAGGTGTTCGATGAAATTTCTAAAGGGTCTCATATTGTGTTTTGCTGGCTTGGCTGAAAAGAGTCGAAGTATTAAGGGCATTATGACTACTAGGACTTGTTCTCCATGCATGCTTGAGTGTAGTTAACCAACAAGAGTTGATGTATTGATGCATGACTAGCATAAAAGCTATTATCATGAGAGTGAATTCGCTTATCTTTGTGATCCTAGGTTGAAAAAACTTGTTAGGTGATTATGTTTGGCTTTTTAAGCCTGAAATCAATCTCTAGTTAATTACCATACCCAAAGGCTTGTTTTTCTTTGCATTTTCTCTTTGTTTATTTTTATTTGTCTTCTATTCATTAGTTCAGATAAAACCATCTTTTTATTTTATACATCACTAGTTCTCTGTGGATTTGATTCTAGTGATGCATCGACATACCTTTGAATGTGGTAGTATGCATATTAGGTTAATTGATATGTGGTAAAACACAATAATCAGTTTTTAGCCGAGAAGGAAGTTTGACTTAGCCGTAAAAAACGTCGAGTTCTATTTATTCTTTGAACTTAGACTTTGCCTCTCACAATGAAATAGGAGACTTATTGTTGGAGATGGATTCTATTCCTCTAACAAGACTCACTTAATAAGCAGAATTCACTCCAATGGAGTTCAAGGGCCCAAACGAAGATAAAGTCAGCACAATTTAGGACCAACTTGAAGGGAAAAAGGACATGAGACTTGTATATAAGGATATGCTAAAGATCGAGAATAAGTATTCACAAACACACATATTTTTTGGCACAAGAATTAGGGTTTACATTGTCCTTCTTGTTTTTGCCGATTTGATCTAGTACTCACAAAGTTTTATAATTTTCTTGTAATCAATTATTTGATTATCAATAAACGTATTTTATATAACTCACCCTCGAATTCATGCATATTTCTAGTACATTTCAAATTTAGATTAAAAAAAAGATTAAACATTAATGCAAATCAAACGTTGAAACAGACAAAATCATTTATAGTAGCTAGACATGCTATCATCTGTATTATGGAACAGGAAGTTATAGCTTTATTCATTATGAATAAAAATGTGACGCCAATATAAACTAAAACCTATTCATTTTTTTTTTTGAACAACAACCTATCCAACTAATTTTTCATTTTTCAGTTACATTTTCAAAATTTGAAAATTAATTATTTTTCTTTTTAATACTCCCTCTGTTTCGTAAAGTTACATATTCTAGAGAAAATTTTTGTTTCAAAAAGATCTATTTTTTACATTTTCAATGCATGTTTTATTAAATAATTGCAAACTTCAAAAAACTTAATTGCACTTATTGGATTTTTATTGGTTTAAAATTATAGAAAAAAAGATAATCACAAAAATTTTATGAAAATTTAATGTGTTTTATTAAAAAGTGTGAAAAATCTAAAATATGTAACATTTAAAAACAGAGGGAGTAAAATTTATTTTAAACTATGGTTAGAGACAAGGAGACAGATCCTTGCTTACGGAGACGAAAACACGTCAAGATAATGAGATATTGATTGTTCGGTTAAAGACAAAAACAGCTCAATTATTAAGCATAGATTTATTATTATTGTTAGGCTAACCTCTACCTTTCACTAGTTTATTAAATAAATCATATAATTACTCCAAGTGGCATATTTTTTGTCGCGCGTGAATCTCAGTCGAGTGCCCAACGCAGGGGACAAGCAGTGAAGCTGTAAGGATTTTCCATTTACCGACAAATGCCTGTTTCGTTGTATACTAAACAATGATCCTCACTATTGCTTTGTACCAGTTTTATCAATGAATGAAATAGCTAGATGTTTCAACCAAAAAAACAATGATCCTCTCCATCTTTAGCGGATGCCGATTAGAGTTGTGCACATATATTTAAAAAGTATTTTTAATATATTTTAAATAAAATTATCATTAATTATTTATCTAACTATAATTTAATACATAATAAAATAGAATATATAATACAGAGATACCTTAAGATAGACCAAAACAAATATAGTTTCCAATGATCAAATGTTTCATTAAAGAGGTAAATATACATTTATATTCCTAGGGTTTACTAATCTAGACTTATGGTTTAGAGCTAAGAGATAGAGTTTTGGAATTGAGGTTTAAAATTTATAAAATAAATATTAAAATTTTGAAAATAATTTTTTTAAATAGCTCAAAACATTTTCGAATTTCAAAAGATTTTTTAAAGAGTTAAAAAAAAATTCGGAAAAATTAGAGTAACTTTTTATAAAAGTTTAAATTTGAAAACATATAATTGAAACAATTAAAAATTTCATTTTTTTGTTTTATTTTTATATTTATATATTTAAAATATAATAGTCTTTAACTCTTTAATGAAACATTTTGGTCATTTTTTCTTCTCTGAAGCTCTTTTGTGACAAACTTAAAATGATCTATCGAGAGACTTCTCTTATATAATATCATTGATCATATAAAATTAATTGTTAATAATTCTAATAGTAGAATAAAAATTCATCTAAAACGTCAAGTCTCAAAACCGAGAAAGTATTATACTTATATAATTATACTTTAAATCAAAATATTAATATGATCAAATTCATTTGTGTGTATTTCTGTTTTTTTTAAATAGATGACCTTAGAAAATCGTGCATATAAATTAAAAAGTTTATTTTTATTTTTTTTTCTAAACAAATGTATATCATTAATTATTCACCTAATTACAACTTGAACAATAACAAAATAAACTATATAATATAATATAAATCCATTAACATAAATTTATATTAATTGTTGAAAATGTCATCTAATGTGTTCTTTTTTCTCTCTAAAATGTCAAGTATTAAAAACAGAGACGTACATTGTAAGTGTTTTCAGGTCTAGTAGTAGTTGATCTTCTATGTTTAATTGTTTTTGTTTAGTTATGAGATTATAACTAAAAGATGCCCAATCTTACAAAAATGGATTGAATTATCAGTTTATCTGTCATTTTTTTCAAAAAGTAACAAAATCATGAAATTCTTTTTGCAAATAATAATAAATATTATCAGTAAATATAAAGATATTCTTACAATTTATTTCTAAGACTAAAAAACAATATTCATAAGGTTTAAAAATTATACTATTACATTTAACTCTTATATATTAGTAGTGTTTTACAATAAATAAAAGATTTTGACATCATAATATTCGGTTTTACTGATAGTTTTTTTATGTTTAAATCAAAACATATGGTTTCTGAAAAAAGAAAGATTGGTTTTTTGGTCACATATGATAAGTATATATTGCTATGATTTTTAATAAATGTGTGATGTATATGAATTGATAATTAATTTGGTAATCATATAGGTTTGAAATGATCAGATTTTCTTTTGATTACTTAAGTAGTTAAATCAAATTACAAAGTTTAGTTTATGGGTTTTGGATATGTTGTCGACTATTATGGCTAAATTTTAATTGCATAAAAACTTTCCATAAAACAAATAATCTATGTAATGGATATAGATATATCTTTACCACCAGTGAAGAGAAGAGAAAAAACTGCATATTGAATGTCAATATATCTATAATGGTTGAACAATTTAGTAAATTTTAAAAGCAAAAGAAAAAACTTGCGAAAAACTAATATTTCTCATTCATTTTTTTGACAAAGGGTTATATATATTGTTACAAAGAAGCAAAACATCACTAAACACAGCTAATAGAAATGGGAGAAGGATTCCTTAGAGCACAAGTTTGCTTAAGAATATTGAGAGAGATGAGAAAGAAATAAAAAGGATATTGGGGATAGATTTCCGAGAAGAGAAGATGTTGGAGAAATCATTAAGCTTGGTGGGACCATATTCTGTTCTCTTATTTCGCAAAGCAAAACTTTTATCTCTTAAAGTAGACACAAACGACCAAACAATTTTATGTGAAAGGCTGGTTAAACCTTCATGAAACTTTATGTTCTTTTTCTTACATATGTCATAAATTGCTCCTTGCAATTTTGGAGTAATGCTTGCTTCATACACTTCGTAGAAGAAGAATGTGGAACATGTTCCCAAGCCATTGGCGGGTGGATTCCCAGAAATTTGTTAAGATGGGACCAGATCTCTGCAGAGTAATCACACAGAAAATACATATGATCTCTAGATTCTAATTCCCTACCACATAGAAGACACATGTCCTCAATAACATAACCCCAAGATGTAACTCAGTCCAATGTAGGATTGCGTTTTAGAATAAACATCCATGTTGTAGTCGCATGCTTAGATATTGTGACGTTATTCCAGGCAAGTGAAGCCAAGGAAAACGAGGTTTAGAAGACCGTAGAGAATTCCAAACTAATTTGGATATGAAGTTCTTTTGATTAATCCCTTCGATTTTCCATTGATAAGATTATGGATTTGATGACAAAACCGAGTAGACATGTAAGCAAGCAGATGAAGCTGTTTATCTGATCTTGCCCACTGTCGTATTCAGCCATTTTCCTTGTGTCATATCAGTAACAGTAGAGAAAAGAGGTATGTCTAACAGACTTTGTCCTTCAGCACCAATGCAGCTTAGAAAGTAGCAAGTAGAGTCCATGGATCCCACCAAAAAAGGTTGAATCCCTTTTTCAAATTTGACAGGTCAGAAACTTCAAGGCTTTTGGCTACAAAACTTCCTGAAAATCCAAGAGAACCTTAATTCTTCTCATTAAGTGCCCAGAAAGAAGAGTGAGACATTTACTTATATCTATACAAGCTACCCATAATTAAGAGCTAGGTTTGAAGAAAACCATCCAAATTAG
Source organism: Brassica nigra (assembly GCA_016432835.1). Lineage (NCBI taxonomy): Eukaryota > Viridiplantae > Streptophyta > Magnoliopsida > Brassicales > Brassicaceae > Brassica > Brassica nigra. Next base: position 9,411,054 of record CM028249.1, on the reverse strand, counting down.
CTTTAGGGCACATGTTTCATTCTAACTCTGAAAATTCCTTATTCCCAAGCCACCTTCATAATTTGGAAACAAATATCCTTCCAACAAACTTTTGCTCCTGATGGGTTGCCTAAAGTACCATGCCACAGAAAAGAACTCGATATAATATTTATCTTTTTATCACTTGTTTAGGGAGCAAGAAAGGTGGCTTGTCCAGAAGCCCACAAGGCCCGTGATGAGTGAATAAAGAAGAGTTGATCTACCAGCCATATTCAAGAGGCGACTAGTCCAAGAGTTCAATCTTCTAGTTATTTGCGGAATCAATGGATCACAGTCTGCTACTGCTAAACGCTTGGAGAAAAGTGGCATTCCCAGGTAACATATATGGAGAGGAGATGGCGATAGAATGAATCTTGATTGCAACTGATCCAAAATCGGTTTGCTGAGACCGGAACAGAACATGGAGGTCTTTTGAATATTCATTCCAAGCCCATTAATATGCTCAAACTCTATAAAGACTTGAATAACACCCTGTAAAGATGATTCAAAACCTTCCAAAAAGATCAACAAGTCATCGGTAAAGCATACCTGAGTAAGATTGAATTCCTGGCAACCTGATTGATAGCTTTTTTCCTTTTTAAATTTATTCCAAAAACCACACAAGATATGGTTGTAAACTCCAATTGAATACTCCAGTTTCCGCAGCCTTATTTAGCATAAGGGACAAAACCTTCATTATTATCACAAAGAGAACCGGTGAAAGGGGGTCACCTTGCCGCAAACCTGATTTTACTGTGAAGTCTCCGGAAGTAACCCCGTTAGTACTCACATATAACGTAGGTGTACACAAACAAGCTCCAATCCACTCAATAAATATCATTGGAACATTTTAAGCTTGAAGAGTGGACAAAAGAAACTCCACCGGATAGAATCAAAGGCTTTAGAGATATCTACCTTTAATGCGATTATACTGTGGTATATTGCCTTTGTGATATCCATCAAGAACTTCTGAAGCTAGCAGAACATTTTCCAATAGAAATCTATCTTTGACAAAGGCCGTCTGGTTGGAAAATTAGATCTGGAAGGATTGACTTAGTCTTGCCGTTAGTAGATGGGTGTTGAGCTTGTATATTGTGTTAATATATATGATGTTGGACAGAATTCCCGAATATCCTCAGCTCCTGGTCTATTTCGAAGTAGAACCAAGAAGTTACATTAAGAGAGGATGGCATGAAGTGGTCTAAAGAATATAAGGATTGCTTGGGTGAAATCTACACCTATGGCTTGCCAACTTGCCTTGAAGAACTCAACCGGGAACCCATCAGAACCAGGGTTTTGTTTCGGGCATTTTAAAAAGACGTTTTTTATGGACTCAGTTGTAATTGGCACAAACAGAGAATTTAGCTGAGCAGAGGAGCATTTCTTCGGGATGAAAGCATGTAAGATCTCCGTTAATCGTGAGCAGTAGCTTCCTCTAACCGACTACTAGCTCATGAACCTCTTGCAAAGAAGCTGTTCAAATTCCGTCAGGGTTAAGAAGATGCTTGATAGTGTTTGAAGCATTTCTAGCTATTGTAACCTGATGGAAAAAGGAGTATTGTACTTCACGCCATCTGATTATATGATTTTAGATCGCTGCTAGCTAATATTTATCATTCATATTTTTCTGAATATTTGTCATATGTATGTGCATTACGGGAACCAAGTATAGAAACTATAGTGGTTCCACTTCAGATATTGCTCGGAGAATGAATTTTCACATGTTGGTTTAAAGTCATATTGTAAAAATGTGTTAGAAGATCACTTAGGTAATGTCTACACGCTAAATCAGTAAGAACATGACGATATTATAATTCACTTTTTCTGTATCTACATAAAATCACAATGTTATTTAGGTGTCGTTTTTACAGTAACTTAGTAATATTTTTTTATCACTTCTAATTTTTTGATTTAATATATATTTCTTATAAAGGTCTATGAAGAATTATACTAACTCGAAAAAAAATTCTATTTAGGTTTACAATCATGTACTTTTTATAGTTCCCTTTGAAAAACAGATATATATACAAACCAGTGAATAAGAATAATAAATTTAAGAATAAAACTAACAACCACTTATAAAATAATAATATTATTACAATATAATAATTATCTTATTTATAAATTATAGTAATTAACATATTATGCTATAAAACTATTTTAATAAAATAATATGAATTTTAATGATCTTAAACCATATTATTTATATAATGTATATTTAATATATTGTTTTATTTTGTGATGTTTTACCATTTAAATAATACTGTAGATTTACAATGAACCATTCTAAGCACTAGATGTCTATTTAACATTAAGGTGTTTAAATACTAATAATAGTAGAGAGAGATTATGAAACCCCAAAAAAATTAGTAACATCGATAATAATTAAAAATCACAAAAATAAATATTTTGGTAGCCAACATGTTATTTTGTATCTAAAAATTAAGTAACCAAAAGTACTGATAAACCCATCAAAGAATATACAATCAAAGAGTTAAAAGAGAACACATAGTCAGATTAATATACATATTTTTATATATTTTTAGAGTTAAAAGAGAACACTAAGTAACCAAAAGTACTGATAAACCCATCAAAGAGTTAAAAGAGAACACATAGAGGAGTTCACAAAAAAAAATACAACACAGATCCCTTCACATAATTTTGAAATTTCTAAAAAAAATATATATTAACATCATGTGCTCATTTTGTTTAATTTTCTGAAGGAAATGCCCTTTTGCAAAGTAAAGAGACTACTAGAGAGCATGTCATACATGTGGTTGAACAACCCACATAGAGAGAGAGAGAGAGAGTGGACAATAAAAATAAGAAAAGTAAAGGAAGCATTGGAGAAAAAAGAGGCAGCCATAGCCAGAGGGTTCGTGTCGGCTTCAACCAAACACTGACGGTGTATGTATACACCTTTACTTACACGTTTTTTTTTTAAAGTCGTACATCTCTTGTTTTCAACAGCAATTCCACTTCTATACCCCTCTAGATTCTCACTTACCCTCAAATCAAAATCTTTTCATCTGGGGTTTGTTTGAACCCTAGCTCGCTTTGATTTTCTCTAGATCGTTGAATCTTCGAGAGGTTTGAAGTAAAGGTTCGATTTTTATCTCTTGGGTCTGCTTGTTGCTTAGTTAATGTTGGGAAAGGACGAGACTTTCGAAGATCCATAGTCAGATCCATAATCGATACTGATCTTGTTTTTTTGTGTGGAAAATTTGCTCTCTTCTCAGAGATTTGATTCTATCTGATAACTTTAGGTTCTGAGTTGAAATCTTTTGCCATGGTTGACATGATTTGTAGTAGTTCACTGAAGTTAACAATGACGGTTTTGTCTTGCAAGGTGTGGAAGTTAAGTACTGAAATATGTTCTTGTCTTGCTTTTGCTTTTTATGGTTCTTTCTTTTACCCCCTTTGTTTGAGTGTTTCGGGTAATGAAATCTTATCTGAGAATCTGAGTCTTGTGGTGTGTGCTTTCGACACAATGTAGAGTTAAAAAGTTACATAAATGGCCCACATTTTTGTCAGTAAATTTAAAGAAAGGGTTTAAAATGTTGATGCATCATGACATATATCAGAGTTTTGTTTGTCTATATTAGATGAGGATTGGTCCATCTTCTTTTCTCCGTTCAGAAATACATTTCAATCTTATAGTTTCTCTTCTTTCTTTTTCTTTTCTCAGGTAAAACGTATCTAAAATTAAACGGATTCGAAAATGGCGGCTAGCAATCATCCATCTGGAAAACTTGGAGGTTTGTGGAATATTTTTGTTTATATCATTTTGTCAAGTGTGTTTGCTCTTTTTTTTTTTACTTGGATTCCGCTTTTCTAGGTTTAATTACTAACTAAGAATTGGATGAGGGTTTTAAAACGAATTGAGTGGAGTTAGTTTGTTAATATAATTGCAACTCTTGCATTGTTTTGAGATACATGTAGCATCCTATAACCGTTCTTTTCTTTGTTTGTAGGGGCTTTAAGTGATGCTTTATGTAGGGAGCTCTGGCATGCTTGTGCTGGACCTCTTGTAACCCTACCTCGTGAAGGGGAACGAGTTTATTATTTCCCTGAAGGTCACATGGAGCAGGTATTTTGGTTATTCGTTTGAATCACTTGACACTGTCATGTAGCTTATCATGCTCATTTGCTAAAACCGGTTATGTTAATTGGACTATTCTTTCTCTGCATGTCATATTAACACTTCAAATTGTCTTGTTGTTGATTTTAATTGATCATTGCCTATGCAGCTTGAAGCATCAATGCATCAAGGTTTGGAGCAACAGATGCCTTCCTTTAATCTCCCATCTAAGATTCTCTGTAAAGTGATCAATATCCAGCGCAGGGTAGGTTGAATTTCATCATATACTGAGAATTTTCCTTACCCTTTTGTTCGTGAAATGTGTTGGGCTAATAATTCTAAGCCGTCTTGTGTTTCACTTTGCAAGCTCAGGCGGAGCCCGAGACTGACGAAGTATATGCGCAAATAACCTTATTGCCAGAAGCGGATGTAAGTTTATTATAAGCAAAAAAAAGATTGGTTTGTTGTTTCCTTAAATTACGGTTCTGTATTTACCTTTCTGTTCTTGATTATGGTGGTACTGTTGTGTTTGATCATCAGCAAAGCGAGCCTATGAGCCCGGATGCCCCTGTTCAAGAACCTGAAAAGTGCACAGTACATTCATTTTGCAAAACACTAACTGCTTCGGACACAAGCACACATGGTGGATTTTCTGTGCTACGGAGACACGCAGATGATTGTCTTCCACCCTTGGTCAGTTTAGCTCTCATTTTTATGTTGCTCTTTGGAAATCTCTCTCTAATACGTTGCTTTATCTTCTTCAGGATATGTCCCAACAACCACCATGGCAAGAACTGGTTGCAACTGATTTGCACAATAGTGAATGGCATTTTAGGCACATTTTCCGAGGTAATCACTCTTGCTATCTTACTATTAGATGGTTTTTGAGTTTCATTTCCTTTACGCCAATGCTACCGCTACTTAGCACTTTTGGGACTTCTACATTTTACATCAATATTATTGTTTTACGACTATTTAATATCATGGCCTCATGGGGTTGTGAATACCAGGCCAACCAAGGCGCCATTTGCTAACAACTGGGTGGAGTGTTTTTGTTAGCTCGAAGAAACTAGTTGCTGGTGATGCTTTCATATTCTTAAGGCAAGTTCCTTATCATTTTATCTGTCTAGAATGTTATATCATCTTTAAGCATCTGAGCATGTGACAGAGTATTGTCTTTCAGGGGTGAGAATGAAGAGCTCCGAGTTGGTGTTAGGCGGCACATGAGACAACAGACTAATGTCCCGTCCTCTGTCATTTCAAGTCATAGCATGCATATTGGGGTCCTTGCGACTGCCGCTCATGCCATTACAACAGGAACAATCTTTTCCGTCTTCTACAAGCCAAGGTCCTTCTTTTCTTACTTTAGTTTAATCGTTTCATTGTCTAGAAACAAAACCCTGACAATACTTTAAAGTGGTCCAAAACTCATTAGCCCACCGTGTTGGATTGTCAGCTTAATAAAGAAAACTTAAACCTCTACTATCTTAGACGTAGCTTGTCTGGAACATACACTTTTTTTCTTCTAAATATGCTGCATCTTGTAATGTCTTTCAGTCACTGTTTGTTGCTTGCATATGCTTGATGATTATCATTCTGCTGCAAATCCAGGCTGACATATCTTCTATTATCAGAACTAGTAGGTCAGAGTTTATTGTGAGCGTCAATAGGTATCTGGAAGCTAAGAACCAGAAGCTGGCTGTAGGCATGCGTTTCAAAATGAGATTCGAGGGTGAAGAAGCTCCCGAGAAAAGGTATCACATCTAACTTCCTTGTTTTCTTTTTGCTGATTAAGCTGAATGCAATATAATTCCTAGTTCTTTTTTTGTCTGAACAATGCAGGTTCAGTGGCACAATAGTTGGTGTTCAGGAAAACAAATCTTCGGTCTGGCATGATTCTGAATGGAGATCGCTGAAGGTCGGAATCTATACAGTTATACTTAGCAGTGGAACAAGTTGTGGAATTTTATTTCTTAATGAATATAGTGAATCAGTGATGCATCTTATAAACATACTTGTTACCAACTGATAATGCTTCAGGTTCAATGGGACGAGCCTTCATCTGTGTTTCGTCCTGAAAGAGTTTCACCATGGGAACTTGAGCCCCTAGTTGCAAATAATACGCCTTCTGCACATCTTCCTCCACAAAGGAACAAACGACCAAGACCTCTTGGTTTGCCTTCACCAAACACCGCTCCATCTACTCCTGGTATTCTGTGTTCTTTTCTCTTCTGAACTGTTCTTGTGGCAGCTCCATATTTTTTACTGATGCTATCTTCAGTTACTGCAGATGGTGTGTGGAAATCCCCGGCAGACAATCCTTCCTCGGTACCACTATTCTCTCCTCCTGCCAAGACTGCTGCTTTTGGTCATGGAGGGAACAAATCATTTGGAGTATCCATTGGATCAGCCTTTTGGCCCACTCATGCAGATGGTGCAGCTGAATCCTTTGCTTCAGCGCTTAACAACGAGTCTCCTACTGAGAAGAAGCAAACTAATGGAAACGTCTGCAGGCTTTTTGGGTTTGAGCTGGTTGAAAATATGAATGTGGACGAATGTTTCTCTGCTGCATCTGTGTCCGGTGCTGTCGCTGTAGATCAACCCCCATCCAATGAGTTTGACTCCAGTCAGCAATCTGAGTCGTTAAACATCAACCAAGCTAGTGGTGATCCTGAGAAATCCTCTCTGAGGTCTCCTCAAGAATCGCAAAGCAGGCAGATACGTAGCTGCACAAAGGTGATTACGAGCCTCTTGGATTGTTCGCTGTATCAATATCTCAATTTTTGGGGGGTCACAACTTTAAAAGTTGTCTTAACTTGACTGTGATTGTCTTGTTTGGCAATTTGATTTAGGTACACATGCAAGGTAGTGCAGTAGGCAGAGCTGTTGACTTGACAAGGTCAGAGTGTTACGAGGATCTGTTTAAGAAGCTAGAAGAGATGTTTGACATAAAGGGTGAACTCTTAGAATCTACCAAAAAATGGCAAGTTGTTTACACCGATGATGAAGATGACATGATGATGGTTGGTGACGATCCATGGAAGTAAGTGCCTTTATGGTCTAAAAACTCAACTTTTTTGTTGTGTTCACAAATATTGAGCAGCATCTATTTTTTTCCTATTGATAACCCTTTTGGTCTTCTGTTTTGTGATACAGTGAGTTCTGTGGAATGGTGAGAAAGATATTTATCTACACACCTGAGGAAGTGAAGAAACTTTCACCCAAGAACAAACTCACAGTCAATGTTAGGATGCAGCCCAAAACTGATGCAGAAGAAAATGGGAACACAGAGGGCAGGTCATCATCGTTGGCCGGATCATGATGATTATATCACTGTTTTAACGCATTTGCCTCGTAGGAAAAATGAGAGCATAAGCATAAAAGATTGTAAGACAGTTGAGAGATGAGATGTCTGTGTATAGCACTGAAGTATTACTATGTCTCCAGGTCCTTATGAAGTCACTTAGATGTAAGCGTTTTCTTGTTCTACATCAAACCAATGAGCATGGTCAATAAAAAAAATATGAAATTAAAAATTACTTTTGGTTTGTATAGTTCTTAGCATATTATAAAATCTTAAGAAAAACAAATGAATGATGGTACAAACAAAACTCTTGGCTTCTTTGGTGTACATAATGTTTTTTTTACATAGGGCTTGGTGTACACATTGTTGCACAGAAATAAAGAAAATGGCCATCACAAGTAGAGAGATGCTGCGAACACAATGTCTCTCTTGATCTTGGAAACAACTTCTTCTAATTTAGCCTCAAGCTGTGTTTCACCTATGGATTTTGCAGCTACAATGAGCTGTTGCAGAACTTCCTCCATCCTCCTTATCGATCTGATCAAGCTCCCTTCGAAAAACACGAGCAATCTCCATGATCTCCTAAAATTTGGAGCCTTTTTGCCCACGCATACACTGCCTCCATTATGTCCGGTCTGCACGAATGCACAAAATTCTCTACGTCGATGTCGACCTGTCAGAAAAGACAAAAAGGTTATGGACCCAAATCTTTAAATGGTCAGGTTTTCTTGAATGAGCAGGGGGAAAGAGTGTTACCTTGCGCTCAAGCTGACGTTCAGCTACACGCCTGGCTTCGTCTTGTAAGGGTATGAAGAGTAAGTCGAGTTCTTCTCTGGGTTTAGCTGCGTCAGGGAGCCTCTCTCGACACACAAAGCAAGAGGGGAGGAGAGAAACCAACTCCTCCACCTTTGCTTCCTTGAAGACACCACTGAACATTAGCTCTGTTATAAAAGAGAATAGTAACTAGAAAAACAACATATGTCTCACACATCTTCTGAATAAACACAGATACAAGTATGAGTTGTTCATGCTAGAGTTAGTGAAAACCTTCTCACTCGAGAAGCTCACTGATCAAAGTATCAGTTAGACGTTCCGTATCACCACTCTACATGTGACAACAGATAATTTACAGACCAAGTACCAATCTATGTTAAGTGCTTCCATTTGTACTTTTGCTTGGCTGAGGAAGTAAAACCGAAGAGAATGAGTTTCTTGTGATCACTACTATACGAAACTAACAGAACAAACATAAAGTTTCCGAAAGAGAAACAAAGATATGGAGAACAATATATGATCAAAGTACTAATCAGGATTCAGGGATGGTCGAATAAATGAGTGCTGGACTGATCATCATTCAAACCACATATAGAAACAACTTGAATGCTCTCTTCCTCTACCAAATAACCAACCAATTTCTTCACGTTATGCTCCAAAACTCTGCATATCACGGATCACCTTGGAGATCCTTTTACTTATGCCTCCCATTTCTGAAGCAACTTCCATGCGGTCCACTACAATGCAAGAAAGTATTCTCATACGTTTCTTGATCCCACTTGCTTTTCGAAGTTCTTCCTTAATAAGAAAGATTTCGATTACATCCTCTGCATCCAATACAATTTCCTTAATATCTCTTCCACACAGTTTCTCACAATTTCACTTGCATGTTTCTTAGTATCTGCATCTTCTCGGACAAGGAGATCCCAAACATTCTCTACCAAAAAATAGAAAGAAAAAAAAACAGTAACTGTGAAAGATTTGATAGATTATGTCCAAATAAATATCTTGGCAAAAATAGAATCAGGTCATAGCGTCATCTCTCTAAAACACCAAAGGTACATATATGAACTTCTGATGCTAGAATTCAAAGGAGGAAAGTTACCCTTTTTTTTATGTTAGACAATATTCAAAAGAGGAATGTGTTGGACTTTGTAGTATTCTTCTCCTCCTATGGACAATTTCTTCCAAAATTCTAATGTATGCGTTTTCATATCCAGTTCTTCCAAAGAAGTGACAAACCTCAGCCCATCAGGAAGCGTCATTAACTTTCGACAATTATGAATACTGTAGTCAGAGTTTGAAGAAAGGGCATGGAGCCTTCTTCTACAATCCACTCTTCCCACTCAGCTAATCCATCAAACTCAGCTTATGCAGTTGAGGAAACCCACCACTGGAGCAGACCATTCTCCTCCCACAGAAAGATATGTTCAATAAACTGACATCATATAAGTGAGGAAGTTTCTCTAGAATCTGGATTGGATCCTCCTCTAAGCAACAACCACGTAAAGTTATGCTTCTAAGATGAGAAGGGAAGCGTTGCGCCTCAGGTAACCTTGGCATACATATACTCAACTTGAGCTGTTTGAGATTCTTGCAATCAAAACAAAATCCTTCTTCCTCATTTGTGGGAGCATACAACTTATAAGCATCATATATAGTGAGATTTTCCAAGTGTTTCAGTTCACTCAGAGATGAAGATAGGGTCTCCATAGTACATCCCTTGCCATTGAATGAGATAGAGAGGGCTTTGAGCCTTGTCATACCCTGGATATCACTCACACTCCCATGCTCTGTTGAGAAATTCTCTAATGTCTCCAAGTTGACTAGATTACCCAATTCCATCTTCACCTTGTCATGTATCCTCAATGGAAACCAGAGGGTTGTCAACTCTCGCATCTTTTTCAAGAAATTGGGCATGTAGATTGAACATCTCGCATCAACACATAGGTTTAAATAGATCAGCAACTTCAGTTTCCGCATAGACGAAGGTAGATGAGTTACATGTGCCATATATAAACTCAAGTATCTCAAGTGAATGAGATTACCAATGCTTGAGGGTAACTTCCCTCCTTCAAACTGAGCGTTAGAGAGATCTAAAACCCTCATCAACTTTAGCCCGGTAAAGCGCAAACCTGGTACCATCCAATCTGTTCTCATGTCCTTCAGGATAACCAAGAGAGATCTAAGTTTTGGATTATTTATCTCCTTCTCTTCATTAAATGTTTTATCAAGCCGATGTATAGCAAGTCTGCGAGATTGACAAGAAGATTCAGAGGTGGTGCCATGAACAATTTGTAGAAAGTTCTCTTCTTTAGCTTTAAGAAGACAAACTTCTCTCATCGTGTCATGCAAGTGACATTTTTCAAATCTCAAAGTCCTACCATCTCTTTCGGAGATAACCATATTTCTTTTAACCAACTCTTCTATGTAGCCATCAACAACATCTCGAACGCTTGTTCTTTCATAATACTCAGGTTTTGGCATTCTTTCCGCTGCCCAGTAGTACGCCAGTTTCTCAACATCTACCGGACAATCTTCTGGAAAATGAGCCAAGTAGAGGAAGCAATGCTTCAAACAACTAGGCAGCTCTTCGAAATTCAAAGATAGTACATGATAAACCAAATTGTTGTTGTCGCCATTGTAACTAGTCCCTCCAATGATGTGAGATCTTATATTCTCATATATCCTTTTCCACTGATGCAATGTGTATTGTGAAGCTAGCAAACCTCCTAACAGTTTCACCGCCAAAGGTAGTCCTCCGCAGTGTTTGATCATCTGCTTACCCATCTCTTCCATTTCATCAACCTTAAGTTCTGCAAAACACATTATTAAGTATATAAATCATTCTTTCACAATATGGTTTAACTACAAAAGTGTTCAAAAAGTTCATATATCTTGAAGATATTGGAGTCAATTTTATATAAGGCAGAAAACATAACTTGGAAAAAATATCCCCAAAGGAACTTACGGGTGGTGTCGTTCCTAGGAAATGCTATCCTCCGAAAAATATACCAACATTCATCGAGAGTTAGACAATTTGGTTTAAAAGTGAAACAATTTGGATCTGCTCGTAATGCCACACCCTCGTTCCGGGAAGTAAGTAGTACCTTCCAACCTACAGAAAAATATAACTGTTTTTAAATACTTACTAGAAAAAATTGACATAATGCTTATGAGTTAAAAGCTATGAACTATATAATAAGAGAAGTATCTAATTTATATAATGTACCATAAGATTTCACCTTTGTGTCGTGGAAATATTGGTTTTATTATGTCCCAGTCTCCTTCTCTCCATATATCATCAAGGACAATCAAAGTCTTTTGTATTTCCAACAGCCGAACAATCTCTTCTTGGAGTTCATCTTCTGTCATCTCTAACACCTTATATTCTGGCCTAAGTTTCCGCAAGATCGTCTGCCACACATACTTCCTTGTAAACTGTTGTGAGATAGATACCCATGCGAGTCCTGGAAAATGGCTTTTTACTGTCTCATGGTTAAAAACTTGTCTGGCGAGGGTAGTTTTACCAATACCGCCCATCCCTGTTATAGAAACCACTTGGCTGCTACAATCTTCCTCCGCCAAATATCCAACTAACTGCTCAACGTTCTCCTCCAAACCCACAAGATGGTCTTCAGTATCACTGGAAAAAGTTTGTCGCATTTCCTTTTGTCTCTCCTGCGCATTCGTTTCGTTGACAATGACTTGCTGCACGCCGAGACTCAGCATATCGCGGATCGCCTTAGATATTCTATTGCTTATGGCTTTCATATCGAAAGCAAGCCCCATGCGTTTCACCATAACGCGAGGAAATCTTCTCACGCTCTTCTTGATGCTACTTGTTTTTCCGAGTCCTTCCTCTAGAAGAAAGATTTCGATAATATCTTCTGCGTCATAAACAATTTCTTTGATCTCTTTCACAGTGTTTTTCACCATTGCACTTGTATGTTTCTTGGCATCTGCATCTTCCAAAAAGCACTTCAACATGTTCAGATCACTCTTTAGTCCATTGATCTGCTCATCAACCCCTTGAAGTCGGTCAGATTCTCTGACTAGGAGGTCCCAAAGCTTTTCGACTCCAAATGATAGAAGTGACTCCGCCATTGATTTCCTGTTCAACAATGAAACTAGTACACAATAATCACAGGAAGAGGATTCATGAGTTCATAATACCGATTATTTTTTTTTTGTTTTTGCAAAACTCAAAGGACTTGAATAAACTATTCTGAGGGATTCAATCCACAAATCGTTGTACAAAGATGCAAAATGTGAAAATACAAAAGATTCAAGACTCACCTGCTCCTGGGAAACGCTTTCAGTCCAACTGTTGAGTTTTTGTTTAGTCCAAGTCAACACCAACTCACAAAACCAGCTGTAAATCGGAAAAGTCTTAACGCAATCTACTCTAGTTATTTCCTTATCTGCCGCGTCTCTATATGTCAGTTGTATTTATGTGTGCTTAAATGGAAACAAAAACTCTGCCAAAGAGCCATTAGAAGAACTGACTCTTCTTACCTATCCCAGCCCACTCCATACAAAATTCAGCCCATTTAGATTTACCCCACAAAAACTTAAGTATTAAATTTATAATTTATATCCTATATGGTATGTTCACCTATGATATTCAAGTTACAATTTTAAATGTTTTAAAGAATTCAAATAATATTTATAATTTCACTATATCTTTTTGTATTTTTTTATTATTGTGGTTTACCATAAAAACATGACTGCACGGTTTGGAGAATATGCGATATTGCAGTTTTGACGGAAAAATCCAATTTTGCGGTTTTAACAAAAAAAAAAAGATTTTGTTATTTAGATGGAAAAATAAGATTTTGTAGTTTTAATGGGATCACAAAATTTAGCGATTTTGGAGCGAAAACTCCTTTTGTGATTTTGGTGGAAATTTTTTGATTTTACTGTTGGGGTCGAAAACGGTTATCTCGAAATCAACGGCTAAAGATCTTTCCAAACTCAAAGATTTTCCGCACGAACGGTCAACGGAGGAAGGATTGGGCGACGGAGAACCCACGGACGGCAGAGAATCCCTGGCGCCGACGGCAAGCCCCCTGACGCCGGCGGCAAGCACGACGCAGCTGGCCTGGCGCCGGTCGACGGTCCTCGTCCTGGTCTCGGTCCCATCGTGCTCGGTCTGATCCCGTCTTGGCTTGTGTTGGGGTCGAAAATGGTTATCTCGAAATCAACGGCTAAAGATCTTTCCAAACTCAAAGATTTCCCGCACGAACGGTCAACAGAGGAAAGATCGGGCGACGGAGAACCCACGGGCGGAAGAGAATCCCTGGCACCGGCGGCAGGCGAGACGGAACCGGCCTGAAATTAAATCATATCTATCCAAATTTCCATTCTATACTTTTATATTCTATACTTTTATATACCAATTGTTTACGTGTTCGAATACCAATTATTTCTCAGTTTAGTATTATGAACGGAATCAAATCCAGTAATATTTGTCGAAGTTTAGCCTAGATAAAACATTCGTAGTCTCTTTTATTATTTATGATTTATTTTGTTAGTTTCAGCTGCCATTGAACTACTAAAGTTATCTTACGTAATTACCGGTCGTTCTTATCATGCAGTTTGAAACCATTATTCAATTCAAAGCTTTATTATATTTCTGGTCAAACGCTTATTTGGTGTATGCATGATGTAAACATCATGTATCTCTGTTACCAAAAAAAAAATCATGTATCTAACGATTAGCCAGATTAAACAATCTCATGTTTCAATATTTTGTGGAGAAAACTTGGTTGTTTAATCTGTTAGACTGTTATAGTCAATAAAACTCGATAACGACGTACTTGATTGGGCTAGTTTTTTTTCTTCTTATTCGTATTTTGTTCATTCCACGATCTTTTGGTGTCTGCACATGATCGGTCGTTCAACAACCTAACTCTCAGCACATCCAATCAATAAATTTGAGAAAATCATGAATCCCACGTCACCACCAAGCCCTTCGAAACCAATCCAAAATAACCCGGAACCAGTCCACCATGGCGGTTTGATAAACCAATCGAAATATTCATTAAACTCTCACGCGCCAGTCTCCAATCGCCCAGCTTAAACGCGGAGGAAGCTAAAATGTCATTTCATTATTATTCCGTTACTTTTACTTTTTGGTTAATCATATTCCTTTTTTTTAAGTTTCAGAACTTACTACTTAGCATCCCTTCGATCCCCAATATATATAAAATGGACCACCAAGTCCATTTAAGGTTTCATATTGGCAGAACTTTAAATACCTATTCATCACGTTATTATTAAAATAATACTTTATATTGACACTAAATTTGTGACAGGCTAAATATTTGTTGATATTATTATTAGTATGAGAATTAAAAAGGTCCATCAAACTTATCAATCTAGCTTATTACTTTTGTATCATTATATGAAAATAAATTTTTATTATATATTATACTGTTAAGATATTATTAAAATGAATAAAATGTTTGAATATTAATTTTACTTAACATATAATTAAAAAGTATAGGCTATAGTAAATGTCATAAATTTGATTACATACGATTATTAGATATTAGCTACCAACATATATTATATTAAATTATTTTGAATATTTTTCTAATCTTTTGTTTTGTATATTTAAGAAAAATTAAATTTATCATACTACAGTTTTAATTTAGTGACTACAGATTTAATTTAATGACTACTTTTAAGACGATTAAAAATTTTCATTTTAACACTAATAATTATATTTATTTTTTAAAAAAATTATGACTATTTTACTTGCACCTTCCTATAAATATTTATTTCTTGACAATTTTATTTACGTTCTTGAAACATTTTTATTAATATGTATAGTTGCTAATAAATTACCTTTTAAAACTTAGAACTCAAATATTCTGTCAGATCACTATATTAAAGATATCAACAAACTTTAAAGAATTTTTTACTAATAACAAAGTATATTTAAATAATAAAAAATGATCAATATAAAATTTTGAGATGAAAGTTTGTATTCAAACTATACATTTTCTTACATCTAAAATCTATATTTTTAAATGATATAAATTAGATTCAAATATATCATAATAATGTAGAATTAAAACGTCTAAAAAAATATTTGAATTTATAAATAATGAAATATTAAATACTGATATTTTATTTAATTTATAAAGATTCATATAAGACGGTTTTATTTGCACTATTTTGAATTATCTTATAAAAAAATATGTCTAAAGAGTTCATTTACATCATGCTAAGAATCTCATATAACATTTTTTTGTATTAATCTGCATAAAAATACTTTTCTTTTAAAGATTTGGAATTCAGTTTTTTATATAAAAGAAAAAATGAACTTCCATCAGATCACAATTTTGAAGGAACTTTTTTTTTTTTGTTCAAATGTTGAAGGAACTTAAAAAAAATCTTCCAAGACAACTTTTTTACTAGCTGTATATTTGAAGATCACGCTATATAAAGGCGCGTGAATATTTATCAACGCGGAAGGTTTTTTCCTTCGTTCTTGCATTAACGCGGAAAGATTTGGGTAGAATAACCCGAAAGAGAAATACGTACCGAAAAGCGCAAAAAATTTGTAAAATATAAATTTAATTAATTATTTTAATTTCAACCCGAAGAAGCAGCAAGTTTCTGACGACGAAGAAGCATTACTCTTCAAACAAAAAAAAAATAAAAAAAAAGGCTGAAACGGAAGAAGGAGAGGCAGGTCTTTGCATTGGTCCTCTCTTTTTCCACTTTCTACCGTCGATCACAAACAGATCTCGTAATCGAAGGAGACAAATAATATATAGTCAAAGTCGGATATTCGATTTTCGGACCTGTTGGATCGGAGTCGAATCCCAATGGTTCGATCGGGTAATATAAGCGTCGATTCGTCGTCCTCGGCTAGTCATCGGCGGACGCCGTCTCGAACGGTGACGTTGGGTCATATACAGCCTCAGGCTCCCTCTTATCGTACCGTCTACTGCAATGATCGAGATTCCAATATGCCCGTCCGCTTCAAGGTATTGTTCTGAATCGGGATATGCGCATTGAAATTTGTGCTTTTTCGATCTGATTTTTTTAATTTCTATTATTTTTAGTTTGTGCTTGTAAAGTCAATTTGCATGTTTTGATTATTTTGCTGATGATTGTTTCAGGGTAATTCGATTTCTACAACAAAGTATAATGTTTTCACCTTTCTGCCCAAGGGTCTGTTTGAACAGGTAAATATATTCATGGTTTCTCTTTCTTGCTTGGATCTCTAAGGGTTGTTAACTTATGTACTTAGGATCAGAATTTTAATTGAAGAGACAGATGATGAACCTTCGCCAGTCATTTGCACAAGGATTTTTTTGGTTATGTGTTGTGATCTTAGTTGTAATGTGTTCCCTGACAGTTTAGGCGCATAGCAAACATATACTTTCTTGGAATCTCATGTCTATCAATGACACCTATAAGGTATGTTAACTCCATTGCCTGTTGTCTAACTTTGACGATTTTTTGAAGTTTTCTTTGTGTCCATAGAATGGTCTTAGTTTGGTTGGATGAAACTTTAAGGATTAATTATGCATGATCTATTCAGTTATTAACTAGATAGATTGTTTGTCCTGCAGCCCTGTGAGTCCAATAACAAATGTAGCTCCGTTGTCAATGGTGCTTCTCGTCTCTCTTATTAAAGAGGCTTTCGAAGACTGGGTAAAGGATACTCGTTTCTTCTTCTTCCTTTTTTTTTTCTTTTTAATTGCAGAAATATTCCCTTTCTCCTTGCTTTGGAGTAGAATAATTTCAGCGCCAAAATACTCTGTTCAAGCTAGTCTCAAGACCCACCTGTGTCTCAACTTCTAAATCCTTCTATGGACAATTTGGTGCAGAAACGGTTTCAAAATGATATGTCCATAAATAATAGCGCAGTGGAGATCTTACAAGACCAACAGTGGTTATCTATTCCTTGGCGAAAGTTGCAAGTTGGAGATATTGTCAAGGTTAATCCTTTCTTATTCTAACAAGATTTGACAAAAGAAAAAGAATTTCTCTCTGGTTACCCGTTTTATTTATTGCTTGTGTTGCCGTGGGTTGTTGGCACACATGTTTAGTTGTTTGTACTCCCTGCATTATAGTTATTCTGGTAGGGTTCAGTTACCTTCTGTGATTTATGTGTATCATTGTGTTGCTTTCCTCCGTGACATTCAGTTTAATTGTGTTTTTTTCTTTCTCCTTTGTAAATGAGTTAATATTTATCAAACATCAGCTTTGTTGACCTCTGGCAAAGGCACTGTGTTTAGGAAATTTGTTTGTGTTGACTACATTTCAGGGTTCTAATTTATAGCTTGATTTGATAATCTTGTTATCTTTGAATTAAGATCCATAATTGTTATATAAGATTCTTAATTTTGCAGATAAAACAAGATGCGTTTTTCCCAGCAGATATTCTTTTCCTGTCCAGCACTAATCCTGATGGTATCTGCTATGTTGAGGTGCTTCTTCTTCGACTTTCCCTATCAAGAAATATAGTGTTTTCTTTTTGTCCAGGACAAAAGCTGGTATTTAAGATCTTCTCTTACCTAGTGTGTCGTTCAATTGCGTATTTATTGTAAGTGCAGACTGCAAATCTAGATGGAGAAACAAATTTGAAAATAAGAAAGGCCCTTGAAAGGACATGGGATTACTTGGTACCAGAGAAAGCTTCTGAGTTTAGAGGTTAGCCTATTGCTTTGATTAGATTCATGCAAGAATATTTTCGTAGACAGAGGTGAAGTGACGTCTAGTACGTAATTCTCTACGAACTAGTTTGCTAATAAAGTTAGTGGGTTCAGGCGATTTGGTATTGGTTGTAGAGCCACTTGTTAATTTTATTATCACACATTAGATCACTATCTTCTGGCTAAAAATCTAATAAATGAAACTTTCTGAGAAAGGTTCACCTATGCCAGGTTACTCCTTTGTAGTTACCCTGCCAACATGTTGCTTTTTTCTTATATCACATCCTGATGTACGGATCGAAACATCACCAGAACTAATGGCAGCAAAGTCTTATATAGCAGTCCGTTTTTTTTTTCATTTGTTTAGTGTTTGTCTGGTAGAATTTTCCTATTATTGTTTTGCGGAAAGAGTTGTTATGGCTCATTTCTGACTCTGATGATATATGTTCTTCTCTCTTATCCATTTTCTTCTCTAATTATATGATACATGTAGACATAATTTTTTGATTGCTCCGACTGTCCTTCATTTTAACTTTTTTTCTTTCTTCATATCAGTATGATTGTGTTGCAAGTTGCAACTGTTTTACACATGTCTTTACTTTCTCCATCATCGGTGTTTTTGAAATGCAGGTGAAATTCAGTGTGAGCAACCGAACAATTCTCTGTACACTTTCACAGGGAATCTTGTAATACAAAAGCAGACGTTGCCTCTCTCTCCCGACCAGCTTTTATTGCGTGTATGATTTACTTTTTCTGCCGTTGGCTTCTTTTTTCCCTTTTGTGCGTTATTTTTGCGATTTTATGATTTGGTCATGCATATTTTTTTTTGTTATGGATCAAGTTGTGATCTACTTAGGAGATATCTTGATTTCTTGGAACTTTATATCCGTTGCCTTAAAATTTTTACTGAATAGATTTCCATGCATCTAGTGCAGAGCTTTATACCCTTAAATTTAATAATATTCTGAGACTTGTGAAATCTACATTTTCAGGGATGCAGTCTTAGAAACACAGAATACATAGTTGGAGCTGTTGTTTTTACTGGCCATGAGACGAAGGTAAGCTGTTGTGAAGCTTGTTTTACGAGAAACCAGCTTACAAACATGTGTTTATAGCATACAGGATACATGTACTCTAAAACGATATTCAAAATAAAAGAAGATCGCAAAGACTTACTCTGGTTTTACTTCACTGTATAGTTGCTACACATACAGTCTGATGTTGTTGTGTGGTGAATTCAAACTATTTAGGTGATGATGAATGCGATGAATGCTCCTTCCAAAAGAAGTACGCTGGAAAAGAAGCTTGACAAACTCATTATTACAATATTTTGTGTCCTTATCACAATGTGTCTAATTGGAGCCATAGGCTGGTATGGTTTCTCGTCGATCTTGTTATTATCAAGTCCTGTTTCGATTGTTGAACCATGTCTTGTTGCGAACAGTAATCTATATTATTAATTTGCAGTTCAATTGTGACGGATCGTGAGGACCTATACTTGGGTCTTTTTCTTCAGAAGTCAGAATGGGAATACCGTAACAGACTCGCGGTAAATAGCTTTGTATAGTTGAAGTTGATTCTCTCTATTTATGGTTTGCTGGTTTTTACCATAATGCTTCTATTTGCTTCCACAGATAGGATTTTTCACCTTTTTCACTCTAATCACTCTGTTCTCATCAATTATACCAATCTCCCTTTATGTTTCCATAGAGGTAAGTTGTTCCTAGTATCCTGTTTTAACTATCCGCATTACAATTACTGGCATTCTGAGTGGATTCTATCTTCTCTCCATAAATGAAAAACCCAGATGATCAAGTTTATCCAGTCGACTCAGTTTATCAACCGAGATCTCAATATGTATCATGCTGAAACAAATACCCCTGCCTCGGCCAGGACTTCCAATTTAAACGAGGAGCTTGGACAGGTAGTTATCAGGCGATATCGCATATTGCTACTACTGATCCTTGCGGAAATTTGTTGCTTGTATGATATATATATCCGCTTTGTTGCTTGTAATCGAACTGTCTCTAGAATATTACACTTTGATACTGTTCTCACTGCTGTTACAAATACTATGGTATCTTTCAGGTGGAATACATATTTTCTGATAAAACTGGAACGCTGACAAGAAATTTGATGGAGTTCTTTAAATGTTCAATTGGAGGAATAAGTTATGGATGTGGTGTCACTGAAATAGAAAGAGGAATCGCTCAGCGTAATGGCTTAAGAGTACACGAGGTATTATTTCTTTTCAGATGGGAAGTTGCCTAGTGCATTATGTTGCAATGGAAGCATGTCTAATTTGTATCTCTACGAACATACTCAGGAAGAAAGGTCGATTGGTGCAATAAGAGAGAAGGGATTTAATTTTGATGATCCAAGGCTAATGCGGGGAGCTTGGCGAAATGAGCCTAATCCTGATCTTTGCAAGGTGCCTTACGTTTATTTCTTTATTTCTCACAATGTGATTGTAATAGTTAAGAGATGATCGGGTTATAGGGATAATCTAGAACATGAGTTCTTGCTTCCTTTCATGGAAACGTTCGTTTAAATAGGAAGTCCTGATAGGTGTTGAGATGTGAAATTGTAAGGTAATAACTCGAAAAGGTTTTTCATTTGGCTTCAACGTTCAACCACTGCCTGTATTCTAGCTCTTTGTTCTGGGAGCGTTGTACTTAAAACTACAGAATGGTTCTTATTAAAGCATCTAAAAGTATTGTAACCACATTTTGGTAGTTTAGAGAAGTTCCTTATTTTGGGTTCCAGATTTCTACTGTGTCTATTTCTGGGCATGCGAACATACATATGCTAATTTAATTATAATATATTGTACTTTTGATATTTGTAGGAACTTTTTAGATGCCTAGCCATCTGTCATACAGTCCTTCCTGAAGGTGATGAGTCCCCTGAGAAGATCGTATATCAAGCTGCATCTCCAGATGAAGCTGCCCTAGTTACTGCCGCAAAAAATTTTGGTTTCTTCTTTTACAGGTGATTCTCATTACATTTCAGTTTCGAAAGACAAGTTGACAAGATAAATTTGCAACTAGTTAACTTGCCCCGTGATTTCCCTTGTTTGAAAATTTTCAGTTTTTTTTTTTCATATATGTGTTGGTTTCTGAAGCCTCTGTTAGTATGTTTGAGACTAGTTTCTTGTAATTTCAGGCGTACTCCAACTACGGTGTATGTTCGCGAGTCTCATGTGGAGACGATGGGAAAGATTCAAGATGTGGCCTATGAGATCCTTAACGTTCTTGAGTTCAACAGGTCTATAAGACAGTGAAATGTTTGTTTATTTCCTCTTTGTCGTGTTTTATGTATAACATTAAAATTTACATAATGCATAACAGTACAAGGAAGCGCCAGTCTGTTGTATGTCGTTACCCAGATGGAAGGCTTGTACTCTACTGTAAGGTAATAGCTCTATAAATATTTAGTTCTCTGTGTACTTCATTGTCAAATTTTGATCATTGCTTGGAACATTACAGGGTGCAGATAACGTAATTTTTGAGAGATTGGCTGATGGAATGGACGATGTTAGGAAAGTTACAAGAGAACATTTGGAACATTTTGGATCTTCTGGATTGCGTACCCTTTGCCTGGCCTATAGAGATTTAGACCCTGAAACCTATAATAGTTGGAACGAAAAATTCATCCAGGCCAAATCTGCATTGCGAGACCGTGAGAAGAAGTTAGATGAGGTACACCATTATTTCTTACCTAGTTTTTTATAATGCTTGAGGCAGCATTCTCATGACTCCTGAGAAAACGACTTTCTAAGAAAATTCTAGAGGTTAACAAGCAAGAGCAACAAACTTGTTTGTTTGACAGGGAAAAATGATTTTATGATTATTTCCTTCAGTAGTGAGAGTGATTCTATCCTTACAGTACAGTTTTTCAGTCGCCAGGAAATAGTTTAATCATATAGCTGATATATGTGAGGTGTCTTGATCCATGAAGGTAGCAGAACTCATCGAGAAGGATCTTACCCTCATCGGATCAACTGCAATAGAAGACAAACTTCAGGAAGGGGTGCCTAACTGCATAGAGACCTTATCAAGAGCTGGAATTAAGATCTGGGTGTTAACAGGGGACAAAATGGAAACGGCTATTAATATTGCTTATGGTAGAGTGTGACACAACTTTTGCTCATGGGTCTTATTTTTTCTTCTGCCACTTAAATATCTGCTCTTCGATTCTGTTATGCTACAGCATGCAACTTGATCAACAATGATATGAAACAATTTATCATCAGTTCTGAAACGGATGAAATCAGGGAAGCTGAAGAAAGGGTAATTATTCCACGCAATACAATCGGTTTAGCTATTTTTTGCTCATAACTCTTTTTGATATTAGGGTGATCAAGTTGAGATTGCTCGTGTTATCAAAGAAGAAGTAAAGAAGGAGCTGAGAAAGAGCCTTGAAGAAGCTCAACTCTATATGCATACTGTAGCTGGACCAAAACTGGCTCTCGTTATTGATGGAAAGTGTTTAATGTATGCATTAGACCCGAGCTTACGCGTAACGCTGCTCAACTTGAGCTTGAACTGTACGTCAGTTGTATGCTGCCGTGTTTCTCCGTTACAGAAAGCACAGGTAACTTAAGATGACTATTTCAAAATAAGTTCGTACAGGTTGAGCCTTTAAAGAGAGCTTATATACTACTTTGTTTTGTGGCTTTGATTTTTATTTGGCAATCACAGTTTTTTGTTTGCATTTCTGGCACTTAATCCATGTCCGCTAAGTAATTTGGTTCTATGTGCTCTTTGAACCGCCTTCTAAATTTTAATATATGTGATCTAATTTCAGGTGACAAGCTTGGTGAGAAAAGGAGCAAAAAAGATCACTCTTAGTATTGGTGATGGTGCCAACGATGTTAGCATGATTCAAGCAGCTCATGTTGGTATTGGAATAAGTGGGATGGAGGGAATGCAAGCTGTGATGGCTAGTGATTTTGCCATCGCGCAGTTCAGATTTCTTACTGATTTACTTCTTGTCCATGGACGGTGGTCATATCTTAGAATCTGCAAGGTTGAGTTTTTACTTTTGCTGCAAAACTTTTTGAAACATCTAATGATCTTTTACTTGGCAGATTGCGGAATAACATGCTTTTTTCAATGTTCTAATAATCTCTTACTTGGCAGGTGGTCATGTATTTCTTCTACAAGAATCTTACCTTCACTTTGACTCAGTTTTGGTTCACATTTCGAACTGGATTTTCTGGTCAAAGGTTCTACGATGATTGGTTCCAGTCATTGTATAACGTTTTTTTCACCGCTCTTCCTGTCATTGTCCTTGGGCTGTTTGAGAAGGTACTAGCTTTTCTCGCTCTTAAAACATACGCATACCCATCTTAAATTACTTAACCATTAGGACTATTTCCATTATCTGGATTTGATAATCTCATTTCTGTATTGTGCTCTTGCTAGGATGTGAGTGCGTCCCTTTCGAAGAGATACCCAGAACTGTATAGAGAGGGAATACGTAACTCATTTTTCAAATGGAGAGTCGTAGCAGTATGGGCTACTTCTGCTGTGTATCAGTCTCTCGTCTGCTATCTCTTCGTGACGACCTCATCTTTTGGTGCTATAAATTCATCAGGCAAAATATTTGGTCTCTGGGATGTTAGCACACTGGTTTTCACATGTCTGGTGATTGCCGTGAACGTGCGCATTCTTTTGATGAGCAATTCCATTACAAGATGGCATTATATCACAGTCGGTGGGAGCATTCTTGCATGGCTCGTTTTTGCTTTCGTATACTGCGGGATTACGACATCACGTGATAGAAATGTAACACCAGCCTACTACTTTCCTTTGAGTATATCTTTCGTTGTGTGAGGTTTTTGTTTGTTTATAACTTTGCAAATCTCATCTTCTCTGCAGGAAAATGTCTACTTTGTCATATATGTCCTGATGAGTACTTTCTATTTCTACTTCACATTGCTGCTTGTTCCCGCTGTCTCTCTTCTAGGCGATTTCATCTTCCAAGGGTAAGTAAAACCATATGATATTATCAGTTTCAGTGTTGTTATTTCATGTAAGCTCACTGAAGCAGAGCGTACACAGTATGTGTTGTAATGATCATGACATGAGAGAAACTATGATTTTACTGATGCAGGGTTGAGAGATGGTTCTTCCCTTATGATTATCAGATCGTCCAAGAAATCCATAGGCACGAGTCGGATGCAAGCAAGGCGGATCACCTGGAGATAGAAAACGAGCTCACGCCTCAGGAAGCAAGAAGCTATGCGATATCCCAATTGCCTAGGGAGCTCTCCAAGCACACTGGGTTTGCATTTGATTCACCAGGTTATGAATCTTTCTTTGCGTCCCAGTTGGGTGTTTACGCACCACAGAAGGCGTGGGATGTGGCAAGGAGAGCCAGTATGAGGTCACGGCCTAAAGTACCAAAGAAGAAGTAGAACACATATACGTTATTGCTGATTGGGGGGTTTGTTTTTGTTAGGGTTCAGTTTTAAAATATATGTAGAAATGTACCGCTTAAGGTGTGTTTACTAATGATCGTTTCACGTTTGTGTTTTGATTTGAACGCCATTTTTATAGCTCCACTCATAAACTCAATTGTGGAGAGGCAAGCATTTAGGATACTTCTTCCCCATGTACATACATTCGATTTACACCTTTGAGGTCATTTATCTCGCTTTTATTCTATATCTATATATTAATTTATTGTAGACAATGTTTTCATTGTTTTGGAGTACTCCCAAGCATGATGCGAAGGTACACAAGCATCTTAGTAAAAGTATTCTTAGTCAGGTATCTAACATATCGAAACCTTCAACTCTTCTTGTTATTCTGTCTGATAGTTAGAGTTCACACGCATATAAGTAAGAGATGAGAATAGAATAAGGGACAAATGAGCTTAGATCTTTGTTTAGGAACTTTGGAAAATCGTATAACTTTCTTGCCATAAAGAAGCAGTGTGTTTTGGCTCCACGTGGTGTCTCTCAGATCACAGTCTCTTTTGACAATAGTGCAAACGGCATCCTCAGTGACCAACTTCAGCGACAAACGACCAACTTCAGCGACCAAACGTTGTTTGTTTGCCGGGTCGTGGGTTCAGCGACTGATCGCAGCGATCAAAATCATGCGATTAAAAAAAAATTAAAAATTAAAAAGAAAAAATTACAGTCGCTGTGACCAACCACAGGACCTTCAAACGAACAACTACTAGCAACATTAAATTACACTACCGACCACCAAACGAACAGGACCAATGTCTCCGCTGAGGACAAGACTACCAGTCGAAAGAACAAGATCACGATCACCAATGACAAGGGTCGTTTGTCTAAATACTATATTGTAGAAAATTGTTATACACAGCTTTGATAATATGTGGAAAATTTTATCACACTGCTTTAGCTGATGTGGAACTATGTTGAATAACCAATAAAGTGTTAACACTCTAGAACCGAGTTCATGCTTCTGGAGAAAGAGTACAGCAGCTGAATAAGAGATTCTGGAATATGAGAACGTTATGAGAAGTATGAGACGAATCTTGAAGAATAGACAGTATAAAAGAAGAATGATAAGAACAAGCTCTGCATGTAATCTTTTCTATTAGAACTGTCTACGAATGACCCATATCAGAAAATAGGCTCAATCAGAGCTACATATTAGTAGCGAATAGTATCCGGTGCAGTCTCGATTGAGCTATTTAAGTATATTACTATATTCAATTGCATAAATTGAGAAAACAACGAATGCTGTCCAACAACCTTATTCTAAGAAAATAACATAACAAATAGCAAGTAAACTTAATACTATTTTGATTTTAGTCAGTTTGTAGGAGATAGAAGAACCTTCACATTTATTGTTGGTCATAACACTTAATGTTCAGATACTAGAAAGTGCATGATTCAGTGCATTGACCACCATTTCAATTTGTCTTTAGGCACAAAGATGTAGAAATTTTTTCTTGACCTTATTCACATATGAGACAAGACATATATATATGAGTTTGTACAGAGTAGAGAGCACATAACCTAGCTATATACATATAAGTAAACGTTCCATATATCAAAAATGTAAAGTAATATTGTATATATTCATATATAATATCATCCCTTAAGTTGAAGCATGGAAATTCAAAATTCCCAACGTAGAACGAAAACCATTGAACTCATGTTAGCCAAGTGCCTTAGTGAAGATGTCAGCTACCTGTTTGTTTGTGTGCAGAAACATAAGTAACAATAATATTTCCAGCTTGTATTTTGTCTCATATAAAATGATAATCAATCTCAATATATTTGGTTCTTTCATGGAATACAGGATTCAACACTATGTGAAGTGCAGCCATACTATCACATAAAGTGCCATTGGTCAGTTTGCTAATCTATGCTATGGTATGAGGAACATACAGCCGGTTTAGATTCATTCCGGTTCTGGATATTTGTTTCTATAAAAGAAAAGGTATTTTGAATATTAATTCGGTTATTGATTGGTTCGATGGTTATTTCCGATTTGATAAACGTCGTCGTATGAAGATATGTTATTCGCTCCTAACGGCCAAATTTTCATCTCTCCCTAACCTCACTCCCTTTGTTCGTCTGCAATGGAAGTGAGATTCATCAACCAAATTCAAATCCCGAAAAACACTAATCGCAGATTCTCTCGTCCTCCCCTCGATTTCCCGCGCTATATCAGAGCTTCGTCTTCAACCTCACAGGTTCTCCTTCTTGCTTTTGCTGTCTCACACTTTCTCTCTCACTCTCTCTCATCTTCTTGTTTCGGGGTTATCAGGAGCCGAAAAGCTACAGAGGTCCGAAACCGAGCAAGAACTTGGTGGCTGATTTCGTTTCCAGAAACGACGACTCGGTCCGGAGCTTGCCGATCTACATCGGAGGCGCGTCCCTCTTGGCCGTTCTTTTCAATCGCGCTGTCTCCGGAATCGCTCCTGTTGCCGACGCTAGCAGGTAATTTTTCTCTTTAGCTCCGGTTCGGTTGGTTCGACCGATTTTGATCTGCGTCCGGTTCGTGGTATATAATTAAACACATTTGCTTTCGCGTTGTGATGTGATGTGATCAAGTTGTTGCTCATTTTGGTGGTGATTTGTGATTCGTATAGCTCACAGTCAAGAGCGGATCTACTGGCGCTTGGCTTGGCAGTAACCAATTTATTGACCGGTTTAGTCTGGTTATCGATCCGACCGAAGACCATAACACCAGTAGAACCTGAAGGTGTGGACTGCAGAGTTTTGGAATCCAGTCTTCCTGCATCGATAGTCTCCGAGTTGTTATGGTAATGCTCTGCTTTGTGTAAAGATGAAATGCACTAAGGGAAAGATAAGTAGTAATTAGATCTGTGTTATCAGGGCTTGGGAATCTCTTAAGGTGGCAACATGTTGTAAGTCTCTGGTTATTGTCTACAATGGCATCTGTCTTATTCAAATCGGGATGGCTGCTGAATCACCAGAAGATAAGAAAGCAGTCATTGTAAACACTGATAAGCTGATGAAAGGATCGGTTTACCGAGGCGTAATGAAATCAAAAGCACGTAAGTAGTAGTACCAACTTTCGGTTTATATTTTCTGCTAGAAATATGCAATTTATCTAATAAGAAAAATAATGATTTGTCATTGTCAGAAAGTTACTTGGCAAATCTTTCTCTTTATCCTGGGAGATCAGAGCTACCATTTCTGCCTGCGAATACACAGGTATGCTGAGAATTGTAGTTAATAGGTTGTGAGAATGTGTGACAAGATATAGATTGGTTTTTTCTCTCTGTTAGTCGGTGATTTTGCAGCCGCTTGGTGGTGATAAGGGAGTCGCAGTTATTGGCGGAAACACGATCAGAGGCTTCACGTCTTCAGACCAGGTAAGGAAAACTTTTACTTCTTGTAGCTAAGAAAGACTAATAGGACAAGTAAAAAGAGATGGTTTGCTCATCATGTTTAGGCATGGATTTCTTCAATTGGGGAGAAGCTAGATGCGACGTTGGGGAGATGTTTTATTAATTCAGATAAGATTTCCCAAGAAACAGATCAGTAAAAGGTAACACAAAGTCGAAAACAATGTAAAGAACTTTGATCATGTGTTTACACAAAGTGAAAAAGTAAAAATAAATTCAAGAAATCGTGAATTAAACACTTTTACATCAGGTTAGAGTTCATGTATAAACCAATAAAAACTTTTTCACGAGCTCAACTATGAAGTGTGAGTGCTCAGGTAGAACGAGGCTTTTGGAACCTTTTTTCTTTCAAATCTGTTGATGGGCACTTCGTTTGTGGTTGCCATTTTGTGTGATGTTGCGAGACACTAACAAATCAGTGGAGAGTACACTGAATGATGTCTCTAGACAACGCACTCTTCTCCCCAGAGACTGCATTTCGTTCTGCGAGCTCTCCATGAATCGCTGAAAGAGATCTAACAGACTGGACTGTTGTTTTTCTATCTGAGTGATCTGGTTTCTTATCAGAGTCAACTCTTCTTCTGCGTTCTTTCTCTGAGAAGAACTACTACTCTCTTCTTCATCACTACTCGGAACAACATCAACAACTTGTGGCTTGATAGTTGCCTTAGACGGCTTTGGCTTTGCTGAAAACAGAACCCTTTTAGTTCCCAATGTCCGCTTCTCTTTGGACTCATCTTCAATATCAATTAACTTTGAGCTTGTTGGTACTTTTGGATTCTTTTCTTTGCTCTCTCTTTTCCCTGTAGAAACTGATTTGGAGAGGGAAGAATCATCATCTCTAAGTTGCTTCCACAAACTCAACGTATGATTCATCGTCTCCCTAACAACCTTAACCTTATCAAACCTCCTGCTCTCGAGAACACCAAGACACGCCTTCTTATACAAAGGAGCCAACTCCTCTTCAGCCGTAGCTACTCTAGCCATAGCCTCCGCAGCAGCTTTCCTCGCATGCCAATCGTCGCTGCTTAGAAACTCCAACACGTTAGGTAAAAGCCAATCCAGCACCGCTTTACTATCATCGCTGTGTCTACCTCCAACGGCGCCGATCACGCTCCCGATAGCTACCAGAAGCTCAGGCTTCGCCTTGAAACCTTCCGAT
The DNA here is from genome assembly GCA_016432835.1 of Brassica nigra. Lineage (NCBI taxonomy): Eukaryota > Viridiplantae > Streptophyta > Magnoliopsida > Brassicales > Brassicaceae > Brassica > Brassica nigra. Next base: position 9,382,159 of record CM028249.1, on the reverse strand, counting down.
TTAAGCATCTTCCCGATCCTCGGAAGCGCTCTCTGCAGCTGCTCGACGTCGTGATCCTCAGCCGCGTCTACAGCCGCCGCGAGGCACACGGCGGCTCCCACCTGCGCGTTGGCGTCGCAGTCGTGGATCAAGGCCTCGATCATCGGCCCGGCGAGGACGTCGAACGGCGGTTCGGTGACGTTGACGGTCATATCGACGGAGGCAGCTGCGCAGGCGGCGCGGACGGAGGAGTCGGGGTCGCGGAGACGGCGGAGGACGGTGGAGACCATCTTCGGGAGGTGAGGGGCGAGGGAGTCTCCGTGGGAGCGGGAGAGGAGGGAGATGAGGGAGACGCAGTGTTTCCTGACGGGAGATTTGGCGGAGGAGTCTGTGGTCTGGAGACAGTTTATGAAGAGGGAGAAAGACTCCGGGGAGAGGTTGAGAGCGATCGAGTCGAGCTCCGCGGCGGCTAGAGATTGAGTGTCGCGATCGGAGAGACGGTTGAGGCAGGCGATGACTCGGTGCTTGAGATCGGTAACCGTTCTCGGGGGTGAGACAGACGAAGAGGGACGCATTGGAACGGAAGGCATAAGATTCGAGAAGGAATAGGTAAAGGTTTGTGGAGAAAGAAAGGTGGGAAATAGATATGGCGGCAGAAAGAAAAAAAGGCAATGAAGATGAAAGTTTGGTTGGTACTTGCCTTTTAAACAAGAGACTCTCGTCTTTGCCTTGCCTTTTAAACTTGTCTAGTTTCACCACCTTTCTCAACCAAAGTTTTTTTTACATTTACTCTATACAAAATTATAAGACTATTTTACAATTTTTAAAATTAATATTATTTTTTATTTTTTAATACTCATACATATATATATTTAAAAAAAAAAATCGTCACAACTCCATAATTTCCTTTTTCTTAAGAGAATGTCAAATATAAGATAAATGCTTCTGTTTCCTTTTTAATTAATTTTTATTAAAAAATTAAATAGAATTGTTTTTTAATATACCAACAAAGATTCTATAACGTGCGCAGAGAGAATAGTTACGTGAATCTCTTATGTATTAAAATTAATAATTGGACAATGTTAGGGACTTCACAAAAATTTAAATAATTATAACACAGTTGCGACTCTGTTTTAGGATAAATTTCTGTTTATTTATCTGATTGCAAATCATAACTTTAAACCTGAATTGGCCTACTAAGGAACAGTAAATGCAAACGTGATTCAGATATCAATGTTTGCAAGAAAATAGAAATGTATGAAAAATAAAACATAGTGTTTCTTTTTCAACAAAAATAAATCCCCCTATATATTAAAAGAGAAGTCACTTTAGTGATTTCTGCTTATGTGGCACTCATAGAGGACACTTTCAGATTAATTCTCTTAATTCTATTGGTTGATTTTTGCTAATTTCTTTTTGATTTATTTTTAAATCGGCAGAGAATTGTTAACCTAGAACCACTTAATTTAGACTTCCAAACACTCTCAATGATAGAGTTAACCTAGAACCACTAATTTTAGGCTTCCAAACACTATCAACCACTTATATAAACTATTCACATACATTACTACATATATATATATATATATACTAATAAATTATATTTGTATATATAAAATATAATTATGTTTTCAACAAACGATAATATATTTTCATAAACCTAAATTGTATGTGATTTCTTATCCCTGGTAAGAAAAACACACACATACATTTTATACTAAAATATGTTAAAATTAATATAAAATTTCTTATCCTTTATATAATTATTGTTAGAAAAACACACACATACATTTTATACTAAAATATGTTAAAAATTCACTAAATACTACATATTTAAATATTTAAATACATTATCGCAGGTCGCAAACATAAAATATACTTTTCTAAAATATAAATATAAAGGCTATTTAAGAATTGAAGGATTAATAAATTATATTTGTTTATTAAATATTAACCCACCAAAATTCGCATTCAATTTAAAATTATTTAAATACATTCGTTGCTAAAATCTTACCTTATTATAATATGTGATTTCTAAAAATTATATAGAAACAACATTCAATATGTAATTTTTAAATATATCAAATTTGTTAATTCGTTTTAATGACTTACCTTATTTTAATTATACATAACTTGCAAGTTGTTACTTTCTTTAATCTATTTGAATTAATTTATAAATATATCAAAAATTTAATTCGTTTTAATGACTTACCTTATTTTAAAAATACTTTACTTGTGCAAATTCTTACTTTCTTTAATTTATTGCAATTAATATTTACTGCAAATAATTTTGAAATAAATGTAGCAAGATATTATGCATGAGATACTATTTAAGGTAATTATACATAACTTGCCAAGTTGTTACTTTCTTTAATCTATTTGAATTAATTTTAAAATCTATCAAATTTGTTGACTTACCTTATTTTAAATATACATTACTTGGAAGTTCTTACTTTATTTAATCTATTACCTTATAAATATAGGATTTATTGAGAATTTATTAGAGAATATTCTACTTCTTAGCTTATCATGCAACCTAAATCATTGAAAACATCCACCAATTTACTATAAATAAGACATTCACAGTAGAAGAAACGAAATCATTGAACTTTGTATTCTAAACTTTTATGTTAATAATGTTCGAACTTTTTTTTCTTCTTATTTTAGAACATTATGCTTTTATATTTCATGAGAGCTGATTTTTATTTTGGTATAAGCAGATACACTATTATGACGATTTCTCCAAAGCTATATATGATTTGATTGTACACCTCTTTGATATATCATTTCGATAACATCTTTGTTCCTCAATCTGGTAAAAATAATTTTCTCAATTTGATAACATATCTCACCTATATCATTTCAATAGCATCTTTTTGTGCTGCGAATACTTTTTTTTTATTAGTAGATTTATATTATTGTTTAGAATTATAAGCTTATATATACACATATATATTTTTGGTTTGCTGATTGTGATTTTGTTTTATATTTTTTCATAGATGATTTGAGGGAAGTGTTCATATTTCAGACTTCTAAGAGTTCACCATTCTGATCCTGCAAAAGATGTGCGCTTAGAATGGTATTTTCTCTACGGACGTAATATCTTATTTCCTAATATGATGCTTTAATATTTAAATTTTAAGGACAAGATTTGTTAATTAAATCATTAGTGTAAACTACTCGAGATATTCTCTTTTTATTTTTAAAATGTAATTTTAGTAACAATATATTCCATAAATAATCCTAACTTATAGGTAGATAAATTTTAAAATTAATTTGAGAACATTCTTACATAGCTTATTGTGAAAGCTAAATATTTTAGTAAAGTCTACCATTATACTATATGCTTATATAAGTGGGTAGACTTTACTAAAATATTTACTAAAATATTTATACCCAATCTCACTTATACATATAGTATAATGGTAGACTTTACTAAAATATTTACTAAAATATTCTATAAATAATCCTAACTTATAGGTAGATAAATTTTTTAAATTAATTTGAGAACATTCTGTTACATAGCTTATTGTGAAAGCTAAATATTTTAGTAAAGTCTACCATTATACTATATTTTTTATATATATTATCAACTTTGTACTCAAATATGATTTTATACAATTTATCATATTATAAAATGTATATCCTATAAATTCATATATGTAAACTATATAGTTCTTTTTCTCATCTTTTTTTTTGTCATCATAAACTATATAGTTCTATGTCAACTATAATATAACTTTATACAATTTATCACATAATAAATTTTGTATATAATTCATAGTTAGAATGTGATATGTGTAACATTTTTGTATGATATGATATGCGTAAGTATTTATTATAAAATTATAAAATCATATTTGTTACATATTTATATGATCTTTTTAATTAAAATTAAATATCTATAGTAATATTTATTAATCAAACATAATTATAATATATTTCTATAGATTTACAATATATCAAAATCAAAACTATTTATTATTCTTTAATTCTATACTCATATTATGGTATTAGGAAAGATATACCTTGTTGGTAAAGGTTTTTAATTGGTTAATTCGTTTATTAATAACTTGTCTTATTTCATTATCAATTACTTGCGCAAGTTGATATGATGATTACCTTATTTTGCCATCAATTACTTGTCTTAAATGGTATGTTAATTATTGCAAATTTATGACAACCAATTTTTAATATCTTTCTTTAATTGCTTCATGCTTATTAAAAGGAAACAAATATTACAAGAACCATAAGACTTTATATATCTCAAGAATTATCTTTACAAGAATTTCTATAACAAATATTTCAGGAACCATAAGACTTAATGATAAAATATGATTATTAATTCGTAATTATTCTTTAAATTTGAAATATTCTGAATTTTTATTATATATAATTCTAAACGAAATAATCTTTTTAGGAAGTATTTTTTTAAATATACATTTAATTGACAAATTTAAAAGTTAAATTTTCGTGAAAATATATGTCTATTAAGTAAATTTCTTGTTCTTTTATGATGTCATTTATTGGTAACTATATACATGTGATATTGCATTAAATGTGTATGTTCTTTATTTTCCTAATTAGTTAATTCGGAAATATGATGATGAGATTGTGATATCTATGAGATTGTGATTTATATGTTAATGGTGCAAATAATTTGAGTTACCTTATTTTGCTACCAATTACTTGCACAAATTTATCATATAAATTTGTACAAGTAATTGAGATTGTGATGTCACTTTTCTTTGCAGGTTTGTATGAGATTGTGATATCTATGAGATTTTATCACATTTTAATATGTCATTGTCTCCTGTATATTTTTCTTACATTTGTTTTTAATAGTTAACTTTATTAAAACATACTAATGATGTTAATTTTATTACTTTAGTTAACTTTCATTTGTTTTATTCTTATATACTTTTGTGACTTTTTAGTTTTGTTTCAGTTTAATATTGAATTTAGTTCACATACTTTATGTGTATACGTTTTGAAACATAATTTTTCTTTAAAAAAAATTAAGCGACAAAGAGCCTACTTAAACCGATCCAAAATAAATCGAACCAAATATAAATTGAACTGGACATAAACCACACCGAACCAGACTAAATAAGGTTTACTTCCATTGAAAAAAATATATTAAAACCGAACTAAACAAACCAAACCGAAAAAGTAATAAATTTCCCACCCTACTGCATCCTAGAGATTTGCGCAAATCTTGTCTCAGCATTGAAACTCTCACTTGTTCCACTAACTCCCACATTTGAACTCAATCGATACTCCTGTCTCAGAATTATACTATACTTTTATACCCGCACAGGGTGCGGGTGGGTCACCTAGTACATTATAAAGTGTAAGTTTATAACAAAGAGGAATTTTTCTCGTTAATCTAAATCTAACATGTATCTTCATTTATACTCTTAAAGATTGAATCATGTCCTATATCACCACTATCATCATTGTCTTAAATGTCAAATATTTTGATAGAGAACATAACCGGAGTAAACCAATATGATCAGGTTAACAACCATAAATGGTAGATTTTTTCCTGACGTAGATAAAATATTACCCTCTTTCCCATTTACCTGTTTCCTAGGATCCACAATTGATCCCACTTTTTTTTTCTTGTGTGTATTGAAATCACAAGTTATTATACTGAAATTGATTTGGAGAAATGTTGCAGAGAATCTATATCTACGCAAAATAAAACTAAGATTCGGCGGCAATTTACTATTTTATTACAAGCAAAAGAATGAAAATATACCCAGAGTGTTGTTGTTTACACATGAGCTGATGAGCCAGTCAAGCAAACACGGTTTCTTCCTCTTAAGTCTTCACACGTATTATAACGTGAAAGGGGATTATTGTGGATTCATATAGTTTCTTACTATTATACTTTTCAAGAAAAGGCTGTACATTGATAAATTCTTAACTTTAATATTTATGTAAAATGTTCTTAATTTAGAATCCATTTTTTTAAAAGGAACATAATTTAGAATGTGATGGTAGCCATCATGTTTTCCCACATGAAAGTGCCCAACGTTTATGGGGGCCATGTTTGTTTCTCCTGGCTTACATCTCAAGTACATTTTTGAATAACTACGAGGTTTTGAATACTGTGAGTTTGTGTGTTCGTATATATATTTTGAAGGCAAAGCTTTTATCTTGAAATTTTGAGTCTTTTTTGGAGATCAGATCTTTCCAAAATGATTTAAACATGCAATCTCGAAGATGTTTACTAAGTAACTTAGGAGTTCAGGAGTTTTATAACCGTTAATCTAAGTAATCTTTTCTGTGTGATGTGTAGCAATAGATAGATTACCTAATATTAAACGTAAAAACTAATGAATGAAATCTTTTCAAAGCTTGTATACTATATGTACCGTTTAGCATACCACAATTTTAACAAAGTTGTTAATTTATTTAATCCTTTTGTAAAATTGAAACGCGTTAAACACATTTATCCATTGTCTTTGCATGATGTGCGTCCAACAAGGGGAAAATCGTTTACAAGAAAGATTTCAATGGATTGGGTATTTTCCACGATGGACCTGAACAAGATAGAGGTATAAAGGAAAACTAGCCCATTAGCAAAAATCTAATATATAAAAAAAAAAGAAATATGGGGCGTTCCGAGAATTGAACTCGGGACCTCTCGCACCCTAAGCGAGAATCATACCACTAGACCAAACGCCCTTTTGAAAAACTTGGCTCGTATCGCATTATTTAAACCATACGAGCTTAGAATAGGTCAGAAAAGCAAACTACAATATAGGGAGATAAATAAAACTTATCACACTAACAAAACTAGATGAATCATAGATCTCGAAGGAATTTCAAAGAAACCAGACGCATCCATCAAAGCTATTTTCAGTTTAAGATTCAACTTCTTGTTGTTGTAATGTTGTACTCATCCGTCTTGAGAACGTTAGAAGAATGCGAGAGAAAAGCATAAGATATAAAACAAACTGGGTTCCCTTTACACCCTCCATGTAGCCATAGTACTCGCCGAACCACAATTAAGTAAAAAAATATATGCATTTTAATGCAAGAGAGAAATCAGATAGACATTCTTGAGCACCAGTGTTAGGATGGTATTACACGTATTCATGCATATACAATGTGAAGTTGGGTTATTGGGTTGCTACTCATTTGAATGCAGAAAGCCAATGAAATTCCACCACCATTGGTGGTCCACCAAGATTAAGACTAAATTCAGAAAGTTAAAACCACACCAAAACTTAAAAACATTTTTCTCTCTGGATCGATTCTTAAAGAAAGGTGTATCAACTCATGATGTTAACGATCGACTGACATCTATTACTCAGTTGCAAAAAGCTATGTGGAGAGTAAGCCAAGTTACCACATCAATCACTCAATGATCCTAATCTCAGTTTTGAAGCCATGATGATTTAAAGTAATAATGGATTGCAACAATAACTCCAAACCTTTCTCCAAACACACAACTCGTGCATTCGCAAACTGATTAAAAACAAAATGGAGATTTTTGTTTTGGAGGGTTTAGTGTACAAGGATCGAAACAGAGGAATCATGGAGTAGTTTTCCGAAGGAAGAACAATCCCTATTAACGGGCGATCTAAACCCCTAATTAACTTTTACAAGAATATTTATCGCAGATCATAAGAAGGGTTCTCAATCGCTGCATCGTATCTTCCCTCTCCTCCTTTGATTTGATATTACTCTTCATCGCTGAAACTCTCCGTTTACTGCACTTTCGATCCACTGACGATATCGCGAGAGACATCGAAGTCAGATCGAATGGGTTGTTCTTCTTCTTCGTCTTCGTTGGGACGTTGTCGATAGCCTCTTTCAGCAGAGTTAGATCGAAAGAAGAAGAATCGCCGCCACCATGGTTGATCTCAATCCCTTCTTTTTCGGATTTTTTCTTTGACTTTGGCATTACCCTTTCGCTGAGAATTAACTGTTTGGCATTTAACCATTTTTATAGAGGAACGCCGTCTGTTGTTCTATTGGGCCACCTTTGGTCAAAATAACATTGGGCTAATACATAGTTAAGCATTTATGTCTTTTTTAGGAATACGGTGAAAATTAACATAGTAAAGCATTTATGTTTTTTTAGGAATATGATGAAAAATAACATAGTAAAGAATTTATGTTTTTTTTAGGAATATGGTGAAAATTAACTATTCAAAATACTTTTTTGAGCTTTTAGTAACTTTAAGATTTGAAGAAGAAAAGCTAATGTTTTAAAATATCATATAATAAAATGGATTAATTTTGAGTGTTTCTCTAAGTAGAGAAGTCAGACGAGTCAATACGCGTCTACATAACCCAACTCGTAATTAGGACTGGGACGGATCTAGATATCCGGGATATTCGGGGTATCCGGATCCAGATCCGTATCTGTCGGATCCGTGATTTTAGTATCCGGATTCAGATCTGTGCTTTTCGGATATCCGGGTTCCGGATACCCGTCTAAATATCATGATATCCGCGAGTATCCGGATTCGGATCCGGATCCGTCAAAATAATTAAAAAAAAATTTAAAATACAAAAAATATAAATATTACATAAATTAAATATTTTTACAAAATTTATAAATGTATGTATGTATATAATATTTAAGACTAGTTTTATGTACAAATATTAATAAATCTAACTATAATTATTAATAAAATTTTAAATTTAATATATTTTTAAAAAATCGGATCCGGATATCCGGACCTAAAATTCCAGATATCCAGATCCGGATTCGATGGATCCGGCATTTTACTATCCGGATCCGGATTTGGACGCCCTAAATATCTTATTTTCGGAACGGATCCGGATTAGATCTCGGATCGGATCTGGATCTCGAATAATAATTCCAGCCCTACTCGTAATGGTTTAAACTTTTTTTATGGACCGTGCGAGCCATTCAGCTGCAGGTTGCGGTCCATATAGATATGTCTCCTCACTTTTCATAACCAAACGTTTTTGAAGGTCGGCATCCGCGTTCACCATTTATGATACTCAAAATATGTTATATCATTCTTTCCTTTTAAATGTGATCCATGTAAATATTTAATCATGGATTTTTTTCTTATGTAAATAATATGCATTATATTGAAAAACATTCATTTTAAAAAAATTTCAAAATAGTTTTATTTGTATTTTTAATAACGTAAATAATAGCAAAAAAGAAATGATGTTAAAAATATTTAATTGTATATACAAAAGCGCTATAGTTTATCATATGATAGCAGTGCAAAAAATCGCTATTTAATGTGTGTGACCTATTATGACGGGTGATGATACAACGTTTGTTAAAACGCTATAATGGTTCCTATTTAAATGGCTCAAAAAGTTTTTGTTATAGAAATAAAAGATCTATGAAAACATATCTTGTATATTATTCAATTTTTTATTCGGTTAAAAAACTATTGGTTTTAGAAATATCAAACTGGCTAACCAGCGACCTAGTAGCCCAACATGCAGAGGACTCAATTTTGTTTTTGTTTTTGTTTGTGTGGACCGGCCTGCTGCTGGTTGCAGTTTATATATACACACATATCCAGATCCCCACTCTGTTATATTTGGGTTCGGGGATCGCATGAAATGAGTCCATTTTTGCACCTTTAAACATTAAATCTTGAGAAACTGAAATAAATAATTCAGTGACTAAGGATGGACTGTTCAATTCTAATAACTACTCTTAGATAAAATGATTTTCATCACTTCAGGTCTTGTCAAATCCAAACTGACAATCCCGATGAATTAGAGCGCTGAAGATAGAAGTCACGTCTGATAAACTAATAAGACAAGACCAATGTTGGACGATTATCCCGAGGAAAGTACTGCTGGTCTCGAATCCTTAGATTGATATTAATGATTATCGATCAAACAGACAAAATGAAAGCATACCTTACAAAGCCTCTGCCCAACAAAAAATACCTCCTGTCATTTAATGGGACAAGGGCACCTGTTGGAACAAGATCTTGTACATAAGTCTAACCCAGTAAAATCTCAATCAAAATAAGCTAAATCGTCAATGAACACATGATCCATCAGTGAAGCCCAGCTATTCTGGCCCGAAGGGATACCTCACAGTTCGAGGTAGCGAACTCCAAGTCTACCAATAATAACCAAGACTTCGTCACCTTGCGATCAAGCAGTTACATAACAGATCGAGATATTCTGAGCAAGACACAACACATGCGCCTATATATGCAAGGTAGTTGGAGGGAGCTAAGCCTATGTATGCAAGGTAGTTGGAGGGAGCTAAGCAGCATAAAAAGGCAAGTCCATTACTTGATATACGCTTTTAACACTCATTTGAGAGCTATAGTACTCGTCTCAAACTGTATCATCTTGTGTTTTTTTTTTTTTGTATTTATCATATTAATTGTCAATAATAATAGTTTAATTCGAAAAAGTTATATAAAAAATCTACTCACAAAACTCCTTTCCCACTGTTTCTTTAAGTCTTACTCTATTTACATTGAAATTATGATTGCGGGTTTTAGCTTTCATGATAAGGTATTACACAAAAATATTATTAATTTTTTTTAACTATTTTCAAAAATATCCTCTAGACATTATTTGACAAGTGATTTGCTACATGTTTTCTTTACAATCACTTTGACACAAAAATGTGACATGACTACTAAAATCGATGACATGTCTAATGGTTAAATATGACATGAACAATTACATTTAATGTTGATTTATATTTTTGTAAATTTTTTAGAATATGGTAATAATTCATGCAACATCATTAAAATAAATATATTCAAATACGACATTATAAATTTCACAATATTATTTATTTTAATATTTTATGATTATATAATTTTTATTACTAAAATTTTCAAGATTTCAACAGTTTTTAAGAAGTTGTACAATTTTAATAATAAAATTATTAGTGTCTTATATATCTACAAATTTATAAATACTGTTTAGTTTTAATTTTTAATAATTATAAAAATTATATCGTTTTTATTTATGTTATACAAATTTATTTAATATATTTAATTAATATAAATAGATAGAAAAATCTATCTAGGATTATAATTTTAAATATATTCATATATATTCTTAAATATAATTTTAAATAAACAAAATTATTTTCATTTTATTTTTCATTAAATCAAATTTATATTAAAATATTGTTAAGAAAATAATAAATTCTACAATATTAATAAAATTTTATTCTTAAATATAATTTAAAAGTTTTCTTACTGCACATGGTGCATGAAAACACCTAGTTATAGAAAGATGATTTATTTTCATTCCAAAATTATTATCCTCCTATATGTTAATTGAGAAGTCACTAGAGAAGTCACTTTAGTGACTTTTGCTGACGTGTCATTCATACAAACAGTTTGAAAAAAATCCTTATAATTTTATTGGTCAATAATTTTTACTTTTATTTATTTTAATCAAATCTAAAAAGATAATCTTAGAACCAATTAATGTTAGTTGTCAAACAATTTATATAATCTTTTGCATAATCATTTATAGTATCTAATGGTAGCAATTATGGAAATCTTATATAATACTTCATCATTTATTTATTTTTTTCACTAATAATCTATTTATAAATTATATCATATATATTAATTGAGAAGTCACTTTAATGATTTCTGCTGACGTGTCACTCATACAGACAGTTTTTAAAAAATCCAAATAATTTCATTGGTCAATGATTTTTAATTTTTATTTATTTTAATCAAATCTAAAAAGGCAATCCTAGAACAAATTAATGTTAGTTGCCAAACAATTTATATAATCTTTTGCATAATCATTTTTAGTATCTAATGGTAGAAATTATGGAAATCTTATATAATACTTCAGCATTTATTTATTTTTCACTAAGGGGGGTGTATTCAATCTAACATTTGAGTTGATTTGATTGTTAATGAAGTTTTAGATGATTTTAATAAGTTGCAGAGATTTGGATGATTTTTGTTTAACCATTCTAAAATATCATCTTAAATCATGGGATTTGAGTTTTAATTTTTTAACTAAGAAATTCCACCCAAATACCCTAAAATCACTTGAAAACTTTAAAACTCCACAACTTAAAATATGTTCAATAACAGTGGACTTCAGAGTACTTTACGAAATGTCAAATTCAATAACAATGGAATTTAAATGAGTTTTTAAAATTCATGTTTGAATAACAGTGGATTTGTCATTTTAATACAAATCACCTAAAACTCTCAGTTGAATACACCCCCCTAATAGTCTATTTATAAATTATATGAAGTATGTGGTTGAAAAATAGTTAATAAAGCTAATATACTAGCTTTATTTTTCTATTATGAACAGTCTTAAAAAGCTTTATTTTCCTATATAAGTCATAATATACATATATAAAACATATAATTTTAATAAAATATATTATAATAACTATTAATGCATCATAAAACGAGTTTATAAATTATCTACATTAGTTTAAAATCATCGGTGTTGATTAATATATATTTTGTAAAAAAATTTGAAGTCATTTATATTGATTCATTTCTAATGGTTTATAAAAGATATAATATTTTATAATTATATAAATATTAGGTAATAATTTTAAGGTTTTAAATCATCATTAATGATTAGTATCATCAACAAGAGTTTACAAATCAATATATATAGATATATAAAAAATGTTATAAAGATTTATAAAACCATTTATTAGGAAGAATTTCTCATCATTAATAGGAGTTTAGAAAATATTTATGAAGGTTATTAGGTTTGTAAATTATTTAAAATTAAAAAACCAAGTAATCAGAAAAGTATTTTATAAAATTCTTAAATCATTAGTAAGTTTAAAAATCATTTCTTGAGTTACAATTTATTAAGAATTATGAAACTATTTATAGGGATTTTAAAACTTCTGAGAAATAATCCATGAAATTTAAAATTTGTAAATATTTTAAAAATTATTTATAATAGTTTAGTTTCCTTTATAATAGGTTATAAAAATGTTATCAAATCAGAATCAATCGCAAAATACTATTTTCTCCATAAATTCATCATTTTCAAAACCTTTTTCAAAAATCTCAAAAAAAAAATCGTTTTGATTTTATCTAAAAGCAAAATAACCACACAAATTACATAAGTCATAAAACAATCCAAAGAATATTATGAATAAAAGTATATTCCTAAATTTATGAATTTTTTATATTATTAATTTTTTTATTAAATTAATAGAATTCACATATATATATAGTTATGTTTCTTCTTAATAAATTATGTGTTCTGTACTTTAGTTGCAAGTGTGGGTCTATTTGTCACATGAGTTCATGTTTTTGGTTTTAATAATTTTATGGACAAAAATTTGATCTACAAACGAATTAAACTATATATATATATATATATGTTCTAACAATAATATTATAAAATAATTTGATGAAATATTGTTTTGTAAAAATGTACAAAATCTAAATAAATACTACATAAATCATATTTAAGAATTTTAAAAGTATTAATAAATAAGATATGTTTATTAAAAAATATCTACAAATTCTCATTCATTTTAAAATAATAAAATATATTATTACATGTCAAAACATAAAATATTATATTATATTAAAATTTTAAAATTATATATACCCGTACAATTTGCGGACAACCACCTAGTATCACCTTGAAAACAGAAATATATTTTTATTTTCCAAAAGAGTATTGTGAAATTAGTCACTTTCTATAAGAGTCTGGTAATACTAGATATAGTTTTTCAAAAATATCTATTATTTTGACAAGTGTTTTGTAATTTTTTAATAGAAATATGATTTTCTATTTATTGCAAAAATCATGTTTTTCTATATATTCATTGCATACTTTATGTAACTAAATTAAATTTGATCTCATCACCATAAGTCTGTTCAAAGAAGGTTGGTAAATGCATGAGTAACATGCGAGAGATATAAACACACACTTGATTTATTTATGACCTCTCCGCACATAGACATACATAAACAATCACAACAGGCTCCTTCTCTTTCCCTCTCTCGCTCGCTCGCTCGAGCTTTTAGCCTTTGATTTTTTTTTTTATTTTCGGGTAACCTCTCTCGCTTCCCCCCGAATACTATTTGTATCTCACAGAGAAAGAGATTAGAGAGAGAGAGAGAGAGAGATCCAAATCCAGAAGCAATCTTCTTCGTTTGCTTTATTTTTCTTCTTCTTCCGTGTGAAGATTGTTATCCCTTTTCTCCGTCAAACTCCCGCCGCCGATCCACTCGCTTCTATGCACGTTTTATCTTCTTCGGAAGGTGCCTAGAACTTGTTTCTGTCCCTTTGAAGAATGTGATCCTGTCTGTTCGAGGTTTGAAATATCGACAAATCTCCTCCTTCTCATCGTTTGTTGTTGTTCGATAGATCTGGTTTCTGATTTGAATTCGTTTCTTGTCCAACTTTGAATTGGTTTTGGTTTCAGGGTAGTGAAGCGTTTTATTGTTTGTTATTGTGAAAGTTGAAGACAGAGAGATGAAGAGAGTTAGAGAAGAGGTTTACGTTGAAGCTCAGACACGAGGACAAACGTAAGCTCTTTGTCTTAATCCCAATATCTTGTATATGTCTTCTCGAATTTGCAGGCTGATAAGATAATTAATTAATCAATTTGCTGTTTATTTTTTTTCTGTTTCTGGATATTAGTATAATTGTTCTTACCCAACAGTTTAAACAAATTTTGAAGGAAATTAGTTTAATTTATGTTTTATGTAATGCAGAAATGGCAGGGCATTAACGATAGGTGGAGGAGGAGGAAACATGGGAGGGCTAACAACGGATGATGCCCTGAGCTATCTCAAAGCTGTCAAGGATATGTTTCAAGACAAGAAAGACAAGTACGACACCTTCCTTTCACTCATGAAGGACTTTAAAGCTCAGAGGTAATTTAATTAAATACCATTTCTTTTTTTCCTACAACAGGAAAGGAAGTTTGTTTAATCTCTTTCTTGTTGGTTTGTAGAGTTAACACTAGTGGCGTCATTACAAGAGTAAAAGAGTTGTTCCAGGGCTATGACGACTTGCTTTTGGGTTTTAACACCTTCTTGCCTAAGGGGTACAGAATAACCCTTCCTGAGAAGAAGCCTGTGGCTTTTGGAGAAGCTATCGAGTTTGTTAACAAGATCAAGGTTTTGTATCTGTTGTTTTTTTTTATCTCATTATCCAAAAACAGTTAAACGTTAGTTGAGGTTTCTTTCTGCTGCAGGCGCGGTTTGGGGATGATGACCGTGCGTATAAAAGATTCCTGGACATCTTGAACATGTATAGAAAGGAAGGCAAATCCATCTCCTCTGTCTATCAAGAGGTATGTTTAGAGTTAATGCATTTTTATCAGACAAAGCCAGGTTTCTTTGTTAAATAGCTTTTCTTCTGATAATCATATCTGTTGTACAGGTTACTCTGTTGTTCCAGGGGCATGAAGATCTGCTTGCTGAGTTTGTTAATTTCTTACCTAATAATTCAGGATCAGGTTCGGGAAGCAGTGCAGTACCGCATGATAGAAGTTCTTCACTTCATGCCATGCATCCAATGCATTTTAACAAGGTTTCCTCTTATCCATGTTTCTGTTTGTGGTAGAAAGCATGCATTGTGGCCCAATTGTGCTAAGAGTGATAAAACTAAGTGCTAGATAAATATAGGAATTAAGACACAGTTAATAGCAAATTGATGAGATTTAATGTTTTGTGAGAAACGTGATGCTTGAGACTTTGACTGAGATGTTGATACGGGGCTCTTACCTGCCACAGAAAATAAAAATTGGGAGTAGGCTTGATGAGTATACCTCTCACTCTGATCAACGTGAAGATGGTGATGAGAATCTTGTGGCTGCTGGTAATTCTCGGGGAAGTGAGTATTTGAATCACTTGCACCGTTTCTTATTTATGTTTCTTTGCGTTTTTAGTGATTTTGATACAAAAGGAGAAGAAGGATATATCTGTGAGATCGGTGAGTAATTATATAGTGTTATATTAATATTTGCAGAATCCCTTCCGGGGTACCGGCAGGTAGAAGACAATGAGGTTGGTCATGAAAATGTAGTCTTTGGCAACGGAAGCCAAAAAAACAATATGGTAAAGGGTATAAATGAACTGGATCTAACTGACTGTGTACAATGTACACCAAGCTATCGTCACCTGCCAGATGATGTGAGTGCCTCTGAAACCTTTGATAATTTTACTCACAATACTCAATTTGATTTGTGCTCTTTGATCATATGGTTTGCTTTCTCCTGTGTAGTATCCCATTCCTACTTCAAGCTATAGAAATTCACTAGGTGAAAAGGTACTTAATGATCATTGGGTATCTGTCACATCGGGGAGTGAGGATTACTCATTCAAACACATGCGTAAAAACCAGTATGAAGAAAGCTTGTTTCGGTGTGAAGATGACAGGTATATTAGGTTTTATGTATTTCTTTCAGTATCTTGATTATGAATCTTACAATAACATTGGTGAGTTCATGATTGTTTTGTTATTTGGTCTAGTCTCATTTCACCAAGTTGTCTGAAATTTGTGTGCATATGTGTAACTCCTAAGCTAATTCAACGTCCATCTGATCTGTTAATTTCCTGTCACCCAGGTTTGAGTTGGATATGTTATTAGAGTCTGTTAATGCAGCCATTAAGCGTGTAGAAACTCTTCTGGAGAAAATCAACAACAACACAATCTCTACACCAATTTGTATCAAAGAACACTTATCAGGCAAGTAGTTATTTGATCTGATCTGGTTGTGCTATATGTATGTCTATGATTATCTTACTTGGGCTAATTCCTTTATATTTAAACGATATAACAGTGCTGAACCTAAGATGCATTGAGCGGTTGTACGGGGATTATGGGCTTGACGTTATGGAAATTCTGAAGAAGAATTCTCATATCGCCTTGCCGGTGATACTAACTCGCTTGAAGCAGAAGCAAGAAGAATGGGCTAGGTGTCGCTTTGATTTCAGGAAAGTATGGGCTGATGTATACGCTAAGAATCATCATAAATCACTAGATCACCGTAGCTTTTATTTTAAGCAGCAGGACTCCAAGAATCTGAGCACAAGAGGTATGTTTATTTCTTACAGTTGTTGTCACTCCAAACATAACTTCCTTTTGTTTAGATTAACCTACCTAAAATGAGCTTTTTTGAATACTGTTGATTTTGTTTTTGGCTGCACTTGAAGCTCTATAGAAGAATGCTTTATATAAAAGCTTCATTTTAACTGAGTAAACTTATCTGTTATGTACCATATTCAGGTTTAGTGGCCGAAATAAAAGATATCAGTGATAGAAAGCATAAAGAAGACCCGCTTCATGCCATTGCTGTCGGAGCTAAGCTCTCTTTCACCCCAGACCTGGAGTTCAGTTATTCTGATACTCAAGTCCATGCTGACTTATACCAACTAATCAAATATTACTGCGAAGAAATATGTGCTACAGAACAGTCAGATAAAGTAATGAAGCTGTGGGTAGCCTTTTTGGAGCCCATGTTTGACGTTCCTTCTAGGTCTCAAACCAGTGAGACAATGATAGATGTTGCGAAGTCCAAAGACGACCAAGAGCAGCATGTGGCATGTGAGGCAGTGAAGGACAGCACCTGTGACGTTTCTCTTGTCTCAAACCTAAAACTTCTAACACCCCCAACAACACCTATCAAAGAAAACCCAACAGTACAAGGAAGCTCTGTCGCACAAGAAACCATTCAACAAGAGAAACTGCATGTTGGCGCAGCTATGAATTTTGAGGTGACTGGGTTTTCTCTCCTTCCTTAGGCATGACAAATCCAAAGTTTATTTTATTATAGATCTTGAAAAGGATATTCATCTATCTTTTGTCTGTGACAGGATACCCAGCCTTCCAAGCTGGTATCACCACCCAGAAAGGATTTGTTAAAGGAGGGTGTAGAGAATCGTAGTAAGGTTGGTGATGTAATAATGGGAGATCAGAAGGTTGAGCGAGAAGAGGGTGAGTTATCCCCCACCGAAAGTTTTGAGCAAGACAATGATGAGGTTTATAGAGACAATGGCGTTGAGTCTGTTCAGAAACTGCCAGACAATGTAGGAAGTAATAGAGAGCAAGAGCACAAAGGAGGTGCAGTCTGTACTGAAGCCAAAGCAAAGAGCATTACTCTCCCTAAAAATGATGAAAATAAAATTACTCAAAAGTTGTCAGAGGCGAATGTAAACGCCTCAGGAAGCAAATTTGGTGGCCAAGTTTCTTCCGATGAAGAGCATAAAGGAGCTAGGCTTGACAGTGTGATTGAGAGTGAAAACGAGGCTGTAGGGATGATTAATTCCAATGAGGGTGAAGATGGCTCTCTCACATTTTCAGAACGGTATCTGCAACCTGTAAAGCCCCTTGCAAAGCATGTGCCTGCAACACTACAAGTCAGTGAAAGTAACTCTCCGAATGATTCTCGAGTTTTCTATGGGAATGATTCCTTTTATGTGCTTTTTAGGCTTCATCAAGTAAGGACTACGAATCAAACTTCTCTACTTCTTCAAATGTCAATTCTCTTAAAGTTCAAACCGCTAATTTGTTTGTTGTTTTATTCCAGATGTTGTACGAGAGAATACAGTCTGCAAAAATACATTCAGAGAGGAAATGGAAAGCTCCAGATCCAGATAATACATCTCCTGATTCTTATGCCAGGTGCTTTATCTTCTAAGGAGTATTGGTACTTTTAAATTGAAACAATAGTTCCTTTCTTACTGATAATTTTGAAGCACAGGTTCATGGATGCTCTCTATAATTTACTTGACGGCTCAAGTGATAATACAAAGTTTGAAGATGAATGCCGAGCTATTATTGGAGCACAATCATATGTTCTCTTCACATTGGACAAGCTAGTTCAGAAGTTTGTCAAGCATGTAAGCTTTCATTTTCACCTGCAACTTGTTCTTGTCTTGACTCTGCTTCATTTCGTCATCCTTTGTTGTTTTCTATACATACTAATCATTGAAGTGTCTTGGACATGCTTCAGCTTCATGCAGTTGCAGCTGATGATACAGACACCAAGCTACTGCAACTATACACATATGAGAACTACAGAAAACCGGGAAGGTTCTTTGATATAGTGTACCATGAGAATGCTCGAGCCCTTCTCCATGATCACAACATATACCGGATTAAATATGTATGTTTCTCTTGATATTTGCGGACACTTGTATATGCTAATATATATGGTCTCACAGGCTAACGCATTGCGAATTTCTATGCAGTCATCAGCACAAACCCGTCTCGCGATTCAACTTATGAACAACGGGAACGATCAGCCTGAAGTCACAGCTGTAACAGTGGAACCAGGTTTTGCAAATTATCTACAGAATGACTTTCTTTCGCTTGTACCTGATGAAGAAAGACCTGATCTATTTCTTAAGAGGTGAACCAAAAAGCAATGATAAGAGATTACCTTTTTATATAAAGTTATTAGTTGTGCGAGTGCACTTAGTAATCATCTTAGTATATGCTCTCTTCAGAAACAAGGCGAAAATGAGCGGTCCAGATGAATCTTCAGTGATGTTGCGTGCCATGGAAGGATTGAAGATTATCAATGAGGTCGAATGTAAGATGGCCTGCAGTTCTTCCAAGGTACCTTACATACTATCTAAATCGTATTGATTATCTTTCTGTATTTTAATGTGAATATGAATAATGAGAGTGTCCAACTTGTTATTAGGTCAAGTATGAACCATACACATCAGATCTTCTGTATAGAAGCAAGCAGAAGAAACCAAATGGGCTTGGCAATGATAAAACTCCTGGTAGCAGTGAAACCTCGAGAAAGAGAAGAATATCTCGTTTTCACATGTGTCTGAACCGTAGACTGGCTGCCTTGCCTTAACAACGCGGCTTCAAGCACGTAAGTAACCCTCTTTTTGCCTTGATCACTGCAGACTTATTATTCATCTTTGAAAATTCGAGATAAAAGTTGATAGATCAGGGCTTTTGTACATTATTGTGCAGGTGTGGAAGTTTTTGGCTGAGATATGCAAGTATGAGTTAGTGGTAGAGACTAGAGACCAAACTCTGTCTTTGACAAGAATCTTGCATCATCTCTGCCTCAAAGAGATTCGCATGTCAACCGTAAATTTTTACTTTCCTAGAATTGCGTCTGGAGCCGCCAGTTTTTGTATAGTGTCAGATTATATATATACCATACAGTGCTAAGTGTGAGACTTTTAACTCTTTCATTTAAAAACAAATACTGGATATTCCTTCTAATGTTAGGTTTCTTTTTCAGTTCAATCTTCTCATCTTTTTGCCATCTATAGTCATCGTGGTTTCAGCAGCTAATCTTTACTTCTTCCTTTTTCTGTCAATAATGGGTAATCAAATTCAAAGGTTCAACTCCAAAGACTTGAGAACAAAGTTTATAAAAGCGAAAATGCGAGGAGTAGGTGCATACATGGAGAGGAGTAAGCTGAAACGTCTTGTTGCTGGAGAAGAAGACGACACAGAGAAGCATCCTAGCCACACCCAGCTTAACTAGAGAAGGTTAGTTTGCGATTGATGCTTCAAGTAAGAGACGAGCTTCTAACCATGCTGGACCATTGTATGCCACATACAATTGAAACCTTTGATCCCTTTATGAGCCTAGCAGCAATCTTCATGGCTAATAAATTACATTTCACTGGTACCAAATTCAAACAGTCAACCTCAAATGAGAGGTAAGAGTCGCGTGTTCTTTGAATCCAGTTACTGTACTCTGGGACAATCCCCTATTGAGTGAGCAAATCTTGAATCAGAGGCGTGGAGAATTCCATGATCAACCGTCCCATTTTAGGTCCACCGTAGCTTCCACTGCCCATGAGAGAGTCACCAGAGCAGCATCTAATTCTGATGATATCCCGGAGAACATTCTTTCCACTATGACAAAGAGCCATTCAACTAGCATCTCTTACCAGAGAAGAACCCCACCTATTTGTGATTCCGCCGACCAAGAGCATCCAACATTACATTTCACGTATCTGGCGGGAGGTTTCATTCAAACCCAAGGCACGGAGGAGGTCATCTCGGTGAGTATTGTTAGATTCACAGGCTCTAAGTTATGTAACTAGCCAAAATTGATGCTTCTTCAAGAGATTTTGACAGAATTTTATGAGTCCAATACATTTACATTAAATTTTATGTTTTTTTACTTGCATTAAAATATTTTCCGTATCAATATAAAAAGTACAAAGGTCTTCATATTTTTTGGAAATTATTTTATTTTAGCACTTTTGAAATGTTGTTCTTATGGTTATTTGTGAACGCAATCTTAAAATAAGCAATGATGATTCTGCTCTAAAGAGGTTTAGTATACATAAATTTAAAAAGTTTATTACAACTTTATTTATTTATTTTTTTCAATAAAAAGCTATTACAATCCTAGAAAGATTCTAAACCCGAAAGCTAACTTGATGGATTTGAATCAACATAAATCATAGTAAAAGACAGATTCTTAGCACACCGCGTGTAAGTTTCTCAACCATTATATTTTGTGTTCGTGAAGGCCGGCTATTTTATTGGTGTAGGCACTATATTGCGGACAGTATGTTGTAAACACCACTTCTAAAATATACAGTCCAACTTCTGCATGCAAAAGTGATAAACTCATTTAGATATTAGTGGCACTAATCATAGTTTAGGTAGTCCCTTTTTTCCTGCAAAACCGTTCATGTCTGTAAAGATATCTTTGTCCTATTAAAACTTTATTTGGTGCATGAAAGCATTAATTAACTCATGCACCAAGGGAAGAAGAAGGCTTAAGTTGTCTTCGGTAACTAAAAAAAGGCGTAAGTTGTCTTCAGTAACTAAAAAGTATTAATTAATTCATGAAAGGGTTTCAAAGAAGTCGTTCCTTACATCCAAAGTTATTTAACATTGACATAACATAATTTATAAGAGAAATTATCTTGTTTTCTAATAGTACTCCTCCACAATTTAGCATCGGGTGAAAACCAAAAGGCTGAGTTTGAATCAGAAATGAAGATGACTTGGAAGAAACATGAAGAGTGGAAGCCGTTGTGGTGAAGCGAATGACTCTTTTCACCATATAGTGTGAGATATATTCAAGCCTATACTCACATGACTATCTGAGAAGAATATTTCTTGATGGTTGACAAGCTTAGTTGACCTACTCAGATGTATAATTGTGACATCTTTGTCTCCCTATGAATCCTTGTTTACTTTACCCATTTAATTCTCCTTATATGTCTCATAAAAAAAAAGAATCTTTCCACGCCTACTAAACCATCCTATTCAGTCTTTGCTTTTTCTTGTGGAGATACACAAGTTTATATAAGTTCTTCATGAATCGGTATGTTCTTTAGACCAAAGACTTTTCTTTCCACGAAACCCTTTTTTACGTTCATGTAGTTTCCACAAACCGTCTCTAGTGACTGATTTTCTGTTGCCTTTAGTTGCTTGAAATTTGGCCAGCGTCTCTGTCTCTCGGCGTCAGCATGAGTTAGAGACTTATCCAAATGCTTCTTTATCTTTGTTTGAAAACGCGCAAATTGAGTGATGTTCTGATACTATGAAAGGAATTTCAAACAAGCATAGATTTTGTTCTAAAAATTGTTCCATGTTAAATAAAAAGTTCTTTAGAATATGCTTGTTTTGAAATTCCTTTCTTAGTATCCGTTTAAAAAACAGTTTATCAAAGCTTTAAGTGCATGAAAGTAAAAGGAAGAAAAAAGCTTAAATTTTCTCCAACAACTAAAAGAATCTCGATTAATTCATGAAAAAGTTTTAAAGAGGTAGTAATTCTTTAAACTTTGGTTATCTATTACATTGACACAATATGACAATACAATTCATATAAGAGAAATTATTTTGTTGGAGACGACATACATCATACATAAATTTTGGGCCTGATTTCATTAAACTTGGGCTTGTTCTCTTATAATTTGCAGGTATCACGTGACTCGCATGATGCGACTCCTGGACTCATGTAACTAATTAACAACTATCAACTCGTAGTTGTAACTTCCCATCACTATCTTCCTCACTCTCCTGCGCGAGCCTTTCAGCAGATTACAACGGCGTGGAGAGATATGGCTATATCACGCCTCTCATCCCGATCCAACACCATCTCCCGCCCCCTCTCCTCCGCCTTCACCCGTCTCATCTCAACCGATGCCACAACCACGCCCATCACAATCGAGACCTCCCTCCCCTTCACCTCCCACCTCTGCGACCCCCCCTCCCGCTCCGTCGAATCCTCCACCCAAGAGCTCCTCACCTTCTTCCGCACCATGGCCCTGATGCGCCGCATGGAGATCGCCGCCGACTCCCTCTACAAGGCGAAGCTGATCCGAGGCTTCTGCCACCTCTACGACGGCCAGGAGGCAGTCGCCATCGGTATGGAGGCCGCGATCACGAAGAACGACGCGATCGTCACGGCGTACCGCGACCACTGCATCTTCCTGGGACGCGGGGGTTCGCTGGGCGAGGTGTTCGCGGAGCTCATGGGGAGGAGGGAAGGGTGCTCGGGAGGGAAAGGAGGGTCGATGCATTTCTATAAGAAGGATTTCGGGGTTTTACGGAGGGCATGGGATCGTTGGGGCGCAGGTTCCGTTGGGGTGTGGGATCGCTTTCGCGCAGAGGTATGGGAAGGAGGAGGCGGTGACGTTTGCTATGTATGGTGATGGTGCTGCCAATCAGGGGCAGCTTTTTGAAGCTTTGAATATTTCTGCTCTTTGGGATTTGCCTGCTATTCTCGTCTGCGAGAACAATCACTGTAAAGCGTTTTTAAGGTTTCTTATTTGTTTGTTTGGTTTACTTTTAGGTTTGTTATTGATGTTAATGTATGTGTAGATGGGATGGGAACTGCTGAGTGGAGAGCTGCCAAGAGCCCATCTTACTATAAGCGTGGTGATTATGTTCCTGGTTTGAAGGTTAGCTTTGTAACAACTAAGAATGTGAGGTTGTTATGTTGAAGTCATTAACTTGGAAGTGTGTAATGAAGCATTTATACATATAAAGTCCGTAAGATTTGAACTTTCAGGTAAGATTTTAGGTTCTTACAAGATCTGTCTTTTCTGTTACTTCATGTTTACTGATTAGTAATAGTCTCATTTGCATTACACTACAGAGTTTGTTGCGAGTCTTATGTAGCTTTAATCTGGCTTGGCTCTTTGTGTATTAGCGGATGGATTAGTGTCATTTCTTGATTCACATGAATTGATTAGTGTCCATGTAGAAAATAGGATGTTTCAAGTATGGGCAGCTTCCTACTATACTGTTTTCATTCATGTTCCTATCAGTTTAAGACTGGAATGAATTTTGGTGTCTTGTAATCTACTTCTGTTATCAACTTTGTTTTTGAGTTTGATTGGGTTCTGGATGGGATTATTTTTTGGATGAGCAGGTAGATGGTATGGATGCATTTGCTGTCAAACAAGCTTGCAAATTTGCTAAGGAACATGCCTTGAAGAATGGACCCATAGTAAGCTTGACTCACATTTTCTGTTGTTTCCCTTTGTCGTCTGTCACGTGTTGTGAATTAGGTTCGAACAAAGTATATAATGTAGGCATGTAGCTACTATCCCTTGCATGTAGGAGTAAAAACTTTTTCTTTCCTTATATATTTTCTAGTTGAAAGATACAGACACTCAGTTCTAAAACTGAACTTCCAATACTGAATATTGTTGGCCTTTGGGGAGACAAGTTGGTTAGTTGTTTGTTATTTTCTCTAGAGTTCTCAGATTTTTGTCTGCGACAGAAATGGCTCACTGATTTTTGTATCAATGAACATCAAAGAACCTGCCCTGACGATATAGAATAGTTGTAGCTTTTCCTTGCCGTTTTTCTCCAGTGGTTCCTTTTCTCCTATCAAATGATTTACTTGAGAATCGATTCATCATTTCTTTGTATACAGATTCTTGAAATGGATACATACAGGTACCACGGTCACTCCATGTCTGACCCTGGGAGCACATACCGTACAAGAGATGAGATATCTGGTGTGAGACAGGTTCGTTACTCTCTCTTTACCTGCACGCACTAACTAGTAACTATTTCGTGTTTGAGGGCTCGGTTATTGTCAACCTCGAGACATTATTTGCTATTGTATTGACTCAGGAACGAGATCCAATTGAGAGAATAAAGAAGCTGGTACTATCTCATGACCTAGCAACCGAGAAGGAGCTTAAGGTATTTTTATAAACCTCAATATTTTTAGTGGCCTGGGAACATATTTTCAGATGTTTTTATCATTTGATTCGCAGGATACGGAGAAGGAAATTAGAAAAGAAGTAGATGACGCCATTGCCAAAGCTAAGGTAAAAATTAACAGTCACGTTGCTTCCCTTTTTTCCATTCGGGAGTTCAACTTTCAAAGCTTAAAAGAACCCGACACTTAAACCATGAACTATACGGTTTCAGGACTGCCCAATGCCAGAGCCTTCTGAGCTTTTCACCAATGTGTATGTGAAGGGATTTGGCACTGAGGTAATCACTGAGTTACACATTCTGCCATTATATTTAATGAACTTCTCTGTTGACTTTTTCTCTTTCTGTTGGCAGTCATTTGGAGCTGACAGAAAAGAAGTCAAAGCCGCGCTTCCATGAAGCTCTTGTTCGTTAAACTGCCACGTGGCATGACCAAGTTCTTTGATATGAAGCCATGAAATACAGAGGCTTTTTTTGGCAGAGTGTTGTCGTGTGCTCTGTTCAAGGCCGTTGCGAGTTTTTTTTGTCCAAGTATCTTTTACTTAAAAGAGAAACATATGATTTTTGTGAAGCTTTTGTGTTTGCTTCTGATTGTTTTCGATACAGAAGAACAGCATCTGATTGTTCCATCTCAGGATTCATATTCAAGCACTTGGCGTTGATCTAATTATTGTTGCACTCCAATAATACAGTTTTATAACAAGATGATTTACAAACAAAGAGCAAATGACACTTCTGTTTGTATTCCTTACTTCCAAAAAAAAGAATCAACCTTTAAATTCAACAACAAAACAAGTAAAATCATAAGAACCACTTTCAAAGAACCTAAAGAATCTCTTTTTTTTTTCTTAATCAACACGCTTCCCTAACATCTATACATACAACAAAAGCAAAGAATCTCTCTTTCTCCTTGTTATCAAGAATCTGAGTCCGAGTCACTTGAACTGTACCTTGAATGTTCTGACATGAAATTCGGAGGCAAAATCGGAAATCTAACCGCATTTCTTTGAGGTGCAGCAGCAGTGCTCGGTGTTGCTGCTGCTGTTGAACTTGATCCTCCTGCTACCGCTGCAGCTGGTCTCTGCTTCCTTTGATTCCTTGCGATCTCACTACATGCATTATCAACCATCCCTAAGAAATCACGGATTATAACAAACAGCTGAAACAGGTTCCTCTCTTTCAATGCTCCAGCTTGGTAATAATTCGTTGTTTTCTTCACCAAGTCCATTATCCTGAGCTGTTCCTCTGTAATAACTCTCAGTTCTTCCTCAGAAGATTCAAAGAAAGATCTGAGCTTTGTCAAACACCCATCTTCTTTCCCTTTGCTTTGGTCTAATAGCCGTTTTGTTTCTTTCAACCGGGTCCCTAAAGCCAAGGTCGTGGCTACAAACGAGTCATAGTCTATTCCAGCTGCTTTCTTCACATTGGTGAACTCGGAACTAAGGCCACCAATAATGGGTAAACCTTGCTTTATAAATTCAATCTCTTGTTCTTCTCTAGATGCATCTGCAATATCCCCACCTGAGATCTTACTCATTGCAGCTCGTTTTCCCTCGGATCGTACAACTTCTTCAACAACAAAGTGAAGCAAAGTAGTTTTCCCATCAACACTCTTCACATCTGACAGTTTTCTTAGAGCTGTCAAATTGAAAGCCTGAGCATTCCCTCGAGCTGTTCCAGCGTTCATTCTGTTACCTGCTTTCAAGATCGCCTCTAGAAGTTTCATGAACAACCCACGAGCACGGAGCTCGTTGCACGCGGATTCAAGTGTCTGTAAAGATCCCTTTTGCTGAGCAACCTCTGAGCCGTAGTTGATCTTGAAGAGCATGACGTTGAACCTGTTAAACGCTGAAGGAACTGCCCGTAAGATGTGAAAGAGCAGAGATTCTGCATCAGCAAGCTTCGTCGGGTCGCCACTGTACTCTATGATCTCTGTCTGTTCTTCTGGCGTTGGAGCTATACCAGAAAGCTTCTCAAGGGTATCAGGATCAGCATCATGGCCTTCTGTTAACAAGTCAATGATCTCCTCCTTAGTCATTCCCAAAGATTTAAGCACAATTGCTTTGTTCTGAGACTTCCGAGGATCAAGAATGTAAGTCTGCGTGGTTGATACAGCCGGTTTCTGCGGTACACTGTTAGCTTCACTTGGTTTTCGAGCGCCAACGTATCCAAACAGAGCCTCCATGAGATCACCATCAAAGCTAACCCAAGAAAATAAATACAAAATCATGAGAACTCATAATCATTCACTACTCAAGAAAAATCACATTATTCCTAGACTGTATCTAGACATTATATGCTTACTTGAAGGAGCCATTATCGATCCTATGCCACACCATTGAGCGGCTCGCATCAGGGTTAACCTTATCCCAATGTAAAGGCTTGAGCTTTGGCTGCGTTGGATCCTCTTTGCTTATGGCTGAAGAACTCTCAGCTGCCTTCGCCGGTCCTTTCCCACTACCTGGTGGTTTAGGTGGCCCAGGTGCCTTCTTACCCGGAGGAGGTGGTGGTGGAGCAGGTGCCTTCTTACCCGGAGGAGGAGGCGGTGGAGCAGGTGCTTTCTTAGCCGGAATAGGTGGTGGAGGCGGAGGTGGTGCCCCAGCAGACGGCGGAGGTGGTGCCCCAGCAGACGGGGGAGGAGGCGGAGGTGGTGCCCCAGCTAATGGTGGTGATGTTTGGTTCGCCGGAACATTTGGTACCGTTTGGTTGACTGTAAGAGGCAGCGGCGATGTAGAGGAAGACCCAATTGCCGCCGCAAATTGACCCGGAGGAAGCGGAAGTGGTGGCGAAAGACCACTACCACCACCACCACCGGTTTGCATAGGCGGAATCTGAGACGGAGAAGAGGGAAATGAGCCGTAATTGACTGTATGAGGCGGTGGCATAGTCGAAGAAGAAGACGCAATTGCCGCCCCGAATTGACCTGGAGGAAGCGGAAGTGGCGGATAACTACCGCCGCCACCGCCACCACCACTACCACCACCACCACCACTACCACCACCACTACCACTACCACTACCACTACCACTACCACCACCACCGCCGCCAGTGATTTGCGATGGAGAAGAGGGAAATGAGGCGCTGCCAGGAGCTTGAAATTTGGATTGGGATTGTTTTCCACTAATAACTCCGCCTGTAGAAGAAGAAGAATGGCGCGAAGGCGAAGCAGCAGAGGTAGATGAACAAGAAGAAGAAGAAGAAGAATAGTATCTCCCTCCTTCAACACTATTCTTTCTCTTACTCTCATCATCTCGAATCTCACCACCCGAAGAAGATGAAGGAGGTTGTTGAGACTTCTTCACATGAAACGAAAACGCCTCTTCGATC
This sequence comes from Brassica nigra, assembly GCA_016432835.1. Taxonomy (NCBI): domain Eukaryota; kingdom Viridiplantae; phylum Streptophyta; class Magnoliopsida; order Brassicales; family Brassicaceae; genus Brassica; species Brassica nigra. The sequence goes on along the minus strand of CM028249.1, from coordinate 9,353,743 downwards.
GATTCATCTTCCTCCTGATTACTATCCGATCCTCCTTCGTCTTCTTCATCTGCTGCTCCGGTTCTTCTAAATCCACCACCGGATTTACCTCCCCTCCTAGGTTTGGGGTTTTTCCTGATTTTCCCGCTATTTTCAAGCTCGATAAGCTTCTTCCAGTAAATCACATCTAATCCTTCTTCGTCCACAATAACCGCCTTGAGATTACCATCGATTCTCACGAAATCCTCCGGGAAGAGAAACCCCCAAGGAGAAGGCGGTGGTGGAGGTAACGCATCGTCGTATCTGACTCTCTCTTCTTCTTCTCCTCCTCCTCCTCTCTTCCCGCGATCTGAGTTCCGACCTCGAAGTTTGTCTTTGATCCGCCTCCGTGAACTACTTCCGTTCTTGCGGAAGAGGAAAGACATCGCGGCGGTTCTTCACCGGAGTTAGAAGATTTCACGCGGCTAAGCGAAGTCAGAAGGTTCTTGAGGATTTTTTGACAACGAAGAATGAGGTGAGGAGACGTATTGAATGATTCAATGAACATGACACCCATTTTCATGATTTTATGATTTCCAAAAAAAAAAAAACTTTATTCGTGGAGATGAGGTCCAATGTCAAAAGCGTGGCTGCTTTTGGGTCGGCTTTGACGCGGGCCTAGACGAGGTTAATTTGTCAATTTACGTAACGCGGACGTGTGTGACCAGGTCTTTTTGTGTTCGAATTTGCGATTAGTAGTGTTAGTAAAAGATGTTTTACCCATGTTTTGACTTCTTTGATCTATAACTTCGGCTACGCGTTGACTTCTCTGTCTTCTTGTTATTAATGCATAAATCAAATCTTAAAATATGTTTTATTAGTTTTTATTCATTCATTCATACTGCTTTTTTTACACCTACCATCATACTTCTTACTAGTGTTCTATCACCAACCCTGTGACTTTGTTGCTTGATAATAAATGGGATCTGAGATTGTTTTGGTTATGTGTGGATGTTCTTGAAGACAGGTTGAGATGTATATGTCATACTGGAATGTTTGACTTTATGAGTACTGATGTTTGCTTAGCGATTATCTGTTGAGGAGTTAGAGATATTTAATCCTAATGGTTCTCATCCCATATGCAAGGCTAAAAACATCTTGAAACTCTTATACGAATTTGAGAATATAGTGTCTCAAATTTATTTTCTTTTTAAAATGGCGCCGGGTGGGGATTTTCTATTAAATATATTTTAGTAGATTAATAGAGAGTTGCATGATTAGAAAAAGTCTTCAGCTTCATTTTTTTATTATACCAAATGTGTTAAAACTAACAAAATTTTATGAGAAATCCAATATTTATATATATTATGTTTAAATCAAATACAAATTTTTTTATAACAAATGTGTTATTTTCCTTATTAGACATTTCAATTTGTCTTTCAAAATTCGAATCTTAACCAAAAAAATATCACAACATATATTACTCACTATGTAGTTGTAATATATATGTATATATATAATAAATTTAAATAAAACTTACAAAATCATCTCAATAACAAGTTTTATTTTATTTTAAAGAAAAAAATATACATTAAACTTACATAAAATATACTTAATAATTTTAAAATTATGCTTCGAATTTAAAACATAATATGCGCTATGATAATGCTTTTGTAACTTGTATTAGTTTACTCTTTATATGTTCAAGAATTAATATATTTAACACTTTAAGATATTTTTAAGTTTGTGTTAACAAATATAAAATCAAAATCAAAATCAAAAATTTAAAATATAATAAAAGAAAATGATATGTTTAATATAATTTTTATCATAAAAGTTTAAATATTTTAAATAAAATGTAATTTTCTTCGATTATACAAAAAAATAAAAATTTACAGAATTTTAAATAATCATGTCCATGTATAAAACCTTTTAAAAAAATTTCAGACCAAGACCAAGATTTCACTAGTGTGCCTAGATCCAGCCCGGTACATAGATGAGAAAATTACTTCCAAAATAAAATTCTAAAAGATTCATTTCAGATTGAGATGACTATAAAACCTTGAACTTCATATTTAATATAAGAAAACATAAAAAGATGTAATAAATTGTTTTTCATTCTCCTTTGTCATTAGTACAGATATCGGCGTAATCCAATACTTCCCAAGAGTGAACAACACCCTCGGGCAAATCTTTAAGAGTAGCAGATTTGTCCTTCTCCTTGTTCAGCTCAACTCTGAGATCTGACACCATCTGCTCCAACAACAAAACTTCAGCAGCAGAAGCATCAGATTTTTCCTTCTCTTTGCTCAGCTCGACCCTGAGCTCGGACACCGTCTCCGTGTCCAGCTCAAGGCTGAGATTCTGGATGTTTTCCTCGAGTTCTTGGACTCGAGAACCATCAGTAACTCCCCTCTTCCTCTCCAAAGAAATCTCATCAAGCTTTTTCTTCAACCAGTCTAGCTCGAAGCCAGACTCTGTTAGATCAATCAACTGGCTTTGAGCGTTGCTTAGCTCACTTTCGGTGAAGCTAGGTGAAGGCTTGTCCAGTCTCTCGACGAGACCAAGGAGGAGATTCATGTATGTTGTCTTCACCGATTGGTTCTTTAGTTTGAAATTCAGTGCAATGGCCGGGTGTTTTTTGAAAAGCTTATTCACTGAAGGCAACTGGGGGAAAAGATGTAATTATGTTTACAAGATCCAATCTTACAAAAGGAGAACAAAAAGAAAAGAAAAGAATAACAATACCTGAGAATAAAGAACTTTGAAACCACGGACATCTAACATGTCCTTCTCAGTTACAGCTCCTTCATCAACAGCTTGGATCACTTTTACGTCAACCTTTAAGATCAGTTTGTTGTTCTCCAGAAAACCCATATCTTGAAGCTTTTGAAGAGTGAAGGCCTTTGGGCTACCCCATCCTGTGAACTGAGCGCGGAACAATTTGCACGATTCTGTAAGACAGCAACAGATAGGTTTATTTGATTTTTCTTCCATGACAATCAAACATATCTGCATGTAGAGATATACATATTAGGTCTGATAAGTTAATTACCAGGTGTTCTGTATAGTTCTTTGCCTGTTTGATCCAGTAGAGCAAAGGAATAGCTAGCTTTCTTTTTCCATCCAAGTGGCAATGATTCAGAGTTTGCAACCTGGAGGTGCAGAGACAAGCGTTCATCAATTTGATATCCGTTGGGGTAAACGTTAACAAACCTGAAAAGAAAACAAATATAATTTAATTCAACTTTTTTAGGTTGTATACAACTAATTAATATTAAGAGAAGTTTTTAATTGAATCTAGTGGACCAGTTCAGAACCAAAAAATATATATTGCAGTTTCCTTTACCATTCGCAGTCGCCGCTTAAAAAATTTGGTGATGATATAAGACCTTTCTTCTCCGAGAAGTTTTCTATCTCAAAAGTGAAACTCGTTGGCTTTTTATCCTCCATTTGTCTACAAAAACAAAAACGCTTGAACAACAAAAGAAAAGAGGATTCTAGCCTGACCTAAAGCAAACTATCGGAAATAAGAACACGGGTGAAAACAAAATCGGAACAGAAACCAATAATAAAAAAAAAGCGTGAGAACCCTAACACAAACGAATCACTATTAGATGATAAGAACATATCTTGTATAGTTTAGATATTGTGGGATATTATTCTCTGTATATTCTCCTAGTATCTCTCATTTGTTGTACTATATATTAACGTATCAATACAATGAAACACTTCAAGGAAACATCTTAACTTACATGGTATCAGAGGGTTTCAGATCCTAAAACCTTTACGCCATCTCCCTCACCTAATTCTTCTTCTTTCTTTTTCCTCTCCTTATTTTCTTTTCTTCGATTGCATTTCATTCATGGCTGATCCACAACCACAACTTGAGCGTGCCTATGGTGTTACCAACATCAAGACACGAAACACATGGGCTTACAGCTACTGAAGTCACAAAAGATGAACATGACAGCCTACACGGACGCAGATTGGAGTGGCTGTCCGACAACAAGACGGTCTACGAGCGGATTCTGCATTTACTTGGGTGACAATTTGATTTCTTGGTCAGCTAAACGCCAACCAACAATCTCACGCTCCAGTGCCGAAGCCGAGTACAAAGGAGTCGCTAATGCTGTTGCTGAGAGCTGTTATTTTCGCAACCTACTACTCGAAATGGGTACACCTCTACAACAAGCCACCCTTGTCTACTGCGACAATGTGAGTGCTGTATATCTTTCTACAAACCCTGTCCAACATCAACGGACAAAGCACATAGAGATTGACATCCACTTTGTTCGGGAAAAAGTAAGACTTGGTCAGGTTCGAGTATTCCACATACCAGCGACTCTGCAATACGCAGACATCTTCACCAAAGGCTTACCATCGACGCTGTTCACAACCTTCCGATCCAGTCTTGGTGTGACAGAGCCCACGCTGCAACTGCGGGAGGGTATTAGATGATAAGAACATATCTTGTATAGTTTAGATATTGTGGGATATTATTCTCTGTATATTCTCCTAGTATCTCTCACTTGTTGTACTATATATTAACGTATCAATACAATGAAACACTTCAAGGGAAACATCTTGACTTACAATCACCACGTCGATCCTAGGATTCTTCCATGATTCGACAAGAGATGCAAAAGAGTAAAAGATTTAGGGTTTAGTTTACTTAGTTAATTGCAAGAATAGCAGCTTATATAGGAAGTGGAGATACAAAAGGAAGTTAAAAGATTCGGAGTCTTAAGAAATGAAGAGATAGATCTTGAAAACAATAAATCCCACTATCCCAGCATTATATTGTCTCGTAAACCGGTTAATTAAACGTCTTCTCTGTATAGGGAACAACATAAATTTGGGAAAATTTCAATTATACCATAAGTTTGATACCACTTTTCATATTTACCATTAATGAATGTCTATTTTCAAAAATACACTAAGTTTTTGATAAAATAACATTAAACTATTTTTTTCAAAATATTTATAAAACATATATAAATTCAATCCAACCCCTTAATACTAAACCCTAAACCCTAATCACTAAAGCCTAAACACAAATGTTAGTATATTTTTGATTGAGTGTATTTTTAAAAAGTGGTACTTAACTTGTGGTATTTTTGACAATTTCTCCATAAATTTTTGGAACTTTCGTATGTTAGGAGATATTTATATATATTGGAGATAATTACTTATCTTTTTTTTTGAGAATTACTTATCTCACGTGATTTTTGACACATATTCTCTATACAATTACTTTTACTAAAATATATGTGACATAATATACTAAAAATATAACAAGGTGTATAGCTAAATGTGATATCAATAATTATATTTAATAATAATTTATATTTTTGGTAATTTTTTAGAATATGGTAATAAATTATAAATCATCATTAAAGTAAATCTATTCAAATATGATATAAATTAATATAATAATATAAATATAATAATATTTTAATTTTTTTGAAATATTGTTTATTTCTATATTTCTATATTTATAAATTTTTAATTTTTAATCCTGATATCATTTATTTCTTTTATATATCTACAAATTTTAGAAATGTTGTTTAGTTTTATTTATGATAATTATACTCGTATGTCAATTTTAATTAATTTTATACGAGTTGATTTAATATATTTTATCCAAAATAAATAGATAAAAAATCTATCTAGATTATAATTTAAAAATATATACATACTTATTTTTATATATAATCTAAAATAAACAAAAGTGTTTAATTTATCTTAATTTTATGTTCAATTAAATCAAAATTTATTTTAAAATACTGGTAAGAAACTAATAAAATTTAAATTAATAATAAAATTTTAGTTTTAAATAAATTTAAATCTAAAAATTTTATTGTTGCACATGGTGCAAGAAAATACCTAGTTTAGATTTGATATGTCATACGATCTATTCTAAGTTTCTAGCTATCTGTTGTATTGAAAATCTAGAGTTTCAAGTAATATTTGCATAAAATATGCACAAAATATATATTTCTTAGACAATCATATGTGAAGATATATATATATATATATATATATATATATATATATATATATATATATACGATCTATTGCAGTTACAAAAAAAATATGTTGACCTGCATATTTGTTTGATCATTTGAGCAACCACATAGATATGTAAGATGACATAATTCCTAATGCAAGCATATGAGAATTTGTATAAATATAAACTCTCTTTTTATTTGTGCTCATTTGTAATGGTATCAACTATCAAGTAAAGCAAACTCTACTGTTAAAGCTCCAATAAAAAGTGTTTCTCAAGCCGGTGGTCTTCAAACTTACCTTGCTCTTGGTGAACCTTACACTTAAAGTTAAATCAAATTTCATTATAAAATGAAAATTTAATATCAACTGAAACAAACATATACTATAAAACATTATTTGTTGTTAAATAAAATATATTAATTATTATCTATGAAATTATTGAAACTATTTATATAGTATTTTAAAATATAATTTTTATAATTTTTATCACAATATATTATATTTTTAATTAATTTATCTTGGATGTGGATTAGTTTATTATCGTGAGAAAATTAATTTGTGTGATAATTTTATAATTTGAAACTCTTAGAAAAATGTATTACTTATTCTTCATTTAGATTTATTCAACTATATCAAAGTGAAATAAAAATAATAAGAATATAAACCATTATATTTTTTAATTTTTAATTTGTGTTCTCTTAAGAAAAAGAACATTTGTTGTTCTTTCAACTCAAACCAACAAAATTAAATTATACTTTATCATGTTCAATTTAAAACAATTTTTAAATGTTCTACAAAATAAAATATATTTTCACAAAAAAATATATATATATTTTTTTTTCATATAAAATAATTGTATCGTAAACTCATCCGCCCGTAGGTCGTAGATAATTAATGGTACACGTTATGATTATGATACAATATCGGACGATATACTAAGTCACTTTCATACAAAGTGATTCATTCATATCTCGCCATCCCACATCTCGGCTAGAGACTTAATGGAACTCCCCGCCAACAGTCCTGCACTGAGAGATCTCTGTAGAGATTCTCTGAATCTCCTCCTCTGTCAAAGACCAATCGAATATCTTGAAATTTTCCTCTAGTTTTTTTTTAAAAATGCTCGTCACCCCATGCTCACTCCTTCCTCGTAGTAAACATGTTACAAAATATTTGGAAAACATTTATAACAACTCTAAGTAAATGCCGAGACTACATGAAATGTAAGTCGGTTATGGGAGAGCATGTTTACGAAGAGACTTCTTCAGACTAATGTGTATTCCTGAAGATGTTTTGTGATGACAATTTTATCGTCTTGTTATTGTACATTGACGATATATTGATTGTAAGAAGGAAGTTGGATAGAACTGAAGAGCTGTAAAACCAATTTAGTAAATCCGGTAACAAAAGATTTGGATTAAGCGAAATAGATTTTCAGCATGAAAGATGTTCGAGATAGAGGATAGTAGCTAATTCATTTATCTCTGGAGAAATACTTGAACAAGTAGTTAAAGAGTTTGACATGAACAATTTTAAAGTATTGAGTAATCATTTTGCTACACACTTTATACTGAACAGTCAACAAAGTCCAAAACATATACACAAAAAGAAGTTACGACATGGGTTCCATATGCTTCAACAGTGAGTAGTTTGATGTATGTTATGGTTTGGGTAAAATCATCAGATTTAGCTTATATCGCTGAATAATAAGCAAAAGATTCATAACATTTTAACCATTAATGATCTTCTTTCTCATTGATAGAGGTCAACGAAGACAGAGAAAACCGTCAAGCTCGGTAAAAATGAGGGTGAAAATTCATCAAAAACTAATTGTCAAAATATGAAATGAAAATTCATCACAAACAATTTGTCTCACATCATTTACTCAACTTCTCTAAAATTGTTGCTATTTCAACTTTCCACTTAAAATAGTCGAGAAGGCATGAAAACAATGAAGCTGAAACTTAAAAAAAAAAGGGATCATATTCTCTTTTTATTGAAACAACAAAGTGATAGAAGTTCTTAACTGATTTTGAGGTAGTTTTATATACAACAAAGAAAAAGAAAAAACAACAACAGAATACTACTTAAGCTCGCACAGCTTGAGACTCCTTCGCTTCTCCTGCTTTCAAGAAAGCTGAAACATAAATCACAAAAACACAATGCTTTTAGTATTTTTTTAGCTTCTCTATCTTTCACTATGTTTTGCACCCATGGATCCTAGTTTCTTACCTCTCTTCTTAAGCTTGTTCCTGAAACCTCTTTTCCTGCTAAATGCAGTTTCCTGAATATTTCATACAAACATAACAAAAGAGTGAATCACCAGAAATAATATGCTATTGTTATTGCTAGGTAACCCATAAGGTAGATTCATGTAAGTTTTGATAGATTTTATACCACTGGCTGACCCGTCTTCACTGCTTCACGGATTGCTTCCACTAAATCACGGTTAGCCTCGGTGTATAGACTTGTCACCGTTCCGTATTGCCCAGCTCTAGCTGTTCGACCTATCCTGTGAAGAAAATCAACCGCAGAACTAGAAAAATCCGCCTGCAATCACACAGTAGTTTTAGAGAGGTGAGTACTTCAAAGTGTTGTGCGAGTTGAAATCAGAAAAAGCAACCTGAATAACGTGTGAGACGTTAGGAACATCAACTCCACGTGAAGCTGCATCAGTACAGACAAAGACACCACCGTTTTCTCTGAAATCAGCTAATATATTAGCACGCTCTTCAAGTGTATGGTTCTTGTGATAACGATAGCACTGGATACTAGCTTTCTCCAATACATCGGCTACTGCTTCAACCGCCTCAACTGTATTTGCAAACACCATGGTCCTGTCTGTGCTACTGTTGTTGTTGTTGTTGTTTACAGACTCTATGAGGGCATCAACTTGTGTGTCTACTGTGACTTCAACCCATATCTGCTTCAGTCTGCAACATAGCAAGGACAATCACAACTCTTGAGTTGGAGTCTTACGAACTAGTACATCAAGATAAGCAACAATTTGAAGCATATGAAACAGAGACAGAAGCTCTCACCTAGGACTGTTTCGGTGAAGAAAGCTTCCGCTAACCCAGACAGCATCTTGAAACATATGTTTCAAAAGTCCTCCTGCAGTTTTCTTCCCGTTAACTGGAAGTGTGGCTGCAATGAAAATATACTGCTTGCTACGGGTATAGATGTTTCTCACTCTTCTCCACCCCTTTCTAATATCAGGACCAGCTCCATTTTCAACGATGGGGATTTGTGTGGTATCATCAGGATACTCGAGTTCCTCTTCCTCCTCTTCATCAGAGACAGACCCGTCTTCGAAATCTGCATCATCATCCTCATTCTCTAAATCAATTTGTGTTAAAGATTCTGCATCAATCTCCAATGGTTTTCCAAATTTGGAAGTAGCAAGACGAGACACTTGTTTCTCGTCAAAACGCAGCATGTTTATCAGACGGATAATCTGATTCTGGAAGCTTCCACAGAGAAGCATATCAGCTTCATCAAACACCTGCAAGGTGAAACAAATATTCATGAAGAGATATAAGCACACAATACAACACAGCTCCAAAAAAAGAAAAAGAAACCATACCACATATTTGACAGACCGAAGAAACTCCACACGCCTGTTTCTTTTTGGCTCAATGTTATTCAAAAGAGCAGCAGGGGTCGAAACAATGATATCAGGCTGTTTATCAGGCCAACCCTGAAGCAAAACCGAAACTTCCCATATTCAGCTAAAGACACCAAACAAACAAAAGACAGATAATGAAAATGGTTTACCTGTGACCCACAAACAGCTTCAACTCTGAGAAGAGGATTACCATCCTCACCAAGAAGACCATTAACCATCCGAACAACTTGTTCACACAGCATCACGTTAGGGCAGAGAACAAGAGAGATGTTCTTAAGTGGCATCCGCCTTTCTTCTCCACTCGTAAGCTCCTCGGAATCAAGAGCGGTGTCGGTCAACTGATGGATAATTGGAGCAAGATATCCATGTGTTTTGCCACTGCCGGTTTCTGCTGCAACAACCACATCTTTCCCGGACAATATCGACGGTATGCAAACAGCCTAACAGATAAAACAGTACAGAATCATCCTTTTACTTTAGTAGTAGAAAAGATTCTCACTTTAGTGACACAACTTATCTGTCTTAAAACATGATTGTAATCCGACCAAAGTAACAACTAACGCACAAACTCAATTCAAGATTCGAGGAGAAAATCTAACTCATCATTTCACAATCATTAACAAGTGCTTCTCTAAGTTGTCTGTTAAAAGTGACAAAAGTTAAAAACATTTTACCTGAGTAAGAGAGGGTCTACCGAACCCAGAATCTCGAAGAGCGGCAGAGACCTTATCCGACAAGCCAAGAGACTTCCAAGAAACGGCTTGGTCCGCGAAAAACGTGTCGTTGCCTTTACGATCTACTTCAGCTTCAGTAGCAGAGGCAAACACGCGAACCCATTTCCCTTCGGATCGATTGAGAGAGATCAACGCGGAAGAACCATAAGCGAGAGGGAACGAGACCTTGAGCTTGTGGGATATGAGTTTCGGCGCCGAGGAAACTCTACAGGAATGGAGCACAGAGACAGAGCGTGAGAGAATCATCGGAAAGTAAACGGCGGATAAGATGTGAATACCAAATCTAAAAAGGGTTTAGGGTTTAAGCAAAATGACATTCTAATTTCTGCGAATAAACGTTTTGCATCTTCATCAGACATAGAGATAGCTAAAACGATGGCGTATCAGAGGCATTAGTGTGTTGAGCTTTGAACGACAGCGTATTAGGCATTTCAAGTTATTTATTTCACCCACATCGGAAACACAGAGAGAAGGCTGTGCGGTTTATATAACGAAGAGAAGAAGGTAGAGGTCACGACCTTACTTGAACAGGATCTGTTCTATAGGCTCGTACCTCTATATCCTTGATTTCTAAGGAGACAGGCCCCTCACCCTGGTTGATGAATCATCACCGTGCGATCTGAGTGTGATTAACGGCTACGACTGTCCTCGGACTTTCCGCCCTGTAGAGGATCGCTATCCGGTTAGGTCTTGACCTCTGCGGAGTGATCGCACGGTTGTCTGACAGGCTTCCTTTTTTTTCACCCCTTTTAGTAAACCGGCTCATGGATTTTGTTATGGAGATGTGTGTATCCTGCTAAGTCCAAAGTCATTCAGACATCTTCGATTATGGTCGTGTAACTAGTTTTCAAGCCTTACGCCTAGATAGAGTTCACGTGAGTCCATGCTGTGTTATTGGTTTTGTCTGCAAACAAAGCTCCGTCGGTGATCTTCCTTTGCTTTCTTGTAAAATTCAAAAGAGTTTAAAGCTGTCGTTTGACTATAATGTTGTATTTTGTGGGGGAAAGAAAATTAACAGTGGTTGTAGTTGTATTATTAATGTGACTCCAAGAATCTTTTGGCAGATTGATTCTTTTGGATATTCTGCAGTGCAGTAAACTCCATTTTATTATTATGTTTGTTTTTGGCTCCAGAGATGTGAAAATATTGGTTTATAATCTTAGTGGTTTATGTGAAGTTATTTATTTCCTCCCACATCGCTGGTTTACAGAGAAGCCACACTGTTTATATATCCACGAGAAGAAGGCAGAGGTCACGACCTTACTTGAACAGGATCTGTTCTGTAGGCTCGTACCTCTGTATCCTTGATTTCTAAGGAGACAGGCCCCTCACCTTGGTTGATGAATTAACACCGTGCGATCTCAGTGTGATTAACGGCTACGGTCGTCCTCGGACTGTCCGCGGTGTAGAGGATCGCTATCCGGTTAGGTCTTGACCTCTCCGGAGTGGTCGCACGGTTGTCTGACAGGCTTCTTTTTTTTTTTTGCCTCCCAATTTTAAATGTTCTTCACTTCAATCTCATAACTTTGCTAAAACAAGAAATATCCCTGTGTGTTTGTTACATTCAATCCATAGTTTTTTCTAATTGTTTCATAACCCAGGCTTTACTGTTCCAAATTCTACATTAGTCTTCTTTTCTCTCAAGCTGTGTTGTTTCATATTATCTTCACTCAAATCTCAATTCGAAGTATTGATGAGTCTTGTTAAGTAGATGTCGAAATTTAAGAACCGCTTATGAATCGTGGAAGTAGGGATGATTGTTACTATAGAACCTCTCTACGATGATTTGTGTTGTGATGTGAAATCCTTGTATAATTAAGAGAAAGGACAATGAAGGCTAGTTAGTGACACTTTACGTAGTAGTTTGGAAGATAGAGCATTAATATGGGTAGAGTAAAAAAAAAGAAAAAAGACTCTTAACTTTTTTTTTTTAATTTTTTAATCCAATTTAAAAAAAAATAAAACAACCAATCGCGAACCGCCACGTGCCAATGGAATCCGCGCACAGTACAAGAACTACCTCTTGCGGAAGAGAAAATAAGAGAAGTTTTTTTAAAAAAAGTGGATCCCACCTGAGATACATCACCCTTAAAATCTTTTTACAACCACTGATATTAATGTTCTTAGGTGCTCAGAGCATGTGCATCCCAAGGTTCTTTGGGGTATCTTGAGTGGGAGAGGACCCACAATATGTGGGAACCAAGAAAAAGAAGAAGAGAAAGTTGCCTGAGCAAGCGACGTTTTTGGAGAGGTTTTTGAGCTTTTCGCGGGCCCCACCGACGTGTGGGCCCCACCGACGTGTGGCGGCCCGTGATTGGTTCTTTTTTTTAATTTTTTTTTTCTTAAATCGAACCAAAAAAATTAAAAAAAATTGAAAAACCCCAAAACGAAGAGCTTGGGATAACTGTGCTCTTATGTTCTCTCGCAAAAAAATTGAACTTTAGCTCTAAGAGTGATTGTTTGGTTCAGACCTTGACGTGTTGATTTGTTTGCATATAAAGCTCCCCCATTGATCAAATCCGAGAGTTTTAGAAATAGCTTGCGAAAGGGTGGATAGATTACCAATCAAACCTGTTAATAACAGATTTTTAACTATAATTAAAAATGAATTATCCTCATTTCCATTTTAAATCTTTAAAATAAAATACAAACAGGTTATCATATTTGATTTTTATATAAAGATATTTAATCCCTAAAATATAAATATTATAAATCAATGTAACATATATATAATAAAGAAAACTTTAGAATTGTTATTTTTAAAAATTTAAAAATATTAATTTTCTTAAAGATTATGATCATGCGCTATAATACAGGATGAAATTTAACATAACTATTAAATATGTTTTTATATAATACATGTCGGAGATTCTATTCAAAATCCAAAAATTCGTCATATATTCATTAAAATAATCATGCAGAAATTTAATGGTAAATTTTTTTTGCCTACTAAAAATTAATTTCACGTTTTAAAAGCATTGGATCAAAACCCGTTTTATTAAGACGTAGTGGTAAATATTTATTGAAAATGCATCTTATATAATGTGTAGACGTAGGATAAATATAAGATGCGAACAAAACAGTTGCAGGTATGTATTAAAACTGATGCTGATAATCAAGGATAGATCAGTCAGTAGGAAATTATATAACAAACCGTAGCAATTAACTGAAAAAGCAGCTCCATCAAAACTCACTCTTCTTCTTCTTGTTTCCTCTGTCTCCAAGAAACACCATATTCTTCTTCTTGTAGCTTCTTGCGTTTCTTTCTCTCTAGATACCTTCATCTCCATAGTTTTTTTTATTGATCGACTGAGTTTCACTATGGAGGAGATCCGGGCAGCCAAGTACGCGTATGGCGCCAAAGACGATCATTGCACAACAAATGACGAGAAAATAATGTCAATTTATCTGCAAAGTATGAACGATTACGGAGATTCATGGCCTGATCACTTCTTCGGAGACACAGACTTGTTCACCATGAATCCAAGCGAGGTATTCGATTCTGAGAACCCTATCTTCGTCTTCGTTTACCCTGTAACGGAAGCCTGTGGTAGAACCGATGGATGCGGCTCCGGTGGATGGAGGATCATCGGTCAAGATAAACTGATCAAAGACGAGGAAACAGGGAAGATTCTAGGGTTCAAGAAGATCCTCAAGTTCTGCTGCGGAGGAACAAAAGCGAGAGGCTACAAGCGAACTTGGGTGATGGAGCAGTACAGGCTTCCGAGTAAATGGAACCCTAAGCAAGATCACGTGGTCTGCAAGATTCAGCTCTTGTTCCAAACCGAGATCACTTCCTTGCTCGCCAAGCATTTCTCCTACTCATCATCAGACCAGTTTCCTGCAGCACAGTCGTTGCCAGCTTATGGAGTCTGTTTAGCCAACCCACAAGACGATGGTGCGTATCATCTGCAGACGATATTCGATTCTGGTGGAAACGAGTGGCCTAGCTACGTTACCAACGACGTGTACTGCGTGCATCCGTCGACGTTTGTGGATCATAAAGATAAGAGGTTTTTAGAATCTGGACTCTGCGTATTCGCTAACCGGACAGAGGCTTGTGGTTATACCGATGAGTGTGAAAGCGGCTGGAAGGTCATGGAAGAGGATAACGCGATCTATTCGGTGAGCCATGAGGTTATGGGTTACAGGAGGGTTTTCAAGTTTTGCGAAGAGGATGAAGACAGATTTTTTGATATTATGAACGGAGTGTTGCTAACTTGGATTATGGAAGAGTATAGACTTGCCGAAGAAGCAATGAAGGATAAAGTGCTGTGCGTTATCAAGCTTTGCAGGTAAATTGAATTTGATGATCATGACTCATAAGAGCGCTTGTTACATATTCCAGATTCCATTCTATTCAGTGTCACATTTTGTCTCTTTAATTAGCTACAGAATTGATCATGATTCATGAGTCTCTCTATTTTTTCTAGCTATGATATAGTTTCTTAATTGATAATGATTCATGAGAGCTCTTGTTCCAAAATTCCATTGTATCCAGTGACTCACATTTCTCTTTAAATAACTGCAGAATTGATTATGATTCATGAGCCTACGTGCGTTTTTTCTCCCTCTATATATTCTAACTAATGATATAAATTTTTTAACACACAAGAACGCTAATCGCGTATAGACAACGATATTAGCAGCGGCAGTAACTTTATATTGTCAAATTAAGTCAGCTTATTCTAAATGGTCCAGTAGGTTCCTTGGCTTGACAAGAAGCAAAGTCTGTGTCAGCATCTTGATGTTATCACACCATAGCGCTTCCTTTTAGTTCTATAGTGTATCCATCAGAACAGTCTCGGTGTACAGTCTCGTAATAGTTCCACAATTTTGCTCCATTCAAGGTCAGCAGAGTTACTCAACCGGCATCATCACGGAGATATCTCTTGTAAGGCTTATTCTCTGGCAACAAAAGTTTCACGAAACTATCAGAATTAAGACACACCAGCAACCTACCTTGTGAAGTAACCGCGTTCAGACGATGCTGTTCCAAGATGCTAACAAGGTGCAAGCCACTCAACCAAAGAAATATAACTATATATCTTGCTTGATCTTCAGAAAGCACCAACTGTTTCCTTAAAATACATGAGATGTGCAGAAAAAATGTGATTTGCAAGATTAGGCTTATGTTTGAAACCAAAATTAGTTTCTTGATAACCAAGCGTTTCTCTTATCTCTTCAACAGATCATCACCATTTCTTCTCTCTGCAAATCTAGTGTGATATGGCCTCATGACTGATCTCACTGGATTGTGTTTTTGTATTGTCTTTAGGGGTAATATATTGCAGTTTACCTTAGAAACTAATTCATTGTTGCGATTAAAACATGAGTTTCAGAAGTAAAGTCTATTGTATGGCGAGCGAGGGATGAGAATATATAAGCTGTCCCACATCGGAAAGCCAACTTATTTTACTAAGCCAAACATGAGTATATAAAAAGGTCCAATATATTTTCTCAAAAAAAAAGGGTCCCATATATATTTAAATAAATATATGTAACTTAATGAAGTATTAGGAAAGAGTTTAGATATGTTAATATTCCTATTTTACTTAGGGTTTTGGGGCTGGTGTGCCTTGTGTATATATACTTGTGTATCTCGTTAAGGTCAATACAAGTCAGAGTTTATTATCAAGTCTCTAAGTTTACATGGTATCAGAGCAATAACAATCTCTGTGACCTCAAAGTTTTTCGTCTTTCTTTTCTGTTTCTTGCGTGGTTCTTAAGTAAGACCAAACGCACGAGTTATGGTTGACGGAGACGATTCTTCCGTTACCAAGAGTGGTTCTTGTCTCGAGCATAATGTCATCAATTCATCAACTCCTTACTCCTTGTATGCATCCGATAATCCAGGAGCGCTGATAACGTCTGTTCTGTTTACTGGTGACAACTACAATGAGTGGTCAACTGAGCTGACTAATGCTTTAAGGGCTAAGCGAAAGCTAGGGTTTATTGACGGAACTATACCTAAACCGTCGATAGATGATCCGAAGTTTGAGCTCTGGTCATCAGTTAATTCTATGATCGTTGGCTGGATCCGTTCGTCGATTGAAGCACGCGTACGGTCAACGGTTACTTTCATCTCAGATTCTCACAAGCTGTGGGAAAATTTACGGAAACGTTTCTCAGTGGGAAACAAAGTGCGTATTCATCATCTAAAAGAGCAACTGGCTTCTTGCAAACAAGATGGTGTGTCAGTAATGGAGTACTATGGTCGATTGGCGAAGCTGTGGGAAGAACTCGACACTTTTAAACCTCTTCCAGCTTGTACCTGCAGTGCAGCGGCTCAATATGAACAAGAACGTGACGAAGAGAAAGTTCATCAGTTTTTGATGGGATTGGATGAATCTCGGTTTGGTATTGTGTGTCAAGGCATCATCGCATCAGATGCTGCGGTTGACCTTGGTGAAGCGTATGCAAAGATAATCAGGGAAGAGCAACGTCTTACCTCAACAAAGGAACGAGAAGCACAGACCAATGCTGTCGGTTTCGTTGCTAAGAAGGAGCAACCTGAGTCGAGCAACCCAGCTCAAACTCGTCGCATTCCTACATGTACTCACTGTGGACGACGAGGACATGAGAAATCAAATTGTTGGCAGCTAGTTGGTTTTCCAGATTGGTGGGAAGAGACGCCACCAACTCGAGGAGACAATAGAGGAGGGCGTGGAGGCCGTGGACGTGGTGGTTCTAGCTCAGATCGCAATAGAAACAACGGAGTTAGAGCTCACAACGCTCATGCTACCTCGTCAAATTCATCTCACTTCCCAGCATTCACCGAGGAACAGTGGAAAGCTCTCACTCAGATGCTTAATGAGAAAGCTAAGACATCTGATAAGCTGATCGGTAAGCTATATGGTGATCTTATTTTGGATACAGGAGCCTCTCACCACATGACGGGAGAGCTCTCGTTCCTAAAA
Organism: Brassica nigra; assembly: GCA_016432835.1. Classification (NCBI taxonomy): domain Eukaryota; kingdom Viridiplantae; phylum Streptophyta; class Magnoliopsida; order Brassicales; family Brassicaceae; genus Brassica; species Brassica nigra. The sequence continues at coordinate 9,336,488 of CM028249.1, read as the reverse complement.
GATATCAAGAGTATTCCACCGTGCCCAGTGGGTTTCGCGGATGGAAACAAGACATATGCGACTCATGTTGGAGTATTTCAGTTGTCAAATAACATCATTCTATCGAATGTGTTATTTATCCCCAACTTAAATTGCTCTCTCATCTCTGTTTCTAAACTTCTCCGACAAACAAACTGCTTTGCGATTCTAACGGATACATTATGTGTTTTACAGGATCGTTTCACGAGGACGCTGATTGGAGCAGGTGAAGAGAGAGATGGGGTTTATTTCTTCAAGGATGTTATGGCTGCGCGTGTTCAAGTGATTGATAAGTCTCCCAAGTCAGTTGATCAGTTTCTGTGGCACCAACGGCTAGGACATCCTTCGTTTTCAGTATTATCGTTTTTACCTATGTCATTGAATAAAACTGCTACTCATCGTCATTGTGACATTTGTTTTGAGGCTAAGCAGACTAGAGAAGTATTTTATGAGAGTTTGAATAAAACAAAAGAGTGTTTTCAGCTTATTCATTGTGATGTTTGGGGTCCATATCGAACTCGATCATCATCTGGAGCAGTGTATTTTCTCACCATTGTTGATGACTATTCCCGATCTGTATGGACCTATCTTCTTCTCGAAAAGTCGGAGGTTAGAACAGTGCTCCAAAACTTCTGTCAGATGACTTCTAAACAGTTTTCGAAAGATGTCAAAACAGTTCGTAGTGACAACGGCACTGAGTTCATGTGTCTGGCTAATTATTTTCGTGAGAATGGCATCCATCATCAAACTTCGTGTGTTGCTACTCCTCAACAGAACGGTCGAGTAGAAAGAAAGCATCGGCACATACTTAATGTTGCTAGATCATTGTTGTTTCAAAGTAACTTGCCTATCAAGTTCTGGGGAGAAGCTATTATGACTGCAACACACTTAATCAACCGAACTCCATCTGCAGTTCTTCAAAACCGGTCGCCGTATGAGATTCTTTTTAATGAGAAGCCTGATTACTCTCATCTGAGGGTATTTGGAAGTTTGTGTTTTGTTCATCGTCGAACTCGTGACAAAGATAAGTTTGGGAAACGAAGCAGACGCTGTATCTTTGTTGGTTATCCACATTCTCAAAAGGGATGGAAGGTGTTTGATCTCGATACAGAAGAGTTCCTTATTTCCAGAGATGTCATCTTCTTTGAACACGAGTTTCCGTTTATGGTTCCTACTAATCCTACACCTGTACGTCAACCTGTAGTCTCCACGATAGATGAGGATTTTGAAATCACCGATATATCTACTTCCAGAGAAAGGGGGAGTCCGTCTAGTTCGACAGATATCACGCCGAGTCCAGCGGTCTCTGTTGAAACTCACCCTTCTGATGCTCAGCAAGAAATCTCTGCTCAGGTGGAGGCTCCTAACAACTCCGGCTTAGCCACGTCTGATATTGCTTCTCCTACTGTCGCACCAGGTACAGACCCGTCATCAGTCTCCTCTTACATCGTTCCTGCTTCTGAAGAAATAATGGGCAGAGGACAGCGTTCTCGGGTTCCATCAGTCAAACTCCGAGACTATGTAACGTATAATGCAGCTTGTCTTAAAGACCCATCTCTCGCTCTCTCCTGCTCTGCATCTTCGTCTTCTGAAACAATCCAAGGTAATTCACTTTACCCGTTGACTGATTATATCACTGACGCAAATTTTTCAGTCTCCCATCAGGCTTTTCTCTCGCGGCTGTCACGGCTGTAGTTGAACCAAAGTATTACTCACAAGCCGTTAAAGACAAAATCTGGCGCGGTGCTATGAAAAATGAGGTACTTGCGCATGAAGAAAGTGGTACATGGGATATCGAATCGCTTCCGCCAGGTAAAACAGCAATTGGGTCTCGCTGGGTATATAAGTATAAGTTTAACGCTGATGGCACCATTGAGCGTCCTAAAGCGCGTCTTGTTGGGATGGGAAACAATCAAGTTGAGGGCGATGATTTTGACGAAACGTTTGCTCCGGTTGTTAAGATGGCTACCGTACGTGGTCTAATTGCTCTTGTAGCTGCAAAAGGGTGGGAAATTCACCAAATGGACGTACAAAATGCCTTTCTTCATGGTGATCTTAAAGAAGAAGTCTACATGCGTCTCCCACCCGGTTTTACACACTCTGATCCTACTAAAGTCTGTCGTCTTCGTAAATCTTTGTATGGTCTACGTCAATCTCCGCGTTGCTGGAATGAGAAACTCACGAACTCACTTAAGGAATACGGTTTCCAGCAGTCGTACTCGGACTATTCCTTGTTTACATACACTAAAGAATCAAAGGAACTTCGGGTATTAATCTATGTTGATGATCTTGTGATAGCGAGCAACGATCTCGATCTCCTTACCAAGTTCAAGTCTTACTTGGGAAAGTGTTTTAAAATGAAGGACCTTGGCAAACTGAAGTATTTCCTTGGTATTGAGGTAGCTCGTTCAGAGGAAGGTATTTTTATCTCTCAAAGAAAATATGCCTTAGACATCATCTCTGATACTGGTCTTCTGGGTTGCAAGCCAGTGTCAATTCCTCTTGAACAATATCACAACCTTGCTTCTGACAACAGTCCTATTCTATCGGATCCAAAGAAATATCGTCGTCTTGTTGGTCGGTTAGTGTATCTGTCTGTCACACGACCAGAATTGTGCTACACTATCCATCTTCTTTCTCAATTTATGAAGGCACCCCGTGAAGCTCACTGGTCTGCCGCTCTCAGAGTTGTTCGGTTTCTAAAGGGCTGTCCAGGCCAGGGACTTCTCTTTCGCTCTAACAGCAATCTGGATGTTTCCGTTTATGTCGACGCAGATTGGAGCACTTGTCCAGAGAGTCGTCGATCCCTTAGTGCGTATGTTGTCTTGATTGGAGGGTCACCTATTGATTGGAAGACTAAGAAACAAGACACAGTTTCCATGTCGTCAGCTGAAGCAGAGTACCGAGCTATGGCTTTAGCTACTAAAGAAATGAAATGGGTCGTTCCACTCTTAGAAGATCTTGGCGTGCAAGTAAAGAAACCTGTGGCGTTTCACTGTGACAGCAAGGCTGCGATTCACATCGCTGCGAATCCCGTTTTCCATGAACGCACCAAACATATCGAACGTGACTGTCATTGTGTTCGCGATGCAGTTAAAGCTGGTCTTATTGCTACTATTCATGTCAACACGAAGAACCAATTAGCGGACATTTTGACGAAAGCTTTGGGACGTCCACAGTTCGAGGCATTATCATCCAAGTTGGGTGTTCAAGACCTTCACTCTCCAACTTGAGGGGGAGTATTAGGAAAGAGTTTAGATATGTTAATATTCCTATTTTACTTAGGGTTTTGGGGCTGGTGTGCCTTGTGTATATATACTTGTGTATCTCGTTAAGGTCAATACAAGTCAGAGTTTATTATCAAGTCTCTAAGTTTACATGAAGCGTTACAAAAATCCTTTTGAAACAGCTATTGGGGAGGAGCAAGATGAATCTCCTCCAGACTCACCTGTTTGTGACGGTGGCAGAGGCATAGATGGTAGTGATGTCGATGTTGGCCTTCTCCGTCAGGTGAAGAAACTCAAAACCTCTGAGAATATGGAAGTTGATCTCGCCCTAATCCCAACTGTGGAAGCTAATGAACGTGAGAAGAAATTAGCCAAGATGCATAGCATTATATCGCAATTCACAGAGGAACAAATGAGCAGATACGAATGTTTCAGGAGATCTACACTTCATAAAACAAACATGAAGAAGCTATTAGAGAGTATCACAGGGATTAAGAATATGAACAACGACGACCCTAGGCTTTCCGTTGTTAGTGGTATCGCAAAGATGTTTGTTGGTGAGCTTGTGGAAACAGCTAGACTTGTTATGGTGAAAAGGAACGAGACAGGACACATCAGGCCTTGCCACATCCGAGAGTCCTACCGTAGGCTCAAGCTCCAAGGGAAAGTGCCTCAAAGGACAGTTCCCCGCCTTTTCCGCTAAGGCAGAGAGAGACAATCATTATATCTTAGAGCCAAACCCATAACATATGAATTGTTTTGTTTTCTGTTTTGCTTTATAAATGTGCTGGTACCATTCGGATTAACAAGACACATAGGTCGGTAAGAGAAATAGAAACGTAGTTCATATAACCCAAGAAACATGCAAAACAGACAATAGATAAAAGAGTCTTTGCTTTTAAGTCTTGAATGATTTATGTACATGTACCAGAGCCTGACGGAATAAGCCTCAATTCACCTATGCTCAAATCGCACTATCAAGTTTTGTCGCTTTTTGTGTTTATGTACAAAAATCATGTTTCTTTTCATGATTCAGATTCAGACTTGTCTCCTAAATACCATTTAGGTAGGAGGAGAATCATCACTTACTCCCAGAGATTTCTACATGTTTAGGAGTCTTGAGATAGATCTGGTAGTCCCACTGTTTTGCGTTAATTCCAAACTTCGACCTAGTAGAAATCCCATCAAACAATTTCACAATCATAATATTCCACATAAAAAGAAATTTACTCAACATTTCACAATATCAACAAGTGCTTCACCAAGTTGTCTGTTACATTCACAAAAAATTTGAAAACTGCACCTGAGTAAGAGATGATCTTCTTTATAGAGCTACTGAGACCTTACCCCACAACCGAAGAGACTTCCACGAAACGCTAATCAAAAAGGGTGTAAGCAAAATGAGATTCTGATTAAGAAAAAACCTTTTTTTTGTCAAAAAAAAAAAACTTTGTTTCACAGTTTCTCCATCAGACATTGAGATAACTAAACGATGACGTATCAAAGGCATTAGTGTGTTGAGCATAGAAACGGCGGCGTATTCGATATTCGAAGTTAATTATTTTCAAGTTTCAACCCACATCGGAAGATACTGAGAGTAGCTCTATTGTTTATATAGCGAAGAGAAGAAGATAAAGGTCACGACCTTACTTGAACAGGATCTGTTCTATAGGCTCGTACCTCTGTATCCTTGATTTCTAAGGAGACAGGCCCCTCACCCTGGTTGATGAATTAACACCGTGCGATCTGAGTGTGATTAACGGCTATGATTGTCTTCGGACACTCTCCGCTGTAGAGGATCGCTATCCGGTTAGGTCTTGACCTCTCCGGAGTGGTCGCACGGTTGTCTGACAGGTTTCCTTTTTTTTTGCCAGAATTAAGATCACTTTAAGTCTCCCCCTCTTCTACAATATTTGCATGTTCCTATCGTGCTGCCGAGTATACCATTTTTTTTTAAAAAACGAAACTTGTTCGATTTTTTAATTCACTCTGCCCATTACAAACGAGGTTTACACACCTATTTATAATACGTATACTAATAATATCAATTCCAATTAATTCTAAAAATTGTGACTATTCATATAAATATCTTTTCTAAATATCTTTTTTTTTTTTAAATTTTAATGATGAACCATTGTAATCTTTGGTGATAAATCATTGCAATTCTTGGGTTACCTGACTACCGAATTAACACTGTGCGATCTAAGTGTGATTAACAGCTATGATTGTCTTCGGACACTCTCCGCTGTAGAGGATCGCTATCCGGTTAGGTCTTGACCTCTCCGGAGTGGTCGCACGGTTGTCTGACAGGCTTCCTTTTTTTTTTTGCCAGAATTAAGATCACTTTAAGTCTCCCCCTCTTCTACAATATTTGCATGTTCCTATCGTGCTGCCGAGTATACCATTTTTTTTTTTAAACGAAACTTGTTCGATTTTTTAATTCACTCTGCCCATTACAAACGAGGTTTACACACTTATTTATACTACGTATACTAATAATATCAATTCCAATTAATTCTAAAAATTGTGACTATTCATATAAATATCTTTTCTAAATATCTTTTTTTTTTTTAATTTTAATGATGAACCATTGTAATCTTTGGTGATAAATCATTGCAATTCTTGGGTTACCTGACTATGACAACCTTTAGTTTTCTATATAAGGAATTGTGGACATTAAAAATCATAACAAAAAAATCACAACAATCACGAATAAACTAGAAAATGGAGAGATTCATTGTTAAAGATTATTAAAATTTTTGAAGAAACACATATTTACATGAAGAACCTTTTTTGTTATTCTTGTATGTTAACTTAAACTTGAAATTTTGTTTGAAAAACCTATAACATTCCAGAGTATTTATATCTCAATATCACTTAGATTACTTAAGAAATTATAGTTTATGATTTCTATGATGAAATCTATATATCCAAGACATTAATTTAGTTTGTTCTAATTCAACCCTAACATTTTCTTAAAAAAAAAGATAGTAATCTTGTTCCTGTTGAATATAATTGAGTTTCTAATTCAATAAGTATTTTTAGATAGTGATGATGTGTTAAAAGGTGTGTGTGTAAGAGTCGTGACTTTAGATTGGATAGTTGCGTCTTTTAGATTAACAGTCATGTCCCTACAACACAACGTTTGATCTCTCTATAAAGATCAAACAAAATTACTGTGTGTGTGTGAACAACAATTCATATTCAATAAAAATAATTTTCTGTAAATCCTCTGTTTTCTCTTCATTAAAACAGAGCACGTTTGTGATGAACAGAAGCACCATTCTTTCTCTTTGCAAAGTGAAACCTTTGTTTGTCTTGTTTAAGAAGAATCAATTTCTTCGAACAGATCCACTGACTGACTTTTGGTACTCAACTTTTATTTGTGACTTTTTACATCGCAACCGTCACAAAAATCAACCGCATGTATATCATTCAATTTCTCAGAATTATTTATGCATGCACACATTAGTATCAAGCATTGATGACTTTTCATACTAACAACTTAGGAACCGTCAACTTAAACGCAGAATCCATAATATTTTATCTCACCAATGCACACAATAAAATTCTTGAATATATACAAAGCATATTATTCGTCCATGAATCTATTCAGAACATTCAAGCGTGTGTTCTTAATGTATTGCAAAGAAACATTTTTAATTTCAGAACCTTAACGCAAATGGTTTTCGCAACAGACCGTGCGCATATGCATGATTATGGATACACGCTTGATCCATGTAACATACGTTTACCAAAAACTACAATCATCTCCTTTTAGTTTTTTTCTTGAAAAGATTCTTCAAATCATTTCTTTTTGTTTACAGTGAATTAGACAAATGTAGATGACATACAAATGAGAATGGTCATCCATATAAATATAAGTCAATTGACTTTTGTTACGATATCCAATTTATGTGATATTCTTTCTCAGAAAAAACAGGTAGATAAATATATAAAAATAGTAACTGATTTTTTTATCGACATAGAATCAGTAATTGTTTAAAAGAGTACAAACAAGAAATTCTAGTATTGTCTTTTTATAGGAAAAATTATTTAAATCTCACGCAAAAAAAAAATGAAATTTGTTCAGGAAATAGTTGGACTTAAAGATCATGTGACATTTGTAAGGAGAAACCTTACAATATTGAGACAAACCTGTATGCAATATTTATTCTGATAGAAATATAACCGGAACAGAAAGTTTTATATCAATATATTTAGTACTTTGTAAAATATATTTTATTTTTCAATATTAAATTTGATTATTTGTTAGGTATCGAGAAGGGTTGATTGTTGATAACGGTTTATATACATATTCCTCTATAATGTTGTTCAAATGTTCTAAATAAATCACCAACCGAATTAGTTGAACTTGTAAGTTATTATGAATACATAAAATGATAAGTTAATTTGTAAAAACATTTATGATATTAAATTAATAATATACAGGAAAAATAACATTGACAGTGATGCCAAAACAATGTAATAATGTCATTTTGAGAGAAAATCTTGTTGGTCAAGAGTTTATTTTTCTGTAAATACATATAACTTTAGTCTTAATTTGGTTGGTATAACAATCATTGAAAATAAATAAAAAATGTTACTACTAAGGTTGTTGACATATATTTTTAGTTGACCAATATATGATATATGTATTTTTTTGTCTTTTTCATTTAAAATATTTTAATTGATATTTTGGTTATTTTCTCATTTTACTTATATTATACATTTTAAAAGTCTATGGAAATTCAAAGAATATAACCTTTTCTCTTTTGTGACATATAAACTTTGTTAAAAACAATAACAAGATGTTTTATATAAAAATATAAATTATACAAAGTGGCATATAATTTTTTAATTAATGAGTTCAAAACAATACCTTAAAACATGCATAGAAACTAGAATGTGTGTGCTTTTACCAACTGTTATAACTTTTAAGTTATGGGATACATTTCACGTTACAGTTGGGTACTTTATGAATATTTAGTTTTATTATACTCAATTTTACCTTTATTTAATCCAGTTTTATTTTATTTGACATGGAAAGATGCATTTGTTTATTCAAGGATTTTTTTATGTTGAAGAGATGCATCCTTTAAGAATACTAAAAATGTTTAGAAAGTGTATCATTTGACAAAGGTAATATTTTAAATTTAAATAATATTTTAAATTTAAATAATATTTCAAATAAAACTATCTGTTTATGTAAATATATTTTTACTTTTCGCAAGTAAATTGAAATATGTTTTAGACTCGTTTTAAAATTAGTTTCAAATATTTTCAGTTGTTTTGAGTTTTTAAATACTTTTTTAATAGATAACAAAACATATATATATTTTTGGTGTTAACATATTTGTAATTTATTGCAACCGAATCTGTAAACAAAATATATATTTTTACTATTATTAAGTATATAGTTTCATCAAAGATAATTTTGTAACACATGTATTTCAACAAAAATAATTAAAAGCAGTTTTATAAAAATTATTTTATAAAATATAATATATCTATTTATTTTATAAAATGAGTTTACGTACGATATCGCACGGTTTCCTTACTTACTAAGAATAGTAACACATCTTTTACATTCTAAACATATGAAGTAAGTTCAGATTATGCTCTGTTTCCTCCACATGAACTCTCAAATTTATTAACTTTTTCTTCAATCTGTTCCACAACACATACTCAGTTTCTTCGTCGCAGATGACCTCCAGATTCTCTAGGTTCTTCACTGAATCCGGCAAATCACATTGATAACATTTCCTCATCGACATCTTCTTCAGGTTCTTCAGCTTCCCAAACTCTAGGGGCAACTTTCTCAACCCCGTGCAATCAGAAATATCCAGAAACCACAAATTGTGGAGTCTGTCACTTGTTTCCGGCAGCTCGTAGAGCTTTAAACAAGAACTCAGCCTCAACACTTGTAATTTACTCAAGTTGTCCATATCCTTTGGAAGTCTAGAAAGCTTGTGACAGTTGGTGACGCTAAGTGTCTTCAATGAAACAACCTCAGAGACCCAATACGGCAACTCATCCAGATCGTAGCAATAGTCTATGTCAATCTCCTGTAAGCTAGGAAGAGCTTTAGAGATATCAATATCGATGCAGTCATAGAAAACCTCACCGAAACCACACATGACAAAAGATATCTTCTCGAGACTGCCAAGTCCCAACTGAGGAAGGTCCAGCAAAGTGACGGAAGCATTCTCCAATCTGATCCGTTTCAGGTTCGGTAATGAGCTGAGACATGAGAAGTTCGTTATTCTTGCAGGGGAAACACCGTGGTTTGTGATGGTCAAAACCTTTAGCTTCTCCATTCCAGCAATGAAACTTGGTAACGCATAGTCCGATGAAGAGAGATTTAGGATTAAAGCCTCAACGTTGGGGCAATCCATTTCAACCCAACTCGACTTGAACAAGTCATCTGTAACCAAAAATACAAAGACATATTTCTAGAAATAGTAGAGAAAGTCCAAGTCAAATTGCCAGGAACAAAAAAAAAAAAGAAGGGATTACCCGTGGAGATAGACAAGAGACGAGCATTAATAGGCTGCTTTAGATTCGAATACCACTCCGGAAATTTGTTCTTGATGATCTCCAACTTGAGTCTTTTTGTTTCCAGGCCTGATTCAAATCTGCTTTGATGGATAGCCAGCTCCCTAAGGATATCATGTTGAGTGACTATGAGCTCATTGTAGAATCCGTCTTTGTGCTCATTTCTCCTGGTTAAGTAGATAAACAAGTGTTGGAACTAATTATTACAAGCCTATTAGGTCGAGTATGTGAATATAATTTTCAAATCTGAATTCTCGCCTCCTAACAATAAGTTCATCAATGTTTTACATGGCAAGAAGGTAGCAAAGAAAATTAAAGTAACATACCCGAGAGGAATAAGTTTAAGCAGGTTCTGAGAAGCAAGGTCATTGAGGTATTTCATGCTACTACTAGAACCTTTACTATATAGTTCCACCCATATGTCAATTATTACAGAAGCTCTTATCTTTTGGTCCTCAAGAAAAGAGCCCATGTCCAAGAAACACTCTTGAAGAGTGGGTTTCAAGGTATTGAAGCTAGGCTGCAGACATTCCAGCACATCAGAACTATCAAGAAGTGCTTCCCCTTCAGACCAGCTTTCGACTTTTCCTTTCCATAGATATAGATCTCGTCCTTTAAGGGAACTGCCGACTACTTCAATCACGATTGGGAATCCACTGCAACGTTTCAATATCTGCAATCCAAAAAAAAAAAAAAAAGAATGGATTGAGTGGTTTCCAATTTCCACACATGAAAAGCTTAAAACCTGAACTAAAATTACCTTTTGTAGAAGATCATCAAACTCATCTGGATTTGTGTGACGAGGCAGTGGCGATGCGAAGTGAATGAGAAGGTTCTTGGCATCTTTAGGTTCCAAAGGCTTCAGATGATAAGTGGGACCAAAACTCGGAAACTCAAACCTAGAAGTGACCAAAATCTTATAACCTTGTACATCAATCTTAAACTTCTTAAGCAACAATTCCTCTTTACCCCACACATCATCCAACACCAACAATATACCATCTCCTTTAAGTTCATGCAGCAAATTTCCCAAGGCACTAGCTGCTTGGGAGTCGTTGGCAAATGTAAGGTCTTTGTAACCGTTGTGCAGGAGCAAATGCTGTACCATGAGCCTCAAGTTAGGGGTGCTTGAGACAACCCAATAGAAGATATGCTTGAACTTTCCTGCCAATAATTAAAAAAAAAAAAAAAACAATAAGAAGAAGAAATTCTCAAGAAAGACACTTAAAAATAATACCTTTGATGTCTTGGTCGTGGCAAAGCTTAGTAACGAGCGTGGTCTTGCCGCACCCGGGAGGAGCGCAAACCACGAGAGAAGCAAGGGAATCATCATCAAGGAGCTTCTTCTTAAGCTCCATCAAGGGGATATCAAATCCAACAAGATCCTTGACAGGCTGGGGAACAGAACAAAGATCCTTATAATAGGGCGGAGGAGGATTAGGAACACTCACTTTCTTACTTAAACCGAGAACCATATCCTCGAGGTTCCCTGTCTTAGCCACCAAAGTCACGATGGTCCGGTACTGAAGAAGCTGTAGCTCGGTCTGACAGAACTTGAGCATATCCTTATTGATTCCTTCGATTTCTCTCGTGCGCTTACTTCTCTTGATTATCGAGACTCCTCGACGACGACACTTGTTAACCATGTCACTAGCTCTCTGGATTGTATCCATAAGCTCCTTTAGTTCCCCGTAACCAAAGTCTAGCGTCCCTTGTATCAAAGCGATCTGTTCCGTTAGAGGAATCAATCTCTCCATAGTTGATGCTAGATCTTTGGACAACGGTTTGAAATCGTTGAACTTCTTAGCCTCTGCAATCAAGAGTTTCAGAGCCTCAGAGACCAAAGCTCCCCCAACCCAATCGCTCATTGCTTTCTTGCTCTTCTTCTTCTTTCTTATCACTCACTTCAGATGAAAGGTCCCTTGTATCAAATCGGCCAATTGATACCTCAACAGACAGGGTCCGGTTCGGATTAGTACATGAACTTGGACTCGGTGGTCTGGATAACATTTCAATGGGTCAATTAACAACCAGGACAGACAGATTTGTTGATTGTTTTCCTACAGTTTAATATTTATACATATGACTATTCTCTCAACTAATTATTTAAATAAATAATGAAAAATAAACTTTTTATTCTCTCAAATAATTGTTTTCGAAATATATCTTTTTCAAATTCAAAAATTTTATAACAAAAAGATATCCAAATTTTTTATTAAAAAAAAAATTTCCCAATTTTTTTCAATCTTTTGAATTTTTTAATATTTATTTATTATTTTTTAGAATTCAAAACCATCTCTCAATTCTAAACTCTAAGTCTCTAATACCTAATCATAAGGATATATATATGTATATTTACCTTTAATAAAACCTCCATAGTTGAAGAATTAGAGCTCCGGCTGTAATAAAAATGTTTAAAATAGTTTCAGAAAATTCAAATTTTAAAAAAAAATTGAAAAAGTTTGAATTTAAAATCATATATTTTGAATAATAGTTTAAAGTTTGATTTTAAAATATTTTAAACATTTTATTACATCTGGAGCTCTAATTCTTCAACTATGGATGTTTTATAAAAGGTAAATATACATATATATCCTTATGATTAACTAATATATATTTAGAGTTTAGAGTTGAGAGGTGGTTTTGAATTTTAAAAATAATAAATAAATTTTAAAATTTTCAAAGATTGAAAAAAATTGGAAATCTTTTACAAAAATTTAGAAATCTGTTTCTAATCAAAAGTTTGAATTTGAAAAATATATTTCAAACCAATTATTGGAGAATAAAATTTTATTTTTCATTATTTATTTAAATAATTATTTGAAATAATCGTCATATGTATAAATATGAAACTATAGGAAACAATCAACAAATCGTATATCCCAGTGGTTAATTGACCCATTGAAATATTATCCAAACCCAGGTTCGAATCCCTTTCTCCGCCTCTTTTGAGACTTTTTTTTAATTATTAATTATTTAAAATATAAAAAATCAATATTTAACTGACAGCTGTGACTCTGTTATTGTTGACTAACGGATCAAAGGTTAATGTATGTAAAAGTCGAATTTTGTTAGTTGATGTATGAATTTTAAAAATATTATCTGTTGATGTATGTTTTTGCACAGGGTCTAAGTTGATGTACTGATCGGGACCGCGACTCTCCGTTAAGATATGAATCGGCTGATTTCCCTAAAAGCTTTCTATACGTAGCTTCTTGTAAGGAGAAAGAGCTTTCGCTTAATTAGTAAGTAAACGCAAGTCTTCGTTTACTTGAATAGTCTTCGTAACGTTGTCCATATCACTTCTTCCCCCCTCCCCCACCCACTTGCCGCGCAATTTCCTGGCAGCTGCGCTTGCCCCCGCGTTCGTGTCTGTTGTTAGGCCACACTTAAACCGGCCCATTAAAAAACATTTATGATTCTTTAGGCCCATCAAACATGCCAAACATTTACGTATAATTTTAAACACTACACTACAATAAGAGAGACATAGCCCTAGTGTCTATAAAAGGAAACTTATTCAACATGAGAAATCCAGCACTCCAACACATAAAATTGAGAAAATAATTTAGAGAGATAAACACATGAACTTATATTCTTTTGACCATATTTGTATAGCGAGCCCACTTTCTTCTTAATTAATCACCTTTCACTTCTGTAATTGAGTCCACTTTTTTGACCTACTTTGTTCCTAAACTCATTAAACACTTAGAGGAATTCCTGCTTCCTTCAAGAGAGATTATTTGCTAAAAATAACAACAATCTAGACATTTCTAAATCTAAACAGATTTGAAACCCACTATTTGTTTAGCGTAGTCGTGGGAAACCCGTCAGAGATAGCAAAAACAATGTCTCAGAAATATAGCTGATCTTGGGGTAAACCACAAGTTTAAGGCTCCACAATATATATATATATCCCGGCCCTGGGCTAAAACCCATAAAGCAAGGTCTTGGGACGCCACATATTATAAATTTTTTAGGGGCAGATTGTACAGCGAAGTTTCTTTGGGGCAGTGGTTATTGCACTTCTTATTTCCTCTCAAGGCCGTTTTTATGTTCGACTTTAATAAAGGCAAATTGCCAATTTTTTTTTTTACTTTTGCCAATCATGAAGATTGATTTACCTTTTCTAATTTTTTTTTTATTTCCTTATATATTATATTAAATGGTAAAAAACATAAATTACAATAATACCTATTTTGTTTACCCTAACAATTGACGTTCCATCTTCTCTTCTTTCAACCTCCTTGATTTTTTTTTTCTCTGCCTATCAATGTTACTCCATCTTCTCTGAATCTATGTAAGTTTTTTTTTTCCTTTTTTCTCTTTTGTTTTCATTGTGATTTACTTATATTATGTTCTAGCATATATAACTATTGGTGTTTATTATCTAAATCATGTTTTTCTTTTTTATGTTTTTGAATTGTAGTCTATAGAGAATGCTTCTAGGAAATAGAATAAGAAATCAACCTAGTATGTAATAAGGACATGACTATTTTACAGAATAAAGGTAGACGCGTGGCTCATTTATTGTAGTCTATAGAGAATGCTTCTAGGAAATAGAATAAGAAATCAACCTAGTATGTAATAAGGACATGACTATTTTACAGAATAAAGGTAGACGCGTGGCTCATTTATTGTCCACTCTTACAAAGATAGTGTGTGAAATCTTATTTTTCCACTTTATTTATGTAGGTAGCTATATTAGGTCTATATAATTTTGTCGGATGTCTAAATTTTGTTGATTGATTCTTCAAGTATTGGCTCTTCAGTCTCTTCAATCACTTTATCCTCTGGTCCTTGGTCTCTGGTTCCGAGATTGCGCATGTATGTGGTTCTCCAAGCTTAACTTCAAACTGTGTTTTTTTTAGTAGCTCACACATTAGATAATGATATCTTGGGTATTTGATGATAGTATTGTCCCATATTCTGAAAACAAATGGTCTTGTTTCTTCTTTAATTGTTGTTTCTTCAGTCGCTCTGGTGAGTAGTAACGTTAAATCACTTTTGTAATTAAGGCGATGATTGTTACTTAGGTAAAGGATTTTTCTGAGCATTCCGATTGTTATCTCCGCATCTAATCGAATCCTATCTTCGCTAGTATATTCAATATCCTAACTGTATAGGATCTCTATCTGGTTAGATCTCGACCTCTCCTGAGTGGTCGCACGGTTGTCTGACAGGCTTCCTTTTTTATGCATATCTTCTTATGCCCAGAATGCATTTACCCTCGGATTGATGCAATCCCATCTCAATTCGAACATACCAAAATTAAGATCACTTAAATCTCCCCCTCTTCTACAATATTTGCATGTTCCTATTGTGCCTCTGTATCCTTTCAAAATTAAGGACCAGCTTATGATTCACAGAAGCAGAGATGGTTTTCGACATTGCTCATTGTTATAAAAGCGAATCCACAACTTTGTCATGTGTCTTTGTTGTTAAGAACCTCGACAAGCTCAGGGTTGGCAAAATCTTGGATGATCTGAACGAGAGTTGCACTGTCAACATTGTAAGGCATGTTTTTCTTGATAGCCGTAGGAGGATTAAGATTAGCAATTGTATCATCCTTCTTTTCCAATTTGAAGGTGATAGCCTCTGGCAGGACTTTGAATCGTCGAGAGCTGTCGCCTGAGGAGAACAAGATATGTTTTGGAGGTGAAAGGTGGAATCTTGGGAGTGTTTGGTTAGATAATTTATTGCAGCTAAGTATAACGTTTGGTTGGTGATTGAGTTTGAAGCATCGAATTGTTACTGTTGAGGCGGTCATTTCTCTCTGAACATAGAGACAAAGAGAGACATAACAGAGATTGGCTCCAGGCAGATGATTCTACCACAAAAAATATTGGAAAGACCAAATGAGTTGTGGGCTATCGTAACATATTTAGAATTCAACCACTTGGCTATAGGGGTTTATCTCGGTTTAATTTGGATTGGTTGGTGTTACAATAATATTTCTGGTTAGCGTTGAAATTTTGTTCTTACTGGGTTTGGGGTTCCTATTTTGATTTTATTTTTGGAGAAAAAATAAATCAAAAATACAATATTGAAATTTTGTTTATTAAGAAGTTATATTTTAGTTAGATCGTTTTTGACATCTTGTATTGTTTACAGTTATGGATTCAGAAAACTTTTGTGGTTCAGTGTTTTCCCATGTGTAATTTTGAGCCTTTGAGTGGCAAAGTATATTGCACGTGCTCATTTTTTCTCTAACCTAAAGAAGCGCCGTTTGCAAAAGGGTGGAGGCAAACGACGTTCGGCAGCTTCGCTGGTATTCGTGGCGTCCTCTTCTTTCAGATTATGCTCAACTAAACGGAATTCATTTAAATCTGGCGTTGAGAGTACGGCGTGAGCTCCTTGTTTTGAGGAAGGCGAGGAGCGGCCGGAAATCACGTCGTCAGTCATCGGGGCTCGAGCTCGTCTCTGGTTGATGGTAAGTTTTTGGTGTCAGAGGTTTCTTTTCTTTAGGATGGTGGTTCCTAATTCTAGTTTTTTTCCGGTCCGAGATCTTTCTTGTCTCTGTTTAAAAGAGTGGAAGAGTTCTCTTTATCTCGGACTTGCATTGCGGCAGATCTATTACAACATGCGGCGGGTAGGATTACAAAGTCGGCTCTTCGTTGAAGCCAGCGAGTGGTGGCCGCGGGACACCTCTGTGGGTGATTTCAGTGATGGCGACTGGCGGTGGATCCGGTGCTGGCTTTGGTCTCCCCGGCCCCGTTAATTTCTGGTCATCAGTTTTGAAGCCACCAGGAGCCAACCGAGGAGGAAGTGTCTCTTCCTGGTCTTCTTTCCCATTACTTGAGACCTTCTCTGCTCGAATTGTTATAATCTTGTTGTTGTTGTTGATTCTAGCTAATTAACGTATTAAGCATCTCTAATCCAACTGTATAATTTGTTGTAAAATGGAGTGAAAATGCAGTCACCTTAGTTCTTAATTTTGTTTTAGAAAATACTATAATTAAAAGTGTAATAATCTATATCTTGTCAAGCTAATTGCAAATATATTTTAACAAATACCAAAACAATAATTTTGATTAAAAATTACAATTTTTAATATTTAAATATTTATAAGTTATATTTAGATAATTAACATAAATATATGATTAATCGAGATTTTAAGTTATTGAATTTTTTTGAATTTAAATGTCATGCAATGCATTAATTGTATGACTGGCAGTTATTTTATTAAGATATATATAATAAATAAATTTAATCAATCAAGATATTTTAATCTACAAATATATAAACAAAATTATACTTTTAAATATAAGCACATTTAAATAAATATTCATTATACAAAAAAAATCATTTAAACTTAGTTTATACTAAAACTTAACTAAATCAAAAGTTAAAAAATATTATTAAATTAAATGGAAAATTAAGTACATAATTATTTATTATTTCAATTTTTATTTTTAAATCAGTAAGACGAAATTAGTTTTTTTAATATAATTTTCTTTATAAATATTTATGGGTTTGCAGAAAACCATGTACTAAGACAATAATCCAAAATGAATTTTTTATTTAATTTTCTGATACAGGTATCCCATAAATGTTTGAAAAGATGTGTTACCTACTAAGATCATTCCAACTCAATGCAATTCTTACAACCATTTATGCTTCAGAGACATCAAAATCAAAAGTTTCTGGACCACTTTTAACATTAATGTTTTTGAATATTATACTCTTGCTACAGTTTTATTCCAAGAACTTGTATTAGCATTCAGGACGAAAACATAATAATTGTATCATATATCTGTTTTTTTTTTCTAAACACCAACAAATTCATCTGTTTTGCAATTCCTTTTTCAGTCGATTTATTCATCTTGAGAACTTATATACATTGGCTAAACAAAAAAAAGGACTCGATTTTTAATCTCTATATAGTTTTTTCTCTTGATATATGCGAGAACAAGGAAAGAACGTAAAAGAGAAGAATTTATATCTCTTTCTCTTGAAGATTCCATCTTATGATGATCTCACACAGAGATTTAGCTTCTTGTTCCTTAAGCAAAAACTAAAATAAACATCAACTCGTAGCTTCAGAGATGCTCTGCAATGATGGCCTCCATGTTTTTGATTTTGACGAACCTGAGCTCGTTAACACTGCACGTTGCTTCTCATCATTTGTTTCCTATCAAAAAAGAAAAAAAAAACAATCATTAACTGAAAAAAAAACGCTAATTAATCTACTGTGCTCAAGTCCAGAAAAAAGAGTGATGAATCTTGATTTGTTAAATTACTTTCAAGTAAAGCTTTAATCCTTTAGCTAAACCCATTTCTTATGAAAGATTCCGTACCAGATTCTGATGGTTGTCGAATACTTCATCAACCTTCTTCTCCAACGATGGCTTTTTATTCTCTCTAGTCGTTTCATTCTGATGCTTCTTTGTCTTCGCATACTTCTTCGCTCTTATAACTTTCATAACCTCTGAGTTAATATGATTTTTAAAAAAAAAAGACCATTAGAAGACACACAAAAAAAAGCAATAGAAAGATTTTTAAGTATACAAAGAAATTAAAAAATAATCAAACCTTGTGAAGTGATGAGACGGTAAGCATGACCAAGTACGAGATTCTCTGTTGGTCGGAGAAGTTTCACGCGCGTGAACTTGACGACCCTTTTCTGACTCTTACCATCTTCTTCCTCCGCCGTAGTCTTTGCCGGAATGTTCGTCTCCGGCAAAGGAATAATAAGAGAAACGTAGTGACCAGGATGCATACGCATGATTTCGGCGACGGAGACAGGACCGTAATATCTATCGATTTTGCCGTCGGGATGTTGTAGAACTAACGCCGCCGCATCAACCGCCTGACAGTTTCCCATCTCTTCCTCAAAAAAAAAGAGATTGTTATGATTGAGAGAGAACAAAAAAGACAGAGAGTAGAGAATGAGAGAGCTTGTTCAAAGAAAAAGAGGAAGAGAAGAGAAAGGGTCTTTCTCGGGACAGCGTGAAGGGTTAGGTCCACCACACACAGATCTTTGCTTATAAAGCATGTGAAACCCAAACATTTTTTTATTCGAACATGTGAAACCCAAACATTATGTCATTAAAATTACCTTTTTTCTATTATTATTAATATATTATATGATGTCGTGATTAATTTATTGGACTGTCATTTCGGGGTTAATGATAAGAATAATAATAAGGATTTTGTAACCACATTGTTGCAGATTTGACTGCTGTTGCCGGGGCCATCTCTGACGTTTACTTCTTTCTTTTTGTTAGTTTTCGAGTTTAAAAATTTAATGGAATTATAGTAATGTATAGGATAGTCGGAAATTAAATGAATGATTACAAACGGGTGGGTGCCGGCACCGGAGATCAGGGACCGATGATTTTGATGTTTTTGTTTTTGCTCTTACTGAGTTAAAATAAACTTATTTTGTATTAAACTGTTGCATTTAATTTTCTTACTCTTCTTATATAATGTGGTTAATTTAAGAGCTCTACAATAAGCCAATGTTAGTATAGTGTTTGACTTTTACAATTAAAGACTCGAATTATACTACTACACAAAGAATAACAAACCTTTCCATAGACAATCCTAAAAGTTTTAGTTGTGTTGTTAAACAAAATCAATTACACAAATTGGACTTTGTAAAAAGAAAACATATAGAGATGTGTTAAGTTTTTTTTTATTTCAACTAAAACTTATAGTTTAAATCTTAAAGTTTTGTGACATTTGATAAATAAATAAAAAGTTAATTTCAAACGATATATTTATATAAAATTTTAAATTTTTTTTAACTTTGATGAATTGAGAAAAAGTTAGCTTAGTTTAAATGGACACAATATACCATTTTCCATTTAAAATGTTACTAGATTTTGATTTTTACTTTCAAAACTCAAGATTATTCTTTTATTGGCAAAAATATTATTCATTTTAACATGTTTCACATTGATTATAGTTTTATTTCTAATATTTACAATTAAAATGAAATATTTAAATTTTAACTTGTTTCACATTAATTAAAGGTATCAAATTTGAGGTAAAGTTAGAATTCTCTCAACATTTTATAATAGAAATATGTTAATATATATTCGTTCAACTTGTTTCATTGTTGATAATTGTTATGCATATCTATTTGAATAACCCGGCTAAAATTGCAATAAGAAATATATAAACTTTAACCCGATTCACCATATAATAAACAATATAATATAGTTGATTATAATAATTTATTTTTGTCAAGTAAATTATATTAAAATAAATTTTAATATTCAAAATTTTTAAATAATTATCTTACAATAAATACAAGTTATTATTTTAAAATATTTACTCTTTTATATTATGTTTAAATATATATAATATTGTATTTATGTTATTTGTATGTTTAAATAAATTTAATTTATAATTTAAATTAATCTATAAATTATTTAACCATATTTATTATTCCCATAATCATTTAAATATGTTTATATAGTATATATATATATGCATAAAGTATTCCATTTTAGTTAGATATATCATACTTAATTAATATGAAATTTTAATATTTTAGTGATAAATAAATTAAAATTAAATAAATATTTATATTTAAAATATATTAAAATATTTTATTAAAATTCAATATTAGAAAAAATATTAGAAGGTTTTTAGTTATTGCGTTTAGGAAATATGTTAGTATTTTCATATTTTGTAAAAATAATAATAGTGAAATAACCTTATTAAATTCTAAAGATTATTTCATTTTAATGGAGTCGGATTTCATTTTTTGTTTTGCCTTTTGTTGTGATTAACCCGTTTAGATCTTCAATTTTGGTTTTATTCTTTTCAACGGGCATTGTATCCATATTTTTGATTTGGTTTTTTCCGGAGGAATGAAAATTTGTGTTGATCTTGCTGTGTTTTAATCTCCTATGCTCTCGATCTATCTAGCTGGAGTGGGTTGAGTATATTACCCTTCAGATTTGGTTCCCTAGAAACCTTGTATTGATAGAATGATTTGCATGATGATTTTGAGCTCTTTTTGGCTCATAACAGGGTTCGATTTTTGACCTTCTCAGTCTCTTCTCAGTCTTTTTGGCTCCTCGTCATTTACTTTCAAGATTTGATTGGGACCTTCTCTTATGTTGCGTTTTATATTGGTGGTTTATGTTACTCTGCTATAAACGCCTTTCTGATTGAAGACTTATGAACTGAGATTGTTTTGTCTCTTGGAGTATGAAGCTTTGGTCTCTTATCCGTTTGGGCTATCAACTATAGGAGGTGTCACAAGCCGGAGGTATTAGTCATGGTTCGCTTCTCTCGTTCAAGGGAGCGCTATTGAAGTCTTTATGCTTTGTTTGTTCTTGGTTTTGTCTAGGGTTCTTTTGTTATGTTCCTAACTCCTTCTAGCTTAGATCGGCTAAGTTTAGGTTCATTGCATGTTTCTATGTTTCAGTTTGTCTCCCATTTGTGGGCTTTAGTCTCTAGAATCTGTATACTAGTTTGCCAGCCACTACAAGAAAACACGGTATATTCCGACGGACATTCCGACGGAGAAGAAGTCGTCGGACGTTATTGACGATATTCCGACGACATACCTACGAATATCAAAAATAAAATATCGTCGGAATGTCGTCGGAAAATTCTGACGACTTTCCGAGAAAAGGACGTCCGTCGAAATATACTGACGGAATTCCGACGACATTCCGATATAATATTTATCCGTTGGGGTCATCGGAATATCGTCACTATATACCGACGGACTTCCGACAACATCCCGATCATATATATAACCGTTGTGTTCGTCGGAATTTCGTCGGTAAATAGTGACGAAATTCAGACGAACTTTGTGACCGTTGCCGACAAATAGATATGACCGTTTTATAGCCGTTTGAGATTGGGAAATACCGACGGAATTCCGACGAATATGACTGTTGGTCGTCGGAATTCCGTTGGAATGTCGTCGGATTGCCGGAACCAATTTCCTATAAATGCAACCTCTCCTCATTCAACTCATTCACTCCTCATTCTCTCTTCACTCTCTCAATCACAATAATTAGAAAATCATGTCTTGGAGTTTATTATCGTTAGTGGATGGATAAACCTCATTTGGATCCCAACACCAATTTGCTTACGGATGAATATGTTCAAGGGATTGGAAAATTTTCGAAACCGCCAATTAATATTTTATTAATAGATTTTAAGATAATTCCGGCGGACCCTTGTCCGCCGAATCTAGATATGAAAACCCTCCTTCTTCCCTCGTCATTTCGCGCTCTCTCCTAATTTCTCCGACTTCTCTCCATTCTCCGGCGATTCGGCGGTGAAACCAGAGTCTTCCTCCTCCTAACCTCGAATCTCTTCCCCACACCAACAAACCATGTAAGTTTCAAATCCCCAAATCAATTTGATTTTCTAGGGTTTATGAAGTTAGATTTAGGATTTGAGATTGTTTGATTAGTTATTTAGGATTGAATGGATTTGAGATTGTTTGATTAGTTGTTTAGGATTGAATTGTTGTTTTAATTTTGTTTTTGGAATTATATTGTGTGTTTTATAAAATTCTAAACGTTTTGTATTTCTAAAATGTTTTTTTTAAATAAAACGTTTTTGGGGTTTCAGTAATATATTATATATAGTAAAACGTTTTAAAAATTTTAAAATATATTTAAAACCTTTTTCTATATTTATAAACGTTTTTAAAATATTTATAATTTTAAAACATTTTTTTAATTATAAAGATTTTAAACATTTATAAATATTTATAAATATATTTACAATTTTTATACATACATATATATATATCAATTTTAGATGTTCAAATCATTTTTAGTTGTAAAAATATTAATTTTTAATATATTTATAAACATTTTAAAATATTTTTATAATTATAAACAATTTTAAACATTTATAAACATTTTTAAAATATTTTTATAATTATAAATAGTTTTAAACATTTATAAACATTTTTAAAATATTTATAAAATTTTAGATTTAAAATCATTTTACATTTAAATATATAAATGAAAACATTTTAAATAGAAAATCTTTCAAAGGTTTCTTATGTATTAAATTTTTTTTAAAGTCGAGGATGCACGCCGTTCCACATACGTCATTCAGCCTAGTGGCGGCGAGGTAGTTCTGATGTGTCGGTTCCAGCACCGACCTGCTTGGATCATGGACACGGTCCAAGGTGGCGATCTTGTCGACCAGCTAGACTAACCGAGGTTTTCTCATCAGATCATGCCAATTCCCTTATCATCTATGCAACCTTGGACGAGCTAAGGCCAGCTGACACGAGGACAAGCTGAAACAAGTGAAGAGAGTGTGCATGAGCGAAACCAGCTGAAGAGAGTGTGCATGAGCGAAACCAGCTGAAGTGAGAGTAGATGAGAGTGAGCTAAGTGACACTACTTTGGAGCTGGATGAGCTAAGTGGCACTACTTTGGAGCTGAGTGAGCTAAGTGACACTAAAGATGGAGCTGGTTTAACTGCTGGGCGAAATGGGCCTTGTTCAGCCCAAGGAAAAGTTCATAAAAGGTGCAATATTAATTTGTTTCTTTCCAAATTCGACCAGCCCTTTCCTCAGTCCATTTCAAGCCCATTCTCATAAAGAATACCAAGAGGAGTCAGCAAGAAAGTCTTGGTCGTGCATGGGAAAAAATTCAACAAAATCATTAATTTCGATCTTTAGTCAAAGTCTTTATTTTCGGTCTTCTATGTCTTGTTTTAGCATATTCTTCTTTGGATTTCTACAACTTGTAATCCTACATATATGGCTTATGAGCCACGAAATAAAGCATTCCTTTTCCCTTTTATTGAGTTTATCTCCTTTGTTCTTTGTAGAACACTTCTTGTTTCTTGGTGTGGTTAGCTCCAAGCAAACTCCTCTTTCTCGTTGGACCGGTGCGTCACATCCGGCAACAGATCGAGATCGTCTCCTCAACGGACCTGTGAGTCATATCAGGCGTTGATCAGACACCTTGGCAGTATCATTGGGCCTTCCGCCCCATTGTGTCGTCATTCAAACCATCAGTTCTCCTTTCGGAGTTCATATCCCCCTTACCGGCCGAGTAGCGTTTCCTAGGGTGCATCAAGTGGTATCAGAGCCACTCTTCCGGTAACTCTATTATCATTCCATCTTCTCATCTTTCCATTTCTTAAACACTTCTTCTTCTACCTTTCTTGAACCCGGGCCACTCATTACCATCCATATTTAAAAAAAAAAAGTTCTGATTTTTTTAAAAAAAAAGTATAAAAAAAAAAAAAGTTCAAAAGTTTGATTTGTGGATTGGTGGTGGAAGAGAAAGCCTGCTGGCCGAGGAGAAATCCGGCCTTTGAGTTGGTTAAAGCGGGTTCCCAAATCACAATCTCTTATCTTTCTATCTTAGACACCTTTCGTTTGTTTGGTTCTACCCATTGGGGATTCCTAAAAGTGTTCTTGACAAAGAACAGAGAGTAAAGACTCAAAAAAAAGAAGAAATTTCGTTAAATGATTTTTGGAATGAGGTGGTTAAAGCGGATTCCATAAAAAACTAAATCTCTTATCTTTCTATCTTAAACACCGTTTGTTTGCTTGGATCTATCCATTGGGATTCCTTGATCTGTTCTCTTCGAACCTTGAAAAGAAACTCTTGTGTGATTACCATAAAAATCTGAGTGAAACACGTGTGTGGGTGAGGATCAAACACTTGAGAGAGTGAGGATTTTTATCTATTAACTTTTGTGTTGAGATTTTCAGGTTATGATGTTTGGTCTTCAAAAGAGAAGTAGCAAGGAGAAGCCCCCACGACATTCTATCTCTCAAACTCCATTTAAATATCCTTTGAATAATTTTGATGAGTTTGTTAGTGTGCAGGGAAAGCCAAACCAAAGATGTAGAGAGCAGTCTAGATCATCTAGAGATGTGGCTGATCCAAAGAGTCAACCTTTTGAGTTTAATGTCCAAGAATTTTGTGCTAACTTTGTAAAGGGAGTGGACAAAGCCCTCCGGGACGTCAGCAAGATCCATGAAAAGAGCACATCCACACGTGCCCCTGTAGCTGAGTCATCTCTATTCATCACTGAAAAATCCAAAGGTAAATCTGAAACCCATGTTGATGAGTTTAAATATTTTTCAGATTCATTACCCACCTTTGATGAATATGAAGAAGAGCTGATTGAAAATATGATGTCTTGTGAACAAAACTGTGATCTTCCTTCTCATGAACCTGAGTTTCTAATTGATAAAGAACAAGCTATTGTAAAACTAACTGTTTTGCAACCGGAGCATCCGAGTAGTCTTGTTTTGTCTCCACAGGTTTTTGAGGAAGAGCAACTGGATTTTCCACATCAAGGACCACGTCTTGACACCAGGATAACTCTTAATGAGGATCTAGGTCCTATCTTTGATGAGGAGGACGAGCCTGGTCCAGTATTTGATGAAGAAACAACAAGCATCACATCTATCGCTATGGAGAGTCATCTATGCTTTGATCTCGGCACATCTCCTGTCCCTTTGTCTCCTGATCTTCAAAAGCACTGTGAGAAATCTGATTTTCTTAATTCTCTGCCTGACATGTTTGTCAAGATCAGTTCTCATGATGTGAATCGTTTTTGTCTTAACAAGGTGAAAGATTTTTGTGTTTCAAAATCTGTTTTGATAACATGATTAATTCTTTCAAAGTGATTAAACCTGATGAGCTTGTTTATCAAAAATGTTTTCACTACTGTAATGGCATAAATTCTGGAATTATTTTGACCTTTGATCAGTTCTTGACACATAGGAAATGTTTTGATCTTTTTGAAGAATCTCTTGAGCTTGATTTGCAGCCGCCTGATTTCTATGCTAGAAAACCGTTTGATTCATTTGTTTTCAAAGGCATTGGATTTGATCTGAGTTCTTCTAAACATGCATTGATCACTGATGAGTTGTTTGCATCCTCTTGTGCCTTGGACGAAATTCTGATTCAGAAGTTGCTGGAACATAAATCACTTGAAACTGAAATCGATTTTTGTGATTCTATTTTGAAACATGTCCATTCTTTCTCTGAAACTGATCTTGAACTTTGGTGTTCTGATTTTGATCATGATAGGCACGTTTTGAAAGTGTTCTATAGTATTTCATGCCTTGAAAACATTCTGATTTACAACACTTTCTTTGAGAGGCTTCATGATGATCTGAAACGTGTGCTTCATGTTCTAAGGATAGAATATTTGGTTTCTGCTTTGAACAAGTACATGTCTTGCACATATGATCCTGTTATTTTAATATTTGTTTTGAGTGCCCAGGATAAACAGTTTCAGCCACAGAGAAGTGAAAGAATAAACCATGCTTATCAGCCTAAGATATGGAGATGGAAGTACTTGAGGAAAACAACTTCAAAACTCCAAGGAAGTTTCTATCAAAATTCTTCTTCATTGAGTTTTACATGATTTTAAAATTCTTTTGTCTGATTCATTTTCTTTTGATTCAGGTAAAATGGATTTGAGGACAAATCCTTTTGAAGAGAGAGTATGATGTGTCCGGTTCCAGCACCGACCTGCTTGGATCATGGACCGGTCCAAGGTGGCGATCTTGTCGACCAGCTAGACCTAACCGAGGTTTTCTCATCAGATCATGCCAATTCCCTTATCATCTATGCAACCTTGGACGAGCTAAGGCCAGCTGATGACACTGAGGACAAACTGAAACAAGCTGAAGAGAGTGTGCATGAGCGAAACCAGCTGAAGAGAGTGTGCATGAGCGAAACCAGCTGAAGTGAGTAGATGAGCTGAGTGAGCTAAGTGACACTACTTTGGAGCTGGATGAGCTAAGTGGCACTACTTTGGAGCTGAGTGAGCTAAGTGACACTAAAGATGGAGCTGGTTTAACTGCTGGGCGAAATGGGCCTTGTTCAGCCCAAGGAAAAGTTCATAAAAGGTGCAATATTAATTTGTTTCTTTCCAAATTCGACCAGCCCTTTCCTCAGTCCATTTCAAGCCCATTCTCATAAAGAATACCAAGAGGGAGTCAGCAAGAAAGTCTTGGTCGTGCATGGGAAAAAGAATTCAACAAAAATCATTAATTTCGATCTTTAGTCAAAGTCTTTATTTTCGGTCTTCTATGTCTTGTTTTAGCATATTCTTCTTTGGATTTCTACAACTTGTAATCCTACATATATGGCTTATGAGCCACGAAATAAAGCATTCCTTTTATTGAGTTTATCTCCTTTGTTCTTTGTAGAACACTTCTTGTTTCTTGGTGTGGTTAGCTCAAGCAAACTCCTCTTTCTCGTTGGACGGTCGTCACATCCGCAACAGATCGAGATCGTCTCCTCAACGGACCTGTGAGTCATATCAGGCGTGATCAGACACCTTGGCAGTATCATTGGGCCTTCCGCAACCCATTGTGTCGTCATTCAAACCATCAGTTCTCCTTTCGAGTTCATATCCCCTTACCGGCCGGTAGCGTTTCTAGGGTGCATCAAGTTCGGTGAGTAGTTCCATACATCGGATCGTCTCACGAGCAAAACTTCGGTTCCGCATATGTTCCCGTTCCAGCTGTCGATCCGCTCCTGTTCAGCAGGATCCGGGGTCATGTCGGTTGAACTATTGGTTCAACAACCAGGTCGAGCATCTCCGGTTCTCCATCCCAACCCACGACGGGACATACTACTTGGTTAGTGTTTTATTTTATTTGTAGAATTATGTTTTTCCATTAATTAACTTTCTAACATGCATTTTTTTAAGGTTCAACAAGCCCAGTGGCATTAGCAGGAGCATCAACCAGATAATGTATTCCATGCTCCATACGGATATCCGAGTGGAGTGTGATCCCTTCCGAGGCGGGAGTTGTGGTTTCGTCGGTTCATGGTAACTTTTCAGTTTTTCTAAAGCATTTTTTATTTTTAAAACATTTTCAATTAATTTTAATATATATACTAATTAAAATTACGTGTGTTTTGTAGCAAGAATTCACTTGAGTCGGACTGACGGAAACAGTCCGTAAGAAATTCAAGAAGGCCATGGACTCTTATCTGAAGCGATCAACTCTTGGAAGACAGTTTGGCAGAAGAACAAAAGGCCACGGTTCATCAACGGGACGGTGTGGGAGCAGTTGATAGTCCATCGGGAGAAGGGCGACACTGTAGCAACGTCTCGTAAGAACTCCAAGAACGGAAGAGTGATCGTGGCGGAAAGGTATTTATGTGCACAACCTCAGCTTTCATGTCCTCTAAGGAGGATCAACTTGTAAGTTCTATTCCTTTTATATTTATTTATTTTACATTTATTTAAATAAATTTTTTATATATTCATTAACTAATGCTTTTTTTAGATTGAAGCAAACGGCGGTAATCCCGTAGATAGTCTCACGCTCATTAAAGAGGCTCACACTAACAAGAAGACCGGACAAGTTCAGGATACCCGATCGAGAGGTCGTTGAGTTGGTGGAATCTCAAAAGAAGCTTACTAGCTTCTCAGCCTCTCTCGATGACGGCGATTCTACGGTGCTTCAACCACCATGTCCCGCAAATAAACGAGATGGTCGAAAAGGTAATTTTTTAATTAATATATTTCTTTTATAATACTGTTTACTAACTTTAAATATTTTTGTAGGCGGTTCCTAAAAGGAAAGGAGGCTATTTAGTTGGGTTGGCCCGCCGTGCTTCTTCGTATCCGACTTCTTCTTCGTAAGTTCCATATGCCGATCCGATGATTCTGGAGCAGTTACACAGCAGAGATGAATGGATTGTGGCATTGGAGGATCATAATGCCACAATTCTTGCTGAGTTAGCGGATTCGAGGAAGA
This sequence comes from Brassica nigra, assembly GCA_016432835.1. Lineage (NCBI taxonomy): Eukaryota > Viridiplantae > Streptophyta > Magnoliopsida > Brassicales > Brassicaceae > Brassica > Brassica nigra. The sequence goes on along the minus strand of CM028249.1, from coordinate 9,307,982 downwards.
CCAACACCGAGATAATGGAGAAACTAGATCGTTTGTTTCCTTCCAGTTCCTAGTTTTTTGTGTGAATTTTAAAACTTTCTGAATGTTTCTTTTTTTTCTATTTCGGTTTGTATGAATTTTAAATTCTATAATATTATTAATTTTAAATTTCGGATTTTATTATTTATTAATATTTAATATTAAAAATAAAATAAAATGATAAATTTTAATATATTTTAAAATGCACTATTCTGACGAACTAGGGTTCGTCGGTATGTTCCGACGAACTTGAGTCGTCGGAATATACTGACGACCTTGGTTTGTCGGAAAATTCCGACGAACTTGAGTCGTCGGTATATACCGACGGCTACGCATCCGTCGGAATCTAGTGTTTTCGATGAACTCAGTCCTCGGCTTTGTCGGACTTTGTGGAAGTTCGCGAATGTCGCTTTTGGTACTCGTCAGTATGTCGTCGGAAGCTCTGACGAAATTCCGACGAATTGTTTTTTTTTTCCGACGAAATATTACCGACGACACTGTTCGTCAGAAATTCGTCAGAATATACCTATTCCAACGACATTCTGACGAATTCGTCCGTCGGTATCCCCTGTTTTCTTGTAGTGCAGCTTCTGTAATTTTCTGGGTTTCGTTGAACTTCTGAATCTTGTAATGCTTTTAGTTTTGTATAACAATCCTTTTACTGTTAAAAAATGGCATCATATAACATGTCACGTAGAATAAATATTATTTTTATATTAGTGTTTATGTTTTAATTGTATTGATATTTTTAAAAAATTAATATGTAACATTTACTTTTATTTATTTTTAAACATCACATACTCTCACACAATTATTAGATAGGTGCTAATTGTGAGTGTGTGTGTGTGTGTTTTATTATAACTACGTTACAGATCATTTTACCTAAGATAATTTCTCAAAAATGTTATATATATCAGGGGATACGAGGTATTATATAGTTAATACATAAATTAGTTTTTCAAACCACCAAAGCTTAAGTATTATTCCACACTTTTTTTTTGTTACTAATTCTACACATTTTCAAAATCGGCCGAATGTAACATTTAATGCACGTTGAACTTGGACCATGGACAAAAAGTTATGGTATATAGATTTAGAAGAAAACAAGAAAAACATATATAGTTGATGATAACATAACTAATATGACCCCAAAAAAAAAATATCCAAATCAATTTTGGTACCACTCATGACAAGTAAAAATACAAAATTATTAATACAAAATGATTTTAGAAAGAACATTCTTTAAAACACAAGTGATAAGAGCACAAAGAGGTATGTCAACCATTCAAACTGAAATACCTTAGGATAACATCCGACAAGCGCTTTGAAATAACAGGAGCATCATGAGCTGGTCTTCCAGTTATTAGTTAATAATATGATTCTAAATTTCATATATAACAAAAAGATACTTAGATTTAAACTCCATGTTTTAGAAAAAGGTATTTAAGTTTAGGCCTGGACATCCGGATCCTCGGTCGGTCTTATCGGATTCGATCTTATCGATTCGGTCTTTCAGGTCCTGAAAATTTAGACCCATATAGGTATCTATAATTTTTTTGGGTCGGTTCCGGGTTGGGTCTTGTCGGGTCCGGGTCGGTTTGGGTCTATAATTAAAATATCCAAAATTTTCGGATCCGGGTCGGACTCGGGTATTTAGGATCTAAAAAGAAAATAAAATACTCAAATTCCATCAAAATTTAGTCAAAATTTGGACCCAATAGGTACTTGTAAATTTTCGATTCGGTTTCGATCGGATATTTTCGATTCGGTTCGATCGGATATTTTCGATTCGGTTCCTTCGGATCGAGTCATTTCATAGAGAAATGGAAAGGAGAAATAGAGATTCGTAAGATGAAATCATGAAAAGGAGGAGAAATAGAGATTCAACTCGGATCGTGGCACGGAGAAGCAGGGATGATGATTTGGTTGCGACTTGCGAAAGAACAAGCAGAGAAGAAAAGAAACGGCGTGATTTGATTTTTAAGTTTTGATTTTTCCCCAAATACTGATTTAATAACCCTAGATATTTTTAAGATTTGGACGGCCCATGTCCATCTGGTTTTGTCCATTGGGCTTTGGGCGTATTTGGACATTGTTCATTTGACAAAATTATTTTGGACGGATTTGGATGTGTCCATATTAGTCCATATCAATTTGGACATGGGCCATCCATGGACAGTGTGTCCAGTTGACATCCCTAATAGGAGACATGAAGTCAGGATATTGATTGGGTGGACAAGGGACACTGCAACTTCTTATCTCCTTTTTCTCACTTTCACAGACTTAAATGCTTTGGCTTGACATTTTTTTTTGTTCAAAACTTTCGCTTGACATTTTATTTTTGTTTTTATTTACTTATCTAAGATTCATTCGGTTGGTGCTGGTTGGGTTCTTCTGAATGATTCAGTTCTACTGATTATACGCTCGGATATGTGGCATGTTCCTCGGATATTGAAGTGTACCCATTCGTTCATCAAATGCACCATATGGAATGCGCCATCTGGAATGGTCATCTGACAAAATGATTAATTAGAGTTAAAAACAAAATGTGCTGTGTTATTAAATTATACATCAATTTAAACAAAAGTGCAATTCTGAACTTGATACATTTGATAATACATAACGTAATTCATAAAATTGATAAAGTATGTTCCTAACTAAAGTAAAACAGATATATATACGCGATATCCTTATTACTGAATAGCATGATGTTTTACAAACTTAATCAGAAAACCAGATGGTGCCATTATATGATAAAAACATCGTTCCAGAAACTACTAATTAAGCTCCACCTAAGAATTAAAGCATTTATTTGAATTTCTGGAAAGGTCGAATGTTCCCACTAAGCATTACTTTTTAATTGTTGAGACATAGTTATTTTCTTTTTCTTTCTAAATTTGACGTTTTTAACACTAATATTTGAGGTTATATATATTACACCACTTTAATGATGACTACGGATGGAAAATATGTATACTAGGGCTAAGCTTTAATTATAAGACAACCTAAAGTAAGATTTCAAAAATGATTAGATACCCGATAAGATGCAGTCTACTAATAAAGCGAGAAAATTAGTAGAAGAAGATTGAGAAATCTATAAAGTACACGAAATATCCGTCTCTATTGACACGAAACTGTGATAAGTATTTTAAAATTAAATAGTTACAAGATTTTAACCCGCACTTTCGTGCGGATATTTTTTTCATTTTATAAATATATTTTATATTATTACAAATGTTTTAAATACATAATTTCCATTTTAGTATATATATTGTGTAACTCTATAATATTATTTTTATATTTTAATTCGGGATTATTAATATATAGTGATTTGTTTAATATATTTACTTTTTTATTAATTTTTATTATTTACTAATTTATTTTAGAATTAGGTACAATAAAACTTTGAAAAATTACACAACTAATTTTGAGTTTGGAGGATTACATGAATTTTAAATTATTTTGTTATTACATTAATACATTATTTTATAAAAATATTTGAATTTTGGTAATATTTTCTATTTGTTTCTTAATAGATTTTGTTATACATTATTTTCTATTTGATTTGTCATTAATATTTTAAATGAATTACTACAATTTCAATAACATTTTTTTAAATAGTGGATGAACTAAAGGTTGTTATATACGACTATAATCTTGTATATTCTATATTTTAAACAATATATTGTTGAGAGTTAAAAAAAATAGATGAGAATTTCAAAATTTCCTTTTGTTAATTTATCTATTTAATATATTTTCATATTTAAGTCATATAGCACTTATATTTTTATATAATATATAATATAATTATGAAATTTATAAAAAAATAGTATCTAATTTTTATTTTCTTGTTTTATAATAAAATTTTAGCTAAAATTGATTTATTACTAATTACGAAATTAATTAATGTGTTATTTTATAAACTATTTAAAATTTGAAGTAAGATTTTGTTAGATTTTTTCTCAATAGATTTTGTTATAATTAAAAAAAATTCAAATTTATAGTTGATTTATTATTAATGTAAATAATCAAATATATCATATCTACTAATTATTTAAGTGGTCCTACTATGACTTGTTAATGGTAGATAAAAACCAATCCCTAAATTAATAGATTAGATGATATTCTTAAGATACTGTTGAAATTTTAAATTAAAACTAAAAAGATGTACGTAATGAAAATTTCAGAAAATCGCAAGAACGAGATTTTAAAACCAAAATTAAAACATGCAACCACTGAACAAAAGTAAGTGGTCAAAATATTTATATGATGGGTTATAAGAATATCATTTAAAGAAAACTTTCTGGTATATGCTGTGAGAAATCACAATTATCCATTTCTAAAATATTCACAACTCATTGTGATTGTCGATGATCACTATCGGAAATATTCAAAAGCAACTTGTGAGCTGGAAGATTCTTTATTTGCAAATTCATTTGGTATCTCAAACTTGTAGCTCTTGACTTCCCTAAGATTATACTTATACATTCGAAGTTACTGTTACATATACTCACGTGAGGTAATCAATTCCTGCAATAAGTAGGACTGAAGATTCGAATATCCTAAGGAAACATCCTCATGACAAAGATTAAAAATCATATTTTAAATAAATAAAATTTGTTACTGGCCACAATAACCTGACTCATGATCAGTGATTCAGTGTCCTTTAAATCATATTTAAAATACAAATAATTAAATTAAATTAAAAGGATGATCCTTCATGGATACATCCCCACGACCCTACCTAATACATCCATCATCCATTGTGCAAACTTAATTGTAAAAAGAAAAAAGTAATAACTAAAGTTAAAATCCAGATTCGCCTATATACGGAGGCCCAATCACGTTGACGTTTGTACGGCGACCAACACGCAAGAAATCAAGATTTTTGGATCGCAAATTATGTTTTTTGGTTCTTCATCCACCCAACATCACAGATTATAATAATCTTTTGCTTTCGTTAAACACAAACAAACCTGCTATTTGTTCAGAGCATCTTGGACTTGTTTGTAAAAATTATTGGGACAATTAAATATAAAATATATACATATATATATATATATATAATCAAACAAATTAACAAATTGAAATTCCTAGGATTTAGCTAATATTTACACTAAGACTTTAGTTTGTTAACATGTGTGAACACATGGTCATGATAAAACGGTCAGACTGTGTGTGCGCCATGTGAACGTGTTGATAGTTTTTTGGTTTATCGACTTGCTAAATGAATTGTAACTTCATATTCAAGTTTGTTCGCTACATCGATCTAAATGCACATCCCAATCCATAACCGAATAAATTTACTAAATGCCAGAAACATTGATCTGATCACTGAAAAATTGGGACCTTTTCTAACTAGTATGTCTAATCAAGTAGGAGTGGAATTTGCCAAAATAACTCAAAACTTGATTTTAAATATAAAAGTATTTAAAATTCAATCAAATGCAAAAATAATTCAAAAAACTAGTGAAATTACAACAATTTTCTTATAACCAAACAAAAACATGTATTGAGTTTTACCATTATAATCCTCCGCGTATTTGTAAGTCTTCTTGTTCAATAGATCTTTAAAATAGTTTAAAATTTTTATAAAAATATTTTGATGGAGAAAAAAAATTAAAATCATGTGATAATAAACATTTCTAAATAATGTAAATTTAGTTTTACTGAAATTGAATTATTTTCAACATAGATGAGTGATTGTAGATTAAGTCATGATAGTCATTGGTTCATGATTTGGCAACATATGTTATAGTATTGTTTGTATTTTTAGGGTTGGATTTTGATTTTTTTTTTAATTTGACTTACATGTGTATAGTGACTATCTAATAACTTGACTTTAACACTTTTTAAGTTTCTTTTAAGTTTAAGAATTTTATTTTTTGCTTAGTTATTTGATTATAAGGTCTGGAAGACTTACAGAAGACTTTCCAAGAAGTCTCATGACATATCCCACCTAAATTTAAGTAGAATTTAGGGTTTTCGCCTAAATTTTAGTAGAATTTAGGATTTCCACGTAAATTTTAGAGGAATTTAGGTTTTCCGCCTAAATCGAAATCTTCTTGAAGTTTTTCATGAGAAATCTTCTCATGCATTAAATCTTAAAATTAATTAAAAAATATTTTGAAAGGAAAAAAATTGAAATCATATAACAACAGAAATTTCTAATAAGTTATGTAAATATAGTTTTACAAAAATTAAATTATTTTTAACATAGATGGGTGAATGTAGATTGAGTCATGATAGTCCTTGGTTTAGGATTTGGTAACATATGTTATAGTATTGTAGATATTTTTAGGGATAGAATTTGAAATATTATCTTTTTTTTCTTAATTTGACATGTATGTGTTTAACAACTATCTAATAACTTGATTTTAAATACTTTCTGAGTTTCTTATAAGTTTAAAGAAGTGTTTTTGCTTGTTTGATTATAAGGTATGGAAAACTCCCGATTTACCAAAAAGTCTTTCAAACCGAAACGGACTTTAATTTTAACCTACAAACTTTACATACCCAAAATTAAACCAAAATATATTTAGGATTTATGTAACTTAAGTCTTCTAACAAATAGTTCACTAGAAGATAGCTGGAAAAGTATTCTCGGGAAATAATAAATGTATGGTTTAGAAGATTTTCCTAAAAATCTTCTACTAGTTAAAGACTTCCCTGAAAGGTTTCTACTAAAAAAATTATTTTTAATCGAAAATATTTAACCTAATTGGTTTTATTTTATCTCTCTATATAAAGAAATTTACACATTCTCTCTTTTCTTATTTGATAAAACAAATTTATCAAACATCTATGTAATAATTTGCCCATCAAATGAAACAATTATCACACAAATACGATTTTCTCAGGCTTCGTGTGTAATGTGCATCAAACATACAATACATTTGATTAAATACTACTCTATATATTTTAATGTCCATATAAAAAATATCTTAAGCAAGAGTATAAATCTAACGATAATTTAAAGATCATGGGTAGAAAAAAATATATAATTGACTATTTAGAAAATAGATCATATATTTTTAAGAAATATATATCCGACTAAAAAAGCAAGTTCGGTGTATATGAAAACAAAACATGTAAATATTGTTTCAGCATGATAGCTTTAAAAAAAAAAACTTGTGTCGAAAAGATTCAAGGTAAGTAATTTGGGCTGTAGATGGTGAAGTATAAAAGAAAAAAAGACCAAAAAAAATACGAGCGAAGAGTCAGATCAAGCTGGGCATTTTTCCAGCACACTTTACCTCCATATATCAACTGGTTATTTTTGTCTGAGATGTTATTAATTTATAACATATAGCGAGGGTGATTGGTTGTGCTTTATCTCTCAACTTTAGCTTTATTTATTTTTAAAACACTAAATTTTACCAATTATGTTGTAGTTTTATTTTTGTTAGTCAAAGCTTACAACAAATCTCTATTAACTTGTACCAATCATGTTTTAGCTTTATTTTTAAAGCTACAGCAAAAAAACTAAATCAAAGTTTATTGTTATGTATTTTAGGCAAAACACCTACATCTTTATTTTATAAGCTGTAGAAACTGTAAAATGAAAAAAAAAAACTATCTATAAATATTTTAATTTAGTTCTGGGTGTTTTCAAAATTATTCAAATATTTTAAATAACATAAAATATTATTTACATATCACACTTTAAATGACAATAGACTTTGATAATTTATAAAATCATTAATATAAATTATTTTAGTTGATAAAAAATAATTATTTTATATATATATCATATATATTATTTTAAAATATCTACAGTATATAACTTACAGCTACAAATTTAGCTACAGTAAAAGTCTCCGCAATAAAATCTACAGTAACAATTTTACAGCTACAACCAACTTACCTACAACTAAATTTTTACAGCTAAATTTTTACGGCTACAGTCGAATCAATCATCACCAGTATCCCCTTTGTTGTTATGGGTATAAAGTTGGTTTTTAAAGAACAATTAGGGTATACAACGCAATCCCCTTTAAAACTATAATTCAAAAAAAACGTTCTCTAGAAATAAATAAATTTTGGACTACGTGGTCACACTTTGATGACGCGATACAGTGTGTATTATTGTATACAATTACCAATCCTGAACTCCAACTTTTTTTTTGTATCTTTTTTCTTCTTATTATTATGAATATATAAAAGACCAAACTAGAAGTGGCTTCAAATACTTATGATCTAAACACTGATAAAGGTATCTACGCAAGCGACTAAACAAGAGAAGTAGTGGTTGGATTTGACCCGGAATATCTTCAGAACTATTTTATTTATCCACGATCAAATACTATATTTTAGTTGTATAATGGGTATTTATATAGTTAACATTTTTGGGTTTGAATACAAAACCCTGTAAGATTAATCATTCGACATGCAAATGTTAGGTCAGGCGTAATCATCTGTCCTTGTTTCCGCATCGAAGATGTTATTATTTCTGCATGCCACAATGATATTGTTTGGTTATCTCAGCATGCCCCAATTTCTATTTTGTGATTGCAATGTACGATAAATATTATATATATATACGCCCTTGTTTCATAAAATATATAAAAGTAAAGTTATTCTTTTTACAAAAAGAGTAAAGTTATATTTTTTGACTAAAAATAACTTTACTTTATTTTGTAATAAAACAAATGACCCACTCACTGATTAAGTGGAAAATGTGGTGGTGTTTAGGAGTGTCCAAAGTTAGTTTAGCATGTCGATTGTTGCTTTGCCACTAAACGTTCAACGCTCTAATATACTTTTTCGGTTTTAATCAAAGCTCTAATATTTTTTATTTATTTATTTGTTTTTTTGAACGGCATCAAAGCTATAGTATTACATCCTTTAATTAGACACTGTCTTTTGGCTTCATCTACCAAACTCCATAGTATCATCCTCGTTCCTTCATACAATGGCGGACCCAGCATGTTTTTTACATGTGTCATAAGATTATCAGTGTCATTTATATATTGAAAAAGAAGATAAAACACCAAGAGAATATGAATCATGTTAAGGGTTACAGCCACATAAACTTTAACCAAACTTTAACCAAAGTATTACATTGTTTTAAGCATGAAAATCTAAATTTTATAATTTAACCTGGTTACACCTCTACAACTCAAGTAAGTCCGCCTCTACCTACATAGAAAGGACACCTCTACAACTCAAGTAGGTCCGCCTCTACCTACATAGAAAGGTTGAAAATGCAGAGTTTTCGAACTGCATTTGAAAAAGAGTGATAAAAAAAAACTCTAATTAGATTTAGAGTATCATAATCAGACTTGGAGGATCTTCTCGGAGAGCATGTCACTTGCAGAAAATTAAGTTATTCATCTACAAATATCAGAGGCATAAAACAATTGACAATGATGGTTAAGAGAGATATTCTACTTAAACATGTAATCGATAAAGATGCAAGAGCCATGGAGTTTGGTAGAGGCCAGATACATGCAAATGTATTGTCAGGTTACAGGATTGGCATCATGATTTTTAAAGATATAATGAAAAGAAGCTGTGAAGAGGAGTCTCATGCATTCAGTGGCGAAGCCAGAAACTTTTTGGACCGGGTCAAATTTTTTTTTTTTTTAACATAATTACTAAATTGTATAAGAAACTAGATTCTACGACCTTCATAATTTGAAACTTCTTTATTACAATTTTATTGACTACATCTTTAAATATTTGTTTCTATAAAAAATAGAAAATACTTATACCAACCAAATACCATATTGATCAAACAAAGAATGATTAGAGCGCTTTGATGTATTTTTTATGAATCTTGCCTTAAAATTATGACCACAAGATTGACAAAGTTCTCAAGTTAAATATCTGTGTTTTACCTTATCTCTTTTTCTTTTGATAAAAATTTAAACAATTTCATTAGGGTAAGGTCGAACTCCCCACCTCCTATACTCTTCGTAGGTAACATTCAACTTGAGTTATTGAACAAATTATAACCCTTGTCTCTTTGACTATGGTGATATTACAATTTTTTCACCAGGATCATCTAGATAAATTGGTCCATTATTTATCTAATTAATAAAAATTAGCCCATTTCTACATATGAAACTAGCTGTTAAAAATATTCAGTTTTTAACATAACCCCTAAATATTTTTATTTAATTCGACTCAATGAATCATAATCATCTTTAGTTTGATAAATAAATAATCAAAACACCAAAGTATAAAGTAAAAAAAAAAGGAACCCAACTTGAAATTAATCCAAAACATGCTTCTGAAACACGAGCTCTCGCGTTCGTAGAAGAGGAGTTTGTTTATTAATTTGTTTCTAATGTTCCTGAAATAATTTATTAATTTGTTTTTAATGTTCCTGGTATAAATTACTATACTATTTGGGCCTAATATAATTTGGTCTTAAAACTCATATATAATTAAGTTTAAGAGAAAAACGTATTATTGATTTCATGGTTTTTTGCAATAGTAAAAATTGAGATAAAAATTAATACAAATCCAAATTTTAACAAATAAATGATATAAATGAATTAGTTATATAATTTTGTCTTTAAATCTTAATGTTTTAATTATTTTTGTGGAGTTGTATTTTTTTTAATGGGGTCATATATAATTTTCTATTGGGGTCGATACATTTTTACTTAAGAAATACAAATATTTTTTAAAAAAGTAGTAGGGTCAGCTGACCCCACTCGTCCTTCCCCTCCGCCCCTGCATGCATATCACATATTATGGTTGATATGATACTTGTTTTAAGATTTTTAGTAGTGGGATAAGCTACTGGTGGATTCTGTTTGGCAGAATGATTGAACAGGGAAAATGTTCAAGGTTGGTCTGTTTAAACATGTTGGTGCAAAAAGTAATCTCAGATTATGCAGTGGTGTTACTAGTTGCTGAGATAGTTACAAGTATTGAATCAAAGATTTTCTGGTCTAGCGAAAAGGTGATTTGATTTGTGCAGTTGGTTCAAGCTACATGTTTGAGTGTTGTCTCACGACATGATTTACAATTTAATGATTACAAGGGAATGAAGTTTTGCAGAGGGATAAGTGGTTATTTCAGTCCCTGAGACATTCTTATGGTTTTGATAGAAATCATGGTGGAACTATGTAATTGAATAGCGAGTAAGTGGTATAGCTTATGGAGTCTTGTTGTGTTAATATGTATGATGTTTATTAAATTTGTTAATGGTTGCTGAGTTGTCTTCTCAGGTTTCCAGGTGTGGAAAGTATCAAAAGGAATATCGACGAAGACTTTGAGCTTAACACAGTTTTTGTGTTTAAGTTGGTGATACAACTTAACAGAACATGGAGTGCTGATAGCTCAACATGGTATGTGAATTTCACTTCTGGTTCTCATTAAAATTTTGCTGTCTGGTTCTCATTAAAGTTTGTTGCCTGGTTCATTGATGTTTGAGTAAGTACTTGAAAACTGGAATGTCAAGTTAGAGTTGGGTTCAAAAGGTTCTACGAGACAGATTCAGTGGAATTTTAATGTTCGAATCAACTTTTGAGATTTTGTGAAGATGATCATGTTAAGATGAAGTTCATCTAATGTCATAGGTTAAATTCCGAAGTAGGTTCAATTTGCTAAGTGAAGAAGAGGAAAAAGAAGCTTAGAAGGAAATTAAATCAAGATGGAGAATATTGATATATCTTGGCGATTCAATTTATGGTCAATATCGGTTTGAGGTAACCGATAATAGAGGAAACTGATTTATGTGAGTGAAGCATTAGACCAAAAAAGAAGAAAATAGCAAAAGCAAGCTTTCTTGTTGCTATAGAAGCTTTGTTATAACACAAGTGCTTTGGGTATAAATACTAGAACCCATAGCTTCTTTAATCAACTATTTAGTTGAATTATTTTGAGCTTCTTTTTCTCTCCCTTGTTGTACATGGAGTTATGAGGTTGAGAACTGTCGGTGTGATGGTGCACATAAAAAAAGTTGTACATGGAGTTCTGCGATTGAGATGTACTCATCTTTCTTACTGAATTGTCATGATTGATCTGGTTTTGGATGTAGACACCATCACACCGAATGGGTTGAACTGAGTTAACAAATTAAGTGAATCTTTTTATATCTTATTTCATGTTCAACACAAACAAAACGAGTGAGAGAGGTAGAGAGAGAGAGAACGAAATCAACACAGAGTGGAATGTGAGTGTTTTTGCGTGTAAAAGAAAATTATGAGATCCTATGGTTTCAGTAACATTATTCAAAAAAAAAGGAATCTTTGAACTCTTTAAATAATTAAAAGTTGATAAATATATTAAATGTTATACATATAAGAGTAAGGCTCAAGCCATTGAACTCTTTTAAGCATCATTTTCAATATCACAAAGAAGGAAAATATTTGTTAAGATTGAAAGGCAAAGAGTAAAACTCTTCACTTCTAGTATCTGATTTAAACGACAAGAAACGATCCCACCAAAGCACCCCTCTGTCTTTCCTCGTGGCACTATCTTTAGACGATAATGTTACATCAAGAAAGAATGCTAACATCCCGGCAACAAATGCTTCAGAAGAGAATGGAACATTGATCATATCATTGAACTGTGAAGAACAATAAGGAAAACAATCAGACCATATCATAAGCTAGAGGATTTCAGAAAATTAATAGTATGTTTGTTTGTTTGTTTTATTTACCCATCTTGCTTTTGTGTGAACTGGTCCATACTTTTTAATAGCTGTATACTCGTTGAAGTATTGTGGTATTGATAATCCCATGAAAACCGAGAAACCAAGAATGAATTTTGTTCTGAAGCTGTTTAGATTGCAGAACTGAAGTAAGCTTAGACCACCAGCACCTGAAATTATTATTCGAATCTTAAAAATACTTATTCACGGTTTCAAACTAAGAGAGACGTTTCAAGAAACATACCAACATATGCAAAGAACAGGCAATACAATGCTGCAAAGATGGGAGCTGGAATAGAAGCAAAGACAGCTCCAAATTTTCCAAGAATGGAGAAAAAGATCATGAAACCTGCTGAAATTTGAACAACTCTTCTGCTACCAACGCGTGTTAGCGCTAACAAACCAGCATTTTCTCTGTAAGTCCATCATAAAAGCCATTAGATTTTGCAGCAAAGACTGTTGTGGCGGACTTCATTTGGTTTTTATGAGGAATGTGGCTTACACTGATACAGATGCTCCATTTCCTGCTCCAAATAATCCACAGAGAAGAACTCCAACACCCTATATACATAAAATGCATATCATAAATACACAATCTCAGAGCAGTGGTGATAAAGCACATTTGAGGTCAATGTTTTACAATATTACCTGCCAACCAATTCCACGGCTGAGAACAGACGGTGGGGGAGGAGTTGCGCTTGCAAACCTTGATACAGCAATGTAAGTCCCTGTGGACTGTTTCAAAGAATCACAAGAGTAAGAACATGAGCACGCTCAATGAAATAAGTATGGAAAATTAAGACAAGTGTTTAGTGTTGTTGCATCCAAAAGGAAAGATGATTAGATGAATGCTAACCTCAACAAGTGAAACAAATGAAATAGCCATCATAGCAAAAGCTTCACCAGCATGAAATGTTGGAGGTCCCCATTGGAAAGGGTAAGGCACTCTTATCCTGGAACCATCAAGAGCAAATAAATATTATTAGGCACAATGCCACTAGAGAATGTTCAAAGATAAAGTAGATCATTTCATTACCATGGGGCGCCACTTATGATGCCAGAACGATCTGTTCTGCAACTTGTCTGAGTGTTGGTTCCTGCGTGCTTATAGGCGCCACCAACGGTGAGCAAATGCGCGTAAATCCAGACAATAACCACAGAAAAAATCACAGCAAATCGATAGAAAACATGTCTTTCTCCTCGCATTAGATGAGGAATGTACTGAAGAAAGAGGCCAAAAACAATGAATCTGGTTACCATCTGTTTAGAAATAACAAGAAGAGCATTGCACAGAGGTTAAACCTGTGAGAATATGAGTAGAAGGATGATCTCAGGCAATCCAATCTCAATGCATTTAGTTAGCTGCAAGAAAATAAGAAACTCAGTACTCAAGAAAATGTCATAAAAGCTAGTGAGAGATCAGTTAAAGCAATAACACACCAGAGGGAAGCCAAGCTCATAAAGTCCAAAACCGGCAAGTGCAATCAAAGGAACTGCAGAAAGAGGACTCAAGAGCCTAGAAGAAAGAGACAATAATCATCAAGAAGCATCACACAAGAGAATCTGCTGGTGGGTGTGAAGGATCATCTTAGCTAACCTAACTACATTGCGCCAGAGGCCGCTGAAGCCAACAACTATCTGAAGAAGCGAGGCGACGATAAGAGCACCTTGGATTCCACGCATGATCCTCTTAAATTTCTACAATGTTTTTAATCTAATCAGTGACTACAATATTACACCGAAAAAACAGATTTAAATTCTCAGACAAAACCTCTTGAGGATCCAAAATGTCGTTGTACCGAGCAGCCAAGATGATCGAAAGCGTGGTTGGTACATAAGAGTAAGAGGCTCCAATAACGGCAGGAAGACGAGTTCCAAAGAAGCTTTGTAATAAAGTGTTGAGTCCAGAAACAAATAGCAATGTCTGAATCATCTTTGCCTTCTCTTCCTAATACAAATGAATACACATCCAAAGACATCAAAAACAGAGCCTTTTCAACAATGTTCATGGGAACTGATTTGTCTGAGGGGAAAAGACTTACGTTTCCTCCACCCATTTGTGGAACTAAAGATGTTGGGATGAGTACCGTTGTCCCAAGCATCACCAAGTAGTGCTGAAACCCCAAAAGTATTGCCTCAGCTGATCCAAAAAGAAGAGTGATTCTTGATCAGTTAAATTACAGATGACACTTGCACAAATGATAAGGAGAGAAGGGGGTTTACGCCAAGGAGGAGGACTAGCGACGCAGTAAGAGACACAAGGAAGTTGATCTTTCACCGGATGTGGCTGAAGCTCATCCTGTTTTGGGGGCGGCGGCGCCTCTCCTCCTCCTCCTCCTTCAGCACCACCAGCCATTTTCTTTCACTTCTGATGAAAAACTCAAAAGCAACTCAGGAGAGAAAGAGATGTTGGAGCTGTTTACACCGAAAGTGCCGATAATGTTGATGTTGAAATGCTGGGAAAGTGAAAAAGAGTGAGAAAGTGAAAGAAGAATAAGAAGCTGAAGTGAGAACAGAGAAAGACATTTGTCGGGGAATTTACGTAACCGTCAATATATAAAGAAAGAAACGTCAAAAGAGTGGATTTTGCGCGTCTTCTTTAAGACTTTTGAAAAAAAAGAGAGAACCACTTGGAGAACACGGAACCCATGCAAAGCTTAAATGTGAAGAGGAAGAGGAAAAGAGACATTTAAAGTACTTTTAAATATTAAAAGATTTTAACACTAGAATCTAGGACATTGAGTGCCGATTAAGATATATATATCGTTGTCGTTTTTAATAAAATTTAATATTGTAAAATTGACCAATATTACTTACACAAAAAAAACATTAAGGCTCTCAGATCCTTTGAACTTTACAAAAAAAAAAAAAAAAAAAAAATTTCTTTAGAAAAACTGACAAATATTACTTATACAAATGAAGTTTTTTTCGACAAAGACATGTAATGCTTTCAGTTTAAGAATTGTTCAAAACGATTCTACCAAATTACGTACCGGAGTCGGCAGCTCTTAGTGTTTCGTCACTCGTCAGCCAGAGACAAGAGTCGCATTGGAAAGGTTTTGATTGCAAACATCAACGACCGGAACAAAATTTTTTCTTTAAGATTTACAGAAAATGTGGTGGGAGATTAGGCTTAATAACCAAAACAGTAAAGCAGAATTAAATATCTAACCAAAAATAAAATGTCTCTATTATTTGAAATATCTAACTAAAGGTTTGATCTCAGCTTCACATCAAAGATCGAAAATGTTCAGAGGAACAAATGATTCAACAGAAAAAAAAAAAGAAGAAAAGTCTTTAATTAAAATTTGAAAGATGATTTAAAGAATACATTTGCAAGCTTTTATATAATAGGCATTTTGTACAAATAAATGTTCTAGTCAGACCTAAAACCATAAAACTTATAAAGACAAGGAAATTTGACCAAAGACTTTGAATAGACTGAAAACATAAATGTCTTGTCTTGACTTGACTTGGTCGAGTGTCCTTTGATATGGTCTATGGACGACCTGAATGCTTCTGGACGAGTGACAGACGTGCTGGACAAACGGAAGGCTGTGCTGAGCGACTCGAGTACCTGCTGGACGAACAGTGGTGATTGGACGATGGGCCAAGACAGTTTAATTTGATATTTTTGGGTAAGTAGCACGGCGTTCTCGAAAGAGGATGAGACGGATGTTAAAATTTTCTTTTGACATACTGTACTTAAATGCTAGAAGATTTTCGCTAAATCTCCAAATCTAGAAAATATTTTAGAGATCCTAGGAGAAAAAAAAAAAAAAAAAAAAAAAACACTCATGAAGATATGCTTTGAACTTGGAGATCAAAACAGGGCCGTTGCCTCCAATCACCAAATCATTGACGTATACGAGACAGTACAGGACAACGCCATTACGAACATATGAGAACAAAAATAATCTGATGCACATGTTGGACCATGATTTGTTACTAAATTCCTCCCGCCAATAGACTTATTTAGTTAACGACTTGTCTGTGTGTACGGCCCCGTTTTGTCGTGAGGCCTAGTTCCGTATAATCGGCCTTGTTGGAGAAGGAGACTTACCTCGCACGAGTAAGTTATGTTGATGATGACTAGGTCAATGGTCATTTCTATATATCTCTCACGACGTAGGCATGAAAGAGTTCATTGTGATCTTCACATCTCTAAATAGAGGAAGTCAAAACTGATGTAAATGTTGGAGTAAGCTTGGAGTTAGCTTGAGAAAGAAGCAAACCTAATACTAATGGGATCAAGACCTTTAGAGATAAGGTTCAAGTTGTATTTAGGAGTTATCATAATATAAGAGATAATCATTAGTATTAGGATATATGTGATACTATATAAACCTATGTCGAGATCAAGAGCAAGGTGTGAGTTGTTGGTGTGAGTTTGAGAGCTTAAGTTTTGTGCAAGTTTCTTAAGCAATAAGAAGTGTCAAGTTCTTATTAATTATCGTGTTCATATCATCTTTGTTCAAGAACAATAATTGGTATCAGAGCCTAGGTCATGGGAGATCTAGTCGTGTCGAGTTCTAAACCTAAGGAAGGAGGGTCCTCAATCAAGTGTCCGACTCTTACTGCAACAAACTATGTAGTATGGGCCATGAGGATGAAGATTCTGCTCAAGGTGCATGAGGTTTGGGAGATCATAGAAACTGAAGAATTTGATAATAAGAAAAACAATATGGCGTTGGCACTATTGTTTCAGGCTATACCGGAGGCTCTCATACTTCAAGTTGGGGAGCTTGATACTGCTAAGAAAGTCTGGGAGGCGATAAAAACTCGCCATGTTGGAGCAGAAAGAGTTAAGGAAGCAAGACTGCAAACATTGATGGCTGACTTTGATCGTCTAGAGATGAAGGAAACAGAGACAATAGATGATTTTGCGGGAAAGCTTGCAGAGATATCATCAAAATCAGCATCTCTAGGAGAAGAGATAGAAGAATCTAAACTTGTTAAGAAGTTTCTCAAGAGCTTACCACGCAAAACATACATACATATAGTGGCTGCCCTTGAACAAGTTTTAGATCTAAAGTCTACAAGCTTTGAGGACATTGTTGGTCGCTTGAAGGCGTATGAAGAGAGAGTAACTGACAAGGAAGAAAAACAAGATGACCAAAGCAAGCTACTGTACGCAAATAATGAGACAAAAATGCAACAGAATCGAGATTATAATAGTGAATACAGAAGCAGAGGCAGAGGAGGACGTTCCTATTACAGGGGACGAGGCCGCGGAAGGTATAATGGAGGAACGTACAATGCTCCACGAGATGCTTCAAGAATTACATGTTTTCGGTGTGATAAGGTCGGTCACTATGTTATGCAGTGTCCGGACAGACTGTTGAAACTTCAAGAAGTGCAAGAGAACGAGCAACATGAGACACAAGAAGCAGACGAACTCATGATGCATGAGGTCGTTTACCTGAATGAGGGAAAAGTTGTGCCAAGCAACTATGAAGTAAATAACAGCGAGGATAACATTTGGTATCTCGACAACGGGGCGAGCAACCACATGAGTGGAGATAAACGTTATTTCTCGTACATTGACGACTCCATCACGGGAAAAGTGCGTTTTGGCGATGATTCCCGCATTGATATTAAAGGAAAAGGTACGATTGAGTTTACAGACAGGAATGGTGAAGCGAGAAAGATCACAGATGTCTATTTCATTCCAGACCTGAAAAGCAACATTATCAGTCTCGGTCAGGCAACAGAGTCCGGGTGTGATATAAGAATGAAAGGAGAAGACCTTACAATGCATGATCGCGATGGGAAGCTGATTGTTAGAGCAACAAGATCAAAGAACAGATTGTATAAAGTACGGATGGGATTAAAGGAGATGCTGTGCTATCTCTCCACCAAGACGAGTGATGCAAGTAGATGGCATGCAAGGCTTGGACACATAAATCATGACACTATGAGGTCCATGATCAAGCGAGAATTAGTCACTGGTATACCAAACATCGAAGTTGAAGCAAATGTGTGTGGGTCGTGTCTACTTGGAAAACAAGCAAGGCATGCATTTCCTAAAGCAACGAATTACAGAGCTTCCAGTGCACTTGAACTTGTACATGGGGACTTGTGCGGTCCAATTACGCCTAGTACGAGTGGAGGAAACCGATATATACTTGTTCTCATCGACGACTTCTCTAGATATATGTGGACTGCGTTGCTAAAAGAGAAAAGTGATGTGTATAGCAGATTTAAAAACTTCAAGACGATGGTGGAGCATGAGACAAAGAGGCGGATTCAAACCTTCAGGACAGATAGAGGAGGTGAATTCACCTCACATGAGTTCAATACGTACTGCAATGAAGAAGGAATTAAAAGACATCTAACAGCTCCTTATAGCCCTCAGCAGAACGGAGTTGTTGAGCGACGAAATCGCACCCTAATGGAGATGACACGGAGTATAATGAAGCACATGTTGGTGCCTAACTATTTGTGGGGTGAAGCAGTAAGACATTCCACCTACCTCTTGAATCGAGTTGCAACAAGAGTGATACGAGATCGGACTCCTTATGAAGCTCTTCGAGAATATAAGCCCAATGTTAGTCACTTGAAGATATTTGGCTGCATAGGGTACGCAAAGATGGAAGGAAGATTGCTGAAGAAATTAGATGACAGGTCACGTATGCTCGTCCATCTTGGAACAGAACCAGGCTCCAAGGCATACCGAATGATGGATCCAAAAACACAGAAGGTGGTCGTGAGCAGAGATGTAGTGTTTGACGAAACAAAGGGCTGGAACTGGAGCTCAAACACGACTGATCATAGTGAATCTGGAAACTTCAAGATCACTATTGGAGCTTTCGGTAATCATGGCATACAAGAGACAGAGTCGGACGCAATCAAAACAGAGCAAAGTGCTACAGATGAAGAAGCTACAATCCAGGCCGAAGATAATGCTGAAAGTGAAGAGGACCTCACTGAAACCGATGATCAAAATCAAGAAGGTCCAAGAAGATCAACAAGAGTGACTACCAAGCCTAAGTATCTAGAAGACTATATGTTGTTTCTCTGCGAAGAAGAGGGTGAGCGATTACTTATGTGCCTTAATAGTGAACCTGCAAACTTTGAGGAAGCTAAAAGACATAAGGAATGGTTACGGGCGTGTGAAGCAGAGATCGACTCTATTACAAAGCTTGATTCATGGGAACTTGTGGATCTTCCTCCAGGAGCAAAAGCGATAGGTTTGAAGTGGGTTTTTAAGATTAAAAGGAACTCCGACGGAAGCATAAATAAGTACAAGTCGAGGCTTGTTGCAAAAGGTTATGTCCAGAGATATGGGATAGATTACGAAGAAGTTTTCGCTCATGTGGCTAGGATCGAAACCATAAGATTATTGATCAATCTAGCTGCTACCAGTGGTTGGGAAATACATCATCTTGATGTAAAAACTGCTTTCTTGCACGGAGACTTAAAGGAGACAGTCTATGTCATGCAACCAGAAGGTTTCGAAATAAAAGGTAGTGAGCACAAGGTTTATAGACTCAAGAAAGCCTTGTACGGCTTGAAGCAAGCACCCCGTGCTTGGAATGATAAACTAAACAAGATTTTGATTGGCTTCGGGTTCGCAAGATGTCTCAAAGAACCGTCCGTTTATAGAAAAACAACAGGAGGAAAATTGGTGGTCGTGGCGGTGTATGTTGACGATCTCTTCGTGACTGGAACGTGTCTGAAGGCGATTGCTGAGTTTAAAGGGGAGATGGCAAGTAAGTTTGAGATGAGTGACCTTGGGAAATTATCATATTATCTTGGGATTGAGGTAACGCAAAACAGAGAAAGAATAACTCTGAACCAGAGTCGCTATGCGTTGAAAATTTTAGAAGAAGCAGGCATGAAAGAGTGTAATCCTGTGCACATTCCCATGGAGGCAGGTCTTCAACTGGCAAAGTCAGAAAAGGAAGAAGAGATAGATGCAACGGGATACAGGAAAATCATTGGTTGTTTTCGATACCTTTTACATACGAGACCTGATCTATCGTATTGTGTAGGTGTTTTGAGCAGATATATGGCAAACCCGAGAACATCACATGGTATTGCAATCAAGCAATGTCTAAGGTATCTGAAAGGAACTACATCGTATGGTATTACTTTCGAGAGATCAGGAACAAATGCAATGAGATTGGTGGGTTATAGTGACTCTAGTCATAATGTGGATCCAGATGACGGCAGAAGCACAACGGGGCACATTTTCTATCTAGGAAACAGTCCCATTACATGGTGCTCTATGAAACAAGATACTGTTGCATTGTCCTCCTGTGAAGCTGAATTTATGGCAGGCACTGAGGCAGCACGACAAGCCATTTGGCTTCAAGACCTGCTTCAAGAGATAGTTGGAACATCACGAGAGAAGACCATCATACGTATTGACAATAGATCAGCAATAGCTCTTACAAGAAACCCGGTGTTTCACGGACGGAGCAAGCACATTCATACAAGATTTCATTTTATAAGAGAGTGTGTTGAGAAAGGGTTAATGGAGGTTGAACACGTACCTGGAAGCAAGCAGAAGGCGGATATACTAACCAAAGCTCTCGGAAGGATCAAATACAGAGAGATGCGAGAACTGATAGGCGTGCATGATGTGGGAAACAACAACTCCAAGCTTAAAGGGGAGACTGTTGGAGTAAGCTTGGAGTTAGCTTGAGAAAGAAGCAAACCTAATACTAATGGGATCAAGACCTTTAGAGATAAGGTTCAAGTTGTATTTAGGAGTTATCATAATATAAGAGATAATCATTAGTATTAGGATATATGTGATACTATATAAACCTATGTCGAGATCAAGGGCAAGGTGTGAGTTGTTGGTGTGAGTTTGAGAGCTTAAGTTTTGTGCAAGTTTCTTAAGCAATAAGAAGTGTCAAGTTCTTATTAATTATCGTGTTCATATCATCTTTGTTCAAGAACAATAGTAAAGGGCACGTGCAACAACTCACCCAAAGAGAGACATCCTCTTATAAAAAGCTAACGAGTTTGGACACAAGATATTCTATCACAATGTTGAACTTGTTAGCTATTTGAACCCAAACAGACGTTCAAAACCGATGAGATTGACCTCTAAGCATGAGGCAGTATGAGAAAACTGATGAGAAATGTAAGCTTTAGTATGATATTGCAGGGGAACCGGGATAGTAATATGCTCCAAACTCAGCGGTTGGATGATGTGGATAAAGCTGAAAAATGTAAGCTTGAATATGAGACAGTTATATGCTCCAAACTCATTTTATGGTTTCAAGTTTGAATAGGGTATTAAGCAAAAAAAGGTTTGAATAGGGTATTAATGGATGTGCATGACTGAGTAAGATGTTATGTAAGAGCTTCATTAATCTGCTCTTTGATTTTCTTCAGTGAAAGTCTGATATGTATTTAGGGTCTGAATTGAAACGCAGATGTTGCGGTTGCGGGAGTTTGTGGACATGGATAACTCTGGTTTCTAGCGTTATTAAGCGATTCATATGATTGGTATAGCGATTAGAAATTTTTGCGTTTGCGTTGCGGAACATTTGTGATTGGTTGATTATGAAATACTATAGCGGTTTAATAGTAAATTATCAATATTAACACATTTAACATTATAAAAATATCAAAAATATACTATTATGCTAAAATATACTAAACATTAATATAATATAATTAATAACAATATTACATTTATTTTTTTTTTTTTAGTTTAAATGAAATTTATAATTTCAATAAAATTTATTTTGAAGATTTATATTAGACGCTTTAAAAATATTTTATTTCATTTATATATGTATATATTTTTATATATGTATATTTCTATATGTGTATATATTATGTTTAAAAATTATATTGAATAGTTTTGCTTTAAGGTTTTACAAAATAAAAATTAGACTGTTGGTGAATTTAAATTTTTAAAAATATATATATATATTTTATGAGGTTTAAAAATCCACCAGAATCAAAACGCTAGCGAAAACTAGCTTTTGATTTTATGAGGTTTGGAGCGGTTTGAGGCGATTTGTTTTTTTGTGTGATCGTTGCAAAATGCCAATAACCACTACCAACCGCAAAAGCTGCATTTGAGAGTGGTAGCGAGAAAACCAGTCATACCTTTAATGGGCAAATTTTAATCTTTCATATTCTTAATGAATTTAATATACTCTTAACTATTTGCATACTCTTAAATAGATAATCAATATCGTAACTACCCTCACTATCCCAACTAATAAGATTCATTTTCTCTCATACTCTTCTTCTTCTCCCTTTCATAATGAAACCCAAATTCATCATCCATCAAATTCAGTTCAACATTATCCATATTAATCCATTCTTGTTCATAATTTATTAATTGAACACTGAAAACTATGTGTTGTTAATCTATTAAACTATATTGGTAAAATTGTATAATTAGGCAAAAAATTTGGTTAAACTGTATAACTTGATAACTAAGTGATCTCAATACTTCAAAAATACTACAAAATTATTTAACAAACAATTTTAATTGTGTAGTTCTGATTAAGAGTATTTGAAAACAATATGCATTTTCATGATGAAAAGGAACAGAGGAATATCTAAAATTTATGTAGTATAATTCTGGGCTTCTTAATTTTTTAAATTTTTAAACTGCTTATTGTAATATCCTTATTTGTGGTATAAATAAAAGACTTAATATAATTAATTTAGCTATCAATGTAGCTAAAGTGTACTTGTCTTTTCAGCATACATCTAGAGAGAATTTTAAAGTTAAGCGTGTTTGAGCAGCATTAATCAAATGATAGTGACTTATCAGAAATGATTTACGATATCGTATGAGTGAAGCCAAAGCATGTGGAAAGATCATATAGTGAGTAAACAAAACTTTTGATTTCCTTAAAAATTAATGCACAACCCGTCGCACGGGATGGGACTCACAACCGAGTGGTCGTGAGAGGCCCATTAGCCATGGACAGTTGGAAAGTTACAAGAGGTATCATAGCCAATGTATCACCCCGGGTTTGTGGTAGTAGATTAGGTGTAAACGGCTTATAAGAATTTATTTGGCTACTTGTGACGCAAAGTGCATTTACCTTTTTGTTTAACTATCCAGAGAGAAATCCAGAGTTAAGCGTGTTTGAGCCGGAGAAATCAATGAATGGATGACTTATTCGAAAACTAGTGCAAGCTGATCAGTATTGTGTGAGTAAGGACAAAGCACGGGGAATGGTCACTTCGTGTTTGCAGGGTCAATATATCAAGTCTACCAAGCCTTTCTGATAACTCATCGGACGTCGAATGAAGGTGAGGCTCACGTGTCAAGAGTGGATGTGGGGTCTCAAGAACATTGGCAGGTCGGAGCGTTACAGTTAGTATCAGAGCCAAAACCTGATGAGAGTGTGGAGTTGTGTGGACTCACACCATCACCATCAGGGGTGACAAATCCGATGTGCAACGAGAACATTGCACTCTGTTCGTAGGGGTGAATGTACCATCTCAGATTTATGGTAGTATATTAGGTGGAAAGGGATTATAGGAATTGGTTTGGATACCTATGATACAAAGTGAGCTAACCTTTTCAGTTAACCATCCGGAGAGAACTCCAGAGTTAGGCGTGCTCGAGATGGAGAAATCAATGGATGGGTGACCTATCGAAAAACTAGTGTAAACTATTCAATTCTGGTACCATGTGAATTAGGACAAAGCACGGGGAGCGGTCACGTAGTATTTGCAAAGTCAGTACATTAAATCTACCAAGTCTTTCCGATAACACAGCGGACGTCGAATGAGGGTGAGGCTCATAGGCCGAGAGTGGATGTGGGGGCTCATGAACATTGGCGGTTCGAGACATTACAACCAAATCCATATGAGTGTGGAGTCAGGGCTTACAATACCATGGGTGACGATCTTGCGGTGCAACAAGGATGTTGCATTTTGTGAGAGGGATAAATTGTAACATTTCGATTTGTGGTATATGTGAAAGATTTAATAGAATTGATTTCATTATCTATGTCTCTAAAGTGCACTTATTTTTGTAGACATACATATAGAGAGAATTTTAGAGTTAAGTGTAATTGAACTTGAATACTCAAAGAATGGATGATCTATTAGGAAGTGATTTGTGATATTATGTAAATGAAGTCAAAATACGAAGAAAAATTATGTGGTGATTGTAGGGTCAGGAAATAAAACTTTCGAACCTTCTAAAAATTAACGCAGCCCCTATCATATGAACTGAAATCCATGGATCGAGTAAACGAACATAGAAGGCTTATTAACCGTGAATAGTCGGAACATTACACATAAAAATCTTAATGTGTGTGTTTCTCTAATATCAACAGATAACGATAACCTACGTTCCTATAATATACTCTTCTATATTATAATGTTTTCCATTATATCTGGATCAAAAATATTAAAAATATGGGATAATATGAGAGAATGGGTGGAGCAGAGATTCCACGCCCTAAATGAAGGAAAGGGATGGGGCAGTCCTTATTTCAGTGTACTTATTATCTTAGACCACAATATAATTTAAAGTTAATGGATTAAATGCATACAAAATATACACCGTCTGTGTTTCAAAAAAAAAAAAAAATATACACCGTCCATGATTTTTTTTTTTGAAGTCCTTCCCAGAAAATATTTCCATGCAAGTCTTTTGGAAAAAAAAAATTAGAGAATTGTGAGATCATCCCATCTTTTTATTTATCGCACAAACGTACAAAATCTACTCCATACACGAGAGATTGGGGGGGAGAGAAGACGATATTAACTGGAGAATAAATATAACATATATTCATCATACAACCGTAAAAGATTCATATATGTTAGTTTTAGAATTAACTAATTGCCTGGACTCTAATAAAGATTTAACAAAAAGAAAAAGAATGTAGAAATCCCTTCAGTTTAGTTGTTTGTTCAGATGAATAACTAATGTTGTATACCAAAAAAATATGGAATTTGATTCGCATTTGCAGATTAATGATAGCAAATTTACATTAATTTCATGTTCACTATGGTGTAAGTAAATTCGTTCACAGTGATTCTACATGTCAAGAATACAATTATTGAGCCACTGTGACTATGATAAACACAAATTATATGTCATGGATCTTGGTCGAAAAGAGTACAATTATCCAATAAAAAGTTATTGTTGAATCTGAATTTAGTCGGACCTAATAAACATAGACAAAAGGACTCATTGGCGTTTGTATTGATTGGTGAAAGAGTAAAGGTTACAACAGTGTGAAACAAAAGGAGAAACAAACTGGAACTCAGTGGAATTAGTCGGAAAAGTACAAGTCGGCGAAAAAAATGTGTAAAATCTTAATTTCTAGCTGTCAGTTTTTTCTATGTGTTCAAGTCCGGATCTTTCCTTGGTCGCTTATGTCCTCTTTTTATAGGTAGACATCCTCTTATGTTCGCCGAAAATCGATTTGACCTAATAAAACGGAGTAGGCCTTAATGGACCGAGCAACTAGGCTGATCGTTCGGCTGTTGAGTTGAGCTCTCGTGCCAAGCTCGTGGCGTCGAGTTAGGTTATGTTGTTAAGCTGAGCTGATAGCGCCAAGCAACTCTAAGGTGAGCCGACTTAGTGGACCGAGTTTCTTAGTTGATAGGCCTTGTAGAAATATGTAATCTATCTCTTACCTTATTCATATAATTTACAATAAAATAAAATTATGTGTATTTTGTAGACCATAGACTGATATTTTCTTTTAATTTAAATTTGTTTTGACACTTGAGATTCTTAGCAGATCTTCTTTAACCACCATAACAACCATGAGAAGCGTTAAATAGAGGATTTGAAAAGTGATGAATCAGTTGCAAAGATGGGAATCTCAACTTCAAGAGAATTCTAAGATATATCAAATGAACTTACTTGATCACATGTGAATTAGAAGTCAGTAATAAAATACGGGTGGTTTCCTGATGGCCAAATGACAAAGAGGTTATTTAAGTGATCATCTGGCATGATCAGGGACGGGATCAAAAGATTAATTAACATCGACAAGAAAGGATGACTTGGCAGCCAAAAAAAAACTAAGATCAAATGGTTGAACTGATCTTAGACCGATTAGCTGAACCAGTAAGGCGGGTTGAACCAACAAGATGGTATTAATCAACTTAGCGAGCTAGATAAACTAGGTGAATTTGAATAATGTTGATTATTCAGAGTATGGAATAGATCATTTTTTTTACTTTAGATAAACTACTCCAAATTAATTTATCAAAATGACGCAGTCTTTTCACCTTAGAAATTTCATTTTGATAAGATTATCTAGGTTTGTTTTGAATCTCTAGCTTGTATTTTAAATGTAAAACTATATCACTTACTTTAATTGGCTACACTTCAGCACAAAAATATTATTTTGTAAATTCTTTTATTTTGGACGCGAATAGTCAAAAATAGGTCAAATTAATTTAAATATATAATTGACTTAAAAGGTGAAAACCCAAAAAAAACAAACAAATTATTTACCAAAAAATGGTGGACTCACCATTCAAACTCTCATATAACTCTAATTTCTTTGTCTTTTTGAACTTATGTAACTTGAATTTCGATGTGCTTATCATTGGTTGCAAAAAGTGAGTGTAAATTACATACTCTGATAGTCATTTGTATATACGTATATCCTTGTGTGTCACTATTGAAAAGTTTTATTGCACTCAAGTGCTTACCTCATCTCGTACAGAGCTTGTCCTTGTTGCTGCTATGGCATCTTACCGTGTCGGAAATATTACAATTGTTTCTTAAAACAAGAAATAATACACACAAGTCAGCATAATAATTATAGGAGGCAGCAGAATATTTTAGAAGACAGCTATATAAAATAGTAGAAAATAGTTTGTTCTTCTAAAACTAGCATAACAAGTTTAAGTTTTATAGTACAACTTATTGTGTAAAATTAGGTGTTTATCCTGAATTAATTGCTAGCAAAGTTAATACTTTATTGGGGGTTTTCATTCCAAATTAAGATTTAAGTTTCCCTATTAAAATTAATTAAATTTATTCTAGTAATAAAATAGTTTAGATGATCGATATTTTTAGAACTATTTTGTACTATTTGCCACAGTTTCTGTAATTAAAGTTATAAGATTATCTCTTGTTCTTAAAACATGAAATTTAACATAGAAGTATATAATTAGGTGGTGATACTATATCACACTACCATGATGTGTATGTGCAATAACGATATCTATGCTGTTGCGCAATAACGATAGCTCACGTTTTCAGAAATTATTTTATTTTGGTTGCCCAGGAATTTTAATTTTTGCAACATAATGTTGCACAAGAATTCTAATGTTTGCAACATTATGTTGCACACGAATAAATGTTAGGTCGAGATGAATGTAATTATGGAAAACAACATTATGTTGCTAAATGTGTTCCAAGCAACACAATAATTAATTTTGTATCCAAACATTATAAAACACTAGGTTTTACTTATTAATAAAATTTTATTTATCTTATTTTAAATTATTTGATTTAATTATTTGATAAATCAAATAATTGGCTAAAACAGACAAATAATTTAAGAAAAATTCAAAATAAGTATAACTATTTTTGCGGATTTAGATACTACAAAATAATTTCATTTAATAAAGAAATTATTTAAATTGATTTATTTTCATAAATAAAAATTATATATATTTGAACTTAATAAAACTTTGATATTATATTGTTTTATTCTCAAGAGTTATAATTACATATGTGAGAATATACTTGGTTTAAATTGACATCAAATAAGTTTTATACAAGTAAGATGTTAGAGTAAAAATTATTATCAAATAAAATTTATAATTAAAAATTATCAAAGAAGTATATATCACATAATTAATTAAAGAAATTACAAGAATTTTATTAAAAATACATAACTAAACGGGTTAACATAATTTAAAAATAACAAATCTCTTATAGAATTTCATATTTAAATTAAATAAAATAATAAAATTATATAGTTTTCAAATACACTAAAATAAAAAGAAATTAAACTTATCAAAAGTTAAAACATATTTATTTTGAAAAATATATTTTTTTCAAAAAATATTCATACGCTTTAAAAACGTGGATCAAAATCTAGTGTATCTTTACATATGAATCTACTTTTTTTCATACGCTGCAGCACTTGAATTCACTTCGAATCTACTTTAAATACTGTATATTGCAAATTTACAACTTATAGAGAGAGAGAGATGTATGATACATTCAGAAAATATGCATACATATTATATTAAAACTAGAATATAATGCTTATGATGAAAATACAAAATATTGGTTCCCAGGGGAAGAAGCCAAGAGAGACTTAATTAGAAGAAATTTCAATGTGTCTTTCATAAAAAAAAAATCCAAAGCATAATATCTAGAAAATCTAAGAGGTGCGGACAAATTTCCAGACCTATGAACATTAAAGACTATGCATGTGAAATTTTCATATTGGTTTCTCATGAACTAATAAAAATTATTTTTGTTTTTTATACAAAATGGCTCTTCTTCTCAAACTCAAAATGAAGAGTATATTTATATGTAAGTCTATATATTATATTTATATGTAAGTCCATCTATATTTTACATACACTTATATTTTTCTTGCTAGATACCAGTTTCAGTGACATAATATATAATGATCTCCCCAAAAATTATGAGAACTAGAACCAATATTTGTATATATAATTAGAGACTTGGTTAGTTGAAAATAAGAGGAGAGAAAGTAGGAAGAATGGTCAAAGACAAGAGCATAATGGTCTGCCCAAAACAATTTCTTGGTGTCAGCCTCAGAGCTGAATTAAAAGCACTGAAATCTCCTTTTAGTCATCATGTCCTTTTCCTCCAATCTATTTTTATTTTATATATTATTCTAACATCTTCCTCATTTTTATTAATTAGTAATATCCGTGTAGAGAGGGATGTATGATACATTAAATGAAGCATCTATTATTATTTCTACTTCTAGTCCTAGACCTAGCTACGTGGGCACACAACCTTCGTACTAATATACACTGTTTTTCTGTTTCTTTTTGTTTCAATTCATGGAGGGACAATGTTCTAAATCTAGCTTAGTTGTTAATGTGAATTGTTTATAAAAAATCAAAATCTGCATGGAAGGAGTAGAAACAATTATCTTCAAAAAAAGTAGAAACAATTATCTTCAGATCTTTATATATTGAGAATATTTTAGTAAACAGCTTTTATTTAAAAACATGTATTTGCAAATTAATATAACTATGATGTTCTTTCCACGCGGTATCCTTCAGGTATGTGAAGCGTAATTAAAATATCTGATGATGCATACCATCCAAAATTTAAAATAGCTTAATAACTTGAGCTTGTAATCCGAGTGCAGACACCTAGTTGATGGAGCAATTGAGCCGATGTGTTTGGCCAATTCCAGTCTGTTAAACACAATCAAAAGAATGCAGAATTTACTTTTAACCAAGTCGCTTTGGTCTAATAGTAAAAAAAATTCCACTGAAACTTTTGTTTTGGTTTTAAACAGCATTGGCTATTTAGCCATGCCCTTAACAATAGGGTTTTGTATACCCGAATGTAAGGCCTCGTGAAATTAGTTTTTGGATCTAAACAGCGTTTGCGATTCCACGGTTATTAGAAGAAAAAAAACATGTGAAATTTTTTATCTAGTGAATGTCTGGATAAAAAAGAAATGAAGATAATTAGTTATTAGATTAAAATGAGTAAAAATAGAAATCGAATACTGTAACAGTTATACAAAACAACACAGTTACTTTTCAAACATATTTTTAGAAATGATAAATAATAGATTCACCATGTTAAAAATTGGAAAACAATATTATTATTTAATTATCGTTATTGATTTTCCCATCAGCTTTCATTCACCGACATCGACGAAACTGAACTTGAATTTGAAATTCACATCATTTAGACCTATAGTGAGAAACTGATGTTGCAGATGATACAATAGTAAAAATCAATTTGTAGCTTTGACCAACAGAAGAATAATCATTGAACTATACTTAAATATTAATTATCTATTCTTAAGTAGCTGTAAGAATGAGTGTATATAGTTTTCGAATATATGTCTTGGTATCACTGTCCAGAAACGAATCATTTAATTCGCCAAAACTATCGTAGGGATCATGTGACGTAGGGCTAGGCAAATATCCGTAAATTTTTTTGATTATATTTGTTATCAAGTTTTGATTCAAACAGAAAAATTTAAATATCTATAACTCTTCGAATCAAAGAAAATACTAATATGAAATATCCATAAGAAAGAAAGAAAATCACAAATATTAATATTTTAAAAACAAATAAACAAAAAAATATATGTGTATATATTATATTATGTGTAATTTTATAATGTTTTGTTTATTATTTTAGTTATCATAGTTTTAAACTTTCTATTTTTATAATGAAATATTGTTGTTTTATATTATTATTGTTTTTAAAAATATATATATATTATTTGTATGAATCGAATTGGATATCCAGTAAAAAATATTAAAAAATTTGGACATCGAATATCCAAATAGCTACAGATCAAATCGGATCATATATTGATTATTCAGACAAAATAGATCGGAGTAAAGATACTCTAAAGACCTGGATATTCAATTTGTGCCCACGCATAATGGGAGGTTTGAAGTTGTAGCTCTACCCCCAAAACTGTAGGGTCCGTTAAATGTAATATTCACAAACGTAACATCTCCATATGTAGATAGATGTCTTGTTATAATCCTAGAAGTGTTACATGTAATGATTTCGATTTTGATTTGACTTGAATATATCATGGATTTTCTGATTTTGGTGTGTGGTATATCAGTATATATAATTTCTTAATTATCTCCTGAGTATCATCAATGAGATTTTGATTCCTAAGGCCATCGCATGTGCATAATTTCAGACACCCATGCATGTATGTTTTGAGTTTTTGTGCAAGTAAAAAAAGTTTGACAAGAAAAAAATGTTGCATTGCATCTACTTGAAATTGGAATATGGTTGGATGGATGAGCGATGAAATCATTTTTCTTTTCTTTTTTTTTTCATGGCTTAGTTAACGTACACGCTAATCATTTGTTGCATTTAAAATCAATGATATGCTATAATATATATTGATCACACTATTGTAGAAACTAAAAAGTAATGGTTTCTCACTTACATATATGTAAATATTTGGATTTTTTTTGGACGACATGTAAATATATGGATAAACAATAAATTAGTGTACAAAAGAATCAAAAAGAGACGTACAGTTTCCGTTAGCCCACTGAGCTGAAAATAAGTGAAACGAAGAGACCCCAAACTTTATTTCATAGGATTTAAAATTAAATCAGTTTGACAGTTTTTTGTCAGAAGAACACTTATCAATGAAAGTAAACATTAACTTACATATGATTTACAGGTAAATAGACAGTTTCTCATTTTGCGTAAGACCCAATAATGATGAATATGTGACTTCTACATTTTTGTGAGAATTAATGGTATCATAGTCATGTACCTTACAGAAATTGATATACTTGGTATATTATCTGTTCCGGACTAACGGTAGATTTTGTATATATTCAACCTATAAGGTTTTGGCAGCTTACATGCTGGTGATCAAATTGTTTATGCATGTACCAATCCAAAAAAAAAATCTGATGTAGTTTGATTTTGGATGGATAAAGAATATATGACGATCGACGAAATGGGTTTTATGTATCAAATGGTACCCAGTACATGGACACACATGAATATGGAAACTATTCTTGGTTATACTATTTCAGCTTTACTCACTAGAAAAAACCTCAATGTCTACTGCGCAACCACTGTATGTTAGAAATCCAGCCTTCGTTTTTCTTTTAGTGGGTAAGTTACATAAGAAAAGTTGAAAGTGGCCATTTTTATTGTACTATTTCATAATCTTAAATCAAGTAGTATATATACAAATATACTCAAATAGTTTGCATACATATATACACGACTTACGTTTTGACATAATTATTAAATTTATATATTAATATGTATGCAATAACAAACACCTAATTTATTATTTACCTAGAACTAGTAAAATTGAGTTTAAGATTGTACATTATAAAGTCTTGGTCTGCTTGTAATTGTATTTATGCCCATTTGGGAAGTTTAAATAAAATATAATATTAAAATATATAAATACTAAATGGGAATATGAGTGTTACTTAAATAAATTTTAATGTGTAAACATTTTTACAATTCTTATTTATAATACAGATGGTGTAGATGTTTTTTGTTTGGTTAAAGGGTAGAACACAGGGAGTATTTACCCTACATTCACGGTGATGGGAATCTGGACATGTACTGCAAAAGAAACCATTAAAAATGAACTGCAACTCTAATGGTATCAGGTCTGAATACAGTTTTACAAGCATCAGAATATTATGTGACTTTTTTTTGGGCTAAATGCTAAAAAAAGGTAAAGAAAACAAGAATAAGATGACGTTTGGTAAATGGCTAAACACGACCAGAAAACCAACTGGGTAAATAATTTAATTTCTTACCTCCATCCAAACTTTAATAAATAAAAACAAAAAGATGCTTTGGGGGATGGATCTATAAGCTTATTATATAAAGGAGGATAGATGGTGAGGGTTTTCTACCTTCTTCTATCTAAAGAAAGTCTTTACACACCAAACAAAACAGAGAAAAAGAACTCAAAGAAAAACTGAGAAAATTCAGATTAAATGGAAGAACATCTAAATTCATTAGCTGCGACTCATCTTCTTCAACACACTCTAAGAAGCTTATGCATACACGAGAATTCCCAATGGATTTATGCTGTTTTTTGGAGGATCTTGCCCAGAAATTATCCTCCCCCCAAGTAAGCTTATGATTAAAATCTAAAACTCCTTTTTCTTTTTTACATTTTTATCTGGCTTTCTTGTAATTATTTTCCTTTGCTAGCTTTTCTTCTGTAGTTTTGTATTTGTATTTGTATTTTTTTATTTGAATGATGAATATGTTCTGATCATTTGGTGCTGTTGTAGATGGGATGGTCAAGGAGCTTATGATAGATCGAGAGGGAACAGGAGAAACTGGTACTAGTTAAACCACGTATACAAACTATTACAGATATAAGTTATATCATATAACGTTTCTTAAGTGTACATAATTAACAATAAGGTTGTATATTATTTGTTGCAGGATTTTGGTTTGGGAAGATGGGTTTTGCAACTTTGCAGCTTCTGCCGGGGAAGTTAGCTCCGGTGAATGTAGCGGCGGTGGTGGCAGCTCGACGGCATACGGAAATAGTGATTATCAGCAATATCAAGGGCTTCAGCCTGAGTTGTTCTTCAAGATGTCCCATGAAATCTACAATTATGGAGAAGGGTATGTGAGGATAATATATACATATATAAATATATATTTTTTTTCTCAGCAGAAGTTAATTAAAAGATTTGTTACGAAAATAGATCCTTTTCCTCAATTTTCCTTTTTCATATAGTACTATCTCTTTTTGGTTTCACTTTTTTGGTAAACCGTTTTTCGGAGTCCATACTATTTCAGTACCTATTTTTCTAATTCAGTTTAAATCCATATGTATGTATGTGTAACTAAGTTGGTTTTAGAAAGATATATTGGTCAACAAAGTTCCTCTTTTTAATTCGAAGTTTATGATCTATGAGTACTTACAAGTCTTCAGGATAATTTGCAAAGTGTTTTTGATCGAAAAAATGCTGAGAGGGGAGTATTTAATCATTTTTCTGGAAAAAGGAGTATTAATTTAATCATTGTCAACTAATAAAGTATTATTCTAATAGTTGTTAATTAATTTAATTATTCTCTCTAATGATTGAACCTTTATCAAATTTTGTGCAGGTTGATAGGAAAAGTAGCTGCAGATCACAGTCACAAGTGGATTTACAAAGAACCTAATGACCAAGAGATTAACTTCTTCTCTGCTTGGAACAATTCTGCTGACTCCGTAAGCATATGCTGATATACATATGCACACCTTTATATACACGTTTTTATATATGGCTTTTATATACATACACATGCATAAATCTGCTTAGAAGAAAAAAAGTATCCATACATCTGAAATTTTAAAATTACACACATAGATTTATAAAGCATTATATTAACCACACACTAATTAAGATTTATGTAATTGCGCAGTACCCTAGGACATGGGAAGCTCAGTTTCAATCTGGCATCAAGGTATATTTCTTTATTACATCAACACACATACATACTTCCATATAAAAATGCATTATCGTACATTTAAGTATTCAGTTAAGCGTATTTACATGAAAATGTTATGCAGACAATTGCCTTGATTTCGGTTAGAGAAGGTGTTGTCCAGTTAGGATCTGTTCACAAGGTTTCTCTCTCTATACACATTATACTTTTTTATTTATGTTTATATAGACAAGATAATTTGCATACTTCATTTTTGTTACAAAAACTAAAGGTGGTAGAGGATTTGAGCAATGTTGTGATGCTAAGAAAAAAGCTGAGCTATATAGAAAGCATCCCTGGAGTACTTCTTCCTCATCCTTCTTCTTCTGGTTACCCTTTCATAAACGCTTCTCCTTCTGACACGTGGCATTTCCCCGGAATAGCTCCTCCTCAGTCGCAGCCTGAGCATCACCAACAGCATTTCTACCATTCTGACCACAGCCACCGCTTCTCGATGAGCAACCACCCCCAGGCGCAAGCGATGAAGATAACGCCGTCTATGAGTAGCCTCGAGGCTCTTCTCTCGAAGCTTCCGTCTGTTGTACCTCCGGCGACGCAGCCGGGGTACTTCCCGTTTCACCACAGTGCTAAGGAAGAAATGAATCAAGAAGATCCAAATGATGCGTTTAGGGCTCAACGGAGGGAGTTGGTTGGTGAGGGTAGCAATAGTAACAACAATAATAATTACAATAGTAATGATAGTTATAATAATAATTGCAGCAATAATAATTACGATAGAGAGAACAAGAACGGTGGGTTTCTTGGTGAGGATTATTGAGTGTCTAATAAATCCGTTTGTTCGTATAAACTGCACTAAGATTTTCGTAGTTTGACATTTTATAATTCTTAGATGTTATTACATTTATCTTAGTTGGCAAAATAAATAAATATTTTTCTTATAACTCTGTATGTCTGTCTTGTTTCTAACGTAGTACGTTGATTTCGACGGTACTTGTGTAAAAATTGTTGCAGATTCCATGTCTTCAATAAAATATTACGTTTGTACTGGAAATAAAAAAAAAAAAAAATAGAGATGGACCTACAATAAATATTATTTTCGCGCAATGGAATTTCCAATGTTCTGCTTCTTTACGCTTGTTTTGGTCAAGATTCTTGACTCAAGAACTCACGAAATTATTTTGTAGTTAGCACCAAAAGTTTGGAAAATCGCAGTGCCTGATAGTTTTGAAGTGAGCCAAATATTTAGATCAAAGTGTATATATATATATAATCTGATTGGATTTCTTAAATTATGTAGAATGCATACTCTATCTAAAACCGATTACAACTGTACTATTTCATCTATGTAATGCGTTTTATGTCTCCTTTTGAAAGGAGAAGAAAGATAAATAAAAATTACAATTAAAAAAATCACTACTTTTAAATTCCAGATAATCATATATACATTCATAATGCAACAAAAAGGTAATAAGGATCTCATTAATTTTGTTTTGTTTAGCCACAACAAATGCAGGAAATAAAACCAATTATTCGTTTGATTAAAACTTTTCATCTAGACGTCCAATTCGATTTATCCAAATGATACATTTTTATTATTAGTCGGTCCATAATAGAGAACGGTCCAGAAAAAAACGTCTACGTCAGATAACATATGCAAAGAGACGTATCTATGGACAACTCATTTCTAGCGGTGGGACGGATCGGGTATCCGGGAAATTTTGAGGTATCCAAATCCGGATTCTTATCCGGCGGATCCATAATTTTACTATCTTTATCCGGATCCGGGTTTTCGGATATCCGGATTTCGGATATCCTTCTAAAAATTGTAATATCCGACAGATATCCGGATCCGGATTTGTAACCTTAAAATAAATAAAAATAATACTAAAATATATAAAATATTAACAATAATTTAAAAATAAAAATGTATACAATGTTTTAATTATTTGTATGTATGCTATTACAAAGTTTATATATACTGTTATAAAATGAAATTATGATAAATAAAATTAGTTTTATATATAGATATTACTATTTTAAAATAATTATTAATAAAATCACGGATCCGGATATCGAGACTAAAAATTTAGATATCCGGATCCGAATTCGGTTTTGACGGATCCAACATTTTACTATCCGGATCCGGATTCGGCCTCTCTGGATATCCGGATTTTCGGAGCGGATCCGGATCGGATTTCGGATCGAATCCGGATCTCGGATAATAATTCCAAGCCTACTCATTTCAATATAATTTTAAATTTTATCTAATTATTGCATAAACTTGAACTCTCACCAAGACAATAAAATGTGTTTTCATGTCAAAATCTTAAAATTAAATATTTCTCCACACAGTAAAATTAAAATTAAATATTTCTCAACACAGTAAAATTACATTTTCTCATAAAAACTTTGAAATTACGTTTTTCTATAAAACTAAACAAACCCTTATATTTTCTATAAAA
Organism: Brassica nigra; assembly: GCA_016432835.1. NCBI lineage: Eukaryota > Viridiplantae > Streptophyta > Magnoliopsida > Brassicales > Brassicaceae > Brassica > Brassica nigra. The sequence goes on along the minus strand of CM028249.1, from coordinate 9,270,805 downwards.
CTTTAAATATCATTTTTCTACTAAAACCGCAAAAAGATTATGTGTTCCCATCCAAAATGAAATTTTTTTTAATTTCTAAAATGAGTAAAATAAATCTTCAAATTAACAAAATCTTAGATTTAAAAAGTTTGAACATGGACAATGTCGATTTGGTCTTGGTCTTGTCCAGTTATAGACCAAGTTGGTCTTTAGTCCATTTAGAACGCGCTTTAATTTTGGCTCGTCCATGATGAATTATGACAGCTATAGTTAACGGCAGGATCGAACTAAAAACTAATGGATTTAATGTTTGCCCCCAAGGCAACCCCTACCACTGCTTAGTTACAATGAAGCTGGACGTTCCTGCATGTTTTCGCTTCTAACCATTTCTATGCTTTAGTTGTATCAGAATTAAAAAAAAAGTTCCCTTTGTGAAGAAAAGAAAAAACTAAAAAACACCGATTCTTAAAAAATTACTAAGGCTACCGCTACCCACGAGGTACACAAACACATGCAATTGATTATTTATGAATATGTTCTGATAGGTATCACGTTTGAAAGTAGGAACAATGAATCAAAGACAATTGTTATACATGTATGAACGACGAGCCGATCATTAAATACAACTTCAGAGTTTCTCCCTTTTTCATCTTCACTAAAAAGTCAAATTCTATTATTAGTAGTGAAATTGGAACTTTGAAGCAGCTAGGAAAGCAGATAGGAGAATAAAATTTAAAACGACACATATTCTCATAACTCAAACCATCATCAAAACGATCTCTCTCTCTCTCTCTAAACATGGATTTCACACAAAGCCAATGAACCACACACGCAAACTTTCTATGAAGATGTTTTCTTTAAGTCTTATGGGAGAAAAGATTATATAAGACAAGATGTATATGAATCTTGGAATACCTTAAATACTTTATCATAACTCACGAGGGAAATTGTTGATTTGTCCTTCCTCCAACATATCTTTACCGTCAATCTTGTAACCTACCCGCATCCGCATCACCATGGGTTTCTGAAAACAGTGAAAACCAGAGATTATTCTCAGAGTTTTGCAACAGATTGAGGTTTGTGATGATGAGGAGAGCAAAAACAAAAGAAAGAGGAACACTACCTTTCCGTGCTGGCTATTTGTAACTCTCATAGTTTGTTTGATGTTTCCATTGGCGGTAAGAGAGTTGCTGCTAGAGGGATCCAGGTGAAGTTGTAGAAACTGCAATGTGTGTGGTGACAGGGAATATGAATACATTAGAACATCGTCAACATATATTTGAAAGCAGATCGTTTTCTGAAATACAGATTACTGCTTTATAACTGATCAAACAAAGAATACATGTAAGTATAAATAACAGACACAAATCCTTATCCAAACCAGTTATATATTACGATTTAATAAGTAAGAATCTTGCTAAAATATGAGTTAATCATGTCATGAAAAGCGTGGGCCGTTTTAACTAAGAACCAAGCTCTGTGGCAGCTCTTTTGATTAGGAAAGATCGCGTGGTATAAACTATGAACCAAAAGCAGAAAAGGAAGTTTATGAACTGACCTTAGGAACTGCAGCCTGGAAAAGAAAATCTGTGAACACGTTAGGAGTAAGATTTGTGAAACTGGCAACAATATCTGTAGCTTGAGGGTTTTCTGGTTGCTTTGTGAAGTTAAACTCAATCTTCAAGGTGCTGCTTTCAAATGCAACAATGGACGGATATATTGGAACCTTGTCCTCTGCCATCGGAAAACAAATAGATCTAATTTAAATCACATGAATAAATTATGTGAAACTTCTCAATTTAAACATCGCATCTTTACCAAATCCATCCAATAAATCCATCATTGAAGAAGGCGCAGTGGGAGAAGATAAAATTGTATCGTTGGTGGCTACTGGAGCATTCTTCGCATGTACAGATAATAAGTCTCCATTGATCGAGCTAGGGGCAGGACTTCCGACTGACAACAGATCCAGAAGAATATCCGCACCAGCTTTTGATGGCTGCATGGTACCTGAAACTGATAGAGGTAGAGAATGAGCAAAGAGCCTGGAGATTTAAACAATAGAATGCACGTTCACAACAAAACAACCTAAACTCTCTGCAAAACATACAAATATTTACTTATCTTGACTACACAAATTTGACAGCTTTCCTCAGGTCATAGTTAGGATTGGTCATACTGCCTCTGAAGTTAACACTTACAGAAACATGACCAGACATAATTCTCTGGCTGAAGAAAACTATGATCTGATGTACAGATGTTTATCATCATCCCGCAATACCCAAAGGTCCCAAACAACTCTTGCTACTTTAGTTACTAGTTATTTGGATGGTGGAGTGGAATGACATATTTTAGAAATCTAACCAGGATGTGGCGAAGGCTGCGTTAAATCAACTCCAAGAAGATCTTGAAGAAAGTTAGCACTGGAGGAGGTAGGGGCAGGAGCATCATCAGAACTCAGGTCTAGTAAATCTACCAGAGGAGCTGCAGCTTTAACAACACCGTTCGGAATACTAAGTGAAGACTTTCCGGAAGTTGACACAGCTGTTGGTAAAGAACCAGCTCTCCTTCCACTAAATGTTGCCTCATCAAGGACCGGCATTCTTTCAACAAGGGAAGATCTGCATAAATTAGTTGATTAAAATCCGTGGAACTCTCTCATACAAATTGATCAAAACAGATATGTCCAGTAATTTCAAAAGAATTACCTTATGTTCTGATGCTTTTGGATAACTGAACTGAACTCCATAGATCTTTGTTGCAGTTCTAAGACAAAGCTACCTTTGTTCTGTCCTAAAATACTTTTAACCCTCCTTCAAGCAAATACAAGAAACCCATCGGTGAGAAGCATCATTGACTAATTTCCATTGCAGCCAAATTATAAACAAATTACAGGGCCGTGAAATAATCGATGCATGGTTATACCCTAATAAACAAAAAAGAAAATTTAGAATCAGCTGTGAAGACATAATCAAGCAATGAGTTGGCATACTCTGAACAAGAAGGGAAACGAGATGAGATCTTTAACAAAGCAATGAGTGCCATTGCCTTAGTTGTGACATCTGATGTGTGATGCTTAATAGCAGTCTCGACAACATCCACTGCATCTGATTCGGTTACCTGATTACAGAAGTTTGAGAAAATAAATCAATATCTACATAACTGACTAAACAATATTATCTTTAGCATGTACAGATGACCAATCAAAAAGTTGCATGCAGAAAAGTTTAGTACAGATGATATAAATGAGCAATCTAAATATTAAGGAATAAGTATCCCTTAATATGTAGACTATATAACAACTGAAACTATTTTCTTCACTTTTTTAAAAGCAGAAGAACGAGCTAGCGCAGAAAATCAACAATACAAGAGTTAACATTTTCGAGGATGTGAGGTATGCATAACTGTCACCTCCAGTATTAGTCACAACAAAAGCCGCCGGATGATGGTACTCACCGTTATTGGTTCTTCTAGTTCAAGCATTCCATTATTGTTAACCAACAGATCAGCATATTCTCCTATGCACCATATTGCAACCCGCACAAGGGTTTCCTGCCCAAACATCATAATGACCGTCTTACTCCTAAATTACAAGATCAAATTGGGAAATGGCTGACCAAAACAAGAATGCCATCTACCTGTTCACAAGATGTATGTAATGCTCTGTACAAAGCCCTGACAGTGTACCCATGGAGATCAGGAGCATTTGTTATAACTACAATTAGCGCGTGCCATACATCCTCTTTCACATAATTGCCAGCCTGTCATGAACATAATCAAGATTAGAAATCTCAAATTAAGATCAACTTATTTTCATAACATGTAAAAAAACATCAATTAAAGAAATATGCATGACCATTGGTGCCGATAAATTAATGGAAAATGTAACCTCATCACATGTGTTAAACATATACCTCAGATAGAACCTTTAGCATTTGATCAATGTACCATATTTTCTCTGGAGCAAACCTAGTCAGCAAGGAAACACCAAAAGTTAGCACACATATAACCAAGCACGTCTGATAGACACCATTCATCCAGGCTAGCATTCTAATAAAATTTATGGATTACTTTTGATAGAGCATAAATCACATCTATGTTACAAATTACGATGTCAGTTACTAACTTTTAGAATTATGAAATCTCATTATTGAAAAGTCGTGCAACTTACTTTTCCACAATGGAACATATTTTTGCAGTAAGATCTCCCTTAAAATCTTGTTCGCTGACTTCCAAATATTCTATTAGCTCCTTTGCTAGCGGCTTCACGTTATTCTCATTCACCAAAAGGTAAATAAGTTCAAGTGCCCTTTTCTGAATTGAAGCATCTGAATCCTAAACCAGAAGATATCAAAGAACATATTCCATTTAATAAAATCTCAGGCCACCTAAACAGAATTGGATGGTTAAATGTTAAAACGAAAACAAGATACAGTCAGTCTACTGTGATACCAAGCTAGGTAGCATGCTTTAGCTCTGAGGAATAAATAACATTCCGTAAACCAGTAAAAACAAAGGAAAAAAAATACGCTGGTATTTCAGTAAGATACACCAAAAAGGCAACTGTAACACCACATTAAATACCTTAACACACTCCAGTATTGTAGCTCTGTGTCTCTGAACCGCTTTGGAATCAACTGTTAAGGCTCTCATCAGCATATTTAATGCTACATATCTGAGAAAGCAAAAGCTAAGGTTTATACTTTTTTTTGTGGAAGGTAGTCAATGGAGAGCTGGGAAAGGCATCAGATGAAGTGTGTTATCACTTGTTTTCAACATAAAATTGTCCCATTCATACACAAAACTGTCAAAACATGTCAGGTTTGGTTTCTAAATTCTTTTATCTTTTAAAAGCCATACTCCTTCAAGTCGACCAATGAAAAATCATTGAAAACTAGACATATGAATGAACAACTTCTGATGGCATTATAGTAAACGAAGAGCTGGAAGACTAATGTGGACGAATAAGCTAACAGAGACAAGGTTACAGAAAACTCAAATACTAAGGCAGTCGATAAAAACCTGATGTTATTATCTCGGTTGGACAAGAATTTTCCCAAGATATTGATTGCAAGGACACGTAAACCACCATTCTCTTCGATGCTCATTATCGTTTGAACGCATTCATATAGGATAGCGTTGCCTGCATTTTTGTTTGACTCGGTTTTAGATGCCACCTATGACATTCAAAATCAAGTTGGGAGTCAAAAATTATTATATGAGATAATGATCCGGACTGATACAGATCAAAAGCTTTTTCAGGAAAATGTAACAAAAATTTCTACGTATGAATGAAAAAGGCTTCATTTGTTACCATTTATTTGTGGAATTATTTAATTAGTTTCGGAAACTAGAAAGAACAAACAGTATGAAAAAAAATCAAAAAAACAAAAAACCTTTTTTAAAACAAATAGAAGACCACAAACATAGCAGTCATCCAGGACAACATATTCCTTCAGATAATTCTCGATGGACTAAGTACAAACAAACCTGAGCAAGTATATCATTCATACGGTCGCTGGCCTCTGCATCCCCTTGGCCCAAAATACGCAGCAGTTTGAGCAATCTGATGTGAAGAAATGGATCGGTAATTCCAGCTACGTCATACTCAGGTGAATATGGACTGTTTGCAATACCCCTCAGGGTTTTAACCAAGCCCTCTGTGCATTTCTGTCAAACAGAAAAGGAAACCACTAATTTTCCATCATGACAAGAAGAAAAAAGAAAGAAAACATTCAAATCAGTTCACTGTACAACAAAATTTATGCAACTGTCCCAAGAAGATCATGAGTCTAAAGAGAAAAAATGGAGAATGCAGGGATGATATAGATTTCAGATACAAGAATCATGGAACCATGAGAAAGTAAGAGGCTGAGACTAATGACCAGACATATAGCCGCTTTAAGATTCCCCAAGAAAGAAGCACAGTGCATAAAGAGATTACCTTCCGGAAATATTCAAGGGCTTCGGGACTGACTATACAGATTTCCGTACAAAGGTGAACTCCCGTAATGAGAACACCGTGATGCTTTTCTTTGAGTAAAGAAGCGGCAGGATTAGTGAAGTTCTCAGAAAGATCCGGAACTTTTCTGATGATCCGTATGGCGCAAAGAGCTGCCTAAAATAACCAAATTTAAATTAATGAATGAATGATACATGATAACGTATTTTTTCTAGAGAAGTTAAATTGAAGTTTCAAGAAACTAATAGACATTTCTTCAAGCAACATGAACTTAGCTTCTCAATGATTCCAACATTTTACAACCTCACTAAAAGACACTTGTTATCTGTACAAAAGAGAGGACACTCACTTTCTTGCGTATGTTTGGATCACGAAACTGAAGCAATCTTTCAACCTCAGGTGCGAGATCACGAGCCATTTCCGCAGAACAGATATTGCCTAAAGCACAAAGAGCAAGCCCCACAATGTACTGATTCGTATGATTCAGGTCTCTAGGCATGATGAGTCAAGGTTCTCACACAAGGAGGAAGAAGTTAAAAACTTTACAACAAAGATGCCAAAAAAAAGGTAAAAACGCTACGTCACCATAAATAAAAAAAAAAGGATACTGCTTGAGGGAGTTGGTGACGAGCATAAGCACTTCTTGCCTTTCGTCAAGAAGCAACATCAAACCTAGATAACCGATCCTCTTCTCCGGAAAACCAGTCGAAGCGATTAGTTTGAGGCATTCCATCTGACCGAAATGAGTAGGGTAACCAAGCATGTGAATGAACATGAGCTTCGCGAGATCACGGTGTCTGTAGTCCTGTTCGTTCTCGTTGATGGAAGCGCGGATCGCAGCACACTCTTTCCTCACAACCGCACGTTCCTCAGCGGCGGTTTTACTCGCACGTATCGCCCGAATCATGTCGCTACAATTCATATTGTCAGTTATACAAAACGATCTAGCAATTACTCTGATCTAGAAGATTCTCCAACATTGCCAAACCTCACTTAGGAAGACAAAATGCTAATAACGATACACTTCAGAATACATGTATACATTTTTCCTATCAACTTCACTTTCCAATTGAATTGCAGAGAAAAAAATCACCAATAAAAACACAGATTCTCCAGTAAAAGTGGAAGAATGTAAGCTACATTACTGTTTAGAAATTAGGGACGAAATAATGGAGATCGAAGAAACTGATTCCAGACCTGAGACGAGTGCCGGAAAAGAAGGTATCCATGATAAGAAGCTGAAATCAGATCCGGGATGAAAAGATATTAACGATTGGCGCGACAGATTCGACAAATCATGGATCTAAGGAGCTCACATTCCAGATTGGAGAAGGAGAAAGAGTGATTCTTGGGATCTGAGAGTTTTTTTTTTTCTCTGTTTCACTTTGATCGATGAAAAGATGAACAGGGAGAGTGGTGTCCGTGTTTTTTCTCCGTCAAGGAAGACGGAAAATTACTAACGGAATCGCTGATCAGAAAGGAATTGTTAAACGACCGTCAATAAAATCGTCAAAATAATTTAAAATTATTAATGTGAAATGAGAAGATATAATCCAATACATCCACTAACATCAAACTCGTTACATTATCACCAAAACCGTGACATATTGTTAACAAATAACATTTGTTTCACTATGTAAACTATGTAACATTTCTTCGTAATGCTAATGTTTCACAGTGTCCACTTCAGTTTTAATCAGTGGATATCCATCTCTCCCGGTATCTGCTTAAGCTCCTTTCCTCACTTCCTTGCTAACTCGACACAGCTCTGCAGGGCTGGATCTCGGCACAGCCGAATGAAATATTGGCCTTGGCCCCCAAAAATTTTAGACATTTTTTATATAGGATTAAGCCCCTAAATATTGACGTTGGCCCCCAAAATTTCTAGAATCTTTAAGAAATGTTTCAAGCCCCCGAAATTTCAGATCCGGCCCTGCAGTTCTGCAAAAATCAAAACTACATAAGAAAAAGGCTTGTGGATTCATTTAGGCGACTGGTGAAAACTCTCTCACCTTCTTGATGGCTGATGAACCAGCGAGAGCGCTTCCTCCTGATTTACTGAAAGAAACAATTTGATCTGAAGAGTCCAAAACAACAGTCACCAGAGTGTCCATGATGGATTCTTCTTCAGCTGTTCGGTCTGCTAGAATGTACTTCTTGTGGAGTATGCTAGTTAAAGAGTCTTCTTCTCCACTGATGGCAATTATTCTTCCGTTGTCGTTCAGAGCAACCATTGGAATTTCCACTGCAATATAAAGCTCTCTTATGCATCAGAGAAGAATTGGAAATGCCTTATAGTCAGAGGCTTCTAAGAATAGCTAACTTAAGGATGAGACCGAAGAGGAACTTACAATTTTGAAAAGGCAGCCACCGCAGAAAGCAGAGCCGTATCAAAAAGAAGAGCGCCATCAGCATCCAGGCAATAAATGTCCTATAATAAATTTCAGAGAGCAGCAAATATTATATATTATAGGAGTAGTAAACAACTCACCAAACTAATGGTGATGAAAACCGATGACAAGATATGTAAAAAAGTAAAATCTCGAATACATCGGACTATATAAGAGGAAAATGTACTCAACAGATACCCCATCCAAGCACCTTTTTCCACTAACTAGGCACAGTTCTTTAAGATCAACCATATCACAGCTGCAATGAAGGGAACACACATTTTAGTAGGGATGTCAATTGGGCTGTCCGGATGGAATTAAGTGTCGGATGGACTTTTTTCTGGCGTTTTGGTCTTGGTGTCCAAATAGCACCATGTCCAAATAGTCCATGTCCAAATAGGACCATGACCAATTGGACTGTCCATGGAGTCCAGACATCCATTTAATGTAAAAAGTCTATTTTTCAATTTAAAAAATATATAGATTCTAAATTTCATATATAACAAAAAGATACTTAGATTTAAACTCCATGTTTTAGAAAAAGGTATTTAAGTTTAGGCCTGGACATCCGGATCCTCGGGTCGGGTCTTATCGGATTCCGATCTTATCGGATTCGGGTCTTTCAGGTCCTGAAAATTTAGACCCATATAGGTATCTATAATTTTTTGGTCGGTTCGGGTTGGGTCTTGTCGGGTCCGGTCGGTTTGGGTCTATAATTAAAATATCCAAAATTTTCGGATCCGGGTCGGACTCGGGTATTTAGGATCTAAAAAGAAAATAAAATACTCAAATTCCATCAAAATTTAGTCAAAATTTGGACCCAATAGGTACTTGTAAATTTTCGATTCGGTTTCGGATCGGATATTTTCGATTCGGTTTCGGATCGGATATTTTCGATTCGGTTCCGGTTCGGATCGAGTCATTTCATAGAAAATGGAAAGGAGAAATAGAGATTCGTAAGATGAAATCATGAAAAGGAGGAGAAATAGAGATTCAACTCGGATCGTGGCACGGAGAAGCAGGGATGATGATTTGGTTGCGACTTGCGAAAGAACAAGCAGAGAAGAAAAGAAACGGCGTGATTTGATTTTTAAGTTTTGATTTTTCCCCAAATACTGATTTAATAACCCTAGATATTTTTAAGATTTGGACGGCCCATGTCCATCTGGTTTTGTCCATTGGGCTTTGGTATTTGGACATTGTTCATTTGGACAAAAATTATTTTGGACGGATTTGGATGTGTCCATATTAGTCCATATCAATTTGGACATGGGCCATCCATGGACAGTGTGTCCAGTTGACATCCCTACATTTTAGAAAGAACATTCTTTAAAACACAAGTGATAAGAGCACAAAGAGGTATGTCAACCATTCAAACTGAAATACCTTAGGATAACATCCGACAAGCTTTGAAATAACAGAGCATCATGAGCTGGTCTTCCAGTTATTAGTTAATAATATGATTCTAAATTTCATATATAACAAAAAGATACTTAGATTTAAACTCCATGTTTTAGAAAAAGGTATTTAAGTTTAGGCCTGGACATCCGGATCCTCGGGTCGGGTCTTATCGGATTCCGATCTTATCGGATTCGGTCTTTCAGTCCTGAAAATTTAGACCCATATAGGTATCTATAATTTTTGGGTCGGTTCCGGTTGGGTCTTGTCGGTCCGGTCGGTTTGGGTCTATAATTAAAATATCCAAAATTTTCGGATCCGGGTCGGACTCGGGTATTTAGGATCTAAAAAGAAAATAAAATACTCAAATTCCATCAAAATTTAGTCAAAATTTGGACCCAATAGGTACTTGTAAATTTTCGATTCGGTTTCGGATCGGATATTTTCGATTCGGTTTCGGATCGGATATTTTCGATTCGGTTCCGTTCGATCGAGTCATTTCATAGAAAATGGAAAGGAGAAATAGAGATTCGTAAGATGAAATCATGAAAAGGAGGAGAAATAGAGATTCAACTCGGATCGTGGCACGGAGAAGCAGGGATGATGATTTGGTTGCGACTTGCGAAAGAACAAGCAGAGAAGAAAAGAAACGTGATTTGATTTTAAGTTTTGATTTTTCCCCAAATACTGATTTAATAACCCTAGATATTTTTAAGATTTGGACGGCCCATGTCCATCTGGTTTTGTCCATTGGGCTTTGGGCGTATTTGGACATTGTTCATTTGGACAAAAATTATTTTGGACGGATTTGGATGTGTCCATATTAGTCCATATCAATTTGGACATGGGCCATCCATGGACAGTGTGTCCAGTTGACATCCCTACATTTTAGAAAGAACATTCTTTAAAACACAAGTGATAAGAGCACAAAGAGGTATGTCAACCATTCAAACTGAAATACCTTAGGATAACATCCGACAAGCGCTTTGAAATAACAGGAGCATCATGAGCTGGTCTTCCAGTTATTAGTTAATAATATGAATCTAAAATAAATAAAAAAAATTATATATAACTGTGAATATAATCTTGACTACATCGCATATCTTAAACTAGGTAATTTATAAAAACCATGTGAGCGATGAAAATTTATGAATAACCAAATATATAAATATGAATCAATTGATCATAAATTCAAGACTGAATGTTCATAACTTGCAACCAAAGCGAATTCCACTTTTCGCCAAATAACCAAACCGAAAGACTAAGAAGATTTGTCGGAAGGATCAAAGATCTGACCAACAAACAAAACAGTTCCAGTTTTGTCTTCTCTAATTACGAACAAAAAAGGATGATCTGCCACAAAATCTATCATCTCTGGAGGCTCTATATATCTTGCACACCCAAGACCGACTACAAAAGTGGCAGCAGCTGCTTCAGCGCCTTCTTCATCAATCTCCACACATGCTTTATGGAACAAGCCAACTGAGGATAAGCCCAAGTCTTGGCCGCCTAAACCATAAACGATCTTAAACTTTGGGATTCTGAATTCATCAACTGCAACTTTGCGACTTGGAACATGACAATCCAAGAATCCAGAATTAGATGCCATTGCCTTGACAAGATCATCCAATCCATCATTCTTGTCCGGCAGATAAAAGTACATTGAGAAACTGCCATCGTTACCATCACCATCACTGCAGCCTTCTCGATAAGGCATCCCGAGGACCTTGAAACCATCATAAGCCGCTATGTATTGTGTCTTGTAGCTGCTCATGAATGGCACAGTCACTGAGGTTCCACTGAGAAGGTGGAACTCATCGTCTTTTGTGTAACACTTGTCGAATGGAACTTCCCATTGTCCTTTGAAGTACAATGCGTTTCCATAAACATAGTCGGTTGCCTCTTTAATGGATCCCTCAGGAAGAAGATCTTTGATGAGACCATTCGTATGACCTTCAGCCCATTCATTCAGCTCTCTACGCACTTGTTCAGCCTATTGTATCATCAAAGTTACATCAGAAAGTGTCAAGAAACAGAGCATAGAAACAACGTTAAATCAAGAAACAGAGTTTACTTAAAGAAACAGAGCATAAAAACTTGATTTAAAAAAAAAGCATACCTTTGATCGGAAGTCTACGCGATCGTAAACAGCCTTGAAGAAATTCTCAAAGAGATCCTTTAACGAAGGATCAACGGGTAGCGTTTTCTCGATCCAGACACCATTGATGGATGAGATCTTCGGTCCACCATTCGCGCTACGGTCAGCGAAGACGATAGGAACGATCTTGCTGAAGACGGCGTTGAGTTCATCGGTTGAAGAAGCCCTCAGGAAGGAGAGGATCTCACTGGAACCGTCGATGAGATCGAGACCAGAGGCCGCCAAAGTGAGTGCGGTGTTTATCGAAGCTGGTGAGAAAACAGAGTTTGAATGTTTGGCTTTGGCAGAGAAGAAGAGGTCCTTCGAAAATATCAGTGCTAGGTCGTTTTGGTTCTTAATGGCTTCATCCACATCGATAGTTGTCGATTTTGACTGAACGCTCAAGGGATTCATTGTGATCTCGCTACAATTCTATGATTCAGAAAACTTCGTGGGGTTAAACTGTATTTATAGGTTTAGGTTAAGCCTCTTCAGAATTAGATCAGTAGAAGTCGTTTGTATTTTTTCTTTTTTTTTTCCCTATCACAGAAGTCGGTTGTATTTGTATAATGTTTCTTTTTTTTTTCCTTCAGTCGATTTGTATAGTTTATCCTTTTTTATTTATTTTTTCTTTGACTTTAAGAGTTAAATTTACTTTTTCGTAGATTTAAAAAGACTTTCTATTCTATATTTCTTTTTCTTTTAACCATTACCCAAACTTTTTTTTTTTGAAAAAGTCCATCACACAAACTTTCCATCTTTAGTTATCTTTTTCGCATTCAAAAGAGACAACCAGTTGGTGCTTTTTCGCCAGTTAATGCCCCTGATAGAGCGCATGTAGTACCGGTCTTTCCAGTGCTTGACCAGCCTATACAGCGCCCAACCATAGACATGTCAGCATCCAAGGCCCTTCGAGTTTTCCTTAGCCATGGTGTTGCTGTGTCCATAACTGTAAGTAGTCATTTAAAAGTTGAATGTTGCAAATGTGGGTGTAAGACAAGACTATACTATGGACTAGTATATAATAGTATGGAAAGTTTTATCTCGGAAGTTACATTGCTTACATTGGGGACAATACGTGTTGGTATAGTTTTATCTCGGACAAGTTACGTGTTATTAGTTAATAATATGAATCTAAAATAAAAATATTTATATATAACTTTGAATATATTTTTGGCTACATGCAGATCTTAAACTAGTTCATTTATAGAAACCAAATAAAAGTTTTATTTGGTTTTTATATATTAAAAAGTTTAAGATATGCATTTAGCCAAAAATATATTCAAAGTTATGAATAACCAAATATAAAACCATGCGAGTAATGAAAAATTATGAATAACCAAATATATAAATATGAATCAATTGATTTGTAAATTCAAGATTGAATATAAAGCTCAAACCTAATTCAACTTATCCGGTCATAACTTGTAACCAAAACGAATTCCACTTTTTGCCAAATAACCAAACCGAAAGCCTAAGCGGATTTGTCGGAAGGATCATAGATCTGACCAACAAACAAAACAGTTCCAGTTGTGTCTTCTCTAATTAAGAACAAAAATGGATGATCTGCCACAAAATCTATCCTCTTAGGAGGTTCCATATATATCGAACATCCATCATAGACTGCAAAAGTGACAGCAGCAGCTTCAGCGCCTTCTTCATCAATCTCCACACATGCTTTATGACAGAAAGCCATTGAACGTAATCCCAAGTCTCGGCCGTCTAAGCCATAAGCGATCTTAAATTTTGGGATTCTGAATTCATTAAATAAAACTTTGCGACTTGGAACGTGATAATCCAAGAATCCAGAATTAGATGCCATTGCCTTGACAAGATCATCCAATCCATCATTTTTGTCTGGGAGATAAAAGTACATCGAGAAGCTGATATTGGTACTATAACCGCCTTGTCCAAAAGAGAAGCTGGAATCTGTCTCATCATCGTCTTGTCGATAAGGTATCATGAGGACCTTGAAACCATCATAAGCCTTTATGTATTGGTTCTCGTAGCTGCTCATGAATGGCACATTCACTGAGGTGTTCCATTGAGAAGGTGGAACTCTCTATCCCTCGTCTTGGACTTGACGAATGGAGCTTGCCATGCTCCTTTGGAGGACAATGCGTTTCCAAAAACACAATTGGTTAGACTCGAGATGGATCCAGGAGGAAGAAGATCTTTGATGAGACCATTGGTATGATCTTCAGCCCATTTATTCAGCTCTGTACGCACTTGTTCGGCCTGTTGTGTCAAAGTTATATCAGATAGTGTCAAGAACAGAGCATAGAAACAACGTTAAATCAAGAAACAGAGTTTACTTAAGGAAACAGAGCATAGAACATAGTAATAGAAAAGCTTACCGCTAATCGGAAGATCGGAAGTCTACGCGATCGTAAACAGCCTTGAAGAAATTCATCTTTTAAAGATGAATCAATGGGTAGCGTTTGCTCAATCCAGACACCATTGAGGGACAAGATCTTCGGTCCACCGTTAGCTTTATGGTCAGCGAAGACAACGGATACGATCTTGCTGAAGACGGCGTTGATTCATCGGTTGAAGAAGACCTCAGGAAGGAGAGGATCTCACTGGAGACTGAAGAACCGTCGGGACCAGAAGCCGCCAAAGTGAGCGCGGAGTTTATCGACGCTGGTGAGAAACGGAGTTAGCGTGTCTGGCTTTGGTAGAGAAGAGGTAATTCGAACGATCAGCGCTAGGTCGTTTTGGTTCTTAATGGCTTTTTCTACATCAATGGTTGACTTGGACGGGAAGCTAAAACGATTCATAGCGATCTCGCTACAACTCTGCTTCGAGTTGAACAATATTTATAGGTTTAGATAAACACTCTTTAGAATTGGATTGGTAAAAATCGGTTGTATAATGTTTTTTTTTCTTTCCCTTTCGTCGATTTTTATAGTTTATCCTTTTTATTTTATAGCGGTTTGCGGTCTACCTAGTAGATTGATAAAGGAAGGAAAAACGTAGATCATATATAAACACACAATAGCGAAAGAGCTCGTCTCTTGCTCATAATTCTTAAATTATTATCGAACCACGACAATGAGTTTTGTCTTTCTTTTCTTTCTGTTTCTATGTACAAATCATGTTTCTTTTCATGGTTGTCTCCTAAAATAACTCTTGAGTTGATCTCTGATTTACAGCTTACTCATACCACGCTTTCGAAGGAGACTCTAAGGTGAGAAGGGTAACTAGGCTTTGGGCTAGAAGAAGTGTTGGCAAGTCCTTGAAGCAGCTTCACCACGTCGCTTACTTCATCCAGAAAGTACTTGGCTTTGCTCGGTTTTCTTCCCACCGTACACGCGAATATCTCTGACGATGGCTGAGCCGAGAGCGTTGTTGTTATGCTCTCAAACATCTCTTCGTCTGATCTGTCGTCCCCAATGCATACCACAAAATCCGGTGCATTCCCTTCTCCAAGCATTCTGCTAAGAACTTTCCCGGTGACAAGACCTTTGCTTACTCCCTATCAGTCCAAAGATCCCAATTTAGAACTATGTTATATAAGGATTGTCAACGATTCAATGCAATGAATATAAGTACATAATTGATTACAGAAGTTTTGGAGATAGGGCGACGAAAGTGTATTATTACCTGAGGCTTAACTTCAACGATTTGGTGCCCTCTGTGAACCACAACGGGCTCATTTACAAGAACAGATTCTAGATGGTTCAGAAGTTCCTTGGCTTGACAAGAACCAAAGTCCCGGTCAGCATCTTGGTGATGCCACACTAGAGCACTTTCTTTCGCTTCTATAGTAGATCCATCGGTAGTTTCTGTATACAGTCTCATGATAGGTTCCACGATCTTCTTCCATTCAAAGTCATTAGAAAAGCCGCTTGTCTCCCAGTCACAAGACTGATTCCACCTGCATCACAGAGATTTGTCTTTTTCTTTTCCAAACAACAAAAGTTTTCACAAGACAAACCAGTAGAGTAGCGTACCTTGTGAAGTAACCGTGTTCAGCTGCTATTCCAAGATTCTCACACGGTGCAAGCCA
This sequence comes from Brassica nigra, assembly GCA_016432835.1. NCBI lineage: Eukaryota > Viridiplantae > Streptophyta > Magnoliopsida > Brassicales > Brassicaceae > Brassica > Brassica nigra. The sequence goes on along the minus strand of CM028249.1, from coordinate 9,254,927 downwards.
TTCGCTTAAAGAAACTTTCCCCCTCCCACTAACAACAAATACAGTGTTATTAGGATCACTACACAGTGTCTTCAACGCAGAGATCACATCAGCACTTGGCTCCTTCACAATCGAGGTCTCTGGAACCAGAGTACCGTCATAATCAAGAAATATCGCTCTCTTGCTCGATCTCCTATAAGCACTAACCGTTTGCTCAATGGATAGCCTTCTGAAATTAGGAGAGAGAGCGATGAGCCTAAAACCTAAACCCCAGCCCACACTCCAACACCTTTTACTGTAATGATCCCGGCACGCCCTCTCCAGATCCTGTGTAAAACTGCGTGACCAGTACGCCACATCGTGTGTGCTAATGTATTGATAGTGTTTCTTATGGCGCAGTTGCTTCTCAGAATCAGACATGGTGAGAGCAGAGTACATCGAATCAGCCACCGCGTCGACGTCCCAAGGATTAACCCTGATGGCACCACTTAAAGAAGGAGAGCAACCAATGAACTCAGACAGAACAAGCGCGCTTGTCCGAGGAGAATGGTCACTTAGTCCCATAGATTTATCCATTTCAGGAGTTCCCTGTCGACAAACAGTGTACTTGTACGGAACCAAGTTCATCCCATCCCTCACCGCGTTCACTATGCAGCATTCCGCCATGGCGTAATAGGCAGACTTCTCAAACCGAGGAACAGGACGATCGATCAGAACCACTGGCTCGTAACCAGGCGAACCATAACGCTCGTTGATTCTATCAACAGCACAGTACGTCTCTTTCTTGGCTTCTTGAACGTCTTTACCTGATCCTCTCGCTGGGTTTACGATCTGAATCAGAACTGTTTTCCCTAGCATGCTAGGATACTGCTGTAAGAGGTGCTCAAAGGCTAACATCTTTAGACTTAGACCTTTGAATATATCCATGTCATCAACACCGAGTATCACCTTCTTACCCTCGTACTTCTCTCGGATCTCTTTCAGTTTTTCAGAAGTAGCGGGAAGGTTCAGAACGGATTCGAGCCTTCCCATTTGAATACCTATAGGAAGGATCTTGAGGAAAACTGTACGGCCTAAGTAGTCAAGAGCGATATGGCCTCTCTTAGATTCGTACTCCAACCCAAGCATCCTACAGCAGCACGACAAGAAATGCCGCGCATAATCAAAGGTGTGAAAGCCAATTAGATCACAGTTTAGGAGTCCCCTTAGCAGCTCCTCTCGAACAGGCAAGGTTCGATAAATCTCAGAGGAAGGGAACGGGCTGTGGAGGAAGAAACCAAGCTTAACCCTGTGGAAACGCCTTCTCAGGAACGTTGGGAGAAGCATCAAATGATAGTCATGAATCCAGATGCAATCTTCCTCGAGGTTAATCGCACCCATCACCTTGTCTGCAAATATTTTGTTGGCGGAGACATACGCCTGCCAAAGAGAACGATCAAAGCGTTCACCGTGATCAGGGCACATGGGTAACATGTAGTGGAACAGTGGCCAAAGCTGCTGTTTACAAAAGCCGAGGTAGAATTTTTTGTGCACGTCCTGTGGGAGGAAAGTGGGTACGCAACTGAACTCCTCGAAAAGTGTTTGGGAAACCTCGTCTTGCTCGCTAAGATCAACGTCTGTCTTGAGTGATCCAACGTAAATGACTTCGGTGTCTGGAGGGAAACCGTCCTTGAGATGTAAGAGGGTAGAATCATTGTCAAGGCTGAATATCCACCGTCCAGTTTCTGAATCCTTTTTACAGTTTAGAGGAAGAAAGTTGGCCACAATGATTTTGCGCTCGCGGCAAGGCAATAATGAGATGACATCTGAATGATCACTACTGATTCCATATCCATCAGAGATGATGCCAGGAACTGTCATAACTCTTGGAAGAGACCTGGGAGTGTGAGGAATGTCCAAAAAATCCCCAGAGGCCAGGTCTAAGAGGTTTCCAAATGATTTTGACCCCATTTACTAAAACAAAAAGATAGATACTCCTTATCTGAAAAAAAAAATAAAAAAGATCACATGAAGCATAATATTGAATGAATCGGCACACCAAGCAAAAACTAAATCAGTGAGCAACAAAACAAGTGTTATGTAAAGAGCAATAATACAGCTGGAAGGTGTCATCCTTTCACGGGAACAAGGGCATAGAACATAAATATGCACACGTGACGAAAACTGGTTTAAGGGGAACAAAGAAGTGTCGGAAAAGTCACAAGAAAACTGCACACACATCATGAGAAGTGATAAACACAATCAGGGTCATCTTCAAAACCAAATTTTTTTTTAAAAAAAGAAACAAAGTCAAAGTTTTTAAAGAGAAGGGTTTCAACATAAGCATAGGGCCTGAATCATAATCAAGGAGGTGTAAGTGTGAAATCTAAAATCATTAAAACCCCTTTTACAAAAGCAAATTAAGAAACACGATCCGAAATCCAAAATCCCTAGAGCACGTTCACCCAGAAACAAAAGGATCAGAACAAATCAATCAGACAAAGAAGCGATTCAACAGCTGATAAGTAAGATCAGCGGAAGAAGAGTGAACGAACGCTTGGGTAAAAAACTCAAAAGCAGCTTTACTTTACCAAAGGAAAGTCACCACACACCCAAAAATAATAATAACAGGCGGTCACCGTGCGAGAGTTAGGCTCCGTTGAAGTGTTCCGTCACCGAGCGTTCGATCTAAAGGAAGAGAGAGAGAGAGAGGAAATGGAATCGGGATATTCTGTGAGAGACAGACAGCACAAGAGAGATTATACGCATTTCTATTCTTTTTTTTTTACTGTGATTTTTTAATCTTTAAAGTTGGATAAGTTGGACAGACTCTTCATTTTTATATTTTTGGTTTTTTGTTTGCTTTCGTTTCTTTTGTCTGACATTTTCTAATTGTGGATTAGATAAGATATCGGTTCAGTGGAGAAACTCAATGGATTTGATTGAAGAAAATTAAATTTAGACTTGTCCCAACAGTTGCTAAAAAGAAAAGAAGACTTTGAACCAATAATATTTGTCTATGACATTAGTAAGGCAGTAGGTATTTGGAATTAGTGAAACACTATATAAAAAAAATTAATCTAAATTTTTGCGGTTAACATTAAGACTGGCATACAAAAATTAGAGTATTCGAAAATCTTTTAAAACAAAAAAAAAGAGAGAGAAAACGAGAAAAGAAGACATAACTCATCTGATTCTGTCGAGATAAATTTCGGGAAATCAAAAGGATTGGGGTTTGGCTAATCTTGGAAGTTTAGTCACTTAATGGGTTAAAGGTTCATCAATAGGACTTGCGTTTCAACGGTTGAATTTTTTTTAATTTAGGTTTTAGTGAAACTGGTTGACTCATAAAGGTGACAGATGTCCATATAGTTTTTAACGGTTCTTGTAAAGTTACTTTCAAGGTGAACGGCCACACTTATCGTAAGGCGTACTACCTTAGCGATGGAATTTATCCGAAATGGTCAACATTTATCCAATCCATCACACTTCCTCAAGGTCCTAAAGCAGATCTATTTGCTGAGCGTTAAGAATCGGTCAGAAAAGATGTCGAACGTGCCTTTGGAGTTTTGCAATCAAGGTTTGCAATAGTTAAAAACCCAGGATTACTATGGAACAAGGAAAAACTAGGAAGGATTATGAGAGCTTGTATCATATTACACAATATGATAGTAGAGGACGAACGAGACACACACCCTCGACATGATACATCTCACTTCGTATCTGGAGAGTCAAGCAGAAATTCCGAGGTTGATGTCTTCTCCTCAACAGAAAGCCTTTCCAGTATCGGTCAAAACCGTCATACTCGCAATGAAATTCGATCAACAGATACATAATCGTTTAAAAGCCGATTTAGTTGAAAATTTATGGCAAATGTTTGGTAATCAAGATGAATAATCTTTGTATGTTCATGCTTTTATTGAATAAAATCTTTTAAAATTTTAAAAATATTATTTTAAATATTTTTATTCCTAAGAACTTCATATTCAGGTTCACTAATGGAAGAACAGAGTTTATGGAGGTTCATCACTATTCACGGTCCCACAAAAAAATATTAAAAAAATTGAATGAACCCCAAAAGGGGGTTCACTAATGGAGATGCCCTAAGACATGGAATGCTAATTTTTTTTATCTCTTTCTTACTTTTTGAATTTTATATTATTATTATTTTTAATTCTATCCTATGTTGCACGGAAGCTTGTCCAAGTACTGGTTCCTGGATCCGAAGCAGAAATAGAGTCGGAAGCGTGCAGATTTGCTCGGAAACGTGCCTGAATCGCGTTTAAATAAAAAGGAAAATTAAATGTTGGAATCGATGATTCCTATTTGGAAGCGTTTAAATATGGTATTGGAATCGTAAATAAAAATAAAAAAAGAAAAATTAAATGTTTTGTGTTTTATTTCTTTAACTAAAAACCTTAATTAAAAAGTGGAAACTGAAAAAATTGTGACGAAGTCGTCGTTCTCAATCCTCATTACTTCATAGTTTCGATCTTTCTTCTTCTCCTTACCAAGACCAAACAATCAACCAAGGTAATTTTCTTTAGATTTCATTTCTTTGTTAATTGTTATATTCTTCTCTCCTTTATGAAAACATGAGTTTTGTAGTTTTTTATGTATCTTTCAATGATTGGATGGTTGCTAAGTGGTTGAAATTAAAACTGATTAATTTGCATTGTGAAACTAAGGTTAAAGTTCTATTTTAGTATTAAATAAGTGCAGAGAATCCTTTTTTGTGTTTCCTTGCGTAGAGTTCAACGAACAGTGTCTTCATTATCACATTTTTTCCAGAAGTATGAACCCATCTGGCATTTGATAATGATGTTGTGGTTGACAAAGCACCTTTATGGATTTATGTGAACAAGATTGAAAAGATAGTAGGAGGGGGATCATGGAGGTTTTTTTTTTGAAACACAGGGGATCATGGAGGTTCAAATGCAAATTTTGCGATAAAACATATGTTGGATCTTATAGTTGAGTTTTGACTCATCTCTTACAAGAGGGAGTTGAGGGAGTTAAGGGAATCAAAGGATGCTTAAAAATTACTCCATATCAAAGAGATAATATAAAGAAATTGGTTAATGATTGCAAGGAGAGGATAAAACGTGCAGCTCCTACGCCAGTTCCATTACCTTCATCGTCAAGAAAGACATCTTTTTCTTCTTTTGACTATGACATGAACTACAAATTTCCTGATACAAATGAGTCTGATTTAAAGAAGAGAAAATGAATGGGTTCAGCTTTAGAGAAAACATTTAACAATTAGGCTAGAGAGCAGTGTGATGGTGAAATATTTAGAATGTTCTGTACAAGCGGGCTGTCTTTTAACGTTGAGAAATCCTCATTACCGCAATTCATATGTGTGTGCATCACAAATTCCAGGATCTGTTCCTCCTGGTTATAAAGCTTTGAGGACTACACTGCTCCAAAAAGAAAGAAAGAACCTTGAAGTGCACTTGCAGCCATTGAAGGATTCATGGAAACATAAAAGAGTTAGCATATGTAGTGATGGTTGGTCAGATCCTCATCGAAGACCTATCTTAAATTTGATTGCTGCAAATGAGAGTGATTCAATGATGTTAAGAGCAATCAATACTCAAGGTGAAACAAAACTTGTGAGGTGATTGCAGAGATGATCATAGAATGCATTAAGGAAGTTGGACATGGGAATGTGGTTCAAGTACTCACCGACAATGCTTCAAATTATGTAAAAACTGGTTCACTTATTCAGCTAAGTTTCCTACTATCTTCTGGACACCATGTGTGGTTCATACTTTGAATCTTGCTCTCAAGAACATATGTTCACCAGTTTATAATACAAGAACCAATGAAGATGTGTATGATGCTTATTACTGGATAAAGTCTATCAGTGAGGATGTTACTTGGATCAAGAACTTCATTATGAACCATGGAATGAGGCTTGTCGTGTTCACAGAGCATGATCTTAAGCTTCTTACAATTGCTTATACAAGGTTTGTGTTCTCTTGTTTTAAGTTCAATCTTAATCAGATTTATTTTAAAAAAAATTAAATTATTAAGTTGATTTTTATAGGTTTGCCTCAACAGTTGTGATGCTTAAGAGAATCAAGAAAATAAAAATTGGGCTACAGCAAATGGTGATCAGTCCTAAATGGGATGATTATGAAGATGATGATGGTGTAGAAAAAGCATCGGCAGTGAAGAAAAAAATATTAGATGAGATGTTATGGGATGAGATTGAATATGCCTTGTCTTTCACTTTGCCGATATTTAATGTGATTAGAGCTGCTGATACTGATAAGCCTTCACTTCATCTGGTTTATGAATAGTGGGAAAGCATGATTCAGACTGTGAAAAAGGTTATCTTTAGAAAGGAAATGAAAGAACCTGAAGATAACTTGGTTTTTTGGAATGTTATGCAGTCTATTTTGACATCTCGCTGGAGTAAGAGTAACACTCCTCTCCATTATATGGCACATTCTTTAAATCCCAAGTAAGTTATAAATTTATTCTATTTCATTTGATTTATTATCTTACAAACTAAAATTTAAATAGTTTTGATAGTTAAACTAACATTATTGTTGTTTATTTTTTGGGTGCTGATATTATAGCTCATAGTGGCTTCGAGAAGAGAATAACAGAAATGATCCCCATCAAGATTTGGAGGTTACTAGAGAAAGAAAAAAATTGCATCATGAAGTATTTTCCAAATCAAGATGAAAGGAAAGAGGTTAACATTAAATATTTTAATCTCTTTAAGCTTTGAAGATTTTGGTAGTTGTTGATGCAATCCATGATAGATTTATCTTAGAACCTTTAAGATGGTCGGCAGTTCATGGATCTTCTGCTCCAAAGCTTCAAGCCTTAGCATTTAAGTTGTTTGGACAGCTTTCTTCATTCTCATGTTGTGAAAGAAACTGGAACACTTGCAAGTTCATCCATTCTACAACAAGAAACAATATTATGCCACAAAGAGCTGAAGATTTGGTATTTGTGCATACTAATCTTCGTCTCTTATCTAGAAGGAGTTCTGCTTACAAAGAAGGTCCTAAAAAGATGTGGGATGTCAGAGGTGACCAGTTTGATTCGTTGGATGATCTTAAAATAGAAAGACTTGAGTTTGAAGACCTTTCCCTTGATGAACCAGAATTAGAGGCTATTGTGTTTGATGAAGAAGATGAAAATGAGTAAAACAATTGATCTTTGACATTCAACGTTTTTATTTTTAGTTGTGTAGCTTAATATTTAAGACGTTGTTGGATTTGTGTGGTTTAAACATTTATATATATACGATTCCAACATGGATCTGCTTCCAATTTTTTTTAAAAAACTTACTTCTATACTTCTATATGCATCCGTTTCCGCATACCCGCTTCCATTTCCATGTAACATAGATCGTATTTAGATATTGTCGATAGACATGGCCTAAACCCCCTTGAACACATGGTCATACGCAGAAAGAAAATCTTTCATCGATATTGTGACTAATTAACACATTTTCAAGCTAATCTTTATATAGACAAGTTTATTATTTTTTTTCTCTAATCATAATGCTTATGTCTTTAGTTATATTTTTTCTATTTCAAATTGAGTATCATTTAGAATAAAATTTGTTTGTTTTATTTTTCAATCTACATGATTTTTTTAATCAATATCTCCTTTGAAATGGATATAGTATAATTTATATTGGATGGGGGTGTCAAAGTTTATGTTTGATTTTCTTTTTGCGAATAAAAATATCTTTAGGCTGGAACTGGAAGGGCATGTGGTCGCCACGCGGTAAGAAGTAAAACCTCGTTGGTGACTTGTGGTGCTGTGGCGATAATTGGCTCCACTGATTATCCACTTCGCCGCGTTTCACGGTATTACATCATAAGTGGGGCCTATGTTTCAATGGCCTCATCCTCATCTCTTCACCGACGAATTCACCGTAAGACCTTCTTTTTAAGGTATAAAAATAAAACAGCAAGCTGGCAAGTTGACAATTGGAATTTTTGTTTTTTTCCACAGTTTATGTTTTAGACGTAAAGATACTAAGTAAAATACCATTACAGTCCCTTAGAAAAGTCCCATAAAAAATATATAAAGGTTTTGTTAAAAGAATTATTTACATGTACACTTTGGTGGGTTTATTTGTATTAGCAACTAAGCTTTCTGATTTATATAAATTTTGGTTTATTATAAGAAATTGATTTAACCCACAAAATGGTATACAGTTGAGTTATTCATAATTCGCGATTGAGGAAAATAAATCTAGTTAGGCTTTTTGTAATTGTTTTCTGTTATATCAGTCGTCGGCGAAAATAATTGTATATATGCTCATCTATCTTTTCAAAAGGGCAAAAATTAAAGAAGATAACATATATACAGAGATAAGAAAAGGATATGAAATTGTGAAAAAGACCTAACGAATGGATATATACAGACTAAGAAGGAATAATTAATTGTCTTGAAGTTTATTATAGACAAACGTGTAAGTCTGTTATGCATATATCAACATACATCAAAGGACATTTCAATTGTTTTTTAACACTGAACTTTCATCTCATAATAAATTAATAATCACCACCAAAAATACAAACCTTAGAATAGACCAAAACGAATCAACCAATACAAAAATCAATCTTAATCAAGCACCAAGAGATTCAACCAAAGCCAATAGCTACCTTAACCAAAAAGTGAAGACAACCAGAAAGGATAGCTTCTAGCTACCTATAGTTGACAGACAGAGCGACTCTTTGTTAGTTTTATTGATTTTGTCTGTCTCCGTCCACTATAAACTATCCATGTCAACCATTTCAAATGGAGTCATACTATCAACATGAACAACAACACCGCTTGAGCAAACATTCCAGACAAATACAACATCAAACTACATTCAAATGAAAAAAAAAAACATTCAAATGAAAATAACACATGTACTTGCTTTAATGTTACCCATATGATCAACTTAATATGTCATTAATCCAACTGCAACTTTTAATCTCAGAAATATGTTAAAATGGGCTTGAAACATGCAGATCTAAGACCATCTCCAATGGTATTCTATAATTTTCTCTACATTTCACTCTAAAAGAGTGCGATAATATTATAGAGTTGAATTTGCTCCAACGATTTATTCTATAAGAAAGTTACACTATAATAGAATAGGATATAGAGTAATGTTGCTTTTTAACTCTATATTTGGAGTAAAAAAAAGCAACATTCATCTATATCTCACTCTATTATAGTGTCACTCTATTATAGAATAAACCGTTAAAACAAATCCAACTCTATAATAGAATTGCACTATTTTAGAGTGAAAATTATAGAGTACCATTAGCTTAGACCAATTTATGATTGTCAACCAATGTCCCATTTAATGTAGGAATAAACAGGCTTAGACCAGTTTATGAGTTTTTTTATAAAAAAAATTGATTGTATTATTAAATATTTATACAATGTTTTGATTGATTATCTTTAATTATAAATCAGTTTTCCTGAATAGCCTTTTTCTAGTTTCTATTCCCAAAATAGCACCCAAAATTTAAAGTGACCAAAATAAGTTTTATCAAATAGGTCGATAAAAATAAGTTTTATCAAATAGTAAAATAACCATTATATCCTCATTTTTTAATTCTAACTAATTATTAATTAAATATATAAAATAAATAATCATCAAAAATCAAAATAAACAAATATCTTTTTAAAAATCAAAATTATATCTTTTAAAAATTTAAAAAAATTCTCAAAGATTATTTTTTTCTTAAAGATTACTTTTTCTTTAAACTTACTTTTTCTTAAGAATCATTATTTTGAGAATTATTTTTCGAAAATTATTTTCTTTTCGATTTTTTTTCAAAATATACTTTTCACAAAATATTTTATTTCAAATATTTTTTTTCAGAAAATTATATAAGAAAATATTTTTTTAATTTTCAAAAAAAGAACATTTTGAAAAAAAAATTTCGATAAATGTATTGAATTACCTTCATGAATAGGTATAATATTTCTCTAAATTTAGTTTAGAAAGATCTTCATGAACCTGAGTTTAGGAAGATCTTCATGAACCTATATGATATTTTTCTAAATTTGTAAAATAATTTTCAGATGGTTTCATAAATGTGTAAATACATTTTTAGTATTATACATATATTAAAATCTTTCTTCCTAAAGGTCTTTTAAAATTTAAGTTCAGGAAGATATCACACATATATTTGAAAATTGTTCGAAATACCACAAGTTAAGTACCACTTTTCAAAAATACCATTAAAAAAAAGTATTTCAACGTTTGGATTTAGACTTTAGTGATTATTCTTTATGGTTTAGTATTAAGGGGTTGGGGTTGGATTTATAAATGTTCTATAAATATTTTTAAAAAATAGTTTAGCGTTATATTATCACAAATTTAGGCTATTTGTGAAAATAGTCATTCATTAATAGTAAATTTGAAAAATGGTATTAAACTTGTGGTAAAATTAATGATTTCATACCTATTTAGGAAGGTCTTCTTAAACTCAAATTGATGAAAATATCATACATATTTATGAAGACTTTCCTAAAAAAAGAATTTTTAAAATGGTTTGAAAAAAGAACTTTCAGAAAAAAATTGGAAAAAAATTCAAAAAAAATTCATACATAGAATGTATTCCTAAGCGAAAATTTATGATTTCAAAAAAAAAAATATTTAAATGTTTATTTTCATTAATTTACCTATAAAGTGAGGGCATAATTGTTGTTTACCACTTTAATGAACCTATTTTGTGATTTTCCCTTTGTGTACTATTTATTTTTGTGATAAAAAAATTTTTAGAGGTATCCTAGAATATTTCTCTTGTTTCATATCTTAATTTTTTAAAATTTTATAATACAAAATACTATTTCCAGATAATAACACAATATATAAGAACTATTTTATTTTAAGATATATTTTTATTTTGAAAATTTACTATAGCAATTTATAATAATTATCTAATATAAAATAAAATTCTAATATTATAATATAAATTCCTTTTCAACTATATAATAAATTGTATATATTAATTCATCAAAGGTATCACTAACTTTAGCTATTTTAACTTTTAAATTCGAATACGAAAAAGAATTTCACAGGTAATAGTATAGATTTGTCAACACCAATTGAACTAAAGATTCCAGACAAATACAACATCAAAAAACATTCAAATAAAAAGAATACAAGTACTTACTTTAATGTCATCCATATGATCAACTTAATCTGTCACTAATCTGCATTAATCCAACAGTCACTTTTAATCTCTCTCTTCCATAGACATAACACTGATAACAGCTACATGAAAGTATTTATATGTGTAATGCTCTCAATTTTATAGTGATGAAGTAGCCATATTTAGTAAGAACACAGTTACAATTTACAACGTACAAATTTGTTCGTGACATAAATATGGAAAAGTATATGATTATTTACTTTAAGTTTTGTTTACTTATCTGGAGATAATAAATTTTCTTCTCCCCTAATTAACTATTACAAACATGAATATTAGGAAAATCTTCCTCACGGTAACAACAAACAGAAGAGTGGATCGCAAGAAACAAAGGCTAATGCATGGAGAGATTGTCCAAAGAACCAAAGATTAGACCATATAAGTCATCCCAGCTTGCAAGATGTTCATATGAGGAACAGTGAGATTGGCAGCTCCAGCTCTGCAGTTCCTTCTCAGAAACGCATACAAGTAATTGATCACAAGCTTCTTCACAAATATCGAATTCTTCTTCGCCCTCACATCTCCATGAGCCAGCAGATACGTTATCCCCGAGTCCGTGGCCTCTCTTAAAGCCGCAAGCTCATATTCCAGAGCTGGATCTTCCTCCACGGACGCCCCTACGCTTGAAGACGGCAGAACATCTGTATCCAACAACTCTGGCTCTGCCTCAGACCGCTTTCCTCGGTGAATGAGAGGTGCCATGAGGTCGTCTGTGTAAGTATCACTCGCGACGGAAACTCTATCAGGATCAAAATCATTGATAGTGCTCTCCAAAGCATCCTCTAACGCTTCACATCTCAAGAACTTCTCTAGACTCTCGATGAGAAGCTGCTCGAAGACTCTAGAATCTTCTTTTCTCACGTCTTTGTAACCATACCTCGCGATGCACCTGAACATATGGTAGTCTTTAGGACAAACCCGTCTGAAGAGGAACCTCTCTTCTTGAGGAACAACCGGGACAGGGACATACTTGATGCAGACAAAGACGATTGTCGAGTGAATGGCAGGAAGAGTGAGCAAGAACTGTCCAAAGATGGAAGGTATGCCTTGAACAAGCTCGTTGTAGAGTAGTCCAATCCCGGGAATTCGAATCGTTCCAAGAGTTGAGCCAAGCTCACGCATAAAGTCCATGGAGATTCTCTCCCGGACCTCGCTCTGGTACTTGAGGACGCTTCCGTAGTTCCAAATGTACATAACGGTGAGGAAGAAAGTGGCGAATACAAGCGGGACCCAACCGCCTTCCAAGATCTTGGTGAGAACCGCAAGCAAGTAAATGGTCTCAACTGATCCGAAGACAAGCGGGAAACAAAGAGCAAGAAACAGATTGGTTTGCCAGATGAGAAGCATCACTAGTGTTACCAACACTGTGCTCACCATCATCACACCTACTTCAGCTATGCCTGAATAAAGAAAAAGAACATCAGAAAACCTGGGAAAACTGAACTGAATCAAACTTGGAAACTGACCATAAGCGTTGGCGATGTGGGTTGTGCTTCTGAAGATGGAGACAACGAGTATGCACATGATCATCAAGAACCAGTTGATGACGGGAATGTAGATCTGACCCATCCGTTTCCTAGAAGTGTGGATTATCTTCAGCCTCGGGAAGCAGCCGAGTGCCATGGCTTGTTTGACGCAGGAGAAAGTTGCAGAGATCATGGCTTGGCTCGCTATCATTGCTGCTAATGTCGCAATCACAAAGACAGGCCAGAACAAACTCTCTGCATTTTTTCAAAAAAAATCAGTAGTACTGTGTTACATTACCAAATCAACAAATTAATATATTGAATTCATTTTACCAGGAACTGAATCATAGAATATGCGAGCTGAGGCATCAGGATGCTTTGTTAGATAAGCAGCTTGACCCATGTAAGCTAAGAGGAGGCATGGGAACACCACGCAAGTGAATGCCATCTGATCCAAGTATATCATTATTATAGTCATCATCATTAACATAGTTGATGATCAAGAAAGTGATGCTAATTAACCTGTATGGAACGAACTGAGAAATGTCCCAAATCTGCAAACATTGCTTCGGCTCCTGTGTAGTTTCAAAAATTTGTAAGAAAGGTTGGATTTTGTTGTGAGGTGAGGTTATGTTTTGTTTACCTGTAATGCATAAGACACATCCACCAAGAGCAGACCAAGCATGTTTGCTATTCTTGTTGAAGAACAAGACGATGTAATAGGGGTTCAATGCTCTTATGACGGTGATGTCGTACTTCAACAGATTGTAGATACCAATAGAACCGAGTGAGAAGAACCAGAGCGCCAGAACTGGAGCAAACAGAAACCCCACTTTCCCCGTCCCAAACCGTTGTATGCTGAACAAAGCCACGAGGATCACAATGGAAGACAGAACCAATGCATCTGACACACAACACACAACAAGAATGAATGTGTCAAAGATCAAAATGATATCAAGAAGAAATTGCATAGACATATAAAGAGAAATCATGTGATAAATGATACCCACTTGTTCCAAAACCTTCAACTTCACCTTGTAAACCACTCATTGCAGACATCACTGCATAAGAAAAGCCAAAGTAACACCTTATGGATCCAAATCTTCTGGGAAACTCAATTGCAGCAAATACACAATACAATTCAAACTCACCTGACATAGCTGGTGTCAGAATGCCATCGCCAATAATCATGGAAGTTCCCATTAGTACTAAAAGCAGAAGAAGAGTTTTCAAATAACCTTTTGTCTCCAAAGCTTCTTTAATTCCCAGAGCTCGTTCCAGCTCAGGAGTTGGGAGTCTAAGCCTAAAACTCGAGATCTGCTCATCCGCAGGCTGCTGATTAGGCAGCTTATTCACCTTTGCATACCTACAAATCAGCGAATACAACGCAAATGTTCCTCCTGTACACACACACACATATACTCAGTGAAAACCACATAACACCACTTTTACAAAAACAAGGATTAGAGGGATGTATTAACCTTCGCCATTGTCGTTGGCTTTAAGGACAACAAAGACATACTTTGCTAAAGGAATGACAGCAATAGTGTAGATAACGAGAGACAAGGCACCGAGAACATCAACTTCTGATCTGATAGGAACTTTACTGAAGACATCACTAAACACATACAAAGGGCTTGTTCCCATGTCACCATACACAACACCTAACGTCTGAAACGCTATCCCAATCGTACCCAAAAGTGATAGTTCCTTTCATTACAAAACCAAAGGTGGATTATTATTATTATTATGACAATAACAAAAATTAAAAAAAAAATCAAAATATCAAACCTTGAGATCGTGGCCATGAGCACCTGCAATTTCCATGGCCTCAACATCAAGAGAATCAGCTCTCTTCGGCTTTTTCATCAGTCTTCTCCTCAAATTCCCAAAACTGTAGTCTGCAACGTCTTTGAACTCTGGGAACGGCACCGTTTCGGAGCCGACTTCGCTTCCGTCGACCCATCTCCGGTCACTGCTACTACCTGTGCCAACACGTCTCAAGCTGGTGTTGCTGCTTGCTTCTTCAATCCTATCTTCTTCATCCATTCTCAGAAACGTAAAAGATTTTGAGTTTGGTTGGAGAGGAAGTGTTAAGCAGAGTTTTGGATTGGTTTCTCTCTTCTTCTTCAATGATTTTTATTGGTTTGAGTGTGACTTCAATGACGGTCTCTCTCTCTCTCTCTCTCTCTCTCTCTCTCTCTCTCACGGGTAACATGTTTAACTTACTGCTGACAAACTGACAAAAGGTCTGATCATTTTGAATTCTGTAAAATAACTCTAAACGTTAGGACGTCACCATTAGAATAATATTTTTTTTTCTTGGTGTTTCTCGATTCTGTATCCTCAAACGTTATCTCTTATTTGTCTATTTACTGTAGTTTAAAGGTTTGGTTCTGATTAGTGGGAAACCTACAAATATGTAATCTATACTAGAACTGAGCATCATTACTTACTCGTCTTAAACTCGCTACTTAATTCGTATCCGCCTTGAAATTAAACTCGCTACTTGACTCGTATCCGTCTTGAAAATTCAAGTACTTGGTGTTGTCAAGGTAAGTAACAAGTCGACAATTTTAATTACTTGCAAGACCAAGTCAAGTATCAAGTATCATTAGTAGTTTTAATACTTGACTCGTTACGCCCCGTGCTCTATTACTTGCTATTTGTTACATGATCTATTAGTTAGTTGTTCATATTTGTCTTTTCTTTTACTTGCATTTATATTTGGACATAAATATTCATTATCATTCTTATACTTGTTACTTGTTTTGTATCCACCTTGTTTTTAAATACTCGTCGTCATCTAATCAAATATTACATAATAACAAGTATTAAAAATTTAGTTACATGACTTGTTATTACATGTTACTTGTTTAGAGAAGACATTTTTGTTATCGTGAAAATTATACAATGTTTATATATCGAAATATGCATATATATATATTGGTCTTTATTATAATATGAACAAATATTTCGTTTAAAGTAATTCACATGTTATTTTAAGTAGAACAAACAAAACAAACTTTCATGTCTATTTCTAATAGAGTATTATTTAGTAAGTAGTTCTTAAATATTCCAAAAACTCGTAACTAATTTACAAGTACTCGTAAATAGTAAGTGATAAAGCAATGCAAGTAACTTGCAAGTAATTTATTTTTGATCAAGTACTTGAAACAACAAGTACTCTTTTTTAACAAGCCAAGTACAAGTCAAAATTTTATTACTCGTACAAGGCAAGTCAAATCGCAAGTACATGGAAAATAGCAAGTACACGCAAAATAGCAAGTACTCGTCTTAGCCCAGACCTAATCTATACTTTTAAAATAGAAAATAGAAGAAGAAATCTACTTATATAAAGTTGTTGCACTCTTTCACTAGACTACTAATATTTTGATTTTATTTTAAATTAAGACTAACAATATGTTACCATATATTTCTCTAACAATATTTATACCTTAATCAATAACAAATATATCAATATTAATAAAATATAATATTTCCTATTTTACTCCTACAATTTCGGTATCTAACAAACTAATTTTGTAATCAATCAAATTAATTATAAAATTGTCTCTCTTATTTAATTAATCATCAATTATCATTTTTACATACACATATTTCCACGCCATCCACATATAAATTGTTCGATCCATGCATAATTATTTTGTGTCATATCATTAATTAATTTAACTCTATAATGTTTTAAATAATTTTTACTGAATTATATGATTGCTCCTCATTTTATGTGATATGCTCTCTCTCTAAATATTTTAAATTGATTATATAAAGAGTATTTATAATAAAAATTTGTTATCTAAGAAAATTTTAAAAACTATTAAAAACCATATAAATATATACTATTAAATTTGCCAAAAATCTTCCAAATAAACTTTAAGTCTAACCAATTCAACAAAACATGTATTTTCAAATCAATTTTGATTTAGTTTCTCAGGTCCGGATAATATATCAGGCCTAAAAGTAGTTACATAAGATTATACATACAAAAATATTTAAGAAAATAATTCATATATAATTTTAAACATACTCGCTTTTTCAATATAATATGACTTTGTAACGTAAATATATAACAATTCCAAAAATTTATTCATATTAAACTTTGTTTATATTCGAAAAAATCTGCGCTTTCTAAGTGCGGATCAAAATTTATTTAAATATTGTTAATGAAACCAGCTCGTGAATTTGCAGATATAAATATTATATGGAAAATATATAATATGTATACAATGCCTTAAATTTTGAATAATAATTTGAATCATTATAAATATAACTTTAACTTGAAAATAAAAAATCCCAATACTATTTTTAGTTGCATGAAATTATTGATAATTCAATAATATTAGTTTAAGCCGCTAAAAATATTTACATTATTTGATTTTGATCAAATGATTAATAAACTTATGATTAGTAAACCAAAAAAAACTATTTTAAATTACTTTATAATCATCGTATTATCATTTTCGCAAAAAATGATTTATAATTTTTTGGAATATTCAATTTTACGGTTTGACAGGAAAACTTGTTTTATGGTTTTGCCGAAATAATAATTTTTTGGAAAACTCAATTTTATGATTTTAACAGAAAAACTCAATTTTAAGGTTTTAACATATATTAATGTGTGTATGCAAGTGGATGAACGTTATAATAGGTACATTTCTCCGTGGAAGCTTGTTGTTATGGTGAATTGATTTTGATGAAGGATTATGGGTGTAAAACTCTTAGAAGTAGGGTTTGCTATGTAGAATACTCTTAGAAGTATTTAATGGGTTTGGTTGAATATCAGCAATGAATCTATTTTTACGTAGATAATGTTGCTTGTTTGTATTCAAAAATGAATCAGGAGAGGAGGCCATCTTGGCATTTGTAAGTGTAAATTTGCAGTGTAGTGGGTGTTAATGAGCAGATGATGGTTTACATGAGTGTGCTGCTATTGCAGCAGAAGAATTTGGTTTGACTAGAATAAGAAGTGAGTAAAATCTGCAGTGGATGAAAGCGAAAGAAAGTGAAACTGCAGGCATTTTGTTAAGTAGTGTTGAAATTTTGTTGTTAAGAAACCAAAATAAACTGAAAGTGCGGGTTTTTGTTTCTACTTTCTTAAATCATTTCCGTTGTTGTCATTGGTTTAATTGGTTAATCGGGATGGGATTTTAATTAGTGGTTTAAGGTAACCAGAATGAGCGAACCATGTAATATCCTATTATGATTCTCAGGTCATTTTATTAAAAAAAAATACTTTGGCATAGAATGAGCGAACCATGTAACCATCAAACTTTAGGTCCAGTTTGTGAACTAAAAATGTTGTTTTTGCATTGAAAGTTGATTTGCAACCCTTCCTGAGTGATGTCCAAAGTATCAAAGTTCCTTTGGATTCAAAAATTTTCCATGGCATTTTATATATTATCCATCTTCTCTTGTGAGTATCCAGTGCCAAAACCATTGCTTACTGTATTATGATTCCTAAATTAATAGCATCTCTCAGGATTGTTTGATCAATTAGTCGTTCCAAATCTTACCATTGGTCAAACTAGACGTGAGCATTGAAGCTCTTATGAACGTTTACTTTGTAAAAATTCTTGGCCATCCCTTTGTATCTAAAATGTGTATTTATATTGGCTTCCTCTCTTTTGCTAAATAGAAAGAGTCTTGCCAAATTAGGTGACGTTTGATATAGTTTACCCACAATGAAGATGAAACAATCTTCTGAAACAACTTAAGACAAAAAATTATATTTAATTCTTTCAATGGTCTCAATTTGAGACTCCATTTTTCTTTCAGTTTGCAAACCTCCTCCCTCCCACTCGACATTTTTTTGGGTTTAGATCAGACTTGGCCGAAAAAATGCAACATTTCAAACCAGCAGCAACCCAAAGTAATTAATGGCGAAGAAATGAAAAAAAAAAACTACATATATATAAAATAAAAACACCAAAGACGAAGATCCTGTTCAAGTATGGTTGTAAGAAGAAAAATGGTTTTTTTTCCCACACAATTGAAATTTCCACTACTGAAAGAAAAAGTGTGTGTGAATGGAGGTAGATAAAATAAACTCTATTTGAATTGGGATATAGATATAAAAGAAGAATATGTATACTATAAATTTGTTATAATTTTACTATTACTTTCATATATTTATTTTATTTGCTAATTGAGTCTATTACATAGTTAGAAATGCTTTAGTTGATCTCCGCTCAAAAAAAAATCACCATGACTTGGACAATTTTTAACAATGGTTGTACCTTTGATCAAAAAAAAAAAAAACAATGGTTGTACCTTGTATTCTAACCGATAACATCACATGAACACAAAGAACAAAAAAAGAAAGAAAGGATATAAAAAAAATTGTAGGATTGATCCATCTTGGTCTACTCAACTCTTGCTATAAAGGCCCATTATATTAAGGCCCAAGTAAATGATTGAGACACAATTTCGTTTTAAGCATTCAATCGCTTTCGAAGAGAAAGGGTTCTTCAATTCCTTATCGAATCTCTGGGCTCGCTCCACGCTTCATAGAAATTAGGGTTTCTGAGCGTTTTCGTTCCGAACGGAAGACATGGTAAGCGCTTCACTAACGCTCTTCTCATCGTTGTTTTATCAACTATTCTCAAAATCACGAGTTTTCGATTGATATATAATTATCGACATATATATATATATATTTTAAATTGATTTGATTTATATTGTCGATTGTTTCAATTTCAGTTTTAGGGTGTCCGAGATGTTACATATTTGGTTCTGGTTGATTTTTATATGTCGTGTTCTTACATGAGTGTGTGTCTAAGTTTCTGAAACACTAACTTTGATCTGATCTGTTGATGTAGGCAACTCTTGAAGATTCTTTCCTCGCAGACCTTGACGAGTTATCTGACAATGAAGCAGAACTGGTGAGGCTTTTTTTTTTGCCTTTTTCAAAATTTTTGATTTACTACTAAAGTCGTAATATTATTTAACTTTGAGGAGGCTATGGTCTTAAATTCAGGATGAGTCTGATGGTGATGATGCCAAAAAGGATGATGAAGATATCGACATGGACATGGCTGACTTAGAAACCCTCAACTACGATGATCTCGATTCCGTTTCTAAGCTCCAGAAATCTCAGAGATATCTTGACATTATGCAAGTTAGTGTGCATTGTTTCAAAGATTTTAACTGTTAATTTCTTTATCGCTTGAACTTTGATGTGATTTATGTATTTCAGAAAGTGGGAGAGGCTCTTGGAAAGGAATCTGATGAATCGGAGAAAGGAACCGTGCTAGAAGACGATCCTGAATACAAGCTAATCGTGGACTGCAACCAGCTCTCGGTCGACATCGAGAACGAGATTGCCATCGTCCACAACTTCATCCGTGACAAGTACAGACTCAAGTTCCAAGAGCTCGAATCCCTTGTAAACCACCCTATCGACTACGCCCGCGTCGTCAAAAAGATAGGCAACGAGACGGATCTAACACTCGTCGATCTCGAAGGCCT
Organism: Brassica nigra; assembly: GCA_016432835.1. Taxonomy (NCBI): domain Eukaryota; kingdom Viridiplantae; phylum Streptophyta; class Magnoliopsida; order Brassicales; family Brassicaceae; genus Brassica; species Brassica nigra. Next base: position 9,234,814 of record CM028249.1, on the reverse strand, counting down.
TCTTCCATCTGCTATCATCATGGTTGTTTCGGTCACTGCCTTAACCACCAAAGGTAGCCCTCTCCCAGAGGACGTCCTGCAGAAGACTCTTGAGGCTTGTGATCGAGCTCTGAATCTTGATTCCGCGAGGAAGAAGGTTCTTGACTTTGTGGAGAGCAAGATGGGATCCATCGCGCCGAATCTTTCGGCCATTGTCGGGAGTGCTGTTGCAGCTAAGCTCATGGGGACAGCTGGAGGTTTATCGGCGCTTGCTAAAATGCCTGCCTGTAATGTTCAGGTTCTTGGTCACAAGAGGAAGAACCTCGCCGGGTTCTCTAGCGCGACGTCGCAGTCCCGTGTGGGTTATCTGGAGCAGACTGAGATTTTCCAGAGCACGCCTCCCGCGCTGAAGAGTCGCGCTGGGAGAATCTTGGCTGCTAAATCTACTCTGGCGGCGAGAGTTGATGCTACGAGAGGAGACCCGTCGGGAACGAATGGGAAGGCTTTGAGGGAAGAGATCCGTAAGAAGATTGAGAAGTGGCAAGAACCTCCTCCCGCGAGGCAGCCTAAGCCACTTCCTGTTCCTGACTCTGAGCCTAAGAAAAGAAGAGGTGGTCGCCGTCTAAGGAAAATGAAAGAAAGGTATGCAGTGACAGACATGAGGAAGCTTGCCAACAGGATGGCGTTTGGTACACCCGAAGAGAGCTCTCTTGGTGATGGGTTAGGTGAAGGATATGGAATGCTTGGCCAGGCTGGGAGCAACAGGCTGCGTATATCCAGTGTTCCCAGCAAGCTAAAGATTAATCCTACCATCGCCAAAAAGTAAGTGTACCTCTATTTCTCTTGTTTTTTAACTCTTGTATTTTTTCAATGACCATGTCCTGTTCTTCAGTGTATCTCATTGTGATTATGTTCATCAAAATGGCTTTTTCAGGCTGAAAGAAAGAAACTATGCAGGTGGAGCCACTACTTCTGGATTGACTTCGAGTCTGGCTTTTACTCCTGTGCAGGTAAACAAAACATTTCATTCAATTGTCTTCAAATGTTTCTCAGTTTTCTTGCGGTATTGACTTTAGAAACTCCAATTTGAATCTTTATTGTGCAGGGAATAGAGCTGTGCAATCCTCAACAGGCTTTAGGACTAGGCAGTGGGACTCAAAGCACTTATTTTTCAGAGTCAGGGACCTTCTCTAAGCTCAAGAAGATATAAACTTACGAGAGAGAACTTTTCAAAGTGAGACACAGTGGTGTTTAACTGCTTTCTATTTCTCTTTTATGTTTTAAGGTTTCTCTACCGAATCACTTTTATGGCACCACCCGATATGAACAGCCTTGATGAAATTTAAGATTCTGAATATAAGTAAAGGTTTGTCGATCTTGATTTGCTTGGGGTTTAATTTTACGGCTGTGAGATAATCTATCGGTTGAGAATGAACTGGTTTGGTATGTTTTTGGCATCCAATGATACATTAAATAATCTATACTATCGTTCCTTTTTTTTAACACGAAAATGAAAGTTCCCTATGATAATAAAAATATCAAAGACGGGTCCTTAGAATTTTATATAAGAAAATGGCACCGTCCATTGTTTCTTGTTGTCTCCCGAGTCCAAATCAATAATCCTAAAAATATCTTTCTTCGAAGCAGCTTCTATAAGCAACATACAAACAATTTAATTACAAAGGCACATATTATTATTACTCGCACGCATGTATCATTAACTTAATTACCTTCAGTTAACCGACTTTAAAATTTAGGGTGGTTTTTTCTAGGAGTATTCCTAACCTATTGTTATCTTTTCTTGTATAATATAAAACATTTAAAGATTAAAAAGACATTTAAAGGTAAGTCCACTTCATTCCATCTTTATTTTTTCTTTAGAATAGAACTTAATATTTTTTTCTTTAATATTTAAGGAAAAAATAACATCTTTATTTTATAATATATTTAGAATAATGCTATTATACAAAAGTATATTAAACCAAATTTCATCTCTATTACAAAAAAAAAAAAATCTTTTTAGAGAAAAATAGCAAAATACATTAGAAATAATCAAACAACTTATAAATATATATACTAAGAAAGTTAAACATTCTGTTGTTCATGATGCGACATCGTTAAGTGATTAATAAAAATTTAATAAATTATCACTACGTTTAAAAATTTATTAATTCTTTCATATTTCTAACGTTTTTATTGGTGGTCCAAATATACTAATATAACATCTAATAGTTCATTTGTATATTTATAACTAAATATTACATTTTAAACCTAGATTAATTATAGGCCCTAAAATCTTAAATTTTTCAACATAACTTTCTAATATTAATAAGGTTTATCATAATAATATAATACTAGTAAAGACTAAAAATTTATTCTTTTAAATAGTAAAAATTAAACAGCTTCATCGGGCTTTTGCTAAAATAAACTAAAATTTAAAGTCAAATATAAATTTAATTTTTGTTTTATCAACTATATTTTTCATTTTCTTCCAGTATAAAATTTACTTTTTCAAATATTTACAAATACCAATATTGTTTTTTTTTTAATTTTAAAATTACAGAAAAACCCTAAACATTTTTACTTATTTACATCAATACAATTGTCATCACTTGGTTTTCTTCATTGTTTAGATATGTGTTACAAAAAGCATACTTCTCTGAATATCTACGTTTAGGCGTAAATGTATTTTGTATTATGTTAGTCAACGCACATGTCAGTTTTATAATTCCCCGAATTTATATTTTGAAACAAACATTATATTTAAAATTTACTACGTATTCACTTTTGAAAACATAAAAAAATTGGTAGACTTATGACTACTTATAGAAGATTAATTCGTATTTGACTGGATTTTTGACCTTTTATAGTAGACTTTATCTGAGGTCTGTATTCAGTAAACTTTACTAGAAGTCAGTGAGAGGTCAATTTTATATTTGACCAAAACTTTGATCTTTTAATAGTCATCATCTAAAATCTATTTTATAAAGATAAGTTAGTTTTATGTTTGACTAAAATATTACAAGATTGAACAAATATTAATTACAGTGTAGACTTGAGATGTTTTGAGGATTTTACAGTGTAGACTTGAGATGTTTTGAGGATTTTTTTTTAAATTGTTTTTTGCTCTCACATGTATGTTAGTTATTACTTTTGCTCATGAATGAGTTTAATATATAATTATAAACGTGTGTATTATAATCATAATGGATTTAATATTTTTGGTTAATTAGCGTATGTTGTGATAAATTTAATAGCTAACAAAAATGAACCATACTTTCAATACTAATATGCAAATAAAAAGTATATTATTTCACAATTCAAACTTGAAGGAGAGATACCAATATAAAACGACTCAACAAAGAACGCATAACATCATAAACGAAAATATATGATTTAAAATAAAATATATTAAAATCTACACCGCCAAAATTAAAATAGAAAATAGCCTCGTTCAAAATATCTCAACAATTAATTAAGAAATTTAGCCAGCTGCAACATAACTACGTCTGAATTATCTTACAACAAATAAGTTCAACAAATGATGATAAAGATTATTTTTTGGCAACCAAACAATGATAAAGATAAAAGAGGAACATCACATAAATTAATGTTCATTAAAATACATAAAATTTATTTTGTTCAGTTACGTTACTTTTGTTTGTTTAGCCACTGGGGTGGTTGCCAAACAACTGAAAATATAATCTTTACAGTTTTTTTTTTGTAAATTGGTTGCTTTTAATCTTATAAGAAACAATAAATCAATAAAGTCGTATAGATTATACAGATGATGCAGTCATATGTATTTCGCTATCCATAAATGGAAATTTATGATTAATTATGTTAAATGTATATGAAACTCTTAAACGCACTAGAAATACTTATAAGAAAAGATGAACAAATGTAGTAGCCGTTGTGAACAAAAATTAAAGAAATAACCATCGGTTTAGGATATGAGAGGGTATGTCATAGAAAGACTTTCTTCTTCTTTATGCAAGTAGACCTGTGAAACATGTTTTACTAATTTTGGGAACAATATTATTTCTATTACTATTATATGTCCTATGCGAGATAATTACTTAAGAAATATCTCAACAATTAGTTAAGAAATTTAGCCAGCTGCAACATAACTACGTCTGAATTATCTTACAACAAATAAGTTCAACAAATGATGATAAAGATTATTTTTTGGCAACCAAACGATGATAAAGATAAAAGAGGAACATCACATAAATTAATGTTCATTAAAATACATAAAATTTATTTTGTTGAGTTACGTTACTTTTGTTTGTTTAGCCACTGGGGTGGTTGCCAAACAACTGAAAATATAATCTTTACAGTTTTTTTTTGTAAATTGGTTGCTTTTAATCTTATAAGAAACAATAAATCAATAAAGTCGTATAGATTATACAGATGATGCAGTCATATGTATTTCGCTATCCATAAATGGAAATTTATGATTAATTATGTTAAATGTATATGAAACTCTTAAACTCACTAGAAATACTTATAAGAAAAGATGAACAAATGTAGTAGCCGTTGTGAACAAAATTTAAAGAAATAACCATCGGTTTAGGATATGAGAGGGTATGTCATAGAAAGACTTTCTTCTTCTTTATGCAAGTAGACCTGTGAAACATGTTTTACTAATTTTGGGAACAATATTATTTCTATTACTATTATATGTCCTATGCGAGATAATTACAAAATACAATAAATCAAACGAGCAAGATAGATAGAGATATAGAGAGTGTTATTCGATTAATCAATCGGAAATTTCATTTTGCAGACAAAACAATCAACACCTAAACTTATGATCCTAATATGTGTAGCAAAACAAATGTTTATGACGGAGCCAACCCCTATATCCTACATATTTGATTGATATAAGTAAAATTAATATAAAAATTACTATTTTATTTTGGCTAACTATTTACTATAGTAAGTGAAACCATTTCAATTTGACTACATGTTTGAGTTCTAGATTTGTGCACATTTCAAAGAGGTACACTACTATGCATTCAAATATAGAATTCTTTGTATGCAGTTTTCAAATATCTGAATACTTTGTATTGTGTGAATTAACATGAGCTATATTATATAAATGTATATTATAATACAAATTTGAAAATTTTGTATTATATGAATTATTTTATATATAAAACAAAATAAAATAGATCTAATGATTTCGAGAATATATATTCGTTTTAAGAAAAAAGTTCTGGTATATTAAAAGTCTATATATACTTCTCAGAATGGTTATTTATTTATAAAATTGCGTTGAAACACATTTTTCGAACTAACATAAAAGAAGAAAACATATTTATAGTTAGAAAAGAAAAAAAAAATATCACACAATACTAAATATAGATTTAGAGAGATTTAGATAGAAGTACCATGGCATAAGGTAGCATAAGGTATACTACCTTATGCTATGGTACATCCTGTTTCGTATCAAGAAGTTAGTCATAGAGAATACCTGTTTTGTAAGCAGTTTGGACCTTGCCATCAATTTCCCATTCATAGTAATCTTGTGCTGCAGTGAGTTGGACAGTTGTTAGGTAGAATTGCTTAAAAATCAATAAAATTTTGTTTGAATAATATTTTTCTTAACATCCTCGAAGTCTCCTTGAGCTCACATCATTGGATCAATCAATCAACTGAATACGTGTTGATTCGTAGCTAAACATATAATAAAAAAACAAAAACTAAATAAATAATTGAACTAGGAAAACTATCAGAACGGTCATACAAAATTTGTCGGCTGCTTTCATCCATGCACTCAGGCAAACTGGTCCCACCATACACATCATCGCCACTGCATTTCACGTGGCAGATTTACAGACCCCAAAAATTTGTTAACGAATCAAACCTCTTCACGTGTCAGAGATATGTGGAAAAGTTGAAAAATGAAAACCCACACGAATTGTATATATCCTCACGACACAAACATTCAGAACTTCAAACACACTCGAAAATATCATCCTCATCCATATCACACTATGATCCCCACACCAAACCGTCGGATTCTAACCTTTACGGCGGTACATCCATGCGAATCAGTCTCCATAACCACTCTCATTGACTCACTGATAAAAATCACCGGCGAGATTCTGAGCTTCAAATCAAAGCATTTCTCCACCAACAAACGAAGCGTTAAAGAAACTCTCCGACATGTCCTTAGTCTTTCCATCATCTTCCAAGAAATCCGGGTCGGGTCGATACCCTCCGGTCGTACCTTTCCTAGTTCAGCAATCCTAAGCCTCTCAGAGCTCCACGTCGTCTTCCAGAAACTCAAGTTTCTATTACAAGACTGTACACGAGAAGGAGGCAAACTTTATACGTTGATAAACTCCGACCAAATCTCAGCTCATTTCCGGGTCTTGACCCGATCCATATCCACGTGCCTCGACACATTTCCAGTAGGATCCATTGACTTACCCGAAGAAGTCAACGAGATAATCTATCTATTACTCCGTCAGACCCGTAAATACGAAGCAAGACCCGACCGGGATGACAAACGGGCCCTAGACTCGGTCTATTGGTTCTTCAATCTGTTCGAAAACAGGATTAACCCGAACCGGGATGAAGTAGTCCGAGTTCTTGATCACATCGGTGTCCGCAAATGGAGCGATTGCGTCAAAGAGATTGCTTTTATACAAGAAGAGATTACAACAGAGAAGAACGAAATCGAACTTCTTAGCAGCTTAGTGGGATTCATATGCTACTGCAGATGCGTGGTACTTCAAGGAATTGATGAAGAAGACGATGATAAGAACGAAGAAGAAAACGACGACGATTTGATAATTCGTGGTTTAAACGTAGATGATCTACGTTGTCCTATTTCTCTAGAGATTATGAATGATCCAGTGGTTTTGGAAACAGGTCACACATATGATCGGAGCTCTATCGCGAAGTGGTTCTCCGCGGGTAACATCACGTGCCCCAAGACCGGGAAGAATCTATCGAGTACTGTTTTGGTTAGTAACGTCTCCGTCAAGCAACTGATTCAGAGTTACTTCAAGAAAGAGACTGGTCATAAGAGTAAGAAGAAAACGAGTGTTCCCGAGAGTTTAGCGGCGGAAGAAGCCGGTAAACTCGTCGCTGACTTTCTCGCCGGAGAATTGATCCACGGCGGGGCGCGAGAGATGGTGAAGGCGTTAGTGGAGATTCGGATCCTCACCAAGACGAGCGGTTTCAACAGATTTCGTTTGGTGGAAGCTGGTGCTGTGGAATCGCTGATGAAGCTTCTCCGTTCCGGAGATCCGACGATTCAAGAGAACGCCATGGCTGCGGTTCTGAATCTCTCGAAAGATATCTCCGGGAAAGTTCGAATCGGTGGAATCGGCGGCGGATTGGAGACGATCGTGGAGGTTTTAAACGAAGGAGCGAGGAGAGAGAGTAGACAACACGCGGCAGCTGCGATATTCTATCTCTCTTCTCTCGGAGGAGATTACAGCAGATCGATCGGAGAGATCCCGGGTTCGATTCCGGGATTGGTGAGAATCGTTAAAGGTTGCGATGATGATTACGGAGATTCCGCGAAACGCAACGCTTTGATCGCGATTAGGAGTCTGTTGGTTCAACACTCGGATAATCACTGGCGCGTCCTCGCATCTGGAGCCGTTTCCGTTCTTCTGGATCTCGTGAGATCCGGCGAGATCGGGGATGGAGTCAAGGCGGATTCGATCGCGGTTCTCGCGAAAATCGCGGAGTATCCCGACGGGATGATCTCAGTGCTCCGTCGCGGAGGGTTGAAGCTCGCGGTGAAGGTTCTCGGTTCGTCGGAGGCTTCGCTGACGACGAAGCAGCACTGTGTGGTTCTGCTTCTGAATCTGTGTGTTAACGGAGGAAGTGACGTCGTTGGAGCACTCACTAAGGATCCGTCGGTCATGGGGTCGCTTTACACGGCGTTAAGTAACGGCGAGTGTGGAGGTGGGAGAAAGACGAGCGCTCTTATCAAAATGATTCATGAGTTTCAGGAGAGGAAAACCGGACCGGGTTTAGAAAGAGAACGGGTTCGTACACGTCTGGTGATTTGATACACACACTATACGGGCAACTCTTTTGAGCTTTTTTTATCAGAGGGTTATGGATACCGACACTAACTTCATTTTTATGTGTTAAAGATAGACTCTTACTGTATAAAATTTTACATATATCTGTAAATCTTATTTCTCAAACAAATTAAATACCTGTAAAACTTTTTAATAACCCAAAGAATTAATAATAGGGAGAATTGGAAAAAAGAAACACTTTAAATTTTTTTTTGTTACTTTAAGACATTTCATATTTTTGGCAATTTTGCACATGTTTTACCCTTCGTTCATGAGAAAAATAGTAAACTTAAATAAAAAAATATACAAAAATATGAAAACTATTGGAAACATAAGTATGACAATTTATATGTTCAAATGTTTTTTTTTAAAAAAATTGGAATCATATTTTATTTTATTTTCTAACCAAGGTTAGAATACACATTCTGGTGATCTATTTTATCTAGAAATCGAAATACAAGTTTTATACATCGATATATCCAGGGTATATAACGTTATATAGGCTTCTTTGTCATATATATCTTAGGTACATTTTGTAACATTACAATCTAGCAGGATCTCTTTACTCTACCTAGGGTTATATAACGACAAATAGCCACAACTCTATGATGTACCTAACGTACGTTTTGTGAAATTAAGCTCATGTACCTTTTACCTTATGTGACGACTAAGATAAAATAGGTCTCCCACATATTCTACTGTGTTCTGAGTTAGGTATGATATATTTTCTAGGCAAATCCAAAAAATATGGAAACTACCATATTCGGTTATAGATGTTTCCTAAATCTTATATGGAAATTTCCATATTTTGGTTAATATATTTCCTAAATCAAAATGAAATCTAACATAAATTTCGCACAATATCTTCTCTTTCATGTTTTGCAAATTACAAAGTTTGTGACCGATTTGAAAACAACCAAGAGAAGAGGGATCATTCTGAAATTACAATGAGGTCTGAGATACACAATTGCAAGTTTTAGTTTAATTCGAGAGGTCTTTTCTGCACATGAAGAAACTATGGGGGCAAAATGAAATATATCAGAAGCATAAGGACCTAATGGGCAAAAATGAGAAACTCCACCATTGTTGCTCGAGCTTCCTCCGTGACGATGGCGATTGAAGATCCGGCGACAACTAAGATGCTCCGGTTTTGATGTAAGGAGACTTCTTGGTGACTGAGCAACTTTCGAGGAGGTTCGTGGCGAAGTGAAGACGACTCCGAGCTTCAAAACGGCTTATCGAAGAAGATGGTTGTGGTGGCTGAGATTGGTGAGCACGGACCGCGACAGAGGTGAACTTGATGGCAGATTGGAGACACCATAAACTGTCGATTTTTTGTTACTTTCTTTTTTTTTTTATTTTTTTTTTATAAAAACTTAAATAAATTACGAATAATGAAAATTAATTAGTTAAATTGAAGGGTATAATGGTATTAAAAGGAATAAAAATCCTAGTTACCTAAAAATCTTCCACAAGTCTTACTAAGAAAAATCTGAGTTGAAAGTGTCTTTTTTTTCTAATTTTCTCTTAATAATACTACTGTGTACAAAATTGTTGTGTATTGTAGTTATATAAATTCAACTGACTTTCCGGAAATAAATGAAGAAATGGAATCTTTTTTTTTTTTTTTTGACTGAAAAGAAGAAATGGAATCTTTCCAAATAATTACTTATATTTTTGTTTTAACATTTCTTCTAAGTTCTAAGCTTAAATGATTTTGTTTAAATTATGTTTGAGTAGTTAGATATGTGGTTATTTTTCTTTATTATCATCAGTTTCCTTTTCTAAAGATTCAGTTTCATTATTTGTTTGCATTGTTTGGAAAGAAAATGGATAAGGCTCTATTAGAGACTGAAGAAATGTTTGAAAAGGATACTTATTAAGCAAACTGATGATAATAAAGAAAAATAGCCTCAAGAATCTAATATAATTAATCTTAAACATTTATAAACCCAAATAAACCCAAACATAATATAATCAATATCCCGCGCGTAAGTAACTAAATTTTATAGACACGAACATAACACAAATGTACAAAACCATTGAGTGTAGAGACTCATAAAGCCTTAAGTGAAAGCTTAACAGAATTTAGTTGGTTCAAAAGTACTGATCAAAACAAAAAAACTAGGGGACAAAAGTAAAAAGAATCATTAATGATGGGGCGGTAAGGAAAAATAAAGTGCAAGCCAATTCCATATATATGGATTGCTGCCGCTGAGCGCTCTGTATCATTTGGTGGCTTCCTTAAGACTTCTCCGGTAAAATCTGTTTCTGGCTCATCCTGTTTGTTTAACCAATTCCTTCCTCATCAATATATCGTTTTGAATGGTCTCTATAGTATTTTAGTGAACCTTCTCTATTTACAAGTTTCTTGAGGTTAATAGATAGTATAGTTGGAAACGAAGGGATAAAATTCATGTCTTTTTAAATGTTTTGTCTCAGTTCTGTAGATTTATATCTCTTTTGATGTTTGGTTTGAAACAATGTTGTATATGTTTTCTAGTGCAATCAATATGGTGTTAAACTAATTGATGTGTTCCTTTTCCCTGGCAGTGTTGTTAACTTTTGCCCCAAGTGCTTCTTCTCAGCAATTGCTTGTCATCCAAAATGAGTCCCCCTGGTGCTGCTTCAGTTGGTTCAAGTTAGTGTATTCCTCTTCTGTTTTGCGTATTGATCGAATCTAAACGGAATATAATAGGGAAAAATAAACTCTCTGTTTTGCAATATTATTTGAGAACAGCTGTGGAGTTTGTGAAAACTCATGTGGTTAGTCCCATAGGGAAGCATCAAGCTACTATTGTCTGGCTACATGTCATTGGCGAGAATGGCTCCAGGTATATCTGACGTTGGTTTTTCATTTTGGAAAATCAGATAGCATCATCATAGTTTAATGTACTCATAGCTTTCATATTATTACTGTTTCAAGTTTAGTTCCGGACCTTTTTCTGAATGGTGGATTATATCGTGTCTTTCAGTTACTTATGCTAGTGTTCAAGTTTACGCCTTGTGGTTGCACCTTAGTTTTCTTCTTAGAGTTTGATGTTTTTATGCAATCTCGCTTCACCATCAGCTGAGAGAAATAATTGAACTGTTCATGACCTTATGTCTCTTATGTTTTTTTCCCGACTGCAAGGTGGTCCCAGCATCTGGAGAACCTTCCCCTTCCAAATGTGAGTTACAAGCTTTAAACGATCTCCAGCAGTTTCCTTAATTTATGTTAAGCGTGCTTAGTTACTTTACCTTTTGGTCAGTATTAACCCATCTTTGTATCTGTGATGTAGATCAAATGGATATGCCCGACTGCTCCTTGTCAACCAATAAGTATGTTTGGTGGTTTTCCCCACACAGCTTGTAAGTCTTACATGTCTGCAGCTTTTGTTTAAAGCTCATCTTGGCTTGTGGTTGAGAGTATTAGCCAACACATCGTTGTGTTTGGCTCCACATCATTAGACCAAAGAATCCTTGTATTGTAATTTCTTAATAATAAGACTATCTATCTATGCAAAAGTTAATCATCAGACTCGTGCACGAATATCAACTCTGAACAGTGAGTATTTTCTGTGCGGAAAAAAGTTTGATCAGTTGCTACTGTGATTTATGCAGGGTTTGATGTTATGGACCTCACTGGAGATGGACCTGATGGTGTCGAAGGACTGGATAGGACTGCTGCACATGTTGCAAATTTGTTGTCAAATGAGCCTTCTGACAGTAAGTTACCTTCCAAAAACTTGCCTCTTCCTTCCCCTCCATGTGGTCACTTTGAATCCAATTCTAAAAAAAACTGTGTTATCTTTCATTGCTCAAAGTTAAATTAGGTGTTGGAGGGTTCGGCATGGGGGCAGGGGCGTCTCTATATACTGCTACTTGTTTTGCTCTTGGTAAATATGGAATTGGAAATCATTACCCTATCAATTTAAGCGCAGTCATTGGCTTAAGCGGGTGGCTTCCTTGTGCAAAGTAAGTCTCCTCTTTGTGCCAAGTTCAAAACGCTCTTCTAGTTTAAGAACTTTTATGGATGTTCTTCTTTTCTCGAAGGACACTGGTTGGTAAAATAGAAGAGGAACAGATCAAGAACCGAGCTGCATCGTTACCTATTTTAGTTTGTCATGGAACAGGTAAACGAAGCAAGTTATATCACCCTTAAATTTTTGAAATGTTTCACCACTCTTTATGCTGCTTAAAATGCCAAACAAGTTCCCATGCTGTAAATGCAATGCATTATCTTAAGACAGATTCAAGTAATAGAAGTGTGACAATTTTGAAAATTTTATTCTCCTATTCTTGTACTGATTCATGTACCTTTGGTTTCTAGATGATGATGTTGTGCCGTTCAAGTTGGGGGAGAAGTCTTCACAGGCCCTAATATCACATGGATTTAAGAAGACAACCTTCAAAGCTTACAGTCGATATGGTCACTACAGAATCCCGGAGGAGATTGATGATTTGTGCGCGTGGTTGACATTCACCCTCGGCCTTGAATATATATATATATATATATATATATATATATATATATATATATATATATATATATATATATCCTAATTGTTAAGAATTTGTTAAAATTCCATTGATTTGATTCCATTGTCAACCCGCGCCGTTATTTTAGGGGATTCAGTGAAGAGTTAAAAGAGTGAATAGGCTAAAATGCTTTCCAGTTAGACCAATCCACATATCTACACTATATGATTGACTTCTCTACGCCTCCCTAAGTAACTAAACCCACACTAGAAATGATGCAAGCTTATGTGCTCAGTGAACCAATTTTATGTGCTCAATGATACTGGAAATACAGCAAAGATCAAATAAACCAATTTTATAAAACAAAAGTAAAGAGAATAAATAAACGCAAAATATTTATTGTCAACTAGAATGTGTATATCATTTTCAATATCTTCTTCTACATTAATTAAAGCTTGTAAACATATGATTCTTCTTTAAATCCAAAGACAACAAGACCAAAAATAAATTGGGAACGGAAGAAAAGTCTTTAAACATACAAGTTTCAGGCTTTGGATTTTACCGGACACCAGCTTCGACCCGCTTGATCTCGAAGATGAGCATTCTCCACATCTTGAGTACAAACATCTCAGCTTCTTCATCTAGTATCGATTGCAATAGCTCAAGCATTTGAGAGGCTTTGACGTGCTGCTGAGTGTTTGACACAATGAAATCTACCAGTGTGGCTTCCTCTTCTCCAAGAAACTCCATGATTTTCTTTGAGATCCATGGCCTCATTCTTTCGTGCAATTGGTGCTTTTCAATGTTAAAAACAGCAAAATATGTAAGCACCAAAGGCAACAAGAAATTATCATTAATATAGAGAAAGTGCAATGTGATAAGAGATTTCTTAGTAGCTTACCTGGTCATACATAGCCCAGTTTATCTCGTAAGAAAATAACTCTTCCTTTGTCTTTGGGATTGTATCTATCAATTGTTTGGCATCCATCAGCTTCTTGGTATCAGGTGTCTTTGTTTTTCCAGACTCTTTACCGTCTTTGGTTGAACCAACATGCCCGTCGCCTCGGTCCCTGGCTCTGTCTCTGTCCTTTTCCCGTTCCCTTTCCCGGTGGCTTGGCTTATCATGAGAGCGTCTGCTCCTATGCTTCTCGGCTTCTGTTGTCTCTTCCTTGGGATTACTACTGGAAATTCGTTTTGCAAATTCAGCAGCTAAAGCCAAATGAGGAGGCGGTGTATTCCCTGAGCCACCATGGGCCACGGCTTCCTGTTCCTCAGCTGAGTAATCTATAGGAACCAAAGGTTTCATCTTCTTATCCTTATGTGCTTCTTCTTCATCCTCCTCATAGAAAACAGAAGGCACAGATGTCCGTTTCCCGGATCCGACAAGCCCGAATCCCAATTTCTTGGAAGGAGCATGTGCCTCAGACCCACTGTTATTATCAATAGCCATGGACATTTCATTACCAGAACCATTTTGTTCAACACCTGCAATCGGGAAAGTGACACATTAGAAAGGGACACAGAGAAAGAGAAAGGATAAGATAGAGAGGAAACACACTCCTTACCTGATGCATGGTGCTCACTGAAAGATTCACCTACAGTTTGGAGAGGTGCCTTAGTATCGCTTTCAATGGTTGATGTCTGAATCGGTTCACTTCCAATAGCTGACTGTCCAGATAGGAGTCTTAAGGCATCTAACTGTTGTTGCTGCAACTTTTGCTCCTCAGCAATCCTCTTCGCCTCAGCAACCTCTTCCTCTTCTTTCAATCTATCAGCTAAGTCATCCTCCTTCTCTCTTACCCGCCGTCTTCTTCTCTCTTCTGCACCCCTATGCCATCTTCTTCTTGAATCATCATCGTCTTCATTCTCCTCTTCCTCGTAGCGGATTTCCTTTTTCCTCTTACGCTCTTTGTCTTTCTCCTTCTCCTTCTCGTACTGTCGTTCCTTCTCCTTTTCTCTCTCTTTGCGTTCCCATTGTCGAAGACGAGTCTGGTAAGCACGCTCCGCATCCTCAAGTTTCCTCCTGTGCTCTCTCTCTTTCCTTAATTTTTCTCGTTCTGCCTCCCTCTCATATCTATCCATTTCTTGCTCCTTTTCACCTCTGTCTCTGCTTCTACGATCATTTCTCTTACTCCAATCAGGTGAACTTGTGTCAAGCCTATTGTGTTCTCCAGGAGTCTCAACATCATTTGCAGCGGAATCTACATGAATGAGACATTTTGTTAGACAAATGATATAAGTAAAACAGAAAATCGCATTTAAAAGGACTAGTGGAGGCAAAAAAAAATACCACTCCCAGCTATGTCAGTATTGGAGTCTCCATCCTTAGATTTGAAAGCAAACTCAATGCCTGAACCATCAGCAGGTAGTGGTGGTGGGGGTGGTGGAGGCAGAGGGTTGGTCTTTGACCTTTCTTCAATAGCATTGTCAATTTTCTCCTTAGCCTCTTTGTCAGCTTCTCTTTCTTCATCAGTTAGAACTGCAGAATTAGCAATATCTATGTTTTCTTTACTCTTTGGTTCTCCATCCTTTCCCGTCTCCCCAACGGTGGGCGCAGCAGATATTACAGCTTTTTCTCGCTCACTCTCAGGACCTTCACCTTGGTTATCCTTGGCTTTCTCAATTTTCTTCTCAACATATTTTAGCAAATACTCCTTTGTTGCTTGATTAACATTCACCTAGCAACCATATAAAATAAAAGAAGAGGAGAAACACGTTAAGAGATAGCTTGTGTAGAGATCTTGGTGACATGCAGAACTGCCTCAGCTTGGATACACAAAAACATATATTAAAAATTGGGTAGAGAGATTCATGATTACCAAAAGCTCTTGTCCATCTATAGTTAGTTTGGTAAGCAGGCGTATTGCACGAAGACTCCCTTCAGCTGATTCAAATTCATAGAATCCAAAACCTTTAGGTTTCTTGGTGGTGGGATCTTCCGCACGTAAACAGCTTTTGACATGGCCACAAAACTACAAAGAATGGCAAGATCAATTCTTAGAAAAAAAAAGGAAGCTAAACCCAGACAGCCTTAAAAGTTATAAAAGGGGGAAACTGAAGATAGAAAGAAGAAAGCAAACCTCGAGAATAGACATCATAAATTCATTTTCCACGGTAGCTATCTTGCCAATGTAAATTGTGGTCTGGGGTTTCTCTACTGGCGGTACGAAAGGAGCAAGAACTGGTCTAATCATAGGAGGCATAACGGGACGGAGACCAGGCATTCCTGGGATAGGTGGACGTTGTACAAGTGGCACAGCACCGACTGTACCAGGAGGGCGCATAATAAAACCCGGACGAACCATTGTTGGATATGGAGAAGGATACCGGAGAACCCCTGCACCAACAAAAGAAAACAAGTCTCTGGAAATTCATCAGTAAATGTTTTTAACATGTTAACAGAACGGCATTAGCATAAATCAAGAGTGACATGAAGCGGAACTGAAAATGCATTCTGTATTGTTACCACAAACTAGAGCAAATTAGATATGGACACCAGAGGCAGTACAAATACCACCAGGATGAACATAGAAACCTGAAGGACACGTTAAGAAGATAGCACCAGTGTCGCAGTCATTATTACCACATAAAGTAGTTGTACCTCATAGGGAAACTTGAAAGAGAAAGGAATCTATAACCATCTCACAAACGTTGGATTTGAGATTAGATAATTATCAGAACGCCCACCATCACAAGCCCACATGGAACTTAAAAAAACTAGTATTTCTCATCATAATAACTTTATCTCAACCATTAGCAGGTTGGAAAAGAAAGAGATATATGCGGAAGGAAGCCTTAAAAGAAATAGCAATACCTCAAAACCAAGACAAAGGAGAGAAGTCAGTCGCTACAAATGCTTTGCTTCCAGCAGTTGGCTAAACCCATCAAGTTCAACGTTCTTAAAATAACTACAGTAAATCTCAATTTGAACATGATGCAACTTCTTTCAAGATCATTAAGGTCAGGGGGATGTGTTAAAAAGAGACTAGTTATGGCTACACTAACTAAACAAAAGGAAGGAGAATAATTGCGCATACCAACAGAAGGGAGTCGTAGAAGTGAGTAGTCCCTAGTCAATAATGGAAGCCTCTGCAACGTTTCTCAATCAAAGACGCTGTACGAGAAAACACCCGGTGGTCATCCGTGTCCCTGAACTAAGAGCTTTCTCCCTAAAAAGTCTATCTTTCTAGCCTAAACCCTTTTAATCTCATCTAAGCATGTATGTATACTTCCAATTTCACTACTTTTGTGAATCACATTCCAACATATACACAAAAGCAAAGAAAAATCTACAGGAAATTAAAAAAATTAAAAAGAATAGCAAAAAAGGATAAGAGGAACCCACCGGGAGGAGGAGCACCGGGATAACCATTAGCCATGGGCGTGAAAGGTCTCATACCATTCGGAGGCTGGGGTCCAGGATAAGGCATGGATCCTGGAGGGTTTTGATAGCTGGGAACCTGGGTGAACTGCATACCGGGACGGAATTGTGGTGGCGGCGGAAGATTGGGGACAAGGGAGCCAGGAATCTGAGGCGGAGGAGCATAAGGTTGAAAGATCTGTGGTTTGGTTGGGTCGAGCGGCTGTGGATGCTGTGAAGGATTTGGATTGGGAATCGGAGTAGATGGCTCTGGTTTGTGGGAATTGGGATCTAACGTCGCCGGAGAAGAAGAATCGTCGGCCATGGGGGAGTCTTTAGTTAGTTTGGGTAATGACTTCCCACCGTATCTGCTGGAGTTTTGCCCTAAAAATCGATTTCTCCTCCAATCTTTAACTCTCGTCAACGTTGCAGCAGTAAAAAAAAAAGGCTTGTTACACGTGTTTTTATCCCGTAGGCTAGCCGCTAGTTCCCAAAATACTAAATTAATTATTGTTCTGTTAACGAATGATTTTTTACTGAATTTTCAATTTACGAATGTTAGTAAAACATTTATAATCTGCAAATGTTAGGAAAAATTCCTTAAAAATACACAGACTGAATTTCTTTTGCTGAAATAATACACGAACTTTCTAGGTTTCCCGAAAAATACACAAACTAATTTTAATTGTTCATTAAATACATGAACTTTTGAATTTTGGAGGTTTCACACCTTGATTTTAACGACGTTAATTCTGATTAACGGAACATTAAGACGCCGTTAGACGACGTTAACTCTGATTCGAAAGTTCATATATTTTATGGACAACCAAAATTAGTTTGTATATTTTTCGGGAAACCTAAAAAGTTCGTGTATTTTTTAAGCAAATAAAATTTAGTATGTGTATTTTTAAGGAATTTTCCAGAATATACTAAGGTGACAAAGACTTTGTATTTTTTTTTGACCGAAAAATATAATTTTTGAATATATTTATTTGGGTTTATGTTGAAGCCGGTTTTTCTGGGGTTGGTTCAGATCTATAATTAAAATACGTGTAAAATATATGTAATTTTCGGATCTAAATCATGTGATAGAGGATATGTTTTTTCGGGTCTTTGGATCAGGTTTAGGTCGGTTCTTTTTGGATCCAAGTCTTTCGGATCTACGATATTTGGACCCAATAAGTACTTTTAATTTTGGATCCAGATCGATCCCGATATTTAGCCTCTGAATAGGATACGAAATATCTAAACTCCATCAAATTTAGTCAAAATCTATCATACGAAATATCTAAACTTTCGGTTTGGTTTTGGACCGAATATTTTTGGGTGGCTCTGGTTCAAGTTTTTGAATCCGACTAAAATGCCTAGATCTAAACTGCTAAACCTGATTATAATAAATCTTGAATAAAAGAAATATGATGTTGCAAAAAAGGGAAAATTCCTTAAAACACATATACTAAATTTTCTTTGCTTAAAAATACACGAAGTTTTAGGTTTCGAAAAATACACAGACTAATTTTAATTGTCCATAAAATACATGAACTTTCGAATCGAGTTAACGCCGTCTAACGGCGTCTTAATGTTCCGTTAATCAGAATTAACGTCGTTAAACTCAAGGTGTGAAACCTCCAAAATTCAAAAGTTCATGTATTTTATGAATAACCAAAATTAGTCCGTGTATTTTCGAAAACCTAAAAGTTCGTGTATTATTTCAACAAAAGAAATTCGTCCGTATTTTTAAGTAATTTTCTCCAAATGTTATCCACATTTTCAGCTTTTAATAAAAAAAACTAATTTTAAAATATCAAAAAATTAAAAGTAGTTAACTAGTCATATTAAATAATACTAATATATATATATATATATATATATATATTTGTATTAGAAAATAAAATTTATTTGTAAATATGATACTATATGTGTATTTTGCTGGATAAAATACTAATGTGACAAATTCTAACTATCTCGTGATGATAGAACGTTTATTCTCGAGGAATGTTAAAACAATACAGAGTGATAATGATATTAATTTACATGTTTTGTTGAGCAAAAAATCATCCTTAAATCATTACCTCTCAGCTGGAAAACAGTCTCATAATTTTTTTGGAAGAACTCAAAAGCACCAAACCAGTGCTCAATTGCGCAACTTAGAACTCAAAGTGCCCTATATCTACAACTATTTCTGATTGGATAAAACATGAACCCTCATAAGAAATACTCTGAAATGATAAAAGAAAAGATTGTGGAATCATTTTGAGCAAAGCGAGCCAAATAAACTCAAAGATCAACAAAACTTAATGCTTTAAGGTTTGGTAATAACTAATCAGTACCAGTCTACATGACCATGTTCCGATTTCATTTTGGCTTGTGGTTAAAACGGTACTGGAGTGCAGTGCCGTTGGAATATATGATCAAAGTATGTTTAACATATAGCAATGACAAAAAAGAAGTAACTTCAGCGAATCAATAGAAACCCAAAGAAGATCACCTAGATCCTGCAAACAAAAACCAATAACTCAGCATTGAATCGGGTGAATTCAATTCAGTCATATGCCTTGCAGCAAGAACTATAAAGCTATATATAGCTCAGTGACTTGTGAGACTAGATAATCACCAAAACTATCCAATACTCAAACTTAAGCGGTTCTATAAGTATTTAAACCACAAAGTTCACCGAAATTAAAAAATCTACATCACTCTGATCCCATATGAGCTTAGAAGGATACACAACTCAAAATTCTAACGCAAAAACCATCTCTGCTTCTATGAATCATAATCTGGTCCGGATATTTCGAAAGGATACACCGATATAGTCACGATAGAAACAAATAAATATTGAAGAAGAGGGGGAGACGTAAAATGATCGTGTAATTTTGGTCTGTTCGAATTGAGATTTTGGGATTGGATCGATAAGATGGTAAATGTATTCTGGGTCGGTGAAGATAGGCAAAACTCTATAATAGAGTAAAACCTTCTCCAACCTCACTCTATATCCCACTCTAAAATAGTGTAACTCTATTTTTCACTTTATATTTGGAGTAACTCTATTTCTCACTCTATTATAGAGTGGAACTTTTTTATTTATACTTTAGTCCTTTGATTCTTTAATCTTTTTATTTTGTAACTATTTATGTAATTTAATTATGCAAACATCATATTATTATCTTCAGCAAAATATATATGAGTTGAAACTTATTATTATTAGCCAAAGAAAACAAACACCAAATTTAAAAATTAACCAAAAAAATGAAATACTAAAATTAAAAATAAGCAACATAACATAAAATTAAAATCATAGAAAATTGTGATTTAATATTCTGGTAAATTGCCTCTAGATCCAATCGCGTTTTGCTATTGTAAAAGGACCAGTTCGTTTTTGGGAAAAAATGTGTTACATGACATTATGACGACATGTATAATTCTACACAACATGATAATTGAGGATGAACGAGATCTTGACGCACCGATTGAAGCGGGAAGAGAAGCTCCACCTCCCAAGGTTCAGACACCAGAGAATGATAATATTCGGTTTGAAGAGCTTCTTGGTCAATTTAGAAAAATCAAAGATAAAGAAGCTCATTTTGCACTTCGAAATTCGTTAATTGATCATTTGTGGAAAAGATACACTAATGGTGATGCTTAAGTTGAATGTATTATGTTTTAATATAATGTAATTTTTAAGATAATAAATGTTTGATATAAATATATAATTTATAAGAACATTGTGAAGTAAAAAATATAAGAGATCAATTTGTAAATTTTGTAAGTAAAAGATATTAAACATAAAATAAAAAAAGAATAAATTTAAGAATATCCCTTTTTAGAGTGAAATATAGAGTAAACCATTGGAGAGAAACTCTACTCTATTTTAGAGTTACTCTATTTTAGTGTAAAATCTACTCTAAAATAGAGTAAACCATTGGAGATGGTCTTAGAGAAAGCTAATGGGGTTGAAGTGCAAAACATTTAAAAATTGAGAAGCAAAAGAAAAACAAAAAAAGGAAGCCTGTCAGACGACCGTGCGACCACTCGGGAGAGGTCAAGACCTAACCGGATAGCGATCCTCTACAGCGCAGAGAGTCCGAAGACAATCGTAGCCGTTAATCACACTCAGATCGCACGGTGTTAATTCATCAACCAGGGTGAGGGGCCTGTCTCCTTAGAAATCAAGGATACAGAGGTACGAGCCTATAGAACAGATCCTGTTCAAGTAAGGTTGTGACCTCTATCTTCTTCTCTTCACTATATAAACAACAGAGCTTCTCTCTGTCTGTTCCGATGTGGGAGAAAATAAACACCTTCAGACATACCAAGATCAAGGCGCCCATACGTCGTCGTTTTTTACCTCAAGGAACTGAATTACTGAAACAAAAAGGTTTCTTTCTCTCAAATCAGAATCGCATTTGCTTACACTCTTTTTGGATTCGGTTTGCTAAATGGTGTGTTTTATCGGAAAAAGGAGTAATTCATTCCAAAATTAAACCAAAGCCGGTACAAAACCCGGTTACTGATGCTCGGTCAGTCGGTTCTTTTTAACCAACGTTAAAAAATTCAGAAAGAAACCAAAATGGAGACGAAATTGATACCGTTTTTATTTCATCGGTTCAATTCTACGCAAGTCTCGTATGAAACCAATTTAACCGAAATAAATTTCCAAGTTATTGAAGCTATTATAATCAAGATTTTGATATGCGCGGGTTTATTTTAAAAATTTAATAATTTGTAATGCAAATTTCTATATAAGATATTGTATAAGTATGGATATATTTATCCCAATAGGTCTGGATACATTTATCCCAAACCGAAGAAGAACAGTATCAGATTGAAAAAAAAACAAAATCAAAACTAAACCAAATTTCATAAATAACAAAACTGATCCTATATTTCTATAAAAAATCAGAACCGAACAAAAACCAAATGAATATCTAAAATTTTAAAATAAAAATTATATATTTACAAATATTAATTATATTTAATTTCTAAATAACCAAATATCATCAAAAACTGTATATAAACTGAATTATCTAAAAACAAATTACCCCAAATTTTTTATTCAGAATATTAAAAATCATCTGAATTATCTGATATTTTTATCTGAACAACCTGAATTACTCATATAAAAACAAAATAACCCAATTGAAACCAAACCAAATTTTGTTTTTGAACAGTTTCAAAATTTCTAGAACCGAAACACCAAAAGCCAAAATACTTGAACTGAAATTAAATGTTAAAGATTAATAGTGCATCTACATTTAAATAGTGTGAAGAAAATATTTTAGTTTTATAAATTAGTTAACTCCTATTGTGGGACACATATGTGATTTATAGAGGAATTAAAATATAAAGAGTATTTTTATACCCGATCTAGATATGCGGTCGAATCAATAAACCCAAGTGATCCATATATAATCATTAACCCATGAAGAAAGTATTATAGCTTTGCAAATTAGTTAACTCCTTTTAATAGGATACATGTGATTTATATATTAATTAAAATGTAAGTAATCCGATCTAGATCCGCGTTCGAATCAATAAATCCGGTGACAGTATATTCCAGTTTCAATTTAATGAAAAACTTATTAATTAATAATCCGAGAAAACTTAAAAAATCGCCATTAATCTATGAACCGATATCGATTGACTCATTATAACCCCGACAAAATCTGAATATTTTAGAAAAAAATTGATTAATTGTCTCATATATTTCTCTAGAAGCAGTTTAATAAATATGGAGCTTTTGTTGTGAAAAAAAAAAACTGGAACCATGCCAATAATGAACTAAACCAACTCTCTTTCCAGGAGAGGCTAGCAATTACACGTTATCTTCCAATATTTTCACAGCTTCGGTGAAGAGAACATCTGGAGGCAGTGATCCAGTGGACTCCAGCAAAACACAGCAAAAAAAAACACCAAGAAAACACAAAACCAACAAACTCAATTACTTTTTTTTTTTTTTTTTTTTAGCTTTTGCTTTCAAACAGATCATAAACTGCAGACCAAAGGATTATTTTTTCTTCTTTTATTTCCTTTCTCTTTTAGAAAGCTCCCGACTGAGAGCCTACATATTTGGGGTCCTTCTTCTAGAGCTTCTAACAGGTAAAATTCACTGTAGGACATTGTTCATGAATACGTCTGATTCTCCACATGGGTGCACGAGATGAGAGAGGCAGAGACTAAATCAGACTGACAACGGATTTTTGGAATCACATTAAACTCTCTCACAATGAACCGATGCTTGAGAGTTTGTGTGATCAATCATGTCTAAATAGTGTGGTACTGCTTCATTATGCATCCACACTCCACCATTTCTGAACAAGAGGCTTGCTTAAAAGAAACAAGAACCACTGTGACACACACAACTTCAGACACCAAGGGTTCTCTTGCAGCTGGGTTGAGTTGAGAGCAAAATAAAAAAAGGGCCTGTCAGACAACCGTGCGACCACCCTGGAGAGGTCAGACCAAACCAGGTAGCGATCCTCTACAGCGAGGAGAGTCCGAGGACAATCTTAGCCGTTAATCACACTCAAATCGCACGGCCATGATTCATCAACCAGGTTTAGGGGCCTGTCTCCTTAGAAATCAAGGATACAGAGGTACGAGCCTATAGAACAGATCCTGTTCAAGTAAGGTCGTGACCAGAACATTCTTCTCGTGGATATATAAACAATATGGCTTCTCTGTAATCCAGCGATGTGGGAGGAAATAAATAACTTCACATATCCAATACTCTGCCGTATTTAAACTCAACGCATTAATGCCACATACGTCGTCGTTTAGTTTATCTCAATGTATTGCAAGCAAGCGTTTTCACATCCATTGGTTTTACCACAAGTCTCTGTTTCGGATTTTGAGCTATAACACACAAAAGTGGGGATCTGAGAATTGGAACTCTCTCTTGGATTCTTGTTGAACACGTCTACTTTTTGGACAAAATTATGAGGCCAGTTTTTTCGTTGTGTGGTAATCTTCGATGATGTAGATGGAAGATATGATCAGGAGTGTACAAGGACCTGCAAGAAAGTCCCAAATTTTGTTAAAACAACATTATAGAAAAAGGCAAAACTGTTGCTTTAGTGACTTTGCCAGAATAATTCAATTGAATTCTTTACTTGGTTGTAATATCTTGCGTGTGGACTTGTCTCATCCCCAGATGGATCTTCTGTTGCCAAAGATTATGAGAGCCAGTGGTTTTGACCGTCTGAACACGGTCACTTCACAAGGTACGTTACTGGTGTGTCTTCCCCATATTTTCGTGAAACTTTTTGTTGCCCGAGGATAAACTTTAGAAGATAAATCAAGGAGAAGATTTGATACTTTCTTTTTGTCAACTTATTTGATACAAAACCTAAAGTTGAGAGCAAAATAAAAAAGGGCCTGTCAGACAACCGTGCGACCACTCCGGAAAGGTCAAGACCTAACCGGATAGCGATCCTCTACAGTGCGGAGAGTCCGAAGACAATCGTAGCCGTTAATCACACTCAGATCGCACGGTGTTAATTCATCAACCAGGGTGAGGGGCCTGTCTCCTTAGAAATCAAGGATACAGAGGTACGAGCCTATAGAAGAGATCCTGTTCAAGTAAGGTCGTGACCTCTACCTTCTTCTCTTCGTTATATAAATATTACGCCTTCTCTCTGTGTTTCCGATGTGGGACAAAATAAATAACTTCGAATGCCCAATACGCCGCCGTTTCAGTGCTCAATACACTAATGCCTCTGGTACGTCATCGTTTTAGTTATCTCAATGTCTGATAAAGAAACTGTGAAACAAAGCTTTATTTTCTTAATCAGAATCTCATTTTGCTCAAACTCTTTTCGATTAGCGTTTCTTGGAAGTCACTTCGGTTACTTGTGGCCTTGTGGGGTAAGGTCTCAGGGAGATTCTGGGTTCGGAAGATCATCTCTTACTCTACAGTTTTCAAATTTTTGTGAATGTAACAGACAAACTTGGGACTACTAGGTTGATATTGTGAAATGTTGAGTAATTTTCTTTTTATGATTGTGAAATTGTTTGATGAGATTTCTATTAGAATTTTATGTTACTAGTTCCGAGTTTTGAAGCAAAACAATGGGAGTACTAGGTTGATAGTGCGATTTGAGCATGTGAATTGAGGCTTATTCCGTCAGGTTTTGGTACATGTACTTAAAGCAAAGACTCTTTTATCTATTGTCTGTTTTGTATCTACGTTGTCATTCCCTTACCAATCTATTTGTCTTGTTAATCTGAATAGTACCATCACATTTATAAAGCAAAAAAGAAAACAAACAAATTCATATGTTATGGGGTTTGGCTTAATGATTGTCTCTCTCTGCCTTAGCGGAAAAGGCGGGGAGCTGTCCTTTGAGGCACTTTCCCTTGGAGCTTGAGCCTACGGTAGGACTCTCGGATGTGGCAAGGCCTGATGTGTCCTGTCTCGTTCCTTTTCACCATAACAAGTCTAGCTGTTTCTACGAGTTCCCCAACAAACATCTTTGCTATACCACTAACAACGGAAAGCCTAGGGTCGTCGTTGTTCATATTCTTGATCCCTGTGATACTCTCTAATAGCTTCTTCATGTTTGATTTGTGAAGTGTAGATCTCCTGAAACATTCGTATCTGCTCATTTGTTCCTCTGTGAATTGCGATATAATGCTATGCATCTTGGCTACCTTCTTCTCACCATCATTAGCTTCAACAGTTGGGATTAGGGTGAGATCAACTTCCATATCCTCAGAGGTTTTAAGTTTCTTCACCTGACGAAGAAGGCCACTACCATCTCCGCCTCTGCCACTGTCGGAAACAGGTGGTTCTGGAGGAGATTCATCTCGCTCCTCCTCCACAGTTGCTGCCTTAAAAGGATCTTTGCAACGCTTCATTAAAAATAGATTTCTTTAAAAATATATGGGACCCTTTTATATACTCATGTTTGTTGTAGTAAAATAAGTTGGTTTTCCGATGTGGGACAACTTATACAAATATATACTTATCTCTTGCGTAGTAAGTAGAGGTGTCAATTGGTTGGACAGCCCATGGACAAACCCATACCAAATAATAATAGGCAGGCTGTGGTTACACCCAAATTTGTTATGGGCTAATTGGGTTAAAAACCCACTTTACCCATGGGTAAATTGGTCCAAACCCAATGGGTGTTGGGTTGGCCCAAAACAGTTGATTCTCTCTAATTCACGTTTTCTCTGCTTCAGATCTAATTCACGGTTTCTAGGTTTGAGGGTTTGTGTTTGTGGCGATTGATGGTGAAGCGATGAATCGAGGGTGATTCTCTCTCTCTCCGGCGTTCTCTCTCTCTCTCAGGCTCTCTCTCTCTCCGGTGTTCTCTGTCTCTCAGGCTCTCTCTCGGCGTTCTCTCTCTCTCTCTCTCTCTCTCTCTCTCCCGCTCTCTCTCTCTCAGGCTCTCTCTCTCTCTCTCTCTCTCTCTCTCTCTCGGAGTTCTCTCTCAAGTAAGAGGTATAATGTTTTTCTGTTCTGAAACCACAGTAGCTTAGCTTATTCTCATTGTTCTTCGTTTGATCTTGTGAGGAAGATGAGGTTATGAAATTGTTTAGCTCTGTATCCATTTGATTCTCTTGAGATTTGGTAGTGTAGCTTGGTGACATATGCTGTGTTATCTTCTTTATGGTTCGTTAGTTCACACTTAGAGATGATGATCGTCATACTGTTAAATCATTTCTTAAACACCATGTGCTTTGGTGATTATGATGGATATGTCACTTCTTTTCAGTTATATCATTTGGATTTTGTAGTGTTCTTGGTTGTTGGTAGAATATATAGACGCTTATGTAAAAGAATTGATCAGAACTCCTTTCTGAACTGATTTAAACTCTGTATTTTATAGTTGGTGCTAAAGATTGTTTAAAATTTGTGCTACATGTGCCACTTCTATTATCTTGCTGCTTAGCATGAGAAATTCCTTGAGTGTCAAAATGATGCATCTTTAGGGGTTTGTTTGCTTCCATTAACGGAGTGTACTGTGTTATCATCACTCATCATTACCTGTGACAAAATTTGCTTCCGGAAGGTGGACATGGATTTATGTGACCACGATGTTAATTTTCTTGTCAAAATGTTCTTTGATAAGATGCAAGTATGCAACTATAGTATCTCTTTATTTAAATCATCAAAACAATTTAGCTATTGTATACAAATGTTTGAATCTTGCGTTTATAAACTGAGTAGTCTTTGAGTTTTGTATGTTCATGTATATAAATGTTGTTTTTATTCTTTAATATTATCGATGCAGCCTGGCCAGAAACAACTTGGTAGAAAATCTGTGTAATGTACGTGATGATGATGATGACATCACTAGGTAGGACTCGTGGTCTTGATTTGGTATCTTAATTTTTTATTTGAAACTTTGTTAATTAGCCTGAGTCATAAACTCTGCGATGACCCTCTCTCAAAGTTCGTGACTATGACTATGAAGTTTCCATTTAAATTTTGTTTATACAATGAGAGAGATACACTAAGTTTCCATTTCTCCTGTTAATTTTTGCTTCGTTCTGTGTTCTGTGTTGTGGGTTTTATATTATAAGCGTTATTCTCATCGTGCTTTCGTAAGCGTTAGCTCATTTATATTTATACTTTTATTTCTTCTTCTCTTTCATGTGTTGTCGTCTCTGGATTTTCTAATAAACTGAATAGTCTTTTAGTTTACTTGTAATATTTGTAAGTGTGTTTAAAGAAGAAGCCTAAGTGTATTTACATTTGTTTAAATATTTTGTTGTTTCAGAAAATGGAAGCTATAGATTTGAACAATGGTCCGAATGATCAGATGGATGAAGATACAGAGGATCGTGAAGTTATAGAGAATTCAGAGGCTAACAGAGTCACACAACCAAGACAACGCCGTAGAGTCTCTAGGTGCTGGAGGAAGTTTACAATACTTGGAGGAAAGCTGCCTGATGGTACAACTAAGATCAGATGCAACCTTTGCAGAAGGTTTTACTTCTTGAATCTTCGTAGAAATGGAACCTCAACTCTGACTCGCCACATGAAGGTATGTCCAAAG
Source organism: Brassica nigra (assembly GCA_016432835.1). Classification (NCBI taxonomy): domain Eukaryota; kingdom Viridiplantae; phylum Streptophyta; class Magnoliopsida; order Brassicales; family Brassicaceae; genus Brassica; species Brassica nigra. The sequence goes on along the minus strand of CM028249.1, from coordinate 9,206,951 downwards.
GCTGTTGGAACACCTAGAAGTAGTTCTAGGAAGGTGGATATGATGGTGTTCCGTGAGATGATAGCAATGGCCATTATAGAGCATGATCTGCCTTATAGGTTTGTAGAGTATAAGAGGATTAGAATGGCTTTTACTTATGCTAATTCCACTATAGAGTACTGGAGCAGAAACACAGCAGCTTCTGACGTGTTGAAGATTTATGAAAGTGAAAAGCAGAAACTCAAGAAAATCATAAATGATATTCCTGGTAGGGTTTGTTTGACAACAGATCTTTGGAGGGCTATTACCATCGAAGGATATCTCTGCTTGACTGCGCATTACATCGATGCTGAATGGAATTTGCAAGCTAAAATATTGGCTTTCACCGCTTTTCCTCCGCCTCATTCTGGAATAGCCATTGCTATGAAGCTGGTTGAGCTGCTGAAGGAGTGGGGACTGGAAAAGAAGGTCTTCTGTCTTACTGTAGACAACGCTTCCTCGAATGATAGCATGCAGAGTATCCTGAAGAGACAGATGCACAAGGATCTTGTATGTGGTGGCGAGTTCTTCCACGTAAGATGTTCAGCACACATCCTTAATCTTATTGTTCAAGATGGCTTAGCAGTGATTGGAGGAGCTTTGCAAAAGATCAGGGAGAGTGTCAAATTTGTTAAATCATCAGAAAGTAGGGGGATAATGTTTCAGAGCTGTGTTGAAACAGTTGGAACCGACGTTCAGGGTGATAAAAGTCTGGTTTTGGATGTCAGTACACGATGGAATTCTACATTCCTTATGCTTTCTAGAGCTATCAAGTTCAAGCATGCTTTAGGTAACTTGGCAGATGTAGAACCGAGCTATGTGAGCTTTCCCTCTTACTCTGAGTGGAGGAGAGCAGAGATGATATGTGAGTTGTTGAAGCCATTTTCTGAGATTACAGATTTGATTTCTGGTTCCTCATACCCAACATCAAATCTGTATTTCAATGAAATTTGGAAGATTGAGTGTTGGTTGAGAGCTCATGCGAATCATAGTGATCGTGTTATTTGTGAAATGGTGGAGAGTATGAAGCTTAAATTCGACAAATACTGGGAAGAGTATAGTGATATCCTTGCCATTGCTGCAAGTAAGCTTGCCAAACACCTAGATTTCACTTCTCAGCTCACACAAGTGACACTCAAATCTATCCATCAAACTATTAGAAACAGAAACAGAGCCTCTTATCGACTAAAGTACCTCTCTTTGCCTTCTAAATTGCTCTAAAGCCAAGAATATAACAGTTTCTAAGATAAACTGCAATCTATTCGTTTACACAAAAAGAAAACAGAGTTGCTCTTTACAGAAAGCTTAAAGGATTAAGAAACTGTACACAGAAACTAATGACAATCTGTTCTTACAGAAAGCGTAAAGCACAATCTGTGTTTCCCATTGAGGATTAAGAAACTAATACACAGAAACTAATCAGTCATCACCAGTTCTATATCTTTTAAAGAGAAACAAACAAAACAGAAACAGAATCTGAAGGAATCTGCGTTTAGATCTACATGAGAAACACACTTGGAATCCTCGAATCTCTAGAGTAAAGTTCCCACCTAGAAATGCCGAACATGAATCTCTAGTGGTGTCGGGAAGAGAAGGCTAATCCTGCAAATCACTTTACCTTGATCCTTCTTCTTAGCCAGCCTATACTCATCCATCACCCAAGTCACCTTACACTCATTCACTTCATACTTCTCATCTCCCCAAAACTTGTAAACCGGCTCTGCTTTCCCCCTGACGCAGAACTTGAACACCCTCTTGAAACCAAGCACCTTGTTTCTCTTCGAAACGATCACTCTGTCACGTCTCATGATCCTCCAGCAGCCACCATCGCATCCGTCTGTTCGTCCAGATCTCTCTGTGCGGTTAACGAAGAAGTAAGGTCCCTCTTGTAGCTCGGCAGAGCTCTGATCAGCATCCACTATCATCCATGGCACTACACCGTACACTTGCTCGCTTTGGAGAAAATGGCTAGGCCAATCGTTTCGATCATCGACCAACATCTTCAGATAATAAGAGATGATCTCATCCGTTGGTATCGTCGGTGCACAGAGATCCCACCTCGGCTTGAAGTCTTTACGAGAAAAGGGTATGATCCATTTAGGGAGAAACGAGAAATGCTTGGCGAGCAAGGAACTAACCTCAGGCTGTAGCAAAAGCCTAATCTTGCAAATCACTTGGTCGTGTTTCCATCTATCGACGAGCCTGTACTCTTCCATGACCCAAACTCTCTGTTCCTCCTCTTCCTCTGATTGTTTCTTCTCCTTTTCACAGAACTTGAGAATCTTCTTGAACCCTAGAATCGTCCCGGTCTCCTCGGTCTTGATCAGTTTATCACGGGCCATGATCCTCCAGCAACCAGAGTCACTTCCGTCGGTCTTACCACAAGCCTCTGTCCGGCGTTTGACGAACACGAAGTAGTTAGGGTTGTGAGTATTGAAGAGTTTCCATGGGTTCAGGTTGTACACGTTTGCTTCTTCGTCACGGATGAAGTGGCTAGACCAGGATTTGCGGTTGTTAATCATCATGTTCAGATAGTAGGCGATTATGATCTCGTCTTCTGGTTTGATTTTGTTGTCTACTATAGAGTGATCTTCCATGTCTTCTTGAGATACTATAGAGTAATCTTCCATGTCTTCTTGAGATATTATAGAGTAATCTTCCACGTCTTCTTGAGATGTTACAGAGTGATCTTCCATGTCTTCTTGAGATGTTGCAGAGCTATCTTCCATGTCTTCTTCTTAATTAAAGTATGAAACTCGATTGATGGGATGAGAAGAAGAAGATTTTGCAGTGATGAAATGAATCTAAGAGATTTAGTGAGAAGCAAAGAACACTTTTTTTCTTGGGCATCAAGCGAAGAAGAAGAAGATGAAGAAGCGGAAGAGTGTGATGTTATACGGGCTTTATAGTTAGTTGTTACCGTTATGTCTTTCTTTTTGTTTATCTGATAAACTTAAATTTTTTATTCAAGAATAAATGTCAGTTCACGTAGTCATTAATTAGTGTATGGATCTTGGTTGGATAAGTTGATAACGTTTTCATTAATTAGTGTATGCATGATTTAAAATTGAATATTAATATATTTGGATTATACTGGGTATTATTTTCTATTTTCAGAAAATGAATGTTTAAGAGATTTTCCTTTTTTTGGTCAAATTGAGATTTTCCTTTTTTAGTTCACAATGGAACTAACACAACAAAGGATAAATCATAAAGGGTTCAGTTTATAACTGTTGATCAATGAATTTTTTTTTTCATCTTAATATATAGAAAAGCATCAACAACACTAGACTATAAGCTCTGCTCCAAGGAGAATCAAAAGATAGTGATTCGCAGCTGGTTCACATATCAAGATGTTACATTTTGGTTTATAGAAGTTGGCGTTACTTAGAGAGAAATCTTACATTCTAAGTTCGTCACTAAACCATCGTCCAAAATTGCATTTTCATCTTAATAACAAAAGCAAATTTCTTTCGGAATTTCCTGGTTATAGCATTATGCGACATAGTTATATTTCTTTGAGTGGGTGGGCTTGCAGCATATTGGGATAGCGTCTGGTTACTTGACAAGGTACGTTACTGCCTAGTGCCTACTGGTGTCTTAATTTAGTTTCGTGAAACTCTTGTTGCCAGAGAATAAAGTTTAGAAGACAAATGTCTGTGACCTATAACGAGACTATAGACAGAGACTTCTGATGGATCTACTGAACCAAAAGAACATGCTATGGGGTATGGCGTCATCAAGATGCTGACCCAGACTTTGATTCTTGTCAAGCCAAAAAACCTACTTGGACCATAAAGAATAGGCTACGTTTGGGCTCAGTGTTTCTCTGACGTTAGCGTTATTGCTGCTAATACCGTTGTCTTCATGCCATTAGCGTTTTTGTGTGTTAAAAAACACTATATCATAGCTGGAAACTTAGAATACAGAGGGTGAAAAAAACACGCTGAGGCCTCATGAAACATGATCATTTCCGCAGATATTTAAAGAGAAAGTGAGTCACTGAATACAAATGGAATCTGGAACAAGCACTCTCATGACTCACTATCAATTAAGAAACTATATCTCATGAACCATGATCAGAATGTGACACTAAATAGAAATGGAATCTGGAATATGTACAACGCTCTCGTGAATCAGTGATCATCAATGCTGTTTACCTCCGAGACGCTTGATAACGCACAACACTTTATCCTTCATTGCTTCTTCCACAAGTCTATACTCTTCCATAGTCCAGGTCCGCAACACTTCTTCTCCGTCCACAATATCAAAGTATCCGCCTTTATCATCCTCTTCGTAAAACTTGAAAACCCTCTTGTAACCCATCACCTCACGGCTCATCGAGTAGATCGCATCATCCTCTTCCATGATCCTCCAGCGACCGCTTTCATACCCATCGGTATAACCACAAGCCTCTGTGGCTCTGTCCGGTTAGCGAATACGCAGAGTCCAGATTCTTTGAACCTCTTGTCTTCGCGATCCACAAGCGTCGATGGATGCACGCAGTACACGTCGTTGGTAACGTAGCTAGGCCATTCGTTTCCGCCAGAGTCGAATATCGTCTGGAGATGATACGCACCATCGTCTTGTGGGTTGGCTAGACAGACTCCATAAGCTGGCAACGACTGTTCGGCAGGAAACGGGTCTGATGATGAGTAGGAGAAATGCTTGGACAGCAAGGAACTGATCTCGGTTTGGAACAAGAGCTGAATCTTGCAAACCACGTGATCTTGCTTAGGGTTCCATTTACTCGGAAGCCTGTACTGCTCCATCACCCAAGTTCTCTTGTAACCTCTCGGTTTTGTTCCTCCGCAGCAGAACTTGAGGATCTTCTTGAACCCTAGAATCTTCCCTGTTTCCTCGTCTTTGATCAGTTTATCTTGACCGATGATCCTCCATCCACCACCAGAGTCGCATCCATCGGTTCTACCACAGGCTTCTGTACGAGGGTAACCGAAAACGAAGATAGGGTTCTCGGAATCGAATACCTCGTTTGGTTTCTTGGTGAACACGTCTGCGTCTTCGATGAAGTGTTCAGGCCATGAATCTCCGTTGTCCTTCACGCATTGCAGATAAGTTGACATTATTTTCACGTCATTTGCTTTGCTGGGATCGTCGTCGGTATCCGCGTACTTGGCAGCCCGGATCTCCTCCATAGTGAAACTCAGTCGATCAATAAAAAAACTATGGAGATGAAGTTATCTAGACCAAAAAGAAACGCAAGAAGCAAGCAGAAGAATAGTTGTTTCTTGGAGACGAAGGGAACAAGAAGAAGGAGTGTTGATGGAGTTGCTTTTTCAGTTGGTTGCTACGGGTTGTTACGAATTTTTATCCTATGTCGACACATTAATAAAAGGGATGATTGGTTGGGTTGTAACTAGTTACTTTAGCTTTAATTTCTATCTGCAACAATTTAAGTTATCAATTATTATTTAACTAGTTTTTAAAACTAAAGTCAATAAAATAAAAAAATGGCTGTAGAAGCCTTATTTTTTAAAGCAAAAAAATATGGCTGTAGGAATTTATTTACTTTTTAAAATATTGCTGTAGGAATATATTTTTTTTTATCGTTTTTCTTATTTAATTTCTACAGCTACACTAGATATAGCTACATCAAAAAATTCTACAGTCTAAATTCTACAGTAAATTTTCTACAGCTACAATTCAACCAATCGACCTCAAGATGTACTTTCTTAATTATAAAAAAAGTTTGCCATTATTTTTTTCTACTTCATATTTAACCGGTGTTTGAAAACTGAACCGGATCGGTCGGTCAAACTGGTCCGATCGTGACTCGTTGAAGAAATCGAGTCCGATTCGGATTATAATTTGTATTTGAAAAATCTGGTAAAACCGGTGAACCGGGTCAACTTCAAAACCTGATTCTAAAAATCAACATATAATTAATGTATTTTCAATTATTATTAAAATTTAATATTTAATAATCAATATTTAACTGGTTTTTTCTTTAATTTTATTTTCTTAACAAATATAATTTTTTTTGCTCTCATATGCTATTCTTATTTTATCATATTCATAAAAATTAAGACTTTAGCTGTAATAACAAATAAATATGGTCTTTTGAACCGTCAATAGTTTGGTTTTTATTAATTTTAAGTTTTTATAGTATTTACTTGTTTATTATATATAGCTTAAATTTATACTTATTATTTCTTCTAGTTAATAAAAGAAAACATATAACATATCATATGTACAGCTAGGTTTTAAATTTATATAGTGTAAATATATGATTAAATTTATATAGTGTATATATATATATTAATTTTAAAAATAGAAAACTTGGTTTTGACCGGTTAAACTGGTCAAAACTAGTCAATCAGTAGCTATACCGAATTGGTATTCGGTCTGGTTTTCAAAACAGTGTATTTAACATATTGGGGTGATTGGTTGGGATTTATCTTCCTATTTTAACTTTATTTATTTCTAAAGCACTAAATTTTACCAATCATGTTGTAGCTTTATTTTTAAGAGTTAAAGTCTACAACAAGTTTTTATTTATTTTTATCAATCATGCTTTGGCTTTACTTTTAAAGCTACATAAAAAAGTTAAATCAAATATTTTAAATGAAAAACCTACATCCTTTTATAAGCTGTAGAATCTGTAAAATGAAAAAAATGTCTAGAATATCAAATAAAATAGAGAATCCATAATAAAAATATCTATAAATATTTTAATTTAATTTTGGGTGTTTTCAAATTATTAAATCATTTAAAATAATATAAATTCTATTTACTGATCCCTTATAAATAATACTATAATTTTATCATTTATAAAAAATATGAATATGAATTATTTTAATTGATAAAAAATAGTAATTTTCAATATACATCACATATTTTATTTCAAAATATCTACAACCTACAACTTAGAGCTACAACAGATTTAACTACGGCAAAAATCTCTGCAAAAAAATCTACAGTAACAATTTTACAGCTACAATCAACTTACATACAGCTAAACTTTTACAGCTAAATTTTTACAGTTACAGTCAAACTAATCACCACCATTATTCTTAAACGGACACTAGATTTATACTCGTACTTTAAAAATATGATATCATTTTTTGATTGACAAATAATTTGCTTAGTAAAAATTATAATTTTACATAATTTATGTACTTTTAATTTTATTTTACATAATTTATCATTTAATTTGTGAACATGATTATTTTAATAGATTTAAAGGTGTGAAAAATTTTAGATTTTGAAAAAAATCATGACTTGTTTTATATAATAATATATTTAATAGTTATGTCAAATTTCAACCTGTATTATAAACCTATAATCATAATTTAAGTAAATTAATATTTTTATAAAAAATAGTAACTCTAAAATATATATATATTACATTGATTTATTATATTTATACTATAGGAATAAAATATGTTTCAATAAATTTAATATAAAAATCAAATTTGATAGCCTGTTTGTTTTTATTTTAAGGATTTAAAGTTAAAATGAGGATAATTCATTGTTAGTTATAATTAATACTTTTAATGGATTTGATTTGTATACCCTTTCGCAAAGTGATTACCAATCGAGAAATGATGTTACTGATAGATGGGGAAAAGGAGAATTTACAAATTTACTATTTCAACGAAAATCTTGCAAAAATTATGCCAGCTGATTTCTGTTGGTTACTTGGGTTGTAACCCAAATAGTTGTGAATTATATACTTGGATAATGATTGAATCGCGCACGAGGTCACTTTCCTTAAAGAGTATTTCGACCCTATTCCAAGCCTTGGGTTACACAAAATCTCTTTGTAGGATAAGACAATCAAAGTCTCACTCTTGTTCTAGGCTAAGATACAAGAGAAACAAATAAAGCTTTAGTGCTTATATGTGTTTCTTCAAAGATCTTTGATGATCTTTGAACAATGAATCTTACTTTCTTTCTCTCTTTCTCTCTAACTAACTCTTGGTTTCTACTATTAGTTTCTGATTTTTCTATATACATTTGCCAATGTCTATCTTCCCTTATATAGAGAATGAAGAGTTGCAACCAATAGTTGCAATGGTTAAACCAATAGTTGCAATGGTTAAACCAAGAGTTGCAAAGGTTAATGAAGAGTTGCAATGGTTAGTTAAAGAGTTACAATGGTTGATCACCAAGGATTGCAACAATAAATATGGTTATCACCAAGAGTTGCAACAATAAATATGGTTATTACCAAAGGTTGCCATCATCAATAGTTGCAATATTTTATTTCTATAGTTGCAATGTTTTATTTCTATAGTTGCAACTGTTCATACAAACAATTACAATGGTTCACATGAAACATTACACCTATTCACTTAAATATATAACATTCCTCCCCCATTTAAGTGTAATAATAGATTCATTAAATAAATAATACATATATCAAACTCATGCATAAATGAAAATGTTCAAGAATTGAATTTTCATCTTAGTGTACTACACATTTCAAATGTCCGAGAATCAGGATGTCCTACGGATTGAATCCTTCAACCCATTTTGGGCACATGAAGATAATACACACATGTGTCTCCACACTACTTTAAGTGTTTATACTTGACACTATTATAAGCCATGTGTCCCTATCCATTCTTGAGCGCATACAAAGCCAAGTCTCAGCTTATTGAAGCGGCATCACTTCACACTCATATAGGTAAATACTTTCAGTCATGCACCTGCAAATGCATTTTTTCAAAGTATTTATTAAGAATAATATTTCAACCTAGCTCTTTCTTGCAGGTCCAAGCACATACCTTGGGATGAATAAAAAAAATGTGCTTCAATCTTTAAGTGTAGGCTTTCCACATTGAATTCAGCCTCTAACGTCGTATTAGAGGGGAATTGGGTATCCCACAATTAAATATTTTAAATGGACTTTACACCCATCCCTTTAACCGACTTAATCACTAAGTCCCTAGCTAATCTTTCGTCAAATGATCAGCTAAATTTTGTTGAGACCGAACAAACTCTATCGTAATCACCCCGTGAGTGATCAGCTCACGTACTGCGCTATGTCTAACGCCCAGGTGTCTAGACTTACCATTATACACTTGGCTATAGGCCTTAGCCAAGGTAGCTTGACTATCACAATGGATAGAAATTGGTGATACTGGTTTCGGCCACAATGGAATCTCGTACACTAAATTTCTTAGCCATTCTGCCTCTTTACCAGCAGCTGCTAATGCTACGAATTCCGACTCCATAGTCGAACTTGTAATCAAGTTTGCTTCTTGGAAGCCCATGAAATGACACCTCCCCCAAGCAAAAACACCCAACCACTTGTAGAAGAATGATCTTCTATGTTAGTAATCCAACTTGCATCTGAATATCCTTCTAGCACCGAAGGAAATCCGACATATGTCAAACCATAATTAATGGTTCCTTTCAAATACTTGAGCACTCTTTTTAAGGCTTGCCAATGTTGAGTACTAGGATTACTAGTGTATCTACTCAACCTCCCTACAGCGTAAGCTATATCTGGCCTAGTGCTCGTCATGGCATACATTAAGCAGCCAATAACTTGAGAATACTCGAGTTGTGATACTGCTTGTCCTGTATTAGGCATAAGCTTCACACTCGGATCCATGGGAGTGCTCATTGGAGAACAATTCTCACAATTGAACTTCTTAAGAACTTTCTCAATGTAATGAGATTGTGTCAAAGATAGTCCTTCATTTTCACGTTTGATTCTAATTCCAAGAATCACATCCGCCTCTCCCATATCTTTCATTGCAAAATTTGATGACAAAAATTCTTTTGTAAGCTCTACTTGTCTAAGGTCAGTACCAAAGATCAACATGTCATCAACATACAAGCAAATGATTACTCCGTTTCCAGATTCATCAAATTTGCTATATAAACACTTATCTGATTGATTTAACTTGAAACCATTTGATAAGACAACCTCATCAAATCTTTGATGCCACTGCTTAGGTGCTTGCTTTAGCCCATACAATGACTTGATCAACTTACACACCTTATGCTCATTACCAGGCATAATAAAACCTTCTGGTTGCTTCATATACACCTCTTCTTCCAAAACACCATTTAAGAACGCTGTCTTAACATCCATTTGGTGAATCACAAGGTTATTAATTGCTGCCAAAGCAATTAATAATCTTATAGAAGAGATCCTAGCAACTGGAGCATACGTATCGAAATAATCAATACCTTCCCTTTGTTTAAAGCCTTGAATAACCAATCGAGCTTTAAACTTGTCTATTGTTCCATCAACTTTCATCTTTCTTTTGAAGATCCATTTGGAGCCTAAAGGCTTGCAACCAGGTGGGAGATCCGACAAGATCCAAGTATTATTTCCCATGATGGAGTCCATCTCATCATTTATTGCTTCTTTCCAAAAAGAAACATCTTGAGACTTCATAGCCTCACTATAAGTTCTTGGATCATTATCAATATGATAACAATATGAGTATTGGAAACCAATCTCATCTCTTGATCCTTCAACTAAATATATTTGAAAATCAGGACCAAATGATTTTTCAATCCTTCTCGCTTGTTCTACGGAGCATAGCTGACATGTCGAGGTACAACAGTTTCATCTCCTTTATTAGTTCCACTTGAAATTGGAACTAAATTCTTTGGCATAGATATAGATGAAAACGATTTTCATCAAATATTGCATCTCTTGATTCAATTACAGTGAATCTATGAATCATTAGGTTCTATTACATAAAACCTATAAGCTTTGGAATGCTCTGCATATCCAACAAAAATGCAATCAATACCTCTCTCTCCCAAGGTTTTAATCTTGGGCTGGGGTAGTCTTACAACAGCCTACATCCCCAAACTCAAGATAGTTCAAGTTTGGTTTTTCTTATACCAAAGTTCATAAGGGTAATTTTATTCCTTTTATTAGGAATTCTATTTAATAAATAGCAAGCTGTTAACATAGCTTCTCCCCAAAATCCATCACTTAATCCTGAGTAGGATAACATGGAATTAACCATTTCCTTTAAGATTCTATTTTTCCTTTCCGATACACCATTTTGTTGTGGTGTGTGTAGTTTCATGTATAATGCCTACAGACTGGAAATATACAGGATCATAATATTCTCCACCTCTATCGGTGCGTAACTTCTTAATCAAACCATTTTGTTCTAATTCAACTTCATTTTTATAAATCTTAAATTTATCTAGGGCTTCATCTTTAGTATGTAGTAAATACACATAACAGAAACGAGAATAATCATCTATAAAAGTGACGAAATACTTCTTGTTTCCTAAAGATGGAGTAGCATGCAAATCACATAGATCACTATGTATAAGTCCTAGCACTACGGAATTTCTTTCAATACTTTTAAATGGTTGCCTAATTATCTTTGTTAACATGCAAGTATTACACTTTTCTAAATTTATATCAAAAGTAGGAATCAACCCTTCTTTAGACATATTAATCATAATGATTATAATGTACATGACCTAATCTAGCATGCCATAGAGAACTATCATTTTTGCTAGAACTTGCCATATAAATAGAATTGACAACTTTATTAATATTAAGCATAAACATTCCATTACAGAAATATCCAAATCCAACAAATACACCACACTTCGATAAGATATACTTATCGGATTCATACACTTGTTTAAAACCACATTTATTTAAAACACTACCAGAGACTAAGTTTTTCCTAATTCCGGGTACATGAAGTACATCCTTGAGATCAAGGGTTTTTCCAGAACTAAACTCTAACACCACTTTTCCACGACCTAGGATAGGGGCAGTTGACTCATTTCCCATATGAAGTACGGATCCATCTTGAACTTGCTCATATGTAATGAACCATTCACGATCCCTGCAAACATGTGTTGTTGCACCTGAGTCAATCCACCATGCCACTTCATCATCCTGCACATAAAATGCCTCATAAATCTTTGATACATAATTCACATTAGAATATGGTTTAAATTCAGAGATTTGACCTTGATGAGTGGATGGACCTTGGTCCTTAGACCCTTGTCCCAAACGGTTTTTTCCCGTTTTATTCTTATCCTTCCCTGCTCGGCAATCACGACTTAAGTGACCCGGCTTGTTACAGTTCCAACAAATGCTTTTAAACCTTTTGTTAGATCCATTGTAAGTGTTGTTATTAAAGGATCTTTTCCTCTTATTATTATTCTTAGAACTCACACTTTCCTCCATCATATTGATAGAAGAAGTACCAGCCTCATTAGTTTTGGGTTTTTCTCCCTCTTGCGCTCTTAGAGATTCCTCTATGCGCAAATGGCTGCCAAGTTGTACAAGAGACAACTCTTCCTTTTTGTGTTTCAACATGTGTTTAAAATCTTTCCATGAAGGTGGTAACTTATCGATGATACTCGATACAGAGATGGATTCATCCATCTTCATGTGGTGTTGGGAAAATTGACCTAGTATACGAAGCAATTCATTGTATTGCTCCATAACTGGTCTAGAATCAGACATCTTGTAATTATTAAAATTACTAACAAGGAACTTCTTACTAGAAGCATCCTCGGCCATGTACTTTGATTCTAACGCATCCCACAACTCTTTTGCGGATTCGACATTCTGATAAACATCAAAGAGAGGATCTGACATACCGTTGAGAATATGGCCACGGCATATGTAATCGTCGTTTTCCCATTTAAGTTGCTTCCTTGTCTCATCCAAAGATTCATTCTCAGCATCCTCCGGTACAGTAGGCATAGGCATGCTTAGAACATACACTACATTCAGATTTGTGAGGAGAAAATGCATCTTCTTTTGCCATCTCCGGAAATCTACTCCCTCAAACTTATCTAACTTTCCAAACTTTGATGTCATCTCTCGCACTGATACACCAGCCATAATTCCCAAGAAAATGCTCTTTAAGATTGTTGGTTACTTGGGTTGTAACCCAAATAGTTGTGAATTATATACTTGGATAATGATTGAATCGCGCACGAGGTCACTTTCCTTAAAGAGTATTTCGACCCTATTCCAAGCCTTGGGTTACACAAAATCTCTTTGTAGGATAAGACAATCAAAGTCTCACTCTTGTTCTAGGCTAAGATACAAGAGAAACAAATAAAGCTTTAGTGTTTATATGTGTTTCTTCAAAGATCTTTGATGATCTTTGAACAATGAATCTTACTTTCTTTCTCTCTTTCTCTCTAACTAACTCTTGGTTTCTACTATTAGTTTCTGATTTTTCTATATACATTTGCCAATGTCTATCCTCCCTTATATAGAGAAGGAAGAGTTGCAACCAATAGTTGCAATGGTTAAACCAATAGTTGCAATGGTTAAACCAAGAGTTGCAAAGGTTAATGAAGAGTTGCAATGGTTAGTTAAAGAGTTACAATGGTTGATCACCAAGGATTGCAACAATAAATATGGTTATCACCAAGAGTTGCAACAATAAATATGGTTATTACCAAAGGTTGCCATCATCAATAGTTGCAATGTTTTATTTCTATAGTTGCAACTGTTCATACAAACAATTACAATGGTTCACATGAAACATTACACCTATTCACTTAAATATATAACAATTTCATGTTATTTATATATGCTTAGCCACGTTTAATGCTTTGATTTGTTTTCTATTGAGAAATTTCAGAAGATTTGAAGTGAGAATATCTGTGAACCTATACTGAAAATATTGTACATGATGATTAGTAAAACTCTTATTTTATATATTTGATTTCATTATGTTTCATCTTACAAATATATTCTTGATCATGTTTATATGTCTAAATAGTTTTGTATTTAGGTTTAACAATTTTACAGATATTAGTAAATCATTGAACCAGATGTGTTGGAATAGAGATCTATCTTCTAGTTTTACATCTAGTTTAATTTTAGTTCTGATACATGATTCACTACTATGTTTTTGATATTAGGTGGTTTAGCGCATCAACATTGTAATTAAATACTAGAAAGAACATGAGTATGCACAACACACTTAGTTAAAGAAAGTTTATGTTAAGGTGTCTTGTGGATCTATCAGTCTCGAAATTAATGCAGCTTTAACTTCCTGAATTCAAACAATAAATCTATGTTTTGTGTTATAGATTATGGTTATTGATTCCCACGGATAAATTTAATATATTGCAGAAATAAAAAAAATTAAAATAATGCTCCAGACTCACATGAGATCCATAATACTACTACATACAAGAAAATAAATTATATGGAAATGATGAATTAGTTATCAGAATTTAGTATAGGTATATCTAATGGTATATCTATGGTTCATTCAAATGTGTGTATTTTAAATTAGTTTTTTTTTTTGCTCAAGAGAGACACTATTGTCATTGATATATATATATATATATATAATTCATGGAAAGAGATTGATAAATTTCATGGACAAAGACAGTTCGATAGTCGGGAGGGAGTGCAAGGTTTGATAATGGGTGTTGTAAACCTACCAAGAACAAACAAAAATAACTTTCAAGAATTTTTTTTTTATTATTGGTGAATTTGGTGAATACATAAAAGGATGGGTTTTAAATTAATTTTGAAAGAATTTCAGAGGTTAAGAAATGATTCAACACACTTTGTATCTTACAAACAAGAGAAATACTTAGGTTCACCCCCTAGATGAACCTTTAAATTCACCTCTCCCTCTTATGACTAATCAAATTGCCACATAAATTATTAAATAAATAATAATAATTTATTTAAAACAAAACTAAAATAGCTAAAAAAAATAACTTCAATTTTAATGACGCAAACTCCGTCAACTATACCCTAAAACCTAAATCATGAATCTAAACCCTAAGTCTAAACATAAACCTTATACCATAAATCCTATACCCTAAATCTAAATCCAGACCCTAAATCTAAATCCAGACCCTAAATCTAAACCTAAACCCTATACTCTAAATCTAAATCCAAACCCTAGATCCTAAACCTAAAACCCTAAATCTAAATCCAAACCCTAGACCCTAAATTCAAAACCCTAAATCCTAAACCCAAACCTAGACCTAGACCCTAAACCCAAACCTAAACCCTTGGATTTAAAGTCTAGGTTTAGGTTTAAAATTTAGGGTTTGGGTTTAGGGTCTAGGATTTGGGTTTATGGTCTAGGGTTTGGGTTTAGATTTAGGATATAGGGTTTAGGTTTAGATTTAGGGTTTGGATTTAGGGTATATGCTTTGGGTTTAGAGTTAGAATTTAGATTTAGATTTAGGGTATAGGATTTAGTTTAGATTTAGTGTTTAGATTCATGATTTAGGATTTACTTGATGGCGTTAGCGTTGTTAACGATGACGTTATTTTTTTTGTTTCAGCTTTAACGTCATCTTTAACGACGCTAACACCGTCAACTAAATCATAAATCATGAATCTAAACGCTAAATCTAAACCCAATCCTATACCCTAAATCTAAATCTAAATTCTAACTCTAAACCCAAAGCCTATACCCTAAATCCAAACCTTAAATCTAAACCTAAACCCTATATCCTAAATCTAAACCCTAAACCCTAAATCCAAATCCTAGACCATAAACCCAAACCCTAAATTTTAAACCCAAACCTAGACTTTAAATCCAAGGGTTTAGGTTTGGGTTTAGGGTCTAGATCTAGGGTTTGGGTTTAGGATTTAGGGTTTTGGATTTAGGGTCTAGGGTTGGGTTTAGATTTAGGGTTTTAGTTTAGGATCTAGGGTTTGGGTTTAGATTTAGAGTATGGGTTTAGGTTTAGATTTAGGATCTGGATTTAGATTTAGGGTATAGAATTTAGGGTATAAGGTATATGTTTAGATTTAGGGTTTAGATTCATGATTTAGGTTTTAGGGTATACTTGACGGAGTTTGCCTCATTAAAATTGAAGTTATTTTTTTCAGCTATTTTAGTTTTATTTTTTAAATAAATTATTATTATTTATTTAATAATCTATGTGGCAATTTGATTGGTTATAAGAGGGAGAGGTGAATTTAAAGGTTCACCTAGGGGGTGAACCTAAGTATTTCTCAAAGGAAACACAAATAAAGATAATACACATGATTAGGTCTTCCTATAATGTGAAAAGGAAATAAGCAAAACAAAATCGTTAGTAGAGCTGAAAAAGTAAAAAGAGGACATGAGGGAACGTCCAACAGAAAACAAAATAAATGAAATTTAGGAAAGTGACCAAGTCTTTGTTCATTATTAAACCCAAAAAAGAAAATAAACAAAATAAAATCGTAAAGAGGCGGCAAAGGGTTAGGATCGTAGGATAAAGCAGTATATAAAGAGGGTTAGGGTATTCTTTTATTTCCATCAGCAACACATTAATTAATACTCTCTTTATCAATCTATCTCTCTCGTACGTACGTATAGATATCACACCATGGCGATAACAACAACTGTGAAGAAGATGATCTTGTTCGTGATAACAACTTTGACGGTTCTCATGGGCACCAGCTCCGCAACAATCTACAAAGTCGGAGATTCCGATGGATGGACTGCGAAGGAAGACACCTATTATTCTTGGGCCTATCCTAAGGAGTTCCACGTAGGAGATTCTCTGGTCTTCGATTATGATCGCAACATCAACGACGTCACTCAAGTCTTAGGCGCCTTGGAATACCACTTCTGCGACTCTTCTTCTCCCAAAGCTGTCTACAAGACAGGACAAGATGTCGTAACCCTTACGGAACCAGGTTTTCACTACTTCATCAGCTCAAATCATTCTCAATGCTCCTCGGGGCAGAAACTCGACGTTCTTGTAATCCATGACCCGTCACGTCCGGTTCCTCCACCTCCACCGAGCAAGATTCTACCGTTTGGAAAGATGTACAAGGTCGGAGACTCCAAAGGATGGAAGGTTTATAACAGTGACTTCTATTACAAGTGGAGTGAGGAGAAACTGTTTCACGTTGGAGACAGTCTCCTTTTCGAATACGCAAACGAAGTCAACGATGTTTTAGAAATCAGCGGTGATCTTGAGTTCAAATTCTGCGACCCGACCTCTCCTATAGCAGTGCACAAGACAGGACAAGATCTAGTCAAGCTCACCAAACCAGGAGTCCACTATTTCATAAGCTCAGAGCCAGGTCACTGCGAGGCTGGGCTTAAGCTCCGAGTCGTGGTTGCACCAGCTGCTGTACCCAAGTTTTCACCTTTTGATCGTTTCATAAGCTGGTTGCGCACTTTCAGGCATCATCACTAAGCATCCGGATCAACTGCATGCTCCCTTCTTGGGTTGACTTCCCCTATAGTTACCTTTCTACTAGTAGTTAATATTAGTCTCTTTGCCTTCATTGTTTTCCTTTTGAATTTGTCTCTCCTAGTTCTTATTACTCCTGCTGTAATAGTTTATAATCAATTTAGTAAAGAAGAATTTTCTTACTTCAAGTGTCTGGTTTCATTATTAATCATCACGAGAGTATTGCCCTTCATAACTAAAACTATAGATTTTTTTATAAATCGAAGTTGACTAACTGAACCTAATAAAACAAACAAGATGAGCACATGATAGTCGGTTAAAAAAAGAAACCTTAACTTCATATAATTTATATAGCTATGACTAATCAGTTTTCGTTAGTTTATTTTTACCCTCACCACTTTTTAACGATGAACCATGTATCTACTAGTAATTCTTAAATCATTAATTTACACCTAGTTTCTTAAATCATTGCTATACTATTTTACATTCGCTCCATGAAACCTTTTATCTAATCATTTGCATCTTTTAATCTACTTAGCCTTTAGGGTTTGATATTAATCTTTCATCTAGGTTCATTTGACTAATCATCACATCAGTGATCAACATATTCAACATATGCATCGTAGGCGTTTTACCCAAATTCAACTAGTGGTCCCGTGACTAACTTTAGATGACCCTTATGGGCTGGCAGTTATACACCGAGGGTTCGAGGATCAGAGTAGTGTCTTCCTAGTTTCTTTAAATCATTAATGTACACCTAGTTTCTTAAATCATTGCTATACGAGTTTACATTCGCATTCGCTCCATGAAGCCTATCTAATCATTCGCATCTTTTAATCTACTTAACCTTTGGGATTTGATAATATTTAATTTAGGTTCATTAGACTCATCATCGTCACATTAATTATCGACATATTCAACATATGCATCGTAAGATATTATATTTCTTATAAAAACTGATCTTATTTTAATTTCTCTTATCATTCTAAAACATGTTGATTTGGTAAAAAAACAAGAAATATACATTTGGTAAATATATATGCTGCTGAATAGTGTCGCACGTGGAGATTAAGTTGACACGTAATCTGGAAAGTTGTTAAGATGTTTAATTCTGTTTTTCTGTTTTATTATTTTTTTTAAAAAATATTTTTATTTATAAACTATAATATTTGAAGTTGTTAAGATGTTTAAATATTGAGTAAATATTTAAGATGTTTAATTTTTACAAATTGATTTATCAGGTGACTTATGGTTTATATAGTAGATAAAGGATCCTTGCAGTTCTCCCAGGTAACCTAAACCCAAATATTTTTGTCCTGTACGTCTTCCTATAGGTAAGTACTTTCTTTACGATCTTCTGCTTTGTGGTCAGGTTAAATCCTCTTTTGTTAGTTTTATCTATTTATTCTAACTTCAGTTTATGTATATGTTCTTTGTCGTGGGTTTTGATTGTCTTTGTAGACTTTAGCTTAAGTCAAATAGTATGCTGATTTCGCATATATATATATATTTCTTTTCGTTGAATTTGTAATCATTACAGAATTTTACTTTCGTTGCATTGAGAGGAACACTGTCTGGTCAGTGTTTCGCTAAAATCACTCTGAGAAACGAAGTAGCTAAGAAAATCGTAAAATCGCATGGATGTTAACTGTGAGGATGAATTTCAAAAGTGGAAAACATATTACTTGAGTGATTATGACTAGAGAATATTGGATTGGGAGGATTAGTAGTTTGCTAATGTGTTTCTCATAGGCAGACTAATGAGTTTTTATTTAATGACATGTTTTGGGGGAAAGCTTTGTTTTGTAGAAAAAATGGAGTATCAAAAGCAGGCAAGTTTCACGTTTGAGATAGATAACTTCTCGGATAAGGAAGCTTTGATACGTTCACCAAATTTCTTTTGTGGAGGCTGCGAATGGTAAATGCAAAGATAATATATTTTAAATTCTGATCTCACCTACAGAATCAATAATGTTTAGTCAATCTGTTTCCTTTCTTTTCTCAGGTTTGTTGATGTTTATCCCAAAGGATACGGTATTCAAGATCACCTGTCTGCGTTCCTCTGTGTTGCAAATCCTGAATCATTGCTACTTGGATGGGAAAGAAGAGCTATTCTTTCCTTAGTTCTATTAAATGAATCCGGCAAAAGACTCTACAGTAATATAGATGGTAATTTACTTATCAGAAGTAAACTATATATATATGATTGATGAAGAAGAAAATGTAACTTAACCTTTCGTTGTTTTTTTTGTGGTACAGGACAACCGTGCAAGACGTTCTGCGCTCAGTTTCCAGAATGGGGTTGGGCAGATGCCATGCCTCTTGAAAAGCTTCAGGAAAATGGGTTTATGGAGAAGAACAAACTGATAGTCCAAGTCAAAGTACAAGTAATTGAAGTTGTTGATGAAGCCAAAGTTACTGCGAAGGAGACATTAGATGTCAATGGTTTCCAAGTTCTTTATTGTCAGGTATGATTGATTATCCACGTTATGCTTCTTGTTGTTTTTTTCTTTCTTTTTTTCTTTTTGATTAACTATAAGAAGGTTCTGCTTGACAGGTTGGCCAAGTGACTAGTATTTTCACGAAGCACCCGGACCTTGCCTTGAATTTCATACCAAAGAGCCAATTGGTGAAGACAACATACATGAATCTTCTCATGGGTCTCATCGAAAAACTGAACAAGCCTCCACGTAGCTTCACCAAGAATGAATTAAGCGACACTCGCATGGAGTTGATAGATCTAACAAAGGCAGGGTTCAAGCTAGAGTGGTTGAAGGGAAAGCTTGATGAGATTTCCTTGGAGTGGAAGAAAGCAAATGATGATGGTTCCTTGAGTTATTATGGTTCTCGAGTCCAAGAACTCGAAGAACAAGTCCAAGAACTCGAGGAACAAGTCAAGAATCTCAACCTTGAACTGGACACGGAAAAGGTCAAGTCTGCTGCTAAAGTTTTGTCGTTGGAACGGACGGTATCGGATCTCAGAGACGAGCTGAGCATGGAAATAGCCAGATCTACTCCTAAAGACGTACTTGTGGGAGTTGTTGGCTCTTGGGAAGTATTGGATTACCCGGATCTCAGTAATAAGTAATGATATTTTATTACAATGTCTTTTGTTTTATTTTACTAATTCAAAAAGTTCTGAGATCATGGTCTTCTATATTTGAATTTCATGTGTTGGAACACGCTAAGGAGTGATTAAATTATTATAACATCTCAGGAAAAATATATACGTTATGAGGTATACCTTTATAATTATTAAGATTTTTTAAATTTTTTATATATTTAGTGGATTAATGTAAACAAGTAAATAGATGTAACTGATAAAATAGATATAGTAACTCTTTTTTAATGTAGATAAAAATTGTACTTATCTTTTAATAGAAAAGAAAAATGTATTGATTTTTATTTTGAAATGATGATACCCGTGTCCAAATAAGATTGGTTAGAAGTTATGAAAGAAACTATATAAGTATTTATGTTTGCGCGCCTTCTTATAATAAAAAAATCTTCTGGATTAAGAAAAAGAGTAGTCTCTGAAACGTCTTCCTCTTCGTTCGTTCCTCGCTGCTGCTCTCTAGGGTTCTATGTTTCCTGCATGATAGCTTCTGTTTACTAGGTTAAGTTTCCATCTTCTTCTTCTTCTGGGCTTTTCATTTGTCGCTAGATAAATGGGTCCTTCGTCGTCATCGTCGTGGGTTTTGTTTGAAATGCAACAAGAATGTAACTTTGTTTTTCCTTTCAAGTTCTTGACAATTTGCAATCTTCTTGATCACCCTTTACGAAAAGATCCCATCTTCACCTTTGATTTTCTTGATCCTCTTTTGCCACCTCTCGTGCTTGCTTGCTTCGGTTGATCAGTTTCCATTTGATTTCCCTTCTTACCCCTTGTTCAGAGTCAATCAGTGTCTCGGATCGTCTCTTTACAACAGATACAATGTTCCCTGGTGAAGGCCGTTGGTATTTTTCAAGAGAAGAGATAGAAAACAACTCACCATCGAGAGGAGATGGTATCGATTCCAAGGAAGAAACTCGCCTACGCAAGTCATACTGTTCCTTCTTGAGAGATCTCGGTTCCAGATTCAATCTGTAAGTTTCTTTCTTTCCTCTGTTCTTGCTGCTTCAAGCTAAGTTTAGTTTCTTTACTGAGTATAGGGAACATGTAGCCCTTCTGAGATATAGGCTTTTATCTGGTGCAGTCAATTAGAGGCATTGATACTCTAGGTTTTTAGCATTGGTTTTGGGCTCCTTTGATGAATATTGATCTCTCAACGCAGTGACCAGGCAACAATAGCCACTGCTATGGTCTTCTGTCACAGATTCTTCCTTCGTCAATCACACGCCAAGAATGACAGATGGGTAAGTTTAGTTGGACATTAACTAAATGGTTGCTATATTGTCTTTAGTCTTTGTATGTCCTGCTTGAAAATTTGAGTTTGTTAGCATATTAGCCGTCCCCTGTTTCAAAACAGAGTGTACCAAAGAGAAACCATCTGTGATAGAGATCAAGTTCTCTGAATTTTTGGTTTGAATAAAAGTTGCATAGTTAATGTATTTTTGGTTGATTGATTAGTTCTGATGCCTTTTGCCTGTTTATGTTTTAACTCCAGACAATTGCAGCACTCTGCCTGTTCATTTCTGTCAAGATTGAGTCTACTCGACTGAGTTTAAAAACCCTCATTATTGCTTCTAATGAGATCTTACACGAGAAGGTTATTGCGGCCGAGCAGAAACAGGTTTTCTTTCAGATTCCTACAGCCCTCATCCTTCTCCCCTATTTCAACTTTTTTTGTGATTAGATCTGTTTATTTTCCTCAGGAAGTATTTGAACAATACAAAGAGCTTTATTTAAGTGGAGAGAAGCTTGTTCTTACTACACTCAACTTTGATCTCAATGTTGATCTCCCTTATGACATTCTTATCAAAGCAATGCAAAAATACATCCTTGACGAGGCTACTCAGGCCGAGTTTCCTTCAGTTGCATGGAAATTTGTCCAAGATAGGTATATGACTTTAATGGTCCTGAGAGGCCTTGCGTTTATTTTCCTTTTTCCATACGCTCACAACAATTGATTTTGCAGTTTGTGGACGACACTCTGGCTGCAGTATCAGCCTCATCACATAGCAGGTGGTGCTTTTTTCCTCGCTGCCAAGCACATAAAAATGGACGTGCAATCAAATGGAGCGAGATGGTGTCAAGAGTTTGGTATCACGCCTGATCAGATCGATGGTATGTGACTTTGATTGATGTGCTCTAGAGTGGAGACACCTTGTTCCTGCGGTGGATTTAATCATTCTTTTGTCATTCATTTTTCAGATATCCGTCGCCAAATGAGTGAGCTTTATCATGAGAAAAAGCGTATTCCTGCATCTACTGGAAGCATAGGGGAAGCGAGTAACAGTGGAGACGTAGTGCAGCCACCTGTCCCTGCGGATAAATGTCCAACCTCTGAAACTGAAGGAGGCTCATCGAGTGTCGCTGATGGTTCAGTGCAAGATAAGTCGAGGCCCGAGGGAGTTGAAAAGGACAGCCCAGACCGTGAAGCTGGAGATAATCAAGAAGATAGCTGTGCTCGTGATCCAGCTGCGGAGACGAGTGATGATTGATGTTTGGTCGTTGACTATGGTGAAATTGTGGATTAGATTTTTTTTAGGTGGAAGAAGAGTTTTGTGCATACGTTGAGTTTGGGGAAACAACTATTACAGTTTTCATCCAACAGTAGATGGTTGAGTTTCAAGATATCTGGTTTGGGGTTTTCATTACTTTGCTTCATGCTTTTAACCGTTAGTTGTAGTCTTAAAGAAAATTGTATATATAAATGCATGTAAAATGTTCTTTTTCGTTTCATCAAAATTACTAATGATTCTTTTTGTGAACTCTAACATTTTTCATTAATATACATGAGATGCATACATACAATTATTTTTTTTGTCAGCACATACAATTATATATAACGCGTGTATTTGTATGCTGGAAACGATATTTGAGAGCTCGCTTTTAGTAGAGTTGAGCAAATTAAACCGAAGATGCTATTGTTGCAAAGCTTTTGTAAAGAACTCACAAGATTATAAGAATATATCTCTTCTTATTGCTTAAGAAAACTAGCTCAAAAACTTAAGCCTCTCACAATCACAAATTTCTCACACGACATGTTTATATGTGAATGCATAATCCTAACCCTAATAGAAAACACTTATTAGATAACTTCCTAAACACTCCATGTTTATCTCTTCGTTATCTCAACACACCTAGGATTACTTCTAACTTAAACTTCTTTCAAGCTTATCTCAACAGATGCCAACCAAATTCGTTAAGTTCGTGCAGTTGATTTGGCCAACCAAATTTTGAATTTTGTTTATCATTACTATGTTTTTCTAATATGAATATATTTTTTATATGGGAAAATGTATTGTAAAAACAGAATTCTGTTATCTTTTAGAACAAAAATCTAAAAGTTTAGTTGTGATTGTTGTAAATTTTAACCTGGATTTTTTATTAAGTTATTTTACAAATATAAAGAACCGAGAAAATCATAAAACATAAGAAAATGCATTAATATGTGTTTGACTGTCCTTAAATATGATAAGTTAGATGACAATAATTAATAGTTAAAATGAAATATGCATGATTATATGTTATAAACTCATACATGTAGATTTAAATTATTCTACAAAAAGACACTAAAAAGATTTATAACTCTTTCAGGCATTACATAACCCAAATGAACACTTTACATTCTTTATTTAAAAGTGATAACTTCTTCAAATAACCTCTCTAATGTGATCATTTGAGCCTTTTGTGCTGTAGAACCAACATTGACCTGAGAAAATACCATATTCTTTACAAACGCCATCTCATATCTTCTATTTTTAACATCGAATATAAAACATCCCTTTCTTATAGAGTATCTAATCTTTAATTTGTATCTCTGTTCATAATCTACTTTCTATTTCTATTATCTATATGGATCCTCATTTTTATTTTTGTGGATTTTATAATTATTTTTTCTAAAAAGAATATAACAGAGAAAATAGTTTAGTCATATTATTTTAAAATTCTCCGGAATAGATAATTTAATGGACGACTTTGGGAAAATGAAAAGGTCTTTAAGTCTTTGTATATTATGGGAAGTTAAAGGTTGGTATTTAATTAGTGGGAAGATAATAAAAATGTTTATAAATAAGTATTAAGTATTAACTAAAAAAGCTGCCAATTTTTTTAATTATGGAAATATCACTTTGTATTTAAATTTAGTTTATCTTAAACTTTAGTTTTTAGGAATTAAGATTTTAAATTTTGAAATTATGCGTGTTTTCATTAATTAAGCAAAAAATATCTTATAATTTGTTAATGGGAACATTAACCTTAAGACCTAAGGAGAGTCGCATTTTATTAAATATAAAAAAAATCATATTACGCGGAGAGAAGAAAGCTTAAATAGACGCCTTGAGCACATCTGTCCCTCACCAAAAGTCAAGCAAAAAAAAAAAACAGACAGACCAGTCTTCTCGAATTCGATTCGGAAACAATCCATGGCTGAAATTGCGAAGGAAGTTAACGGTGGCGATGCCAGGGATCTCCACTCCCTACTCTCTTCCCCGGCGAGGGATTTCCTCATTCGTAACAACGGCGAGCAGGTAATCAATTGTTTCACTCTTTCTCTCTTCCTGTTGATTCTGCGTTCACAGTATCGATTTCAACTTCTGTTGATTCTCTAGATTATGTATATAGTACACCTGTTTCGCGAAGTTTTGTGTTCTTAGATGAGTAGATTGCTTCGTCACCTTGTTAACGTTTGCTATGATTAGATGATTAGTGAATAGCAATTATAGTTTTGAGCGTATATTCATTTTTGTTGATGTTTTGCAGGTGAAAATCGACAGCCTGAAAGGGAAGAAGATCGGATTATACTTCTCAGCCATGTGGTGCGGACCGTGTCAGCGTTTCACTCCACAGCTCGTTGAAATATACAACGAGCTCTCTTCCAAAGGTTGTTTCGAGGTTGTGTTTGTATCAGGGGATGAAGACGAAGAGTCCTTTAAAGACTACTTCTCCAAAATGCCGTGGCTCGCTGTCCCTTTTACTGATTCCGAGACACGTGATCGCTTGGATGAGGTTTTTAAGGTCAGGGGGATTCCCAACCTGGTGATGATTGATGATGAAGGTAAAATCGTGAATGAGAATGGTGTCGGTGTCGTTCGAAGCTATGGAGCTGATGCTTATCCTTTCACGCCTGAGAAGATGAAGGAGATCAAGGAGGAAGAGGAGAGGGCGAGGAGAGAGCAGAGTTTGAAGTCTGTCTTGGTGACTCCTTCTCGGGACTTTGTGATTACTCGAGATGGAAACAAGGTAGCTAAGATTCTTATTGCAAGTTTTTGGCTTTGTTGAGCTAATGTAACTGATCACAATTGTTTATTTACCAGGTACCTGTGTCGGAACTCGAAGGGAAAACCATTGGTCTTCTCTTCTCGGTGGCGTCTTACAGGCAATGCAAGGAGTTTACTTCGAAGCTTGCAGAGGTTTACAAGAAGCTGAAGGAGAATAAGGAAGATTTTGAGGTTGTGCTGATATCTCTTGAGGATGATGAGGAGTCTTTTAAGAAGGACTTTGAGACCAATCCGTGGCTGGCATTGCCGTTTAATGACAAAAGCTCGTCGAAGTTGACTCGGCACTTCATGCTGTCGACGCTACCGACCTTGGTCATTCTCGGAACCGATGGGAAGACCCTTCACTCGAATGTCGCTGAAGCTATTGATGACTATGGAGTTCTTGCGTATCCTTTCACTCCGGAGAAGTTTGAAGAACTCAAGGCGATAGAGAAGGCGAAGCTAGAGGCTCAAACACTCGAGTCTCTTCTTGTCTCGGGTGATCTCAACTACGTTCTCGGAAAAGATGGGGCTAAGGTGCTGGTATCTGAGCTTGTGGGGAAGAACATTCTGTTGTACTTCTCAGCTCACTGGTGCCCTCCATGTCGCGCTTTTACGCCAAAGCTTGTTGAAGTCTACAAGCAGATAAAGGAGAAGGACGAAGCGTTTGAGCTCATCTTCATCTCCAGTGACCGGGACCAGGAATCATTCGATGAGTACTACTCGCAGATGCCCTGGCTGGCTCTTCCATTTGGTGATCCTAGGAAAACGTCTTTGGCCCGAACCTTTAAGGTCGGTGGCATCCCCATGCTAGCGGCTCTCGGACCGACTGGTAAAACCGTTACGAAAGAAGCAAGGGACCTCGTGGGAGCCCATGGAGCTGATGCCTACCCATTTACCGAGGAACGTATAAAGGAGATTGAGGCCAAGTACAATGAGATGGCGAAAGAGTGGCCTGAGAAGGTGAAGCATGTTCTTCATGAAGAACACGAGCTAGAGCTGACTCGTGTTCCGGTTTACATATGTGATAAGTGTGATGAGGAAGGGCAAATCTGGTCTTACCATTGTGACGAGTGCGACTTCGACCTTCATGCCAAGTGTGCTTTGAAAGAGGATGCCGACATAAACGGTGATGATGCTGTGAAAGAAGGTGGTGGTGGTGGCGAGTCCAAAGATGGTTGGGTTTGTGACGGAAACGTGTGCACTAAGGCCTAATGTATTGGTTCAGACCCAGTTATATGTATGCTGAGCTAATTTTTATAACAAATAAGAGTGAGAAAGTGTGGTGTCAAAACTGAGTACAAATACTCGTTATGTCTTATATCCATTGACGTGTTTCACTCAGCGCAGGACACTGATTATGAAGTTTACATGTAAGCATATAGAGTCTGCTGGTGGTTTTTCTTGATATAATTAATTTTCAAAATTTGAGAAACATGGATCTAATTTAAAGTATCAGTGTGTGCAACCGTCTGATTAAGAAATAAGATGTTTTTTATTTATTTATTTATTTTAATAAATGAGATGTTGAATTATAAAAATACTTTTAGTTAAGGATAATCGTAAACTGTTGATAGAAAAAAAGGATAATCGTAAACTTATTAATTTAAAATAAAATATTTATTTTTGTTTTCAACAGCGAGCAACAAAATTTACAATGTGTGTACGTATATATATTACACACATAAACAAAGGATTGCTTAACAATTAAAAACGTTAGCTTCCTGTCTTCCCCTACTGGTGTGTGAGTTTCTTTGTTTCTCTCCCGTTTTTGATACGTTGATATAATATTTTATATAATTCCTTCTTTTAATCAGGAAATATGGCAAAAATCTGCCAGAGATGTACAAGTACGACATCCGTGATCCATTGCGTTACAGAAACTCAGAACTTCTGCCTTACCTGTGACTACCTTAGGCATTGTGAAGTCGATGCTGCAGGACACATTCGTTACCAAATTTGTGATGAATGCATGAACAATCCAGCTTTACTCCTCTGCTCGGACCACATGATCGCTCTTTGCCAATCCTGCTATTCACGTCACTACAACTGCGTCGCCTCTGGCCATCACATTCAAATCATCAATCGCTTTCCTCAACAACACCATAACAACAACAATAGTTGTAATGGGAATGATCTTGGTAGTGTGAATGACCATGAGCATGGTAATGGTAATGGGAATGATCATGAGCATAAGAATCATGTGGGTGACAACCAGAGAGGAAAAGGGTTGTTTCAGATGAGCTGCAATGGAAATAACAGTTGCGAGATATTGTCTGCAATGGACTGTGAATCATGCCTAAAGTCAGACGCTGTCACTTACTGTCCCCTACACAACAAGCTTCTATGCTACTACTGCGACATAAAGATTCACCTTCCCGAGCCCGTGCCGCCCCATATGAGATGTTTGCTTTGCGTGACCTGCAAGAGACTGTCTCCGACTTTTCTCGTCGGAATGTTTCGTTTCGTTTCACCACCGACACTTCCTGTGGCGGCAGCCAATGAGACCTACACGCCGGCTCCTCATCCTGCCTCATCCGAATAGGTCATCGGGGCCCAGTCAACATGATCGGAAATTCTTCTATTTTCTTTTCAAGTCCTTTGTTTCAGGGTTCTGTTCGGATTTTATTTTACCCGTAATGTTAGACTGTTAGTTTTCATTTTGACTTCGACCAAAAAAAAAGGTTTTTCATTTTGACATCATAACAATTTTCAAAGTTGGACTGAATAGAAAAACGAATAAAATGGTTACAACTAACTCCAAGTTGTTCGGGGATGGATGGAAGATCGATATGCTCTTATATGTTTTATCGTCTATAGAAGACTTAATAATAAATAATTAGAAGATATTAATACATAATTAGCAAATCTATATCAAAAAAATATTAGTTGGATTATAATACAATAAGGTTATAGTTAAGTTAATGATACCCTGTACAACCAAGTGTATATTATTATCTTTCCAAAAGATTTATATAGTGTGAATGTGAATATTGTTTCAAATTATCATTTGTATTGCGTTTTCTTTATAATTTATTTATTTTATTAGTTTTGACCTCGATTTTTAGATTGGAGAATATATTGCAAAATAATTTTTTTAAATACTATTTGTATAAATAAATTATATATTAATAAATTTGGTAATTAATGTATAATTAAATTTAAAATTATTAGCAATATATAATTAATTAATTATCTTGACATTTTATTTTATATTTAAAGCAATAACACTAATATTCATGTACACTGATAAATTAGATTTTAATAGGATTAGTTATTTTGGTTTGCAAATTGAGAATGATATATTGGGGGATTTGGTAAACAATATGTTGAGGAATATTAAGATATTTTTTCATGTTTGAATATATTCTTTCCGTTTAAATAAAATATACAAATTTAAGAAAATAAACAAAAATACTGTTTATATAATGATGTTTCTCACGATTTCCGCATTTTGATTATATATTATATTGAATATTCCATTTAATATATATGATTCGATTTTAACACTTCAGATTTGAATATATCCAAATTTGAAAACAAAGTCAAATTATTTTTTCAGATTCCGTTTTATATCATATCACTCGAATTTCTCTGTAGCATAACTTATTATGCGTTTTATGTTGACATATATTTTAGGAAATATTGTTGAGAGTATTAAAAATTTTACTATCTTACATGTTTATAGATAGTTGGTATTTATGTATTACTAGGGTCGGCTCGTCTGTAGGACGGGATAATTATTTAAAAATAATTTAAATAGTTATAGTACATATTTTTGATTTTTGTTTGATACTTGTTTTTATTTTAAAATATTATATTATATAACTTCATTTTTTATTAAATGAATTATGATTCCTTTCTTTCATTTTATGATAAAAAATGACAAAGACATTTTGTAATAAATTAAAATTACTCATATATATATATATATATTTACAACACTTTACTTTTATTAATAAAATGGAAGGGTTGACATAGTTTTCTTGTAGAAGATTTGTGACAATCGGTGGAATGAAACTATAGTATTTACAAAGAGTTGACGGATTTATTGTAGCTTTTGCTAGGAAGATGTGTTCTCAACCAACAACGTGATTTGACTGAGTAAATAACATTGATGTATATTTAAATTATCAAAACAATCAATAATATTTTACATTTATTTTAAAAAATAATTAATAAAATAGAAATAAAATTTTAATTATTTGTATTAAATATTTTAGAATTAAAAATATTATTATATTAGTGTAACCAAACTTATTAATTTTATTATTTGTTGAGTTTTGTTTTATGATTTTAAAAAATTAAAATTAGTTTGGACTTTGGATTGAAAAATATGCCATTGATTATATTTATAGACAATTAAAAGTTTATATAATAAGATATATGATCAAATGATAAAATAATAAATATATGTGAAATGTTTTCATGAGTGAATCAAATAGGGATTTATTATCACTTCTTAATATCATGTTCATCATTAAACGGCAGAGAATGGTGATGGAATGGTACATTCTTCTGCAATTTCATTATTAAAAGATAGTAACAAAATTGTTCAGTTATTATATACAAAAACCCCAGGAGTAAGCAATATGCATGAGTTCTCACTTCTAACAATCGGTCTATGAGGAACCTGCGAGTATATATATATATATACAAAAGAAAGTATTCACTTTTCAAGATGTGTAATGAATAATGCTATGTACCGTTGTGAATATTGTAAGATCTCAACTCTTGATTTGAGCTTCAAGTAGTTCTCGTACTTCTCCAGTCACTTAGAAAAAAATTAAGGACAATCTTGAAATTGAGATTAATCTTTGACAATTAAAGGAGACAAAAGAACGAACCTATTTCTTCATTTCATTTGCTGAAAAAAAAAAGGAGACAAAAGAACGAACCTATTTTTTTGCAAAAAGAAATCAACT
Source organism: Brassica nigra (assembly GCA_016432835.1). Lineage (NCBI taxonomy): Eukaryota > Viridiplantae > Streptophyta > Magnoliopsida > Brassicales > Brassicaceae > Brassica > Brassica nigra. The sequence continues at coordinate 9,176,526 of CM028249.1, read as the reverse complement.
CAAACCAATCCTTCATTGCCTTAATCGTACAAAAACAAAAAAAAAAAATTTATGCCACAAATTTCGGAAACTTATCTAACACCCACTATTAAAAAGTTACAAACTAAAATTATTCCATAATATCAGCTTTTATTCCAACAAATTATATCTATATATTTGTTTAATTCTCTTTTCTTTCAACTTTTACAATTAAAGGCTTTCTAAGTAGAAAATTAATGTAATTCTTAATCTATTACACGACGTTACAATAATAATGGCTTTCTGGCAATTTTATTTTGTCAAGTATTTACCAGAAGGTGTTGTCAGGTGAACAAAAAAAAAATGTCAAAGCTCAAGCCTCCTTCTGAGACCTCTTTTCTCTCTTCTTTATTTTTAGATTTGGTTGGTTAGTTATATAGCAAAGAATTCAGAAACTGTTACTGAATAGCAAAACTATTGAAAATGTTATTATATAGCAAAGACTAAACTGTTATTATCAATAACAACTGATCTCAGGGGTCTCGGTGTTATTCAATAGCAATGAATAAACTTTTAGATTCAGTTGTTTGCAAAAGAATCAGTTTACAAATGATAAAATGATTTAGGACATAAAATGATTTTATTGAATCAGTTTACAAGGTATTTTAAGGATAATATTAAGAATGATCATGTTTTAGTAAGATACATATTAAAACACGGATAAGAAAACTAATAAGACTTAGTCGTGGAAATATTATCCCAGACTTGAAAAGTAAACCGAAACCGAAACAAAAGAACCAGAACTAAAAACTGGATAGAAATTTACAAAAATCCAAGCGGTGCCTATTTCTCTAAACTCGGAAAAATTAAAATCAAACCAAAAACTGAACAAGTACCTGAATATTTAAAAATATAATAAAATATTATTTTATATAATAATAATAATATCCAAAACTTCGAATTACATGAATTGCTTGATTTTTTTTTGTTCTTCTCGGGTTTTTGGGCATTTTTCAGGATTTTTGGCTTTAAACCCGAATTAAACCCAAATTATTTCTAATTCGGTTCACTTTTTGGGTGTTATGAAAAAAATAACTAAAAACTGATTCGAACCCGACATTATCCAAACCGATCTGATCCTAAAAATGCATGGTTACCAAACAGGTCTTAAACACCCCAACCTCAATAACTTGAAAACTGAATAACCCAAACTGACACAAACCTAAAACCCAAATGCTATCACTATGAGACGTCAAAATAAATTACTCAGTTATAAATGTCAAAACTAAAATATACAATTATCTTTTTTTTGCTTTATTCTATTGAAAATGTAAATTATTTATCAAGAAAAACGGGTTGAGTGAAAATATTTGTCATTTCTATTATAAGCTAACAAACTGATTAGTAATTTTATCAATAAAAAAACAATTCCGCACTTTCAAAGCGCGGATCAAAACCTAATTGATCTTTCTTATCTTCTTATCCTTTCTTCTAATCATCTCTCCCTTTCTAGTTACGGATAAGCCTTGCTTATCAGGGTATTCGTTCAATTGAATGTTAAGTATCAAATTCTAGTATGAAATCGCTGATTCTGATTGTTGATAATGCAGATGGGTTACTCTCCGTCAAGACCACTTGTAAGTTTCCAGTTGCTTCCTTTCTGGGTTTATATGATTCATTGTTATTGTTGTTCCCTTATTCTTTCTCCCCTGTGCTGATGGAGTTGCAGGCTTTTCTGACGACGACGTGTTCTGACTGTATAAGCCTATTTATATTTTACATGATAATAAATGAATCATATATCAACATTTTCATACTAGACCCATTAGTCCACGGGCTTCAAGCTCATTATAACATGATTAATCTAGATTCAGTCACACTTGTAATTGTTTTTTTTTTGAACTTGGCTTTCATAGAGTGACAAAGATAAAGTGTTTGGCTTTCATATTAAATAAGGAAAATTCCTTAAAAATACACGGACTATTTCAGTTGCTAATAAAATATATGAACTATTTTATATCCCCATTTAATACACTAACTAATTTTTGTTGCCAATAAAATACACGAACTTTTGAAATTCATAAATTTTACACATTGTTTTAGACGGCGTTAACTATGTTTAACGGAAATGATAACGATGTTACTGTTTAGTTACACGTGATTAAATTGTGAAAATAAAATTCCATTAAAATACACGAACTAATTTTCATTTGCTAATAAAATACACAAACTATTTTGGATCTCCTTTTAATAAACGAACTATTTTTTGTTTCTCATTTAATTCAGAAACTTTTAAAACTTACAGATTTTACACATCGATTTAGACGATGTCAACTATGTTTAACACCATATGACAATAGTTTTAATTAAATATGTGGTTAAATTTTGAAAAGCACGTTCACCCTCAGCCAAACCCCTTAAATCGATTGAGTCTTAATTCAAATTAGTTTCAATTCGAGTATGAAAAAGGATGAAGAAAACTAGGTAACTTAAAACGAGTTTCTGATTTGGGAAATAGTTTAGTTTTCTTTTGTGTTTGTGTTTCTGATTCTTATTCTTTAATTTGATTGCATTGATAATGATTTAAGAAAGATTATTTTACACTATGGAAGCGTAATGAAGAAGGAAGCTAACAATATAATCTATCGGGAGGATTTTTAAGGAACTTTTCCTTCATAGTTGAACCACATGTTTAATCAAACACTAACATCATCTCCACTTATGTTAAAAATTGTTGACATCGTCTAAATCATGTTAAATATAGTTGACATCGTTTAAATCAATGTGTAAAATCTGCAAATTTCAAAAGTTTGTATATTTAATAGGAAAAAAAAATAGTTCGTGTATTAAACGAGGATCCGAAATAATTTGTGTATTTTATTTGCAAATGAAAATTAGTTTCGTGTATTTTAAAGGATTTCCATTTCACAATTTAAACACCTGTTTAATTAAATATTAACGTCGTCATCACTTCCGTTAAATATTTTAAACATAGTTAACACAGCCTAAAATAATATGTAAAACCTACAAATTTCGAAAGTTCGTATATTTTCTTGACAACAAAAATTATTTTGTGTAACTAAACAGAGATCCAAAATAGTTGCAAATTGAAATTAATCCGTGTGTTTTAGGCCCAATGTAGATGTTATAAAGAACCAAATAAAAACCCACGGCCCAAGGCCCAGAGGAATGGAGTGGCAAGAGAGGTTCACTTGTAAAGTTGGAGAGAGAAAATTAGAGGAGGATTTTGATATCAAAATTCTGGAAAAAAGCGGGACAATTTTGAGAATCCCCAAGGACCTGCCATGGAGATCACTGATCCGGTTCCCAAGCTACTTGTACAAGTAAGTCACACACCCATCATCTTCCTGATTCGTCTTCTTCGATCTCATTTCAAAAATATTGTGTTGTCAGTTGATCTCGTCAGCTTTTCAAAGATGCCGTTTAGCAGAAGATCTCTGTCGATTATCACTTCTTCTTCGTCATCATCACTCTACTGACAATGATGACTCTCCGATTACAACTATTTCGGGTAATCTCACTCTCACGGTGATCGAATCTGTCGGTTACTAAATTGGTCCAGATATGTATGTATCTACAGTTTCGGATACGGGGATTGGATGCAATTTGGTGGAATTTCAGGATCTGAGGTGCCCTAGAGAGTTAAATGGAGCCAAGATTTGGGGTTGGGTATTTTAATTGAATGTTAAAATTCTAGTATGATTACGAGCTGATTCTGATTATTGATAATGCAGATGGGTTACTCTCCGTCAAGACCACTTGTAAGTTTCCTTTATATGATTCCTTGTTACTCTTCTTCTCTTATTCTTTCTCCACTGTGGTGACAGGCTTTTCTGACGACCACGTGTTCTGTTATCATATCAATCTTGACGAGTTTATATCAAACAACAGAATCAAAAGACAACCTTCTCAGCCTAAGAATGGCGCAAAGTTTAGGTGTGCAGATTCCTCAATCTATTATCTTTGTTTACTTTACTGAGTTTTTTTAAACCACTGACTTATGACGTTCTGCTTAATTGTTGTGTTGTTTTCAGTGGGACAGAGGTATCTCTGAGTGTTTTTGCAAGTATGGATGATCTTGTGGCGCCCATAATTAGCTTCTTTCAAAAGGTCTCCCTTCTCTTTCGCATCCTTGTTTCTTGTTTTTTTTTATACTAAATCGAGAATGCTTATTGTGACCACAGACGCAACTTTACAAAAACACTGCTAACAACTTGTTATAGAGCCAAGATTAAGAGCAAACATTTCCATCTTTAAGTTGTAGTTTGAAGTCTTGAAAACATACCCACTACTTAACTTAGTTGAACGATCGGCCTCCTGGCAATATTACTTAATTTTAGTCAATTTTATGTTTTATCAAGATATATATTGCTCTCATCTCATGATTGCTTAGCTGCTCAGTAATGATATATCTCACCATGTTATCTTGCAGATGCTTGTTCTGCACTTACCTGTAAGTTCAAGTTTCTCCCTTCGGCAATTTGACAAACTTCTTTGGACAACTCATGAAACTACAAATCAATGCGTCCTTTCTACCTCTCCAGAATGTAACAATGGATCTGGTCACTGAACAAGGACCTTCTCCTGCTACTCAAACTCAATACGTCTTTGTAATGGACGCTGATCAAACTCCTTGCTTCACTGCCTCCAACCTTGACCGCTTAAAGTCTGGTCTTGAGGACTATGTTTTAAGGCATGGCAACTGTTTGGATATGATGTGTGAACTTTGCTTCTCTGATAGGTCTTGTTTCTAAAACATTTGCTACTTAACTTAGTCTTGCTGGAAGCAATGTATGTCCAGTCATTTAACGTTAAGTCTGACAAATCTGGTTGTATTCTAAATATTTTTCAGAAAGCATCTAAAAGTTGGAAGTGGAACAGCCTGCCCTGAAGAAAATCGTAAGAGACCTGGAGGAACAATGGAAGTGGTGATTGTAATAAGTGACTTATTAGAGACAACTCGCCATTGCAGCAGATCATGTGACGGCAAAACAGAGGTCTGATCAGTCCTCATACATTCGTCTATATTGACATGGACTGTTTATTTGTTTGATCTTAAATGGTGAATTTCTCCAGGTTTTATACTTTGACAATTTCTCTCCTTCCCCCATTCCACAAGTTGCGTTGAGTGCATTGAAAAAGATTGACTGGAAAAGTTACGGTTTGATCCTAGCGAGGGTGAATGACCAACAAGGACGTGTGTTTCTCGAATGGGAAAATTTTCCTTCATATGTTCAAATACAAATCGCTCTCCACTGGTATCACAATAAGTATCCAACAAGACAGAAGACTGAGCCTGGTATAAATCTTGTGAAAAAGGGGATTAAAAGTGCATTAGATGATTTGAAGACTAAACATGAGGGCTTTCTTCTAAGCTCACATGCTCGTAAGGTGATCTCTAAATCAACCTCCTTTGAAATATTAGTGTCAATCTCTTAAGTTTTCTAAAGGTATGTATGACCAAGATTGTTTTTGCTGTTATTTATCTTTCTTAGATTTGCAGCTATGTTCCAGACCTTGCAAGATCATTAGCAGGCCTCATATTCTCCTCTACTGACATGGACTTTCAAGGAGATTGCTTAGCAGTTCTTGGCTTTCAGCCTCAAGAAGTTGAACGTGAAGCTGTTGAAGACTATATCCAGAGAAAGATCGTTACGGTTATAGGAATGAATGAGAGTAAACCCCAGGAAGCTGCTCCCTTTCTGTTTTTTGAAGGCGGGTCTGAGACATCATACTTTGATGATGAGGAAATCGAAGGTGAGTATTACTCTACTTTTCTGGAATGATACATCTGCTTCGATACAGTAGATAGTCGATATGTGAAAACTATATGTTATGGATATGCATGTAGTATTTGCTTTAATATGTTTCCACCACGGCCTGAAAATGAATCCTCATGGGTAGACAATGAATTCCCTGTTCTTGTAACAAATTTTCTTTCAAAGTGGCAAATTGTAAGATGTGAATTAACATATCCAAATATGATCTCCAACTACAAGAATTGAGTAGAGAATAGCATATCCAACAAAGACTAGCCCAAAGAGAACACGTAAATTTGCAATGTAGCAACTGATGATCAGGCACAAGAAATGAAATGAAATGAAATGGTACAAACAAAAAAAAAAAAATTAACATACCTTTTTTACATGTGTTAACCCATGATTTTCTGAGTCTCTTTTAGTGGGTAAGACATTAATTATCTATTAAATTATATTAAATATTATTAAAATTTTATGTCTGAGATATCTTTGGTGAAATACACACTGATGGAAGTGCTAGCTTTTAGCGTGTTTTAAAACCGGAAATCAAATTAAATTATTAAAGAGAGATGGGAGAGAGAAGGCGCAGACTTAACTCACTATTTACGAGAGAGGATGTCTGTGTCCACAGGTTTCTATTTTGGAATGTTCCACTTATGGAAAGAATGTATATATTATCTATTATCTATCTATAGCTCCTGTATAATAAATATGATAAACGTTCTAGCTTTTTTTTTGAACTGATAAACGTTATAGCTTTCGAAAAAAGATTCTTGTTTTGTATGAACACCGTTCGTTTTATTTCTTATTTTATAAGTTTTCCAGTCATTTCATAAATGTTATGTCATCTTAGCATGTTCTTTCGTCAACTCATAAAAGGAAAAAAAAACGTATAAACAAGATCATCCAGGCCGATCTTTATTCTTTTTATGTAAATGTGAAAATTACAAAATTTTGGATGAAATTTACGTTATATTATAAAAAAGAGTACTAATCCTTCATCTGAAAAAATTATGTCCGCATATAGTTTGCCCTAAATGCTTATGGCTTTAGCGGGGAATCTTATTTTCAAAACCGGAAATACAACTAAAGAAAAGATAGAGAGAGAAGGCACTGTCTTTTTGCTGATTGATTAGTGGCCGCTCCTCAATTATGTTGTGTTGCTCTTACAGCTGTTTTATAATTCCACTTAAAATCTTATAAGTGATAAGGTCATAGATTGAATATGAGCTTAATAACGTAACATCTTGCCTTAAAAAGTGTCTGCTGCTGGTTGCCAGCAAGAGGATGAAAGAGAAGCTTAAAACCAGCATCAATCGTTTGAAGGAGATCCATGTTGTTGAGAATCCTTGATGTGGAGATAGTTGATATATTGGTTTATTATCATTTTGGTAAAATTTGGGTTTCTAATTTCTATGGTTTTCGGATCTGAAACTTGTGACTTCTTGCATTTTATTATTTTTTCATTTTTAAATAAATTTGTAGATCAAGTGGGACTTCAGTACATTGAAGAGTGTGTCAGCGTTAGTTAGGATCAACCTGTCAAATGCCATATTTTCGTTAGATATTACATTACGCTTAGATTTTCCAAGTAACAAATAGACTTATTAGTTACAAAGAGAAAAAGATGGTTCCCACGCAAATAAAAACTTCTACCAAATTGCATATAACCGAAGAGAGAGAGGGAAGGTTTCTTTTTCGAATGTTCCAATTATGGAAATTGTATATATCAATCTGTAGCCCGTAACGTGTATGATAAATATGATAAATTGGAACGTCACAGTTTCCGAAAATCATTCTTGTTTTTTGTTTTTGTTTTTGTTTTTGTTTTTGTCATTCATGTTTCTTTTTGTTCATCATTTTCAGGTTCCTTTGTTCATCATTTTGGTCATCCCAAAATTAAAAAAAAAACTTATAAAACAGAAAAATGAAACAGCAGTTTTCTTATAAAAATATTTTTTTTCTGCAATTGCAAATATTACGTACTATAAAATAAAACAAAAATCCGTGATCTGAAACAAATTCTACACGCATCTTTTTTGCCCTAAAAGCATTAGAACTTTAGCTGGGAGCTTATTTCCAAAAATGGGAAAGAAAGAGAGAAAGCACTTAGTTACTGACTTTTTTCAAGCACTTAGTCACTGACTTGCCTCACTACCTCTGGTTTTTATTACAATAAATAAAGAAAGAAAGAGAGTAAGAAGCTGTTTGTATATTTTTTTGTAACAAAATAGCTAATAATTTGCACAAGCTCTATCCGTCTCATCCCCGTCGATCGACAAGCCTAGGGTTTCCTTTAATCCTTTTTTCCTTCACAACTCTCTTCTCCAAGTATAAGGTAAACTTCCATGGACACCTTGCTTGGTTTTGGCCTGATCTAGTTGAATTAAGTCTTTATATTAGGTTGAAGTTTCTGTGTTGAGCTTTCTTTTTGTCAGCTATATATGTTGACAATTTATCGGGTTTCCCCTAGATTGGTGATTATTTAGTGTGGTAAGTTATAATCTTTGCAGACATATTCACTTTAGTTTTTAGTTTTTTTTCAGAACTTAAGCTATAAGTTTATAATTTTCTTTATGTCATTCTTCCTATCTCGATGGTTTTGTATTACGTTTAGATTGAGTCTGCTTAGATCAGCTCCAACACTGATTTGTGACAAAATATCTTAATTTTTCTTTAATTAAAAGAATAAGTAAAATAGGAGAGAGAACCGAAGAACATAATCGATTATGTGCAAAGATACTCCCTATAGAAACTCTTTTTCATTTATCTTCTTCTCAATAGTTTTTTTTTTGTTTGTTAAAAACTTCTTCATCTATCTTCTTCTCAATGGTTAGTTTTTTTTTGTTAACTAAACTTTATTTTTAAAAAAATTAACAGCTTTAGAAGAGTTTTCACCGATGTGTGTGATCCTAGGGCCCCGATCATTTGACTTGTTCATTTATTCGTTTGATTGTGAAGAATTTAGAAACATTTGTCTTTGAAGTGGGGCATTTTTCGCTTAAGAGAATTTTGAAGTTTTAAAGAATCTGAAGTTGATCGCGGTCTCATCATCTAATCGAATTGGTTGTTTTCATATTTTTTTGTTTGGTTTCAGATCTGCCTTTCTGTGCCGGCGATGGATTGCTCAGTTCTGCGGATCTTCTTGCTGATTTCCCTCATCGTCACATTTGCTCGTTCGGACTTCATTCTGGTTCAAATTTCTGCAACTTTACTATAAATTCAAATTTAATACTGAAATACAAGATGAATCCTAGGTTTGTGTAATGGTACAACAGGTTAATACATTCAACTCAATTTTATAAATTGGTTTAAGTTTCATAAAAATATATATATGGCCTTCAGCGGAATCATATTGCTATTTGTAGTAGAAAACCATTTGTAGTATTTATATATTATAAAAGGAAATTATTTATTCCAAAAGTAAAAAGTCTATTCAAGTAGCTAAAATGAATAAAAATTACATTGAAAAATAAACTAAGAAAACTACAACCAAATTAAACTGTTTTTTAAACAACTAAATTAAAATATTCAATGTCGAAATTTAATTAGATTCCCATTTTGGGGTTTATGAATGTATGTTTAATTAATTGTAAATATCTTAAATTTCAGTAAAAAGTAAACAATCTTTATAAAGAATTCAACACACTGTATTTATGAATTTAGTAAATACTCCAGCTACAATTGTGAAAGAGAATTAAATAAAAACATTGACCACAATATAAGAGAATTACACTAATACATTTATATATCTTTGTGATTATTCAAACAGAGTACAGATGGAGAATATGTCGACTGCGTCAATAAAAAGGAGCAACTGGCATTTGACCATCCTCTCTTACAAAACCACCGGATTCAGGTTCGATTTTGTTTTAAATAAGCTTTAGTTATCAAATTATGTTTGTCTTTATAATCATTTTGCTTCAGATTATTTTCTCAAGTTTAAAAGTCATATATTTTGGATAACATACAGGAGTCACCATCAGAAATTCCTAAATCGATAATAAGAACGAAAAGCAGACGACAGACTCGACAAGCGCATGTGAGCACTGCAAACTGCCCTGAAGGAACCATTCCGGTACGGCTGGATCAAACCAGCTCTTCTCAGTCTAACACCAGTGACACAACTGTGCACGAGGTACCACATATCCTAATCATATTACGAACTTTCACATTGATTAGTTAAAGAAACATGATATTTATAATCAAATAGATCGTTAGTTAGGTAAGTTTAAAGCCTAATTAATTATTCACGTTGATTAGTATATATGGCGGTTTAGATGGTTAATGAACCTTGGTTTTATACTCACACGCACGTCAAACCATTGTAAACCAAAATTAAGTTGGTACTTATTTTTAAGAATTGATAGAGCTGGCCCAACTATGGAACTTCACCGTGTGATTTTTCTTTTGGCCCTTAAAGAGAACTTAACTCCAATAATGTCTTGTGAGATCTAATACTGAGTGATTATTTATCTAAGCTTTTCTCACTTTCAATTGTATATTGTATAGCTTCTTAAGCTTTAAGTGTACATTAAGTTTTGGTTAGTTGATAAATAATAAAAGAAAGGTTAAAATTTTTGTTTTCCTTGTTACGGCTGGAACACGAGTGTTTTTGACGGATCAAACGAACATCAATTTTTAGATTTTTAAACTAAATAATACTTATATTTTTTCTATGTAACTTCCACTGCACCACTTCATTAGAACATCACATCTATAGTTGCCTAGATGGTTATAGTCATAGTTTTTTTTTCTTGTAAGAAAATTCCAAACCTGAAAACAAGATTGAACAATAGAAGGATAGATATCTGCTTGAACTTGCATCTCAATGATACTACTGAAAGAAAGCTTTGCAGCTTATACTTATTTACAGACTGCAGTGTGTTTTGTGTAGCTTGTTGAACCGAAACATGTTTTAAACACAAAACATTAGTGTCTTTAGTGCTTTCGATTAAAATACCTTTTTTATAGTAGCAAACGTCTTATTGATTAGGGTCCCTATTGATTATGAGAACTTTTCTAAAATATCCTTTTGTGAGTTCTTGGGTTAGTCTTGTTCCATGAGTTCTGACACTAGCTTTCATTATCGTGTATTTTCTAAGATATGACCTTCTTTCATGTCCTTGTCTTTATTAATTTGGATGGGGGAAACGATCATATTTTTAAGGTTGAATCTCCAAACTAGTTACTAGGGAAAACTTTAACCGTTCAGAAAACCTTCCTTAATCGCCTTTCTATACTTACATGAATTTATAAGTTGTATTAATTACTGTGTAATACGGGACTGAAATTACAGCATGCGATCATATCTACGAAAACTTCACCAGAATTCTATGGAGCGAAAGCGACAATCAACGTGTGGGAACCGATGATTGAAAAAAATGCGGACGAGATGTCTGTATCGCAAATATGGATTGCTTCGGGAGAATACAAAACCAATGACCTTAACACTATTGAAGTTGGTTGGCAGGTAAATCTAATGGTAATTTTTATAATTATATGTTTCAAACCTTTATTTTCTAACATGGAGTGTAACTAATATAGTGAAACTATTTTAATTATTTAATTTAGGTTTATCCGAGCTTCTACTCGGATAAAAAGCCCAGGTTGACTATCCTTTGGACGGTATGTGTGATTCTCATTATTTTTCTTTATGTGTCACATCATTATCAGTTTAATATTTCAAAGTTAATAAATCTGCAATAATATTACACATACGTTTATTTTCTTTAATATTATACATACGCTTTTCTTTTCCTTAATATTACACATACGTTAAACAAAGGATATGTCTTTGACTTTATAGAATCCAGTCAGTTGTTCTGGAAAATCTATCCTCTTTGACTTTATAGAACCCAGTCAGTTGTTCTGGAAAATCTATTCATATTTTTAATAAGGAAAATGTGGAGAAACTATCTATCTAAATGGATAAATATATTACCAGGACACTTAGCTGAAGAGTGGCTAAGCTATATATATCAGCTAGTGAACGACCCAATATTTTATTTGTATCACTACAATTATGTAATTATGTCAGAATTTTATATTATATATAGAAATCACTATATTAGTTTATAATACTACTACTGCAATTATGTAAATTATAATAACATATTTTCCAAAAATATATTAGTTTATTCTATATATAATTAGTACGAATCAGATATTATAAAAAATCAAATTTATATTAACTAATAATTTTGAGTCTCTTCATCTATGTTCTAATATACAATAAAATATTTTCAATGGCTAGTTTTAGTAATCCAATATATATACGTTAACCATACGCCAATTTGAAATTTAATTGTTAGAACCACAATTAGAAAATAAAATAGTTTAATTTGTCAATAAAAGAAATCTTGATACAACAACTTATATAATAACATTTTTTTTTCGGTATTTTGTTTTTCTCTCAAGAGTTCAAGACACATCTTTTAGTAAATAGTGTCATGTGATAAATATATAAACGAATATGAATTTAATAAGAAAATAAGTATTGCGCAACTTAGTTGAAATATTAATTAGTTGAAACACTGTTTCGGAAAATAATATAATAGTAAGTTTAAGATCGAACAGAGAGTAAACGAAAAACAATACTGATTGGTTGTTGGTTTAAGAAGTTTCTTTTTGGTAAAAGCGGTATAAGAAGTTATTAACTAACAGTATTACAGTAGCATAATTTCAACATTAATATTATCCAGAGCGATGGATACAAGACAACAGGATGCTATAATCTCCGCTGTGCTGGTTTTGTTCAAACCAATAACAACATTGTAATCGGAGGTTCCATTTCTCCTATATCAGTCTTCAACGGCAACCAGTTTGAGATCTCTGTTTTCGTATGGAAGGTCGGTTTGTCTTAGCCTTTTTGACAAGATTTTATCTTTTAACACAAATCTATAGAGTATATATCATATTTAACATATGAATAATTATATTGTATAGGACCGAAAACATGGAAACTGGTGGCTAAGTTTGGGGCCCGACGATGCTCTGGTAGGATATTGGCCCGCAGAGATTTTTACGACATTGGCTGATTGTGCAACTCAAGTACAATGGGGTGGGGAGATAACTAACGCCCAAACGTTTGGACGACATACAACGACTCAGATGGGATCTGGCCGTTTCCAAGATGAAGGTTTCCGAAAATCCAGTTACTTCCGAAGTTTAGAGATAGTCGATCACAACAATAGTCTACGGTCCACCCAAAGTCTTCACACACGGGGAGAACAACCCAAATTATACACCTTGAACAACCATTTTTCAGATGATTGGGGCAGTTACTTCTTCTATGGAGGGCCAAGATTGAGCCATCTTCATTCGGGAGTCGCTCGTTCATCATTGTATTTGTCTTTCGTTTGTTTTAGTTTTTGTTTCAGCTTTCTCTTTATCATTTAGATTTTTCATCATATTTTTGTTAGTGTGTCCTAAGATGACTCTTTACATATAAAGTATTATAATCATTGATTTAAAATTTATTCGCATACAAGACATGAAACTGGAAGAGCAATTGAATGTATATTAGCAAATAAAGAAGCGAAACAGCATATACCCGTTGACAGATAGAAAGCAAGTTATTACACTCGCCGATTTCTCACTTGCAAAACTTCTTTTACAAGATGTCTCATGTCACCGTCTCACAATCATTCCTTTCTTAGAAAACACACGACTGGTACAAATCTGCCTTATTTGATAGTTCAACTTCTCGTCGATCAACATCTGAATTTTGATGGAGCAGAGCTCAAGAGAGTACACTGCCGGATGGTATTAGGAGTTAGGACTGAGGTAGTATACACACACGTCTTGAACCAAAAGTATAAAAATATTGATTTGTATCTCTGGAGCCATAATTAATAAATAACCTGCACTGTCTTAAAATGTTGATTATATTTTATTTGAACCGGATTCCACTTATTAGAGTCGGGTCAGTTATATTTTTGATAAGACAACTTTTTTAGAAACTAGGGTAAACATGCGCTGAACATGTCTTTTATTTGGTTATGCTAAGATATGGCTGATTATGTGTTGACGTCCTGTTTGTTAAAGAATGTTATCTGTTATTGTATTTTGCAGTGGTGGGATGAAGAACGAGATATGTTGAGAATGTAGGAATATATCTTGCTGACCATTTTACATCACACAAATTGGAATATGACTAAAATTGCATTTATGTAAGCTTTTTTTCAAAATTTTAAATGTATTTTACTCACTATTGGTTTACTAAACAAAGCATCTATGGCTACTGTAATATAGTATAAAGCTATTTCATTTAAATATACATTTCCAAATCTAAAACCTCTTCCTCTGCAACGAGGTCTTTATCATTCTCTCTCTTTCGGCCTTCTCCTAAATCTTTCACCTCTCACTTAGCCACCTTCCTCGTCTCTTGCTGAAACCCATCATTGTCTTCGTATAAACAAAAGGGTTGTGTATCAAGTAAGATATATAAAAGAAAACAACGACATACCATCTGAGCCATGGAAGGAGAGGATGACGTTCCCGGGGAAAATGCTAACCTTTTTATGGGTTTAGATACACCACCTTACAGAGGGTAAGCTCGCATTCAATGTAGTTAAAAAACGATAAAGGCAATGGATTTGTAAGCGTTTCCCTTGATTAGAAGAGAACGCTAAACGAGCGATTGAAGAACAAGATAGAGATTCTTCACGTCGATTTCAGCCAATCACTCTCTCGAAACTCCATTGATGGAGTCTGAGAACGCATAATAAATTTTTTGGGGTCTGACATCGAAAAAGAACAAAAACCCTAATTTGGAGTGTAGTTGATGAATACAAAAGGAGCCACTCGTTATTTGGCTCAATTTCATAATATAAATAGAAAGCCCACAAATTCCACTTCCTATCCCATAAATGATATTCATAACTTGAGGGACATGAGTCACGTGTTGGATGAAATTGTTTCTTCTTAAACAAGACACACAAAGGTTTCACTTTGCAAAGAGAAAGAATGGTGCTTACGTTTATTACAAACGTGCTCTGTTTTAATGAAGAGAAAACAGAGGATTTACAGAACACTTAATTTTATTGAATATGAATTGTTGTTCACACACATACAGTAATTTCTACAGATCATGTTTGATCTTTATATAGAGATCAAACGTTGTGTTGTAGAGATATGACTGTTAATCTAAAAGACACAACTATCCAATCTAAAAGTCACGACTCTTACACACACCTTTTAATACAACATCATTATAACTTAATTATACAAACAAGTGGTTAACCCGTAAGTGTCTTATGGACGGGAGAGTTTACATTAAAACTATTTTACATTAACATATATTTTGATTTTATTAAAGAATTTAGAAGTTATTTTAAATTGAAACTATAAATATAATATGTTTTACTCTAAAATTAAATTGTAAATTTTGTTGGTTTGAGTTTTAAAGACCGCTAACAGCTTTTTTATTTTATTTTTGACATCGTACACCATGTATTATTAATTCAAAACGAAAAGATTAGCGTTTGAAGCTAGCCAATTCGGAATTACAGAGTTTACATGGAAAAAGAGAGAATTTTGGGATCGAGCTCCTTTAGCCAGGAGATCGGCCCTTACATTATGCTTTCTAGCAATAAAAGAGATAGAGATATCAATAAACAGAGTATGTATGTGATCAAATTCGTTTCGCTCTGAGGCTACTATAGGCCAATCTTCTTCTTCATTTATCAGCTTAATAAGCTGCAGACAGTCCGATTCAAAAGACATTGATGAAAATTCCAACTGCAAAGCAGTTTTCATTGCACACAGCAAGATATTAAACTCGGCATGCAAAGGAGATATAACTTGGTCTATCCCGAAGGAACCATAGGTATGAATTCCTGGTTCGATATCGAAAACACAACCACCACCAACAAAAGCGGAGTCTTTCACCCAGGATGCATCCACTTGGCATCTTGGAAGGTGTGAAGCATTCTCGTCGTCATCGTGTTCCTGGCTGATTGTTTCTTGTGGGCGGCCTTGGTCTGAGATTTTTTGTGCCACTCTCCATTCTTCTTCTTCTTCCCTGGTCGTGTGATGGGCGGTATCCGGAGGGAGTATTGTTTTGCCATTAAAAACTTTTTCGTTTCTAGCTTTCCATATGAACCACAAAATCCATGGAAACCTTTTCATTATATTCTCTGGCGCTCCTCTTGTCTTTGCTCGGAGGAGGAGATAGTCAAAGTTCTCGTATAAAGATTCGCTCGGGAAAATCCCCGGATATGTCGGTATGTACGACAATGCCCAAGTATGGAGAGCCGGTGGGCATAAGAAGAGGAGATGGTTTATGGATTCTTCCTGCTCGCCGCATCTGGGACATGAACGATCTATCCCACAATGTCTGTCCACGAGTCGACTACAGGTGGCTATACTCTCAGTTAGTGCCTGCCATAGAAAGTGTTTGATCTTCCGTGTTGTTTGCAATTTCCATATCATCGCCTTTAAAGTATTGGTGCTCGGCTTCAAGACAAGGTCACCCCTTTTTTTTCTCTTCTTTTATCTGTGAAGCCAGTTTGTAGCCGGACTTGACAGTGTAAAGACCAGATTTCGTGAAAACCCAGCAGTATCCATCTTCTTTTTCGTGATGGCTTGGTCTTATGCTCGTTATTAACGGGATGTCTCCTGGATCAATCATGGCATGAAGAATATCCATTCCCCATTGTTTCGTGTTCTGATCGATGAGATGTTTAACCAGAAGATTCTGGTCCTGATGGATGCCGACATCATTAGCTGGCCCTGCAGGGATTGATGGTATAAATGAGTCTAGCCCCACTCGAGTACTCGCCCCTGTGCCAATGGTTTTTCGTAGTCCTTCCCGAAGGAGATCTTGTGCTGCCAGTATGCTCTTCCATCCATAAGATGGAGAATTTGATGTTTTGACCTCCATAGGACTAGTATGACATTAATATCTGCCTTTTAAGACTCTAGCCAGCAGGGAGTCCAGGTAATGTAGTAAGCGCCACATCTGTTTGGCTAGTAGGGCCAGATTAAAATCATGAAGATCTCTGAAGCCAAGTCCCCACTTATCAAAAGGTACACAGATCTTTTCCCACGCGATCCAGTGTAATCCTCGATTATTTGCTTTTGTAATCCACCAGAACTTCGCAATTGCTCCTTGTAGCTTAATAATAATATCTTTAGGTAGCAAGAAGCACAACATTACATAAGTAGGGAGTGCTTGAGCAACAGATTTCAAAAGGACTTCTTTACCTCCCTTGGATAGGAATTTTGCAGACCACGAGTTTATTCTGTCATTTAGACGATCTCTAATAAAAGCAAATACTTGTCTTTTGGAGCCACATATCTTTTCCGGTAAGCCGAGATACATACCATTCCCCCTTCTTTATGGATACCGATTGTGTGTTTCAATATTCCTTTAACCTCATGATCGACTTTGTTCCCAAAAGAAATAGAGGATTTGTCTAGATTAAGCTGCTGACCCGAGCCCTTCCATACAGTTTAATGATCCTCATTAGCTCAGCACATTGCTGTATATCTGCTTTGCAGAAGAATAGGCTATCGCCTGCAAACAAAAGATGAGACACTGCTGGACTGGCTCTTGCTATCTTCAGTCCTGTAATCCTCCCTTCGTTCTCTGCTCCTTGTAGCTGTGATATAAGTGCTTCAGTCATCAGTATGAATAGGAAGGGAGACAGAGGATCGCCTTGGCGCAAGCCTCGGGTCGGTGCGACATTTCCTTTTGGTTCTCCGTTAATAAGGACCTGGTATGAAACCGAAGACACGCACCATTGGATCCAAGAGACTCATTTTTCCGCGAACCCCATCTTTAGGAGGAGGGCTTCAATAAAATTCCATTCAACTCGGTCATAAGCTTTACTCATGTCTGTCTTGATAGCCACAAACTTTGCCTTACACATGGGGTTTTTGCGAAGAGCATGGAAAGCCTCTTGTGCTAATAATATATTATCCGAAATGAGTCTTCTCTCGCCACAAAGGCGGATTGTGTCTCCAAAATTAGTTTAGGCAGGAGTTTCTTCAACCGCGAGCATAGAATTTTGGATATTATCTTATAACTTACACTGCATAAACTGATGGGTCGAAATTCAGTCATCTCTCTCGGCCGCTCCGTCTTTGGAATTAGACAAATATGTGTCTGGTTTAGCCGCGGGTCAAAGGAATTAGTAGCGAAGAATTCTTTCACCATCTTAATGATATCTTGAGCCGTAACTTCCCAGAACCGTTGGTAGAAGAGGCTTGTCATGCCGTCCGGTCCTGGTGCCTTATCGGGATTTATCTCATCTATTGCCTTTTTTATTTCCTTGTCTGACGGGTTTCAGATCAATGTTGCGCTCATGGCCGGGTTACTTTCGCGGTAATGTACCGAGTGCTTCCTCGAAATCTCTTGGTTGTGAGGACGAAAATAGATTCTGAAAATACTCTGAGGCAACTTTTTCTATCCAGTCATCGCTTTCAGCCCATCCACCACTTGATTTTTTCAGCTTAGTGATGCGGTTTCGAGCTCGTCTTTGCTTAGTTATTTCATGGAAGAACTTGGTATTTTTATCACCATCCTTCCACCACAAAGCTCTACTTTTTTGTCTCCAATACAGTTCTTCCTCTCGGAAGACCGTACAAAGATTCCATTTCAGATTCAAGATCTCCTCACTCGTCGCATCTGTTTCAGACTGTGCTCTCTCTAGCTGCTCCTTTATTGCCTCAATCTTTTTCTCTGTATTTGACGGGTTGTTCCGTTTCCATCGGGATATCACACGTCGTACTTCCCCTAGCTTGACGTGGAGAGGCCGATTTTCATTTGACTCTAAAGGACCCCATCCCTCTTCAATGGCTTCTCGGAGACCATCCTTTAAGAGCCACCGGCGATCAAATTTCAAGCTCTGTCGGAGTCTAATCTCTTTAGATTGGATGCGTGTCAGCATTGGTCGATGGTCCGAACCCCAAAGTTTAAGGTACTCCACATTTGTGTGGGAAAACATTTTTTTATTAATGAATTAAAAAGTTAGGAAAAATGTAGTGAATTATATTTCTTCTTTTTCATTTCTATTTCAAAGTGAATTAACTTAAAAGGATTTGTCTTTCAAAATTGTTGTATGTATTATGAACTACTCAGCTGATGCATGTATCTCTTTAATGAATAAATTTTAATTCAAAATCTTCCTAATGAATAAATTTTAATTCTTTTGTTATTCAAGTAAAGATTCAAATACAACATTTTAAATCTTTTGTTATTCATGTTTGTTAGATTTTTATAATTCATTTGATTTGAAATATTTTGAATGAATTTCATTATACTTTTATGTGTAAACCCTTTCGATCAAAATCTTCCATTTTAACTTCAGATTTATAAAACAAAAACTCATCAAACAAAAACTTATAACGTCAAGCTAGCTAATAGAGGGAATATCTTGGACCCAACCCAGATTTTCTTTGTATCGAATTCATAAGTTAAAATTTTCCAAACATAATCTCTTCTTTTGATAATTTATATGTGCTCTTTAATTTTTATTTTATTTGCAAATGTGCTCTTTAATTTTTTAACTTGTTGATTCACATGGAATAAAAATCATTTTCTGTTTCAGCAATGTACATATCATTGTCCTCCAACTTCATAATGTAATCGTACCTTTATAATGTTTATAACTATGACAGTCCTTGGCATTGGTCAAGTTAGTAAGTCGACTTTGGTTTTAAAATTGTCAAGACATTAGTTTTCGAAACGCCTAAGACCATATACACAATTTATTCATACTTAAGAAAAGAAAAAAATACGAAGTAGCAGCATTCGATGTGGCAACTTCCAAAAGTGGGAAGTTAAGCATTACATGCCTTTTTCAAGCATGCTCATCCTCATGAAGTGGTGGACCCTCTGTAGCTATTACACCATGGAAAAGTACATTATGCACCACACCTATTGAGGCTGTTGCTCGCTCTATCACTGCAGAAGTAGGCAAGTAGCCATCCCAGCACTGGTCAAAGAGGCACCTCTGTTCACACCATGAGATTGATTTACTTTTAACAGCTTCAGCGGTGATATTAGATGAGTCAGCATTCGAGTGAGTTGCGAAGTATACTTCTGCAGCTCAAACATTCGTGAGTAGCCATTGCAGTGTCGAATGAGACAAAGACAGCCGTATCAGATGCATTAGAGACAGCCAGCCGGACTCGGTACCTTAATCACAGAGACAACAACAATGAACTTGGTAACATGGAAAAGGCCCTCCAAGTTAACAGTTAGAATAATTATTGATAGTGTATTCAAAATGTATAACCTTACAACTCAAACGGCCTTTTCATTATTGCATGTTGTGCATGTGAATGATGAAAATCCTCTTTGCAATTGAATCTTTTACTTCTCCTAATATACCTGGGCATAAACAAATGGGTCAGTAATAGTTTGTTACGGTTTTAGATGTTCATTATAGCAGTGGTTCTTAGACAGCTCTACTTAATAAATCCTGGGAAATTCGTGTTGGTATTAACAAATGCCATTAGATGGTTGTAATAACTGAACCTGTAGATCTCCGTGGGGTGTAGGGGAACCGGCTTCAGTAATTTTGATGGAAACGGATTTGATCAGTGAATCTGATAAAACAGGTGCGTCAGTGAAGCAACAGTCTGGGCTGCTCCGTGAACCGTCGCACAAACTCAGATTACAAAGATCTCTTTCGTTGAGCAGTTGTCTGAAGGTGTTGAGACGGTTAATGTTGATCGAAGCCTGGATCAGCGTCTACTGTGAAGTAACAGAATGAGAGAAAACATATCAAGAAGTTCAAAATAGATGTGTAAAAGTATACAAAAGTGATGTCACTGAGTTTAACTTCCCAGCGACCAAAAGCATATCTACACCCATGAGCTCTCCACCTTTGTTAACATTGTGTGCAGTTTAGAAACGTAAAAGCCTTGCCTCAACCCACTGTCTTCACAGTCCTGCCATAATCATGCATGAATCTTCAACAGAATGGAACATGAATACAGCCCTGTATACCTGTAGTTGGTAGAATTTAGCAGTGGAATCGAATCTGCTAAGATGTGGAAATAATGATTAGGATTTGATACCGTACATGTTAATAGATGAACAGACTCCTTTGGCTGAGTTTTGGCGCTCTTCATACGAAGTCTCGTAAACCTGTTGTTCACAGCCTTATCATTTCTACAACCATAGAGAAGTACAGAACATAAATGACTGATCCTAGCTACAATCATGACTTGAAGCACCATTAGAGCAGGTATTCTAACAGCCTGAACCCACGTATCTCAGTCCATCTATTCCCAAACACTCGTTATGCATAAAAATCACACATGACCTCAAATGTCACATATAAACCCAAACACCAAATCTGAAATCGTATCCATATATAATGAAGTTTGTAAGTGAATTATACCTCGCACAAAAGCATAGCTACTACAGAAGACCAATATCCTCACTTCAGATCCAAGTTTAAGTATGTGTATGATCTGTTAACAAAAGATCGATAGCTGCTCCACACAACAAATCAGCATGTTAGTTTGCTTAGTTCTTCAAATCAAGTAAAGGATTTCAATACACACTTACTTTGATGCATCGACAAAATCAGAAATTCAAATATAAATTTACACTTGCGTCACATATTTTTGAAAATTGAGATACATGACAAAAGATATCAGTGCTTACCTTATTCTTTTTGGCTTTGTGAAATTGAGAAACAAAGATATACTTTCGGACTTATGCATGCTTCAGGTTTAGGTTTTTGGTAGATCTAAACAGTGACTGAAACGCCAAAAGCAAAACCTTAGAAAATCGAAGAATCCGAAGGGTATGATACTGGAAATCTTACCAGGCAGAACAGATGAGAGACCTTTGGATTCTGTGAAATTTTATGAGAGACCTTTGGATTTTGTGAAATTTTTCCTTGACGGAAGTGAACAATTTAGCCAGTGCGTTTTCACATGATACTTTCAACACGTTCTTAAACACGATCGAGGAGGAAAACCTTGTGAGATATATAGTGAGTGGGGAGGGGAATCTGCTAAATGCGTTTCAATTGTTAGTCATGAAGACTCATTGATGAAGCATGGTGGTGGAAGAAAACAGTTACGTTGGAGACTTCGAGAAGCGTCGGTACGTTTGTTTTTTTGCTGAAAAAATTAGAAATCGACGTGTATACTAACAATGAGCTGGCATCTCCTTATTGGCCGATTTTTTGGTCCGACGTGGACACCTTCACAAGGCTTCTTATTCTCCTTTTATTAGTGTTTGATACTTATGGAATTAGAAACTCAATTATATTTAACAATCCTCCTTAATTGGGTTTCTCTTTTACTCCAAGCTTGTCTTGCAACTCTTCAAATCTTGTTGTATAATGGCTTGGTTGGCATTTACTTCATGTGCAAGCAACTCATTAACCTCCGATTTAATCCATCTAAATGGAAAACTCTTGTGCTTCATCTTGATATTCCATATCCTTCTTCCTTGAGGATCATCTATGAAACACCGATTGGATTTAAACAAGACTCCATACCCATTTGATACCATTTTTGAAACACTTAACATATTTCTTGCTAAATTCGGCACTAGAAACACCTCTTTGATGATTTTCTCTCCTTAGCTTGTCATCACTTGGATATTCCCTTTCCCTGCCGTGATTATTCTTTGACCATTCCCCACTTTGATTGGTATTTTTATACTCTTATCAAGAGTGATGAAGAATGAAACTTCCTTGGTCATGTGGTTAGTACATCCGCTGTCAACTAACCATGTTACATCATCTACTATTGATGATGTTTCTTCTTCAACTGCACTAAACAACATATGACCTTCATCTTCTGAGTCATCTTTTGCTTTTTCAATACTTAGATCCGCACTCTCGGTATTTCTAAGTTTGCAGTTCTTTGCTAGATGTCCCGGTTTGTTACACACGAAACACTTTCTCTCATTGCTTACAATATTTTGTGAAGAGGCACCTTGGCTCTTTATTTTCTTCGACCAGCATTCACTTTCATTGTGATTGCTTCGTTAACAAACACCACACCATTTATCGGTCTAAGAGATTGAAGATTAATCATTTTCACTTGAGAACTCCCTTGAAACTCCATCTCTAATGCATTCCATGCATCCTTTCCCACGCGATCCAGTGTAATCCTCGATTATTTGCTTTTGTAATCCACCAGAACTTCGCAATTGCTCCTTGTAGCTTAATAATAATATCTTTAGGTAGCAAGAAGCACAACATTACATAAGTAGGGAGTGCTTGAGCAACAGATTTCAAAAGGACTTCTTTACCTCCCTTGGATAGGAATTTTGCAGACCACGAGTTTATTCTGTCATTTAGACGATCTCTAATAAAAGCAAATACTTGTCTTTTGGAGCCACATATCTTTTCCGGTAAGCCGAGATACATACCATTCCCCCTTCTTTATGGATACCGATTGTGTGTTTCAATATTCCTTTAACCTCATGATCGACTTTGTTCCCAAAAGAAATAGAGGATTTGTCTAGATTAAGCTGCTGACCCGAGCCCTTCCATACAGTTTAATGATCCTCATTAGCTCAGCACATTGCTGTATATCTGCTTTGCAGAAGAATAGGCTATCGCCTGCAAACAAAAGATGAGACACTGCTGGACTGGCTCTTGCTATCTTCAGTCCTGTAATCCTCCCTTCGTTCTCTGCTCCTTGTAGCTGTGATATAAGTGCTTCAGTCATCAGTATGAATAGGAAGGGAGACAGAGGATCGCCTTGGCGCAAGCCTCGGGTCGGTGCGACATTTCCTTTTGGTTCTCCGTTAATAAGGACCTGGTATGAAACCGAAGACACGCACCATTGGATCCAAGAGACTCATTTTTCCGCGAACCCCATCTTTAGGAGGAGGGCTTCAATAAAATTCCATTCAACTCGGTCATAAGCTTTACTCATGTCTGTCTTGATAGCCACAAACTTTGCCTTACACATGGGGTTTTTGCGAAGAGCATGGAAAGCCTCTTGTGCTAATAATATATTATCCGAAATGAGTCTTCTCGCCACAAAGGCGGATTGTGTCTCCAAAATTAGTTTAGGCAGGAGTTTCTTCAACCGCGAGCATAGAATTTTGGATATTATCTTATAACTTACACTGCATAAACTGATGGGTCGAAATTCAGTCATCTCTCTCGGCCGCTCCGTCTTTGGAATTAGACAAATATGTGTCTGGTTTAGCCGCGGGTCAAAGGAATTAGTAGCGAAGAATTCTTTCACCATCTTAATGATATCTTGAGCCGTAACTTCCCAGAACCGTTGGTAGAAGAGGCTTGTCATGCCGTCCGGTCCTGGTGCCTTATCGGGATTTATCTCATCTATTGCCTTTTTTATTTCCTTGTCTGACGGGTTTCGTATCAATGTTGCGTTCATGGCCGGGGTTACTTTCGCGGTAATGTACCGGAGTGCTTCCTCGAAATCTCTTGGTTGTGAGGACGAAAATAGATTCTGAAAATACTCTGAGGCAACTTTTTCTATCCAGTCATCGCTTTCAGCCCATCCACCACTTGATTTTTTCAGCTTAGTGATGCGGTTTCGAGCTCGTCTTTGCTTAGTTATTTCATGGAAGAACTTGGTATTTTTATCACCATCCTTCCACCACAAAGCTCTACTTTTTTGTCTCCAATACAGTTCTTCCTCTCGGAAGACCGTACAAAGATTCCATTTCAGATTCAAGATCTCCTCACTCGTCGCATCTGTTTCAGACTGTGCTCTCTCTAGCTGCTCCTTTATTGCCTCAATCTTTTTCTCTGTATTTGACGGGTTGTTCCGTTTCCATCGGGATATCACACGTCGTACTTCCCTAGCTTGACGTGGAGAGGCCGATTTTCATTTGACTCTAAAGGACCCCATCCCTCTTCAATGGCTTCTCGGAGACCATCCTTTAAGAGCCACCGGCGATCAAATTTCAAGCTCTGTCGGAGTCTAATCTCTTTAGATTGGATGTGTCAGCATTGGTCGATGGTCCAACCCCAAAGTTTAAGGTACTCCACATTTGTGTGGGAAAACATTTTTTTATTAATGAATTAAAAGTTAGGAAAAATGTAGTGAATTATATTTCTTCTTTTTCATTTCTATTTCAAAGTGAATTAACTTAAAAGGATTTGTCTTTCAAAATTGTTGTATGTATTATGAACTACTCAGCTGATGCATGTATCTCTTTAATGAATAAATTTTAATTCAAAATCTTCCTAATGAATAAATTTTAATTCTTTTGTTATTCAAGTAAAGATTCAAATACAACATTTTAAATCTTTTGTTATTCATGTTTGTTAGATTTTTATAATTCATTTGATTTGAAATATTTTGAATGAATTTCATTATACTTTTATGTGTAAACCCTTTCGATCAAAATCTTCCATTTTAACTTCAGATTTATAAAACAAAACTCATCAAACAAAACTTATAACGCCAAGCTAGCTAATAGAGGGAATATCTTGGACCCAACCCAGATTTTCTTTGTATCAATTCATAAGTTAAAATTTTCCAAACATAATCTCTTCTTTTGATAATTTATATGTGCTCTTTAATTTTTATTTTATTTGCAAATGTGCTCTTTAATTTTTTAACTTGTTGATTCACATGGAATAAAAATCATTTTCTGTTTCAGCAATGTACATATCATTGTCCTCCAACTTCATAATGTAATCGTACCTTTATAATGTTTATAACTATGACAGTCCTTGGCATTGGTCAAGTTAGTAAGTCGACTTTGGTTTTAAAATTGTCAAGACATTAGTTTTCGAAACGCCTAAGACCATATACACAATTTATTCATACTTAAGAAAAGAAAAAATACTGGCAGCAGCATTCGATGTGGCAACTTCCAAAAGTGGGAAGTTAAGCATTACATGCCTTTTTCAAGCATGCTCATCCTCATGAAGTGGTGGACCCTCTGTAGCTATTACACCATGGAAAAGTACATTATGCACCACACCTATTGAGGCTGTTGCTCGCTCTATCACTGCAGAAGTAGGCAAGTAGCCATCCCAGCACTGGTCAAAGAGGCACCTCTGTTCACACCATGAGATTGATTTACTTTTAACAGCTTCAGCGGTGATATTAGATGAGTCAGCATTCGAGTGAGTTGCGGTATACTTCTGCAGCTCAAACATTCGTGAGTAGCCATTGCAGTGTCGAATGAGACAAAGACAGCCGTATCAGATGCATTAGAGACAGCCAGCCGGACTCGGTACCTTAATCACAGAGACAACAACAATGAACTTGGTAACATGGAAAAGGCCCTCCAAGTTAACAGTTAGAATAATTATTGATAGTGTATTCAAAATGTATAACCTTACAACTCAAACGGCCTTTTCATTATTGCATGTTGTGCATGTGAATGATGAAAATCCTCTTTGCAATTGAATCTTTTACTTCTCCTAATATACCTGGGCATAAACAAATGGGTCAGTAATAGTTTGTTACGGTTTTAGATGTTCATTATAGCAGTGGTTCTTAGACAGCTCTACTTAATAAATCCTGGGAAATTCGTGTTGGTATTAACAAATGCCATTAGATGGTTGTAATAACTGAACCTGTAGATCTCCGTGGGGTGTAGGGGAACCGGCTTCAGTAATTTTGATGGAAACGGATTTGATCAGTGAATCTGATAAAACAGGTGCGTCAGTGAAGCAACAGTCTGGGCTGCTCCGTGAACCGTCGCACAAACTCAGATTACAAAGATCTCTTTCGTTGAGCAGTTGTCTGAAGGTGTTGAGACGGTTAATGTTGATCGAAGCCTGGATCAGCGTCTACTGTGAAGTAACAGAATGAGAGAAAACATATCAAGAAGTTCAAAATAGATGTGTAAAAGTATACAAAAGTGATGTCACTGAGTTTAACTTCCCAGCGACCAAAAGCATATCTACACCCATGAGCTCTCCACCTTTGTTAACATTGTGTGCAGTTTAGAAACGTAAAAGCCTTGCCTCAACCCACTGTCTTCACAGTCCTGCCATAATCATGCATGAATCTTCAACAGAATGGAACATGAATACAGCCCTGTATACCTGTAGTTGGTAGAATTTAGCAGTGGAATCGAATCTGCTAAGATGTGGAAATAATGATTAGGATTTGATACCGTACATGTTAATAGATGAACAGACTCCTTTGGCTGAGTTTTGGCGCTCTTCATACGAAGTCTCGTAAACCTGTTGTTCACAGCCTTATCATTTCTACAACCATAGAGAAGTACAGAACATAAATGACTGATCCTAGCTACAATCATGACTTGAAGCACCATTAGAGCAGGTATTCTAACAGCCTGAACCCACGTATCTCAGTCCATCTATTCCCAAACACTCGTTATGCATAAAAATCACACATGACCTCAAATGTCACATATAAACCCAAACACCAAATCTGAAATCGTATCCATATATAATGAAGTTTGTAAGTGAATTATACCTCGCACAAAAGCATAGCTACTACAGAAGACCAATATCCTCACTTCAGATCCAAGTTTAAGTATGTGTATGATCTGTTAACAAAAGATCGATAGCTGCTCCACACAACAAATCAGCATGTTAGTTTGCTTAGTTCTTCAAATCAAGTAAAGGATTTCAATACACACTTACTTTGATGCATCGACAAAATCAGAAATTCAAATATAAATTTACACTTGCGTCACATATTTTTGAAAATTGAGATACATGACAAAAGATATCAGTGCTTACCTTATTCTTTTTGGCTTTGTGAAATTGAGAAACAAAGATATGCTTTCGGACTTATGCATGCTTCAGGTTTAGGTTTTTGGTAGATCTAAACAGTGACTGAAACGCCAAAAGCAAAACCTTAGAAAATCGAAGAATCCGAAGGGTATGATACTGGAAATCTTACCAGGCAGAACAGATGAGAGACCTTTGGATTCTGTGAAATTTTATGAGAGACCTTTGGATTTTGTGAAATTTTTCCTTGACGGAAGTGAACAATTTAGCCAGTGCGTTTTCACATGATACTTTCAACACGTTCTTAAACACGATCGAGGAGGAAAACCTTGTGAGATATATAGTGAGTGGGGAGGGGAATCTGCTAAATGCGTTTCAATTGTTAGTCATGAAGACTCATTGATGAAGCATGGTGGTGGAAGAAAACAGTTACGTTGGAGACTTCGAGAAGCGTCGGTACGTTTGTTTTTTTGCTGAAAAAATTAGAAATCGACGTGTATACTAACAATGAGCTGGCATCTCCTTATTGGCCTTTTTTGGTCCGACGTGGACACCTTCACAAGGCTTCTTATTCTCCTTTTAGTGTTTGATACTTATGGAATTAGAAACTCAATTATATTTAACACTCCTCCTTAATTGGGTTTCTCTTTTACTCCAAGCTTGTCTTGCAACTCTTCAAATCTTGTTGTATAATGGCTTGGTTGGCATTTACTTCATGTGCAAGCAACTCATTAACCTCCGATTTAATCCATCTAAATGGAAAACTCTTGTGCTTCATCTTGATATTCCATATCCTTCTTCCTTGAGGATCATCTATGAAACACCGATTGGATTTAAACAAGACTCCATACCCATTTGATACCATTTTTGAAACACTTAACATATTTCTTGCTAAATTCGGCACTAGAAACACCTCTTTGATGATTTTCTCTCCTTAGCTTGTCATCACTTGGATATTCCCTTTCCCTGCCGTGATTATTCTTTGACCATTCCCCACTTTGATTGGTATTTTTATACTCTTATCAAGAGTGATGAAGAATGAAACTTCCTTGGTCATGTGGTTAGTACATCCGCTGTCAACTAACCATGTTACATCATCTACTATTGATGATGTTTCTTCTTCAACTGCACTAAACAACATATGACCTTCATCTTCTGAGTCATCTTTTGCTTTTTCAATACTTAGATCCGCACTCTCGGTATTTCTAAGTTTGCAGTTCTTTGCTAGATGTCCCGGTTTGTTACACACGAAACACTTTCTCTCATTGCTTACAATATTTTGTGAAGAGGCACCTTGGCTCTTTATTTTCTTCGACCAGCATTCACTTTCATTGTGATTGCTTCGTTAACAAACACCACACCATTTATCGGTCTAAGAGATTGAAGATTAATCATTTTCACTTGAGAACTCCCTTGAAACTCCATCTCTAATGCATTCCATGCATCCTTTGAACTTGTTGCCGGAGCAATCCTTGGGAAAATAACATCGGAAACTGCAGTTAGGAGTATTTGCAGTGCCATCATATCTTTCATAATCAGATCCTCTTGTCGCTTAGTTTTCTCTGGTGTATCTACACTGGTAGAATCAATTGCTGGTACCCCAGTCTCAATCACATCCCAAAGCTTCTTTGGGATTGTCTTCATTTTGATCTTCCAAAAACTGTATGCTTCTCAATTGAAGATCGGAATTATTAGCTCTGTTGTCCCCATATCTCCATCAGCAATTTGTTTCCCTTCTTTTTTTTTTTTTTTAAAACTTAGTGCTTTCTCTTTTTGTCCTCTCAACCGTAAAGCTCTGGTACCATATTAGATGAAATTGTTTCTTCTTAAACAAGACACACAAAGGTTTCACTTTGCAAAGAGAAAGAACGGTGCTTATGCTTATTACAAATGTGCTCTGTTTTAATGAAGAGAAAACAGAGGATTTACAGAAAACTTAATTTTATTGAATATGAATTGTTGTTCACACACACCCAGTAATTTCTACAGATCATGTTTGATCTTTATATAGAGATCAAACGTTGTGTTGTAGAGACATGACTGTTAATCTAAAAGACAAAACTATCCAATCTAAAGTCACGACTCTTACACACACACCTTTTAATACATCATCATTATAACTTAATAATTATACAAATACTTATAGAATTAGAAACTCAATTATATTCAACATCAGGTTCATGTTACTAGGGTTAGGAAGGATCCGAATATCCAGAAAATTTAGAGTATGTAGATATCCACGGTATTATGATATCCAGATCAGGATTAGTAACAATAATTAAAAAAATTAAAAATATATATTTTAAATTATTAAAATTGTAAAATAATATATAAATTAAATATTTATACAAGATTTATAAATATAAATATGTAAATAATATTTTTAAAATCAAATTTTAATATTATAAAGAGCAATTCTTCTAAATAGACATTTTATGTTTTGTCACAAAATAGTCTCTAAGGAGAAAATTACTAAAATATTTCATTAAAGAGGCAAACGACGTTTATACCCTATATATATAAATACAAATAAATAAATAAAAATAAATAAAAATAATCTTTTATAGTTTCAATTATATGTTTTCAATTCCAATTTTTTAAAAAAATTTCAAAATAGTTTTTCAAATTTTCTTTTGAAATTCGAAAATAATTTTGAAACTATGTTTAAAACTTTATTTTCAAATTTGAAATATTTATATTTTATTTTATAAAATTTTAAACTCCATTCATAAAACTCCGTCACTTAATTCTAAACCCTAATGTTTAGATTTGTTAAATCTTGGGGTATAAGTGTATATTTACCTCTTTAATGAAATATTTTGGTCATTTTGATCTTTAGAAGTTATATTTGTGACAAAAAAAATTTAGAGTTATCCTAGGGAATTTCTCTATTATAAAAAATATTTTATGGATAAATATTAATATATCAAATATAATTATTGATAAAATTAAAATTAATATATTTTAAAATATGGATCTGGACATCCAAACCTAAAAATTAAGATATTTGAATCCATATTCGGTTTTGTTGGATCCGAGATTTTATTATCTGATTTTTGAATTCAGGTGCCCCATATATTCTATTTCAGAGAAAATCCGGAACGGATCACTATTCGAATCCGAATTCTGAGTAATAAATCTCAGGCCTACATGTTGGAGTATTTGATGAGGTGGTACCGTTAGGAGAGACTCGTTTAAAAATATATATTATATATAGATTTCCAAATGTAAAAAGAAAAAAATTGGTTGAAACCCATCGTATCTTTTTCCAAAAATTAAGGATGTGCATAATATCCAAAACCCGACCCAAATTCGAATTCATAAAAAATAACTGAATTTGTATCCAATATGATTTTAGAAGATGTTATTTTTTTTTTGGTAGGAAGAAGATGGTATAAAATAGAAGCTAAAGTATTATTAACCGAAATAGATAAATCCAAAATCATTCTCCAAAATCTAAACTATTTAGTATTATAATTAAGTATTTAAAACTAAACGTGTATCTCTAAATCTTATTTCTATGTTTGTTTTTTATGATAACTAAAAATATCTAGAATTAAACCAAAACTAACAAAATCCGAAATTTTCATCTACAAACCCCACCCCACACCCCCACATGAACATCTTCAGATCTCACTACATGAAGTAATTTAATTTCTGACCTTGGTTTCATTAGAAAATGATATAAGAAATACTATAGTTTGACCACTTTTAAGTTTTAACCAATTAAAATCGTCAGAAAAGCTCGGTCAAAAATTGATTATGGTTGGAATGTAGTCAAAAATTTGTGACCTAATTAAAAGGTTGGAAACGTCATCAAACACGAACATCAGAAAGTTACTGATGAATTTCTGACCATTCGTTTGTGTGTGAAAACAATAATTATAATAATAACATGAAAATAGTAAAAATTACTAAAAATTACTAAAAATTGAATAAATATGAACTAAATGTTATTTGAAACAAAAAAAAAAAAATTGAAGTTAAGCAACATACGAATAAAGTTAAAAAGCAACATAATAATACATACATTTAGAAAAGGAAACTAGACGAAATAGAGTGGATTTATCATGACTGCGTTACTTAATTTCTTTGTTCTTCTTAATCTTCTTTGTTCTTCTTAGTCTTGTTTTCATGGTCTCAACGATCCGTCCTAGTTGTGTTTTGACGATGATAAGATAAATTAAAACTAGATTAATAGTTACAATTAAAAATATTCATGCTAAAAGTATTCCAATTTAACAAAAACAAATCAGTTAATGTGAGATTATAAAAAGAAAACTAGAAAACACAAAACAATTTTACAAATTGTTATGAACTATTATGTGTATATCAACTAGATCCGGAGGACAAGGTTCTAAACTCTAGCTTTGTAATCCTATATATTTATATATGTATCGCTGTATGTGAGATATAAATAAAAACAATTGATTCCATATTTCTCTCTTCATTCACAACACGTTATCAGCACCAAACTCTAATATGAGCAAACTAAAAGAAAAAAAAAAAACAAAAACAAAAAACGGCAACGCCGATCAAATCACCCGTTGTCAAGATGATTTACAGTTTACAAGGATGGCCTCCGTATCGTTTCCATATGAGATAAATAAATCATATTTATGGATTTGAGAATTTTTATTTGAAATTGATAAGAGAATCTTTTGTTGGTTTGGTTTATTTGTGTTGTTTAGTCAAAATTTACAGCTTCGATCGATGTAATTGTTATGAGTCTTTTTGCTTTGACTCATGTTTAAATATGTGTTAGTTAAGACCTCATATATATTTTATATACTATCTATAAAAGCTGCTGTTATAATATGTCAAACTTTTTTCTATAGACAATTGCTTTTGATTTAACTCGTTAGCTTTATACTTTTATACGAAATTGTTTACCTATATGTACATGTGCTGGTACGACTAATTATTGGTGGATTTGATGTAATGTTGATGCCATATTTCATGAGAAATTTTTTGAATAATTCAGGTTTTATTATATGACATTGCAACCAACTGAGCAATATGGACGTTTGTTCGTTTAATATAATCACATGACACAATATAGTTTTGAGTTATGAGATTTACGTTTGCATATGCTTCAATTTTTGTCTAGAAAATTATTGGTTTGAATTGGTTTGGTTAAAAATTGATGATTTAATCCTAGTTTTGTTTAGACAAAATTTCTGGTAAACCATACATATGCTTACGTGAGGACTTAAAGCTTTAGTGGTAATAGAACACAAAAAAAAACAGCCAAAAAGAGAGAGAGAGAGAGAGCGACAACAACAGCGGCGTGACCCTAGCTCCGACACGCCTCTCTGGCGGAGTCGGGGTCGACCTTCCCCTTTCCCTTCCCTCTTTGTACTTTGCTTTCCTCTTCCTGATCTAATCCCGAGTCGATATGTCTTCTTCTCTGCCGCGGTGGTGGTCTGTTTCTTAGATCGTTGTAGATCTGTCGGAGTCGGCCATTGATTTCGTTTGGAGAGACGACGAGATTATGGAGAAGTCAAGAAGAGGAGAGTCAGCTTTTAGGACCGAAGGTATACCAAGATCAAGTTTTCCCCTTTTTAGATCTAGGGTTATACTTTCATGGTGGTGACGCGTGAACCGGGTCAGACGACTCCATTACCTCGGCTGCTTCCTCCTGCTGAGGCAGTGTTAACGAAAGAGAAGAGGTGCACCTGGAGGTTGAAAGAAGGCCTAATGTGAGCTTCGAAGGGAGCTTGAAATAGATCCGTTCGCGTCTTTCACCACCAAGGTCCGACTTTCATTCCGGAAACTCGTCCGGCTTGGCCTATGAAATGAGGTATCGATTGACAGCGACAATAACTAAATCTGGGACGCGCCCTAGGCGATGATGTTGTTGGTTTATGAATTCGACGCTTACCAATTGGAACCAACACACGAAACTAGATGGAATCCAGGTTGATTTTATGGTGTGCTGGTTCAGTTTCTACCTCAGCTCGGATGGCTTTTAGGTGTTAGATTCAGTCGGACTACTGTCCGTAGGTGGCTTAGGACTGGAGCAAGGAACGCCAATGAAGACAAACCGTCACTGGTAATGCACCGATGGTGTTGATGCTATTGGGACATGAGCGGAATTTGTACCTTACAGAATCATAGCTGGGGAAGAAATGATATGCTGGTTGTTTGGAATGTGTCTTTTGTGTTAGTAATTGTTTTCCAGTCAAGTGATCGAATGTAGGGATCAAAGAGATGATCCATTCCGGGTAATGGGGTGGATTCATTCTCGGTGTGGTAAAAAAAATACATTTTTAGCTTTGGTCGAGTAGCATTAAGTTCAATCTAGTAACTTAGGGCAATACTAGGTAGCTTCAATGTATTTGGTTTCAAGTCTGCAGAGGTCATAACATTGTGTCTCTTTGTATTGGTGAATTTGAAGTTGATGATGAGTTAAAAAAAAAACTTTAGTGGTAATTAAATATTTTATGAGTTATTATCGTAGCATGATAATTAAATAGTCTTTTCTTTGATCATTTTATGTTATACTCTTTATTCGATATAAAATGTTAATATTTACTAATATATGGCCATACTTTATGAGCAAAATTTAAAGTTTCAGGATTAAGTATATTTATATACAAGACAAGAGTTCTGCTTTTGCAAAATACTTTGACTGCGTTGTCGTGAGATCTACAATCTCCACGTCACGTTATCCTTATTGAGATAAGTACTATTTGTCATACTTAATATACATTCATAATTAATTAAATTTGATTAGGTGTATTAATTTGCACATGGCATCTGCTATATATAGAAAATTGATTGAAAAGTAGTCAGTATAAAAAATAAAATAAAAATTATTATCCGTGATAGTAAGAATTGATGAATGTGACTAATAATTTATGAGTATTTATCATCCATATTAAAACGTCAATAGTAATGTTTTACTTTGTATAATATAATCTGATATATATATACTATATTTTATTACCATTTTATGTATAGTAGTTTTAAAATTTAAAACTTGACCTTAAAAGATCTATAAGTTGTGGAAAACAATCCAAAGAAAGGTATTATTACCTAAAGTTCATTATGTATATTGCATCTAAAGTTTACAAGACCTGAAGTCTGTAAATAAACCTCAACTATGTTGGATGTTAAGTTTAAAAGTAAAATTTCGTGAAGGAATTTGAATGATGCATATATATTGAAAATATATTTTTCACACAAGTTATGTTGTCCAGCAGACACATGCTTGACAAAGAGATTAAAGAAGTTTATACTTGTATCTTGTCTTCTTGAGACTCAGAAAAGTAATGAGCTATTGATGTAAGGTCAAAACTAAAGAGTTTCTTTATAGAACTAATATTTTCACTTGAAGTTGAGAAAATAAAGATGGTAATAAAGAAGAAATATGAATCAGAAAAGTAATGAGCTATTGATGTAAGGTCAAAACCAAAGAGTTTCTTTATAGAACTCATATTCTCATTTGAAGTTGAGAAAATAAAGATGATAATAAGGAAGAGATATGAATCAATCATCTGAAGATGAAATTTTTTTTATTGTGAGTACAATACAAGGTAATATAAATCTTATAGAATGTTGAAGAAGAGGATATATATGGTGCTCTAGAAGAGTACATAATATTACTGCACATAAGAATGCAATTTAAAATCTTTAATGTATTATATTCTTATAAGTTTCAAAGGTCAAAATGATCCAAGATATAACACATAACCTAAGTTGGGTATGTTGTTGTTGATTTTAAAGTGAGATTCAATTTGAGATATGTGAACCTAGAGTGTCATTATCTCGAGGGAGAGAATTAGAGAATCTCATATACCAGTAAATGAAATTTCCAGAAGTATGTTCACACTGGAAGTAGACTTAATGAGTCACTTATAAAATATAACCAAGGGATGTAGAATCTAATAATGTTGAGATAATAAGTAAAGGGAAATGTTGATTATCTTCAGTCAAGTACTACCCAAGGCACTATTGTATTATACTACACAATGATTAGAAAATGAAGATAAATATAATAGTAAACCAAAAGTTTACCGAAAATATAATGTTTGACAAACCAGTTATGCCATCCCGGTTTAGTAATGATGTGAAGATATCATATGGACATTCGTTGAAGAACCAGAAGATTCTCACGAATGATCTTCTATATGCTGCTTACTTACAAGATAATATAATAATACGGTTTTTCACCAGTCAAATAGATTTGGAATCTGTTTAAACAAGGAGATGTTTGTGGGCTTAATCACCCACTGGTAGACTGATCATCCACCATAAGTATTTAATTAAATCATCGACAAGAAGGTCGTATGTATCCTTGTCAAAGATCTGCAACTTTATGTTTTGCGAGATTATTTGGTAATACTGGTGAATTCACAAGCCTTTGATGATTATTTTATGCATGTGAGGATACATGATGAACATCTCTTAGCTAATGTTCATAAGTAAGATGCAGCAGCATTGATTTGCATAATGCCAAAGAGTAATTAAGAACTTTCCCCATCAATTAATTGGTTTTGGGTCAGGAACCAAAGATCCCCATCTAGAAAATTTGAAAAAGTTATAGTTTCTCCACCACACCGCTGAAAGATGGGACCTCAAAGGAGGTTATGAATATATTGGATATGATCTCCATTAATGATAAAATCTAGAAGATTTTATAAGTTTATTTGAAGACTCGAAGTTAGTTTATCCAACATTAGGGGAAGAAAATAAACAGCTGGAAAATGAATGAGTTGAAATGAATTATCACTAATCCTCGGACTAAAGAGAATGAATAGAAGTCCAAAATGAATGTATAAAGATAACTCTATTACAAATATTATCATATATGAGTTGCCAAACTCATTTTCTTACCCTAAGAGAGTGATTAAGTCACAAAACCAGCTGTAAATACTCCAGTTAAAATGGATGTCCTAGAAGGACAATATCAAACTGCTAATGAGTCTAAAGAGCGCCTGAAGCGTGATAGACTGATAGGTTCGAAATATAATAATCCTCGAAAAAGAAAAGAAGCATGAATGAAAATGGCAGAATTGAGGAATGGAATATTAAAGATCTATAGAAGAGATAAAAAACATGACAAGAAAGAAATTCAGGTACCTGAGAATAAATAAATCTTAAATAGATATGTCATGTCTAGAACAATATGGAACCGATATCAAATCGACGTCGTGAATATATTTGCATGCAATGTAGCAGTTGATGAGAATGAGGATCATGAACCATCTATTGAAAAGTGTACACAAAGAAATGATTGGCCAAGATAGAAATAAAAAATAGATGTGGGATTTAATCTCTTGGAAAGAGAGTATTTGGACAAGTAGTCCATACACCTGAAGGTGTAAACCAGTGGTCCGTAAATGAGTCTTTATGTGAAAGAATGAATGAGATGATGAAAAGTTGTGAGATGCTAAAGAGTAGTTTCACAAGAATTCTCACAAAGACTTGAAATTGTTATAAGAAATACATCATAATGTGGTTGAAGCATCAACTTTCAAGTTTCTTTTGTCCTGTAAGAATTGAAAGCCACTGGAAGAAGCAGTAAATCCCATAAAGATTAAGACTGCTAGAAGCAGTAAGTGCTAGTTCTTGAGGACATTACTGTGCGAGTATTATTGAGCAGATAAAGGAAATAATTCTTGGTCATGAAGTACCATGATATTGGAAATTTACTGATCTCTTTCATAAAGATGTGATTTCGTATGATAAGAAGGATATTCATACTAGTAACTTTTACAAGAAGCGAACGAATAACTCATATGTAAAAATATGCATAATGTGAAGGTTTAGAAGATTGTCTATAAAGGAAATTTTGATATGGGGTCCTAATAGACCAAGATATGACATTTTGTGTGAAAGGGATGATATGGACCATAAGTCTAATGGTCCAAGATACAATCTGACAATCAAACGAGTTTGTTCACTAATGATATTCTTATATCAAATCTTAAAAGGATGATATATATGATAAGAATAAATCTCCCTAAGATGATGTTTCCAGGGGGAGATGATGTGCGTGGTTGTACTCTTTTTTCTTATCATAGTTTTTATCCCATTGGATTTTTCCGTCAAGGTTTTAACGAGGCAACAAAGAACACGCAAATGATGGATACCTAAAAAGGAATGTTATCACTTTATATCATTTCCGATGCGAAATTGAAATTCATAGGGAATTTCTCTATTTGATTGAAGTGAAGATGATGAAGATCTATCAGTCTTACAATGCATTTTGAGATTGAGAGAAGCGGAAGAGAATGATCAAGATCAATCATACTTGAAGAAGAATCTATGTATGAACACATTCTATTCGTGAGATAGAATCGAAGGTTAAACGTTTTCCAATCAAAGATGATCTTCTATATGGAAATAAAATATGAAATTGGTGTCCGGAGAAAGATTTTTGAGTCTACTTTCATCTCCATTTTCAATCAAGTCATTCCAGAAGATAATACTCGAGATATGGCTATTTTCGTGGGACATGTACAAGCTGTCTCAGAATACCTAATTTCGGCTGATAGCCCAAATATCGCTCGATTTTACCATCTTACCAGAGCTAGACCGGTACCTAAAGCTACATACAGATGTTAGCTTTTCTTTCCAAGTGGTTTGAAGTCATTTTGTCCTATGGTTATCAAGA
This sequence comes from Brassica nigra, assembly GCA_016432835.1. Lineage (NCBI taxonomy): Eukaryota > Viridiplantae > Streptophyta > Magnoliopsida > Brassicales > Brassicaceae > Brassica > Brassica nigra. Next base: position 9,138,526 of record CM028249.1, on the reverse strand, counting down.
TATTCAAGTTTCAGTGAGTAGTGTCAAATCTGCGAAGAGAAATGAACCGATACAAGCCTAAGATTAAGAAGAAGTTTCTTCATATAGGATTGTATCGTATCAGATATTTCAAGTTATGTTCTCATCATAGGGGGAGTAGGTGCACGCTGCACTCTTTTTTCCTTAACCATGGTTTTTCTCACTGGGTTTTCTTTGTAAGGTTTTTAATGAGACAGCATCTTATACATTTTAGGAAATATTTTTTAATATACATCCAAGGGGAGTGTTATGAACTATTATGTGGATATCTATTAGGTCCAAAGGCCCATAGAACAATATTCTAAACCCTAGTTTTGTAATCCTATTAAATAAGAACAATTGATTCCCTATTTCTTTCTTCGTTCACGACGCAAATCATATATTTAAAATTCATTCACGTTGAAGAGCAAGTCCGAGACAGAAATTGGAAGAGCAATTTGAATTGTATTGGAAAATAAATAATCCAAATAGCATATACACGTTGACAGACAGAAAGCAAGTTATATTACACACTCCGGTTTCACCCTTGCAAACCTTCTTTACAGGATGTCACCGTTTTGCAATCATTCGTGTCTTCAAAAACACACGACTGGTATGAATCTGCCTTTATTTGTAGATCAATTACACATCGACCAGATGCAAAAAAAAAAAAAAATTCACATCGACCAACATCTGAATTAAGATGGAGCAACGCTCAACAGTCAACATAGTACATTTTCGGATGGTAGTAGGAGTTAGGACTAAGGTAGTACATACGTCTTGAACCAAAAGTGTAAAATTGTTGTATTTTCATAGAATGTTCATTAAGTTTTTTGTTAAACGTGTTACGGTGGTGATGAAGAATCCACTATATTGGAAGCTTAAACCAAGTCGAGATTGAGAATTGGGTTATATGGCGTTTGGGTTAAACGGCCGGTTAAATAGTATTCAATGGTTTACGGTTATTAACAACCGGTTATCAGTTGTAACTATCCTTGCCTAATATCAAAGCAAAGCTCGTGTGTTGTACACTATGGAGAGTTAGTGTTTTGCCTTGCCAGGTCCCAGAGATGTAACCACAAATAGGTGAACTCTGGGTCATCGATTAATCTCTATATTGAGGTTTAGTGAAGACCATCGAACTTGTTCAAGTTGGGCTACCTTGCACAAGTCACACGCGTATGAACTGTGGGCCTAGTTGACAAAGCCCATTAGGTTAAGTGCTGATATATCTGGAGGAGAGGTCACGACAGATGACCTAACACAAGATAGACACAAGGGAAACACAGAGTAGAGGCGTGGAAGAGTGGGAGCTCAAGAGAGCTCGAGACCAGGGTTTAGGTCTGAAGAGAGAGAGTTAGAGAGAAGAAAGGTTATATGTATACTAGCTAGGCTCTTCCCTATATACTTGTATCTCTAGGTCATTTGTAACAGAGATCAAGAGAGGTTGACAGGAGCTGTAACCTCTGGATATTGTACTCTCGTGTTTGTTATAATGGAAGGTTGAGAGACCGATTTCTCTCTCCGGTGAAGTATAGCTCCTTCTTCACATCGAAGAAGGAAGGTGAACACCGGGTTAACAAAAGTGTCTTGTGTTCCTTCTTATCTTGATTGATTCGTGTTCCGCGTACTTGATTAGTGACTAGGTTTACAAACTACGGAGCTTCTAGGAAACAGACTGGTGATAGTGTTGCAGGCTTGGATGATGCGAGATATGGTTAAAGGATACTAGTAGTGGGTTAAATCTACTGGTACCTGTTTTCTTAGACTTAAGGGAATTGAACATGAGACATGTGTCGAAAGTATTCACAACAAGGTGGAGTTGTGTGGCGTGACCTGTTAAGTTCAACATTGGTACGCATATGTTCAAGGTGGAGTCTTGCTGGACAGGTAGCTGTTCGAATCCGAGGATGACTTAGGATGGAAACATGTATGTTTCGGGTTTTCTGCATGGGATTCTGTAGAAATCTATTTCTGTATCTCAGGGATATGAGGTGAATCAGAAGAGTCTATAAAGGTATCATGGTTGCAGAAAGGTAATGATTTGTTTGAGCAGTAGTTGAGCGGAAATTCTTTGTATCGAAAATCTTCTTAGTAGGGAGTTAAGAGTGTGATATGTTGGCAACAGCAGCGGTGCAAAGTGATGTTCAAGATAAGGTGTTCATTCAGGCAATTGAAAAGGAATCTCAGGATAGCAGTGAGTCTACTGGCTGTTGAGGTTGTTTGAGTCAAAGGGATTTCTGATTTGAGGCAATGGTGGTTCAGGTTCCGTAAGAGTTTCAGGCCAGCCTCGGCATCAGGTTTTTTGCAGGAAGATTGGATTCAAGGTTTGTATCAAAGGTCATCTGATACAGAACAGGTTTGAATGAGAGTTACAAGGGGATGATTAAGTCTGACATTGCTTCAAGGTTGAAGCTGAAGTGTCGATGGTAATAATCAAGTGCATGGTGGTGACTGAAGTAATATGACTGCATGGTTTTGAAGACAGGGTTGTTATTGGTAGAGCTTTGGGTTTGAGGTTCCAAGGGAAAGCAACAAAGGAATCTTCAGGTTGTATCGAGTTGGATACATGTGATGCTGGGTGGAAACTTGTTTAAGGAGTATTGAAGTTGAGCAGGTGAAGCTCGACAGGTGGATGAAGCCGGATGAGCTTTATTCAGAACATGTGAGGCTGAGACGGTCGGTTCTCAGGAGGCTGCAAGGAGATGCAGAAGGTGAGCAGGTTTTGCTCATGTTCCAGGAAGTGTCAGTACAAAGGAAGAGTTATAACCATGGATCAAACATGTAGAGTTTGTTGAGTTATGTCTTCAACATGTGGTAGTTCTCTCTACAACAGAGGCAGTGTACATGGCGTTATTGGAAGCAGTCAAGGAGGAAATTTGGCTAAGAGAGTGCGTTGTGTTTTAACCAAGATCGTTAATTTCTGTGAAGAAGTTTGTAGCGGCTGTGATGGTTCTTGGACTGGTCAAGCACTAAAGTGTTTGACATTGTCTGGCACGTACACGAGTTGGCAACATGGTAGTTGCAGATAGAGCTGATTAATCATCAAGGTGGAGATTGTTACGGTGGTGATGAAGAATCAGCTATATTGGAAGCTTAAACCAAGTCGAGATTGACAATTGGGTTATATGGCGTTTGGGTTAAACGGCCGGTTAAATAGTACTCAATGGTTTACGGTTATTGACAACCGGTTATCAGTTGTAACTATCCTTGCCTAATATCAAAGCAAGGCTCGTGTGTTGTACACTATGGAGAGTTAGTGTTTTGCCTTGCCAGGTCCCAGAGACGTAATCACAAATAGGTGAACTCTGGGTCATCGATTAATCTCTATATTGAGGTTTAGTGAAGACCATCGAACTTGTTCAAGTTGGGCTAGCTTGCACAAGTCACGCGCGTATGAACTGTGGGCCTAGTTGACAAAGCCCATTAGGTTAAGTGCTGATATATCTGGAGGAGAGGTCACGACAGATGACCTAACACAAGATAGACACAAGGGAAATACAGAGTAGAGGCGTGGAAGAGTGGGAGCTCAAGAGAGCTCGAGACCAGGGTTTAAGTCTGAAGAGAGAGAGTTAGAGAGAAGAAAGGTTCTCTGTATACTAGCTAGGCTCTTCCCTATATATTTGTATCTCTAGGTCATTTGTAACAGAGATCAAGAGAGGTTGACAGGAGCTGTAACCTCTGGATATTGTACTCTCGTATTTGTTATAATGGAAGGTTGAGAGACCGATTTCTCTCTCCGGTGAAGTATAGCTCCTTCTTCACATCGAAGAAGGGAGGTGAACACCGGATTAACAAAAGTGTCTTGTGTTCCTTCTTATCTTGATTGATTCGTGTTCCGCGTACTTGATTAGTGACTAGGTTTGTGATACAAAGTACGGAGCTTCTAGGAAACAGACAAATCCTAAACAAGGGAATAGGAGCTTGTGGATTCCGCAACAAGTTTCTTGGTTATTCCCCGACAAAACGAAACAAAGCTATAAATTTTTCCGAAATTATCCTGACACAATCTAAATATTTAGATTTACTGAAATAAATTAGACATAATCATTAGGGTTTATTTACGAAATTATGCAAAAATCTTGATATGATTTTGCTCCAAAAAAAACATTTTGTTGTAAGCTAAAACCCACGTTCAACGCAAGACTCAAAATGCAAGACGACTCGGTTCGGTGGCGGCGCACATGATTTGCATAATGTTCCTTCTCACTTTTCCATAGTGTCCCTAAAAATTATTAAACATTGATAAAAGAGTATCATATATATACTAAAAGATTTTTTTATCATAAACAAAGTAAGATTTTTTTACTTTTCCATTTTAACTAGGTAAAAGACTTTTCATTTAGAGCCCAAAAATCATTTTCACATTTCTTTTCATATTACAACAAAAATATACTCAACCCAAAGGCTTATAAATTTGGGTTCCAACACAACAACACATTTGAGTTTTTGGATCACAGTCTCCATCTCTGAACCGTTCCTCCCGACAGTCATGATAGCATTCATAAGTGTGATACGTTGCATTACAACTTGCAATGCAATGTCCAGATTTTGCTGGCTTCATAACTACACACACACATACAACTCCAAGTTAATAATATATATATATATATATATATGTATGTATGTATGTATGTGTGTATATATATATATATATATATATATATATATATATGTATCCAACTAACTTTTTAGTTTTAAAAATGTATACACATAAATGGCCATTAATATATAGCTTAACATATCTCTATCTTTTGGAAAAATGTTCAATTATTTTCTTTATGTATAATAATAATAAAATAACAAATTGTTATTATTATACCTGGTACAGCCATGACGTTGTAGTTGGACAATGTAATTGCTAGTATCACTACCCAAAAAAGAGTCACACAAGTTTTTGTAATATCCATTATGTTTTCTTAAGTTCTAGTGCAGTTGAGAAGAAAAGATGCTCAACAGTGTTTTAGCACTTCACAAAAGAACTGTATTTATATGACATTTTGTTGAGGAAATATCCTTCAATCTTGTAATCATATATTTTGACCATGAATATATCTTCTATATTTGCTGATAATATATCATTTTAAGGAAGAAAATATTAACATATATTGTATTTTTTGGAGTCATGACATATATATATATATATGTTTTTAAATGTATAACATGATACGATTTTTATTTATTTATTGCATATGGTAATATAATAATATAAACAGTAAATTATTTGTTTGAATTTTACATGTATAACATGATAAAGTAAAAATTATTTTTGGGAGTTTATGGAAATATAGTAGTCATAGTCAACAGTTTGTTAGTTACCAAATTACTCCTTCTATTAGTTGTATGTTTCCATTTCTGGATGATACAGTCAACATTTTTTATAATTATATGTTGGAAGCTTATGGAAATATAAGATACAGTCAAAACCCGTTTGTTATCAATGTTTTTTAAACCGATCTGGAATTGAACCAGATAGTTATTGGAACCACGGTTCAATAATGTTCGACAATGTCGAATCTGGATCACAAATTATATATCTATATAATTTTAATATAAATTTAAAATAAATTACAAATATCAAATATAAAGTAATAAAACATTGGAAATAATAATGGGGATGAAACATCCACTTTTTGTCAATGTTTAATCTGAAAAGTATGGCTAAGAGAACCGGTCATAGAAACGTAAAAAAGAAAAAGGATCAAAAACACAAATGAACCTAGTAGGTGCTGGTAATATCCAAGTGTTGGGAAATAAAAATACATGTTGTTCATATGTTGAGACACATAAGTGGTGAAATCACTGAAATGAGACCACTGCATACGGACTGGAACTCATGAACAGATCACGAAAGTAGTTTACAGCAAAGTTCCCTTTATCCTTCAAAGAAGTCCTCCTGACCTTGCTCGTCCAAAAGCTTAAGAATTCTGTTATGGTGTCATTTTCATTTAAAACAATTGTGGAAGAAAACTCTTCCTCTTTTTAGGCTACCGCAAGTTACTGCTTCAAGCTCAAGAGATGTTTTGAGCCAAAGTATTTTATCTCACGAGTTAAGGGCATCATGCTTCTTCCATCTCAAAATGCCACGAAGACATCGATTAATTCTCTTCATTGTTAAATTGTCAACGTTATCATCCCCACTCCAAAAATCTCTCACATTCTCTTCCAAGCCTGCTTTCGATAACATATTATTATCAAAGAAAAACCTTCCATAGTTTGGATCATCTTGTTCTAGTGAAAAATATTCTATTAGGCCGGTGATCAGATTGTACAATTTTGGTTTAAAACCAGATTTTGTGGTTTACCCGAAAAATCAGATTTGGTTGGTTTGGTGGAAAAAATGATTTTGTGGTTTTGGCAGAAAAAAATTATTTTTGTTGGAAACATGTTATTGCATATTTGGTAGGAACACATTTTTGCGATTTTAGCGAGCATTTATGATTTTGCTTTTTTGCTGTAAATAACATTTTTGCAGATTTGGCATGAAAACACATTTTGCAGGAAAAAATGTTTTGCATTTTTGGTTGAAAATTGTTTTTTCGGGAAAACACGTTTTTGCGGTTTTAGTAGGAAATCACGGTTTTTCAGAAAACATATTTTTGCGGTTTTGGTGAGAAATCGCATTTTGCAGTTTTGGCAAGATAATGTACTTTTGCGGTTTTGGCGAGAAAACAGTTTTGCGATTTTGGTGTGAAACGTGATTTTGCGGTTTTGGTGGGAAACATGATTTTTTCCGATTTTGTCGGATTGACTTTGGTGGGAAAACAAGATTTTAAGGTTTTGGCGAAAAACTGATTTTCGGTTTTGGCGGGAAACATGATTTTGTTGTTTTGGCAGAAAACATGATTTTCGATTATGGTGGAAAATGTAATTTTACGGTTTTGATGAGAATTCAGTTTTATGATTTTTCAAAAAATAGAGTTTATGGTTTTTGCGGTAAAACTAGTTTTATAATTTATTATATATATATGTTCTTATAATAATTATTAACATAAACTTGTTATTTATTGTTTTGAAAAATAATGAAGTTTTTGTATTTTGAGAAGCAAATGCTACATCAAAATTTTACATTCTTTTTGCATCTAAATTTTATGGATGTTATGAATTTGCATTTATAAAATGTATTTAGATGATTATGAAATAATGTTTAAACAAACAATATCTGAATAACTCTCCTGAATGTGATACATAATTTTTTGTTTGTTTTTAATATGAACTGTTGTTACTAGAATTTTGTTCATGATACCAAAATTAAGAAATTATAGTCGAATTGACAGTGTTGTGGCTGTCCAAATTTCAGTAACGAATTAAATATCCAAGTGGACGACTAAAAGTTTGATTAATTAGAATCATCCACAGCAAAAAAGAGTGTAATTAGAACAAAACTTGGGTTTACCCCTGCGGCGAATTCTCTAATTCACCTCAATATTGATTACCAATCAAAGTGTCATTTAGGATTAGTCAAAAAAGAACAAAACTTAGATTCACCCTTATGAATCTTTAAATTCACATCTACTTTAAGGACCAATCAAACTATCAGATAGATAATTAAATAAAAATATTAAATTTAATAAAAATAGCTAAAAAAAAAGAAGAAAAATATCAATTTAACAATGCTAACGCCGCCAGCTAAACCATGAATCTTAAATTTGAAACTCTAGATCCTAAATCTTAAATCCAAACCTAGACTCTAAACCCAAATTCCATACCGTGAATCTAAATTCTAGACCCTAAAATCCAAATCGTATACTCTAAACCCAAAATCTAAACCCTAAACCCAAATCCTAAACCCTAAACCGTAGACCCTAAACCCTAAATCCTATATCCTAAACTCAAATCCTAGACCCTAAAATCAAACCATAAAGCCTAAACCCAAACCCTATAGCGTCTAGGTTTAGGGTTAAGGTTCAGGATTTCAAGGTTTGGGTTTAAGGTCTAGGATTTGGGTTTAGGATACAGGATTTGGATTTAGCGTTTACAGTTTGGCTTTATGGTATAGGTTTTGGATTTACGGTTGCGTTTAGGGTTTAGGATTTGAGTTTAAAGTATAGGGTTTAGGTTTAGGATTTAAGGTCTAGGGTTTAAAATTTAAGATTTAGAATTTAGCTGGTGGCGTTTGCATCGTTAAATTAATATTTTTCTTTTTTAGCTATTTTTTTATTTAATTTAATATTTTTATTTAATTATCTATGTGGCAGTTTGATTGGTTTTTTAGGTTTAAAATTTAAGATTTAGAATTTAGCAGGTGGCGTTTGCATCGTTAAATTAATATTTTTCTTTTTTAGCTATTTTTTTATTTAATTTGATATTTTTATTTAATTATCTATGTAGCAGTTTGATTGGTTCTTAGGTTAGAGGTGAATTAAAAGATTCACCCTAGACAGTGAATCTAAGTTTTGTTCGTAAAAAAAAATGTATTAAAACTAAAAAAAAAGGAAAATAGCATTATAAAAAGAAACGTCGATTTAACGCCGTTCATCACATCTCGTCGGTTGCTGCTTCTTCAAACTCGGAGACTTGTTCTCAATTCCTGAAAAAACACAGATTGTACGTTTGGCATTGGTACGTGGCGTTACTCTCATTTATCCTCATTCAAATTTTAGAATTGATGTTCTTAGATCAGGTCAATTCGCTAAAACAACATAATTAACCTTAAGTATAATTATTGTGACTAACGAAGAACAAACCAGAGCAAAAAAAAAATTCATTCTCTCCTCACAATGAAGTACAAGTACTGGCTCACTGCTCTTCACTTTGTCGACGTTGAATCACATATATCCGTGATCCTCGTGCTTATCTTTGTAGTGCGTCGTCATGAACACCAAACCAGAAACAGCTATTCTCTCTCTCACCTTCTTCCTAGATGAATCCTTACATCGTGATGTGAAACTTCTATAAAATATATTATATTGCCTTATAAAAAAATACAGTACACATTTATAATTTCTTATAAACAGAGATATGAAAGCATTCTTCTTAATTCTAGTTGTACGTCTCACTGTGTTTCTCTTGTTCACTCACTCACTTTCTGTTTTTGTTCTCACACTCACTCTGTTTGTCTTGTGTTTCATTATTACACAAGCACACACACTCTCTTTACTCCCTCGTTTCTTTTCTTGTTCTGGTAGAGAGAAAAGAGAATAATCATTGTATGTCTACGTTGTTATTTTCTCCAACTATTTTTCTCATTAGAATTGGATACTTTTCTTACAATAATGATGTCTTGCATATTTACATGTTTTTAGCTATCATATCTTGTGCATTTTTGCTTATTTAGATTAGGCATTAGGCATCTTTAGGCTCATTTTGCATTCATAAGTCCCTATTAGGTGTTGGAACACGCTTTGGAGATATTGAAGATGTTTGGGAGTTTTGTGATGAAAAAGAGGGGTTTAAAGATGGACATGGACAGAGGTCTTAGAGATGTCTCCTGCTGCTAAGATTTTGTGGAGATACATAAAATTGAATTAGCTTTCCAATGGAAGTGGTTTCAAGTCATTTGGACCTGTATTGGAGGAGTTATGATCAATTCACTTGAAGCATGTCAGGTTGGCCGGACGCGCGGCCTGGACTGCTCGGGTGAGAATACCCGCGCGGAACACACCAGGGACAGGCAAGAACGGACCATGATGCGCGGCCAGACTGCTCGGGACACATGACCCGCGCGGGACACAGCCAGGACATGGGCCGGTGCGCGGCCTAGCATGCGCGGAGCAAGATACCCGCGCGGCCTGAAGGGAACGGACACAGTTCATGCGCGGCCTGGAGTGCGCGGGACAGGACAGGCTCGGACAAGCCAGGGCAGGAACAGAGATGCGCGGGTCGGGATGCTCGGGGCAGTGCACCCGCGCGGCTGGCCGGTCTGGACAGGAACTTTTCTGCTCGGGTCAGGATGCTCGGGTTGGATCCGGGATTTTGCCCTGAGCGTTTTTATCATGTCTGGCCGAGATTTAATGACCCCAGGGCCATTTTAGTCATTTCTTTTTATGTTTTTAAGGGCTTTCAAGCCTCTTATAAATACTTATGTAATCTCTTTTAGAGATCTAACTTCTTTTCTCTCAAAAACATATTTAGAACTTGAAGAAAGTTTTGATCTTTGATCCTTTTTACATCATTTCTTGTGTGTTTTAATAGATTATCTCTTTCTATAATCATGTTTAGCCTTGAATCATCATTGATTTTGAGGTTTTCCATGGGTATTAGTGAGTAGATCTATCTAGGGTTCATGGGCTTGGGAGACTAAGGGTGATTAGGAGTAGATCCAAGGTGCTTAGTGTTAGATCTTTCATCTCCTTGCATTGATTTGGTGTTCTTCTTGCTATATTTGGGTTGGCCTCTCAAACATAGAGCCATAGGCATTTCATGCCCGGAAGGTGTTCTATGAAATGCCTGAACCAACTCATCTATGCTTTTAGCTTGCTTTGCCTAAGGGATTAGTTGTCAAAGGAGCTAGGATTGCTATTAGACTCATTCTCCATGTTTGCTTTGATCATTACAGCCAAAGGGATTTGGTGTACTTGGGTGATCATTGCAAAAGAGCATTCATCTAGGGATAGAGCTTGCTTAGTTTTGTTGTCTAGGCATAAGGAATTAGATTGATTGAAAAGTTAGCATCTTGGATTGAATCTTGATCACCCAAAGTCAGTTCCCATGTCCCAAGAACCCCTTGCCTCATTGAGAAAGAAAGTTCAATCTTTTATTGCATTTTTAATATTGTCTTAGTTTCATAATCATCCTCTCATCTTGATAGACTTAGATTAAGCATGAACTTGCATTCCCTTTGCATTAGAATCTCTTAGAATTGGATTGACATCTTGTATTCTACAACATTTGATTAGGACCTGAAAAGGCCTGTCATCAAATTGGCCGTTGCCAACTTCTAAGTTGATTTTGACATTGGGATTTAGTTATTTGCTTGAGACTAAGTCATATTTTTTTTATTGTATCTTGTGATATTGGATCTTGCCTCTTCTATCTTTGACTTTCAGGTGTATGATCACAAGAAGCAGAGGGGCATCCAACTTGGTTCCTACTGTTGAAGAGATTGCTGCACTTGAGAGGGCGATAGCTAGACAAAGAAGAGAAGTAGAGCAACAGGCTCATCTTCAAAGGTTGGGGTTTGAGATGGAGAATCTGCCTCAAGATGGTAATGTCCAAGGGGACAATGGTCCAAGAGCTGACAATCCTAGACCACCACGCCAGCCATATCACCAACCACGCCAAGCTAGAGCCATTGGAGCCTATGACCAACCTCACATTCATGGTCATAGGTTGGGAATCAGAGCACCAGCTGTGGAGAACAACAACTTTGAGATCAAATCAGGGCTGCTGCATTTGATTGAGAACAACAAGTTCCATGGCCTTGCTGTGGAGGATCCCTTGATCACTTGGACACATTTGATAGCTACTGTAGCTTGTCCAAGATTAATGGAGTCTCTGAAGATGCTTTCAAGCTGAGGTTGTTTCCCTTCTCTTTGGGAGACAAGACACATCTATGGGAGAAGGCTCTTCCAAGTGACTCTATCACAACTTGGAATGAGTGCAAGAGGGCATTCCTAGAGAAATTCTTCTCTACCTCAAGAACAGCCAAGATCAGAAATGAGATCTCTAGCTTTCAGCAGAAGAACCTTGAGAGCTTTAGTGAAGCATGGGAGAGGTTCAAGGGCTATTGGTCTCAATGCCCACATCATGGCTTCACCAAGGAGAGTTTGCTTAGTACCTTCTACAGAGGTGCTCTACCAGAGTTCAGGAGCAGATTGGACACAGCCAGCAATGGGTTCTTCTTGGGCAGAACTGAGCAGGATGCTGAGGAGCTAGTGGAAAACATGGCCAGGAGTGACTCAGTCTACAGTGAGGAGCATGATAGGGCCAACAGAGGCACTGATGAAGATGATCCGCACACAAGAATGGCCCTTAAATCTCTCAAGAAAAGTTAGACAAGCTTCTTGTAGAAAGCTAAGCAAGAGCAGCTTAACTCCATTGGGAACCAGCAACAGCAACAGCCTGCTAGGACTACTGAAGTTCATGGTGTAGAAGGTCAAGAGGAGCTGTGCTTCATCAATTCTAATGGCACATGGTATAGGAAAGAGCCCAACTTCCAATACCAAAACAACTACCAGCAAAGACCTTACTACAACAATCACCAAGGAGGTTACCAAGCAAACCAGCCTACTCAGCCCCAAGGAAGCTCTTCTCCAGCTCAGGCTCCAAGTTCAAATTTGGAGTCCATGTTCAAGCAACTCTTAGAAGCTCAAGAAAGAAATGCTAAGACCATTGGTGATGAGTTCAAGAACATCCATGCTAAGATTGATGGCACCTATTCTGACCTCAACGACAAGTACATGCAACTTGCCTCTCATCTCAAAGCTTTGGAGAGCCAAGTTGCATCTATGTCTTCATCATCCAAGAATCCAATGGGATCTCTACCAGGAAAACCAGAGAAGAACCCTAAGGAGACTTGCAATGTTATCATCTCCACCTCTTCAGGGATTGCATTGAGTGATCATAAGAATGAAGTTGATGAGATTGAGAGGCTAGTGCTTGGAAATCAGATTGAACATGATAAGAGACTGGTTGTGGCCACAGCTGAGGCTACAATTGTGAAGAGAGCTACTAAGAAGGTTCAAGGAAAGATTGATGAATCTAAGGTTGAGACACAAGTTGAGAAGAGTGCTAACCCCAAGCTGAAAGAAGTGAAGGAAGAAGACAATGAGTTTGAGCTATCACCCTATGATAAGCTCCCTTACCCTCAAAGGTTCCTCACCAAAGCTCAGAAAAAAGTGGTATCCAACTTCAGAAAAAACCTCAGTGATATTGGAGTCAAGCTTCCAGAGATCAGCAATATGCATGCTGCTCATGTCCAAATGATGCTCATAAAGGACATTCTCACCCACCAAGCTGAAGTGGCTGAACTTTTGGACATCTCACTTCTGAAGATTAATCCACCAATCCCTCCAAAGTCCCTCCCTAAGCTTGATTCTCAAGGGAAGTTCACATTGTCTTGCTCTCTTGGTAAACTAACTATGGATGATGCTCTTGTTGATAGTGGAGCTAGTGTGAATGTCATCTCCTTGGACATGGTGCAGAGTATTGGGATTGAAAGCATGGAAACAGATACTCCTCCTTTCACCTTTGGGGATTCCTCTTCTACAACCCCACTTGGAATAATCAAGGACTTTCCCTTGAAGATTGGATCCTGCACCATACCTATTGACCTCACTGTTTTGAAGATGGCATCTGCAGAAAGAGTCCCTTTGATCCTTGGCACTCCTTTCCTCACAACAGTTGGAGCTTGCATTGACTTTCCCAACAAGAAGGTCACTCTCATGCATGTCAACAAAGCTGTCTCCTATCCTCTCCAGCCTCCACTCGAATCAGACTATTGTGGGACAATCACTTGTGATGTACAAGCTGTTGAGAAGCCCCAAGATGAAGAGGTTGAAGGTAAGAAAGAGGGTCTTGATGGAGAGTGTTCTAAGGAGTTGTGTGTTGAGCACTTGGAAAGTGCTAAAAAAGAGGGGATGGGTGGAGCCTCAAAGGCCACTCATGGCAAGAAGAAGATAGTGAAAGAGCCTCATCCTCCACCTCTCGATTTGCTCTCACACACTCTCACTCTCCATCCAAAGAAGCTCAAGGATGGAGCCATTGAGTACAAGATCAAGCATAAGGGCAGGTCCACACCATTCTCAAGTGCTAGAGCCATCATCACTCCTCAGCTCCAAGACGACCCAATCAAGCTTCAAGAGTTTCTCTCTCAGGTCCTCACCATCACACTTGAAGGTGGGAAGGATCCTCCTTCTCACTAGTTCAAGAGACAAGGTAGTCAAGCTAAGTGACTCAAAACAAGCTCACTTGGGAGGAAGTCCCATGGTTATCCTTGTACATAGTTTTGAAATTTCAATTCTCTTTTAAGTTTTTAATAAAAGTGGTCAAGGTTTTCAGGTTGAGCCAAGCACTAGAGGAGAGAAGAATGGTGGCGAACCACTTGAGCCCCATGATCCATGTAGCAGCCTCCTCTAGTTGCTATGAACCAAGCCAGCTTCTAGTCATGCCACAAGCACCATCCCCAAATCTCCTAGTGTGGTATCACTCCAACCCTTCTTGTATATACATTTGCTTTTACCTTGTTGGGATATTTCCTTCTCTCTTACTCACACAGAGACTGTGTGATTTAAGTGTGGGGGAGGTACCGGATATTTGATCATGTTTGCTTTGTGATTTTTGAGTCTCATGCATTGCATTGTACAATCATAAGTGCATAGAAAATCTAAAAAAATTTAAATTTTTGAATCATGTAGATTGCATCACTTGCATCCTTAAGATTGAGTCTAGAGCATATAGGTTGCATTCATTTTCATATGGAGCATTGCCTTGTAAAGAACACTCGTTTGCACTGAATTTGACACCTAGTTAAACATATCAAGTAGCTTAAGCATCTTTTGAAAAGCTTGCATGCTTTGAGCCTTGAAAACTCTTCTTGAAACTTGCTTGCTTGCTTGATATTGGCATTGTTCTTAAGACCAGCTCCATCCTGAACTTAGACTTGAATGAACTTAATCTCTCTTGCATATGGGCATTTGCATACTTGATCATGGATCTCATACACATTTGGGTTATCTTTATCCATTGTACCACCCTTTGTTAACCCAAATGGCACTCCCTTACCCTTGAACCCTATCCATTCTTTGAAGCCTACATTGATTTGCTTGAGTGAGGCCTCTTTTGATAGCTTGTCATGTGCAAAATCTTGAGAGTATTGGGAGCGACATGGATTTGTTCTCATCTCTTGCTAGCATAGGATCATCATTAGAGCTAGCTTCTAGGATGGTGAGTGAAGTTTTTGTTACTTAATGGTTTATATCTTGGGTTTGGAATGTAACAATGTTGAGATTGATGAACAAAGAATGTATTGAGGAAGAAACACCCTAGGGACCTAGAACAGAAAAAAAAATAATAAAGCTCTTGTATAATGTTTTGACCTTCCCCTTCATGTAAAAAAAAATAGAAAAAGAAAAGAAAAGAAAAGAAAAAAAGATTCAATAAGATAGTGGGAAGGAAAGATTTAAGAGTTAGAGTTTAGAATGTGAATAGAGGTCCTTAGGGGTAGCATCATGAGAAATAAAATGTTCATTGGGTGAGTGATGTGAGTATTTCTTCATTTTGGGTTATGGGATGAATAAAGGGGTGTAGAACTTGTAATCACTTAGGATTTGGGTAGAATGATGAGGATGGATCCATGTATGCATGAATTGCTCCTAGTCTTAGATAAATTTTGCGTAATGATCAAGCTCCTTGATTTTGAGTGATTGCCACCTTCAAATGATGCATTGAACCCTCCTTTTCATCCATATTAGACCATTTGATCACCAAGCCAAATGATTGAGATCATGTGCCCATTTGTGAGACTTCACCTTGTGTGTGTGTGTGTGAATCAATGTGAGGGCTGGTTAAGAGAGCATGTTGGTTGATAGGCATTGCATCTTGTGTAGAGGCATAAGAGTAATTGATAGGCCTTGTGAAGCTAGAGCATAATAAGAGAGTTTTGCTCATGCTATTTGCTATGTTTCTTTAGGATGTCAAGTTGAGTGCTATAAGTGTTTCTTTTGGCTTTGCTTCCATCTCTATGTCTCTCCTCCTTGTGTTTTGAAAAGATTACTTGAGGACAAGTAAAGGTCTAGTGTGGGGGAGTTGATGTCTTGCATATTTACATGTTTTAGCTATCATATCTTGTGCATTTTGCTTATTTAGATTAGGCATTAGGCATCTTTAGGCTCATTTTGCATTCATAAGTCCCTATTAGGTGTTGGAGCACGCTTTGGAGATATTGAAGATGTTTGGGAGTTTTGTGATGAAAAAGAGGGGTTTAAAGATGGACATGGACAGAGGTCTTAGAGATGTCTCCTGCTGCTAAGATTTTGTGGAGATACAGAAAATTGAGTTAGCTTTCCAATGGAAGTGGTTTCAAGTCATTTGGACCTGTATTGGAGGAGTTATGATCAATTCACTTGAAGCATGTCAGGTTGGCCGGACGCGCGGCCTGGACTGCTCGGGTGAGAGTACCCGCGCGGAACACACCAGGGACAGGCAAGAACGGACCATGATGCGCGGCCAGACTGCTCGGGACACATGACCCGCGCGGGACACAGCCAGGACATGGGCGGTGCGCCCCTAGCATGCTGAGCAAGATACCAGCGGCCTGAAGGGAACGGACACAGTTCATGCGCGGCCTGGAGTGCGCGGGACAGGACAGGCTCGGACAAGCCAGGGCAGGAACAGAGATGCGCGGGTCGGGATGCTCGGGGCAGTGCACCCGCGCGGCTGGCCGGTCTGGACAGGAACTTTTCTGCTCGGGTCAGGATGCTCGGGTTTTGGATCCGGATTTTGCCTGGCGTTTTATCATATCTGGCCGAGATTTAATGACCCCAGGGCCATTTTAGTCATTTCTTTTTATGTTTTTAAGGGCTTTCAAGCCTCTTATAAATACTTATGTAATCTCTTTTAGAGATCTAACTTCTTTTCTCTCAAAAACATATTTAGAACTTGAAGAAAGTTTGGATCTTTGATCCTTTTTACATCATTTCTTGTGTGTTTAATAGATTATCTCTTTCTATAATCATGTTTAGCCTTGAATCATCATTGATTTTGAGGTTTTCCATGGGTATTAGTGAGTAGATCTATCTAGGGTTCATGGGCTTGGGAGACTAAGGGTGATTAGGAGTAGATCCAAGGTGCTTAGTGTTAGATCTTTCATCTCCTTGCATTGATTTGGTGTTCTTCTTGCTATATTTGGGTTGGCCTCTCAAACATAGAGCCATAGGCATTTCATGCCGGAAGGTGTTCTATGAAATGCCTGAACCAACTCATCTATGCTTTTAGCTTGCTTTGCCTAAGGGATTAGTTGTCAAAGGAGCTAGGATTGCTATTAGACTCATTCTCCATGTTTGCTTTGATCATTACAGCCAAAGGGATTTGGTGTACTTGGGTGATCATTGCAAAAGAGCATTCATCTAGGGATAGAGCTTGCTTAGTTTTGTTGTCTAGGCATAAGGAATTAGATTGATTGAAAAGTTAGCATCTTGGATTGAATCTTGATCACCCAAAGTCAGTTCCCATGTCCCAAGAACCCCCTTGCCTCATTGAGAAAGAAAGTTCAATCTTTTATTGCATTTTTAATATTGTTTTAGTTTCATAATCATCCTCTCATCTTGATAGACTTAGATTAAGCATGAACTTGCATTCCCTTTGCATTAGAATCTCTTAGAATTGGATTGACATCTTGTATTCTACAACATTTGATTAGGACCTGAAAAGGCCTGTCATCAAATAACACAACACTAACTTTTCTAGTTACACAACCCAAGTCTTCTTTGACATTCTTCTTGTTATTCATGCTTCTTGTTTACTCTTCGGT
Organism: Brassica nigra; assembly: GCA_016432835.1. Classification (NCBI taxonomy): domain Eukaryota; kingdom Viridiplantae; phylum Streptophyta; class Magnoliopsida; order Brassicales; family Brassicaceae; genus Brassica; species Brassica nigra. Next base: position 9,121,119 of record CM028249.1, on the reverse strand, counting down.
TTCTAGCGGATCAAGTCTCTTCTTCTTCCTTCTTTGTAGCTTGTTCTCCGCTACTCTTTGTTCTTCTTCTTGGGAACTTCTCTTAGATCCACTTCGTCTATAGATTTAGTCAAAAGTTCAATTCCAATAAAAAACTGATCTTTTAATAAGATGCTCTTCTTCTCCGTCTTCTTCTTCCTTGTTGTTTGATACTCTTTCCAGAAACATAAAATGGATTTTGGTTCACGCAGACATGATGATCCTGAGAAATATAACAAACAATAATTAAACTTGAGGTTAATTATGTTGCTTTAGCGAATTGACCTGATCTAAAAACATCTATTTTAAAATTTGGGAAAAGATAAAAGAGAGTAACGGGACGTACTGATGCAAAACGTATCTCTAACCTTTGTTTGAAAACTACAATCTGTGTTTTTTTAGGGATTGAGAAGAAGCCTCTGAGTTTGAAGAAACAGCAGCCGACGAGATGTGATGAACGTAGTTTTTTTTTTGTTGTTAACATTTTTAATATTAAATATAAAAACGGACCAAGTCCAATTACAAGAACGAAACCATACAACATAGACCCAATATACTGTAACCCAAACAAACCAAAAAGACGGACCAAACCAAGACTAAACTGATGGGTCTGGAAAACCAAACCAGACTAAACCGGGCAATTCCGCATGTCAAACCATCGAGGAAACCAGACACGTGTAAGATCTGGGTCGTCAGGACGACACGCGTCGCTTCCATCTCAACTCGACCGACAACTCTTGGAACCGTCGCCGGAACTACTCCACCGCACACCTCTTCCCGTCGGAGCTCATGAGACCGGCTAGCCTCTGACGGAACCAACACTTTTCTTCCGAGCTTCATCATCGTTCACCAGAGAGCTTCATCGTTTTAATCGAGAACTTCATCCGAGTAAACAACCCGATGATCTCAATAGCACACAAACCGAGAACCAAGAAAACAGAGATGGGCCACCGACGCCCTCCACACAGATCCAACGAAGACTGACCAACTAGAACCGACAGCGCAAGACTGAAAAGCCTTAACCCTCCGATGATAAAACCGACGACGGCAGAGCTAACGAAGCCTCCACCTCCCGGACACGAGAACCCACGGCGACGAAGCTGTAGGAGCCTCCGCCTTTCGGAGACAAAACACCAACACGCAGACGAGAAGCTTCACCGCAACAAACCCCACCACATCCGCGCCATTACTCCAGGTTCAAAAACGCCATGAAGGAGCTGACTCCAGAGCTCGGACAAGGCGGATAGGAGAGGGGACATGATGGAAGCGAAGACCAGAACTTTTAGGGTCACCGAAGGGGCTCCGGCGACGGTACACACGCTCACGCGCCGACCGCTCGCCAGACCCAGCTTTAGATCTACTTTTCTCTCTCTACTTTTCTCTGCACCTACTTTTCTCTCCTCACAGATTACAAGATGTGATGAACGTCGTTAAATCGACATATTTTTTTAAGCTATTTTCCTTTCTTTTTTTTTTGGGGAAAATTGTTTTTTTAGGTCAAAAAATTGTAACTATATTCCTTTAGACTGATTACTATTTTGTACCATTTATTGCTTTAATGTCCATTAGTATTTTCGAAAATAAAACAAATAAATAGTTTTTTACAAACCAAAAAAAATTGGAAAAATAGTAACTACTAATGAAATACCTATATCAATTTAGTGGTAATTTTTTCTAGTTATAAAAATGTTTAAATCATAATTTCAGATTATGTTCTACAAAAAGTAGAATTGACATTCTACGAAATAAAAAATGAAATCCACTTTTTTCATTGCATCTACTATGTTTAGAATACGTGATCTACGTAAATTATAGTACTCTAGAAATATTTAGAATACACATTCCGCGCTTAACATATCGCTCTATAATCTGTAGAAATTAGAATATACATGTTACTATAAATCTAAAACCTGTAGAAATCGAAATCCACAACTTACTATGAATCTAAAAACCTGTAGAAACCGAGTTCTACAAATTCTCTATTCTACAGATAAAAATAATCAGTTCAGAAAATTATGGGAAGAAAATATTTGGAAATATTCAGTTTTTATATATGAAAAAATCGATTTTTCTCAGAAAAAAATAAAAAAGTTATTATTAATTATAATTACAAATTTAAAATTGTTATTAACTGTAATTTAGAAAAAAAATTTGTTTTATGTTATTTGTTATTTTAATTATAATATTATATTCATTATAATATTAAATATTTTAAAAGCACTATAATTACGAATTTAAAATTATTTTTTTTGATTTATTAATTGTAATTATCAATTTAAAACTACTTAAATATTTTATGTTATTATATATTTAATATTATAATATATTTTATTATAATATTAAATATTTCTAAATACATTATAATGATTTATTAATTGTAATTATGAATATATTATTTAAATTTTGATTTATTAGTTTTAGTTACGAATCTACTATAATTCTTTGTTTATGTTATTAGCTATTTTAATTATATTAATATATTTTATTATAATATTAAATATTTTAAATACATTATATAATGATTTATTAATTGTAATTACGAATATAAAGTTAAAATTTTGATTTATTAATTTTAGTGAAGAATTTAAAATCATTTTTATGTTATTAGCTATAATAATAATATATTTTATCATAATATTAAATATTTCTAAATACATTATAATGCTTTATTAATTGTAATTACGAATTTAAAATTTTAATTTTAATTTATTATTTATATTTACGAATTTAAAACTAAAAATTTAAGGGCATTATTTCTATTTTGAAAATAATTAGTCTAATGAGACATAAAATATATGAGATTACTCTAATGGGATATAGTTACTATTTTTTGCCTAAAAAAAATAATTTTCCATTTTTTTTAAGTTTTAATACCTTTTTTGACTAATCCCTTATGGCATTTTGATTGGTAATATTATCGGGAACAATGAACTTTTAAATTCACCTCTTCTCTCGACCAATAAAAGTGCCAGGTAGATAATTAAATAAAATTATTAAATCTATTTTAAAATAGCTAAAAAAGAATAACGTCAATTTTAACGATGCTGATGCCGCCAACTAAACTGTAAATTTTGAAATTCTAAACTTTAAATCTTAAATTCTAAACCCAAAACCTATACCCTAAACCCAAATTCTAAATCCTAAACCCAAACCCTATACCCTAAACCCAAACCCTATACCCTAAACCCAAACCGTAAATCTTAAATCCAAATCCTATACTCTAAACCCAAATCCTAATCCCTAAACCCAAATCGTAAACCCTAAATCCAAACTCTGTAGCATCTAGTTTTAGGGTTTGATTTTAGGATTTTTGGTTTGGGTTTAGGGTTTAGGGTTTGGGTTTGGGTTTAGGGTTTACAATTTGATTTAGAGTATAGATTTTGGATTTAAGGTTTACGGTTTGGATTTAGGGTTTAGAATTTGGGTTTAGGGTATAGGGTTTGGGTTTAGGGTTTAGAATTTGGATTTAGGGCATAAGGTTTGTGTTTAGGATTTAAAGTTTATAATTTGAGATTTAAAGTTTAGAGTTTATAATTTAAAATTTACGGTTTAGTTGGTGGTGTCAACATTGTTAAAATTGACGTTATTCTTTTTTATCTATTTAAAAATAAATTTACTGTTTTTTATTTATTTATCTATATGGCAATTTGATTTGTTAGGGGAGAATAGGTGAATTTAAAAGTTCAGCCTCTAGGAAGTGAACCTAAATTCTGAGGTGAATTTGAGAATTCAACGGGGGTAAACCCAAGTTTCGTATAATTATCAACCAAAGAGGTGGGTCATCTGTGGGCGTCCCTAGGTTAGGTACACGCCATTCCAAACGACTATCTGAAAATTTCAAACGTTACCACGGGAAAATACAGCCAATGGGAGCCAAAAAAAATGCTGATATAAATACACTTATAATGAAGGATTAAGCCTTCTTAGATAACTGTGTAGTTATGGACTTAATAGCTTTTATAAATTCGCACGTTACCTACACTTAATCTCATCTCGAAGACTCAAAGGTTTACTTCTTGCATATATATCACTCATACACCTCTATATATATATATATATATATATATATCTTTTGAGTATCTCAAAGAAGAATCACACTTACTCTTAAATATCTTCTCTGTATTTGTCTAGTCCATTCTAGTAGAAAATGGGAGGCAGTAAGAAGCGTGTTGTCTCTAAAACTTCATCTTCTCGTACTATTGTCAAAGCAAATCCAAACAACAACAAATCTGTTACCATTGAACCACCGATTGTGTCTTCTTACAATGACCAGATCAGGCCGTTGCTGGACACAGTGGACCGGCTGAGGAACCTGAATGTGATGAAAGAAGGGATCCAGCTTCCCACCATTGTCGTTGTTGGAGACCAGTCCTCTGGAAAGTCCAGTGTTCTTGAATCGTTGGCAGGAATCAGTTTGCCTCGTGGGCAAGGAATCTGCACTAGGGTTCCTCTTGTTATGAGGCTTCAGGGAAGTACTAGCTCTGAACCTGAGATCTGGCTGGAGTATAGTGACAAAGTTGTTCCAACGGATGAAGAACACGTCACTGAAGCTATTTGTTCTGCAACTGACGTGATCGCTGGTATGTTCTGTCTCTGTCTCTTTCTATTTCTGAATCATCGATGTTATAGTATATGTGTACATAATTTCTGCATAGAGGTGTTATGTTTCTTAACTTATAGGATAATTTTAATACTGACTTCTACTATATGATGAAACTAAAGTGTTATGTGTTTGTGACTTACTTTGATTATGATTAAGAACTTATAAATATATTATTCTGCATAATCAAAAATATTTTACTTTCACTATGAAACATGGATAGTAAGGACCCAAATTTTAGCAAAAAAAAACATGGATAGTAAGGACTATTTAATTACCTTAGATGTGCCTAGAGGTGTTACAGATTCTTTTATATGATGAAATATTAGAGTGTGAAGTGTTTGTGACTTACCCCGTTTAGTCTTTGATTAATAACTTATAAAAATATATTATGATGCAGGATCGCATAAAGGGGTCTCGGATGCTCCCTTGACACTCCACGTGAAGAAAGCTGGTGCACCTGATTTGACCATGGTTGATCTTCCCGGGATAACTAGAGTTCCGGTGAATGGACAGCCAGAGAACATCTATGAGCAGATCTTCGAGATGATAATGAAGTACATCAAGCCACAAGAGTCCATCATCCTCAACGTTCTGTCAGCTACGGTCGACTTCACCACATGTGAATCAATCCGAATGTCCAGACAAGTTGACAAAACCGGTGAACGGACTCTGGCTGTTGTCACAAAGGCAGACATGGCCCCCGAAGGTCTCCTTCAGAAAGTAACAGCAGACGATGTGAGTATTGGACTAGGTTACGTTTGTGTGAGGAACCGTGTAGGAGAAGAAACGTATGAAGAAGCTAGAGAGCAAGAAGAGTTGCTTTTCAAGACTCATCCAACGCTCTCCATGATTGATGAAAACATCGTCGGCGTCCCTTTTCTAGCTCAGAAGCTGATACAGATTCAAACAACCATGATCGCACGCTGCTTGCCTGAGATTGTACGCAAGATCAACCACAATATGGAAACAGCTGACGTGGAGCTCAAGAAACTGCCAATGGTTATGGCTTCCACTGGAGAAGCATTGATGACACTGATGGATATCATCGGTTCTGCGAAAGAGTCTCTCCTAAGAGTCCTTATACAAGGCGATTTCTCTGAGTTCCCTGATAATCATAGCATGCATGGAACTGCTCGTTTGGCTGATATGTTAAGCAAGTTCTCAGATGATCTACAAGCAAAGCCTAAGAAAGTTAGAGAGTTCTTGATGGATGAGATCAAGGTTCTTGAAGAATGCAAATGCGTTGGACTTCCCAACTTCATTCCGAGATCAGCATTCATGGCTATACTTTCACAACACGTGGATGACATACATGACAAGCCGGTTGAGTTCATCAAGAACATATGGGACTACACCGAAGTCGTTCTCTCATCAGTCATCACCACATACTCTGAAAACTTTCCTCAGATTCAATCGTCCATCAAACGCGCTGGTCGAAATCTCATGAGCAAGATCAAAGAACAGTCCGTGGACAGAGTGATTCAGATCGTTGAGATGGAAAAGCTTACGGACTACACATGTAGCCCTGAGTACATGACGTCCTGGACGGAGAAGATAGATGCTCAGAAGAGTTTCATCGATGCGGTTCTGAACGATAAGACAAAACCTGAGAGCTTCTCTGTAAGTGGGTTCGGGAATGTGAAGATATCGCATCTGAGAGAGTACCACGCTCATTTGCTGCAACAGGCGTTTGATATGAAGATGAGGATCGCATCCTACTGGAAGATTGTGCTTCGTAGGGTTGTGGACAACCTTGCGCTGTATCTTCAGCTATCTGTGAAGTATCTAGTCAACACTCAGCTCCAGAAGGAGATCGTGGCGGAGATGGTGGATCCTAAAGGCGGGGGAGGAGTTGAGAGGATGTTAGAGGAGTCTCCGTCAGTGGCAAGCAAGAGGGAGAAGCTGAAGAAGAGTATTAAGGTTCTGAAGGAGTCAAAGGATGCTGTGGCAGCCATTGTTGATCAATAGAGACATCACTGATTGAGTTTTCTTCTACATGTTTTGTGTGTTTTTTTTCTTAATTTCGGAATTTCTTTCCTATGTTACGTTTTTTTTTTTTTTGAATAAGTTGCTATGTTACGTTTTTCAAAACATTTTTGTGTGGTCACAGGTCACATTACAAAGCTACTAGCTTCACGTTATCTTTTAGTGTTAAGATTCACCATGAACGATCACTCTCCTCACTTTGTACTCTCTTCGTCTGTCACTCTCTTTTGAATTGATTGTAAGCGAGAAGAACAGTCAAGATATGAACACACGACACAAAGCTTTAATTTGTTTACCCAGTGTTAGCGTCCGACATGGAATACTTAGTCACTGGGCCATATCAGATCCATCAATCCACTCATGAAAAAAACCAGCTCTAGAATAGAGCAAGAAGATCACCTTGAGTTATAGATTCTAGAGTGATTATGTTAGTTTGTTGTAACTGAAGAAGACCACGAGGTGTGTGCAACAACTAGAGTTTCTAATGACTTTATTTAGTTTTACCTTTAATAAAATTTGAAGAATAGTGGCTGCATATGCAGTTATGCACCCATTGTGTTTACTATGGCTCGGGCCCTTGGTCTAGAGAATAAGACTTCAAGTCGACACCCATAATAGTATAATTCTATTTATTATTTAATGTATATAATTGCTTTTTCAAATACATGAAATTAGTTGAAATTATGTGGAATATATAAATGTGGAGTGTCATAAGTGTATAGATCTATAAGTGTACCTATCGATAAAAATGTTGTTAATTTCAAGTTTTTAACACATGTATAAAATACAGGTTTATTCAAAAAGATAAATAATTTAAAATATCACACAACTTAATATAAAATTTAGAAGTTAAAAAGACGAAAAGTACATAAAATTAATACAAACTGAAATATATTAATAGAAATTTTACTATATTAAAAATGAAAAGTTTCATGTCTTATTCGCTGGGTTTCTTTTTTGGTCAACTCATAAAAGAAAAAAAACTTATAAGAACAAGAAAAGGAAAGGTTAGTTTTCCTTGAGATTATCACAACCTATTTTTTTTATCTTTTGTTTTTATGTTCCTGTTGATATGAACATTACATTTTACTATTAAAAAATTACTAATCCTTTTATCTGAATAATTCTACCCGCTTATATTTTGCCCTAAATGCTCATAGCTCTAGCGGGGAATCTTTTTCTCAAACCGGAACGAAGGGAGAGATAAAGAGAGAAGGCACTGATTTAACTCAATAACTCTCGATTCTAAAGAAAGAGAGAAAGAGAGGAAGAGAAAGAATCTGTTTTGTATAATTTTTTTTTTGTTTTTCACCAAACATCTGAAAATTAGCACAAATTCTTCTGGTCTCATCCCCAGTCCAAAAGCCTTGGCTTTCCTTTTCCCTTTCCATCAGTCCACTCTTGTTATTAGGTAAAGTTCTATGGCCGCCACGTTTAGTATTCGCTAGATCCAACTCAATTGAGTCTTTTTCTTGAGTTGAGGTTTCTCGGTTTCCACTAGATTGGTGATTGTTTTTTTTTTGTAGTAACTTTTAGCTTTAGCTCTGTATGGGCTGCATCGTTCTGCCTCTATTTGGATCGATCTGTTAGGTTCCAATTTTCATTTAATGACTTGTTCGCATATTCGTTTCATCGTAAAGAATTGGAAATTTTTGTTCGCGATGTGGTATTTTTCACTTCCTTCAGCGTGTTAAGGTTAAAGAATATGAAATAGATCAGGTGTTTTTCTTGGTGTAAATGTTAAGAGAAATCGATCAGGTTCTCATCAGTTTGCTGATCGACTAGTGTCCGTTCCTCATTCATAGGAGCTGATGTTTTATAACTTCACACAAACTGGTTGTATACGTAATTTTTGGGAACAGTGACTCAGTGAGGGTGGTCATACTAGTTAAAGGGCACTTTACACATTTGTTTAAGAGAGAGTTATTGGTGGTACACTTGCGAAGATGGATAAAATCTTTGGTCAAACTGCCAAAGACCTGTAACACTTACGGTGCCAGTAAAAAGATGACATTCTCAAGCTCAATCTTTTTTTTTTTATGTTTCTCAAGGTCATTCTATGTTTATATGCTCTGCATGAAGTTGGATTGTACTCTGATCGGATAATAAATAGGTTGTTTTTATCTCTTTTTTTTGCTTGTTCCAGATCTGCCTTTCATTTCACTTGTAGAATGGCGCCGACGATGGATTGCTCAGTTCTACGTATCTTCTTGCTACTTTCCTTCATCGTCACATTTGCTCGCCCGGACATAATTCTGGTTCTAATTTCTGCAACTGACGATAGACAACAAATTTAAATTTAAATTTAATTTTAATATATAATATAAATTTGGGGCTTGTGTAATGGTTTATGTGTCTAACCCATCATTTAGTTTAATTCATTTAAAATCAATTTTGCAACTTATTTAAGTTTCGTAAAAAAGTAATGGCCTAGTTTTTTTATTAGTAAAGTAATATCCTTGTTTGTAATAATTTTTTTAAGAACAATTCTTTAATTTTTTTAGGTTTTAAAAAATTAAATCATTAATTCTAAAAATAATTGCAAATTACATTGACAAAGAAATTTCTGAACAATTGCAAGTAATAAATTATATATATTTGATATTATATTTAGATTCCCATCTTTTTGTTTATGAATATTTATTTCATTGATTAAATATCTCTAGAATCTTAATTAAAAATAAATCTCAGAGACTAATTATTTGATAGTTAATATTTATTTCATTGATTAAATATCTCTAGAATCTTAATTAAAAATAAATCTCAGAGACTAATTATTTGATAGTTAATAATTAGGTACCTGTTTTTCCTTAAAAATATTACACCTTGTATTTTGTGAATTAGGCCTTGATTGGTAGAGCATTAGCATTAGCATTATGCTCTACATTATCCAATCAACATTTGTTAGAAAAACATTTAGAAAAGCATTTACTAAATGCTAATGTCCTCCAAATGCTCTCTGGCAAATGCTCTCATATGAAGCTTTTGGAAGAGCATTTGCATTTATAATTTATAAATTTAAGAATAATATATAATTAGTTCATTTATTTGATTTTTAATAATATCATAAAATTATTTTTATATCCAGAAAATGAAACTTTGATTTCTAAAATAAATTTACCATATAAATATTTTTAAAAATATTATTTCACATTTAAAATATAATTTAATTATATTTAACTAAATTAATTATATAAATTATATTTTTAATTAATTATTTAAATTAAATTATATAAATTAGATAAATTGATTATATAAATTATATTATATATAAATTATATTTAAATTAATTATATAAATTATATTATATTTTAAAATATAATATAATTAAATTAATCATATAAATAAATTATATTTTAAATGCGAAATATTATTTTTAAAATAGATGTTTTAATTGTAAATTTTATTTTTAAATAACATTTTCGATATAAACATAATTTTGAAATTAGTAAATAAAATAAAATAATTATATATCTTTTATATATTAATATAATATATAATGAAATAAACAAATATATATTAGAAATATATTCATTATAATAAATATATTATATATTATATACTAATTTTAATAATAATTTCAAATAGCATGTCCATGCTCTACCAATCAATCTATTAAACAATTTAGCAAAGCTTACATTAAAGATAATGCTTTTATAGCATACGCTAATGCTTTCTTATATGCTTTGCCAATCAGAGCCTTAGTAAATTTAGTAAACTCATCCATTACACTTGAGAAACTAAATATAAAATTGAAGAAGTAAAAATCTAAGATAATTAAAGAAAACATTGACCATAATTATAGAGAATTATCCTAATACGCTTTATATATATATATATATATATATATATATATATATATATATATATATATATATTTGTAACAGAGCACAGATGGAGAGAATGTGAATTGCGTTGACAAAAGGGAGCAACGAGCATTTGACCATCCTCTCTTAAAAAATCACCGGATTCAGGTTTTTAATTATTTTTAAAGTTTATCTATCATTTTTTCCTGTATAATCAGTTAACTTTACATGTTCATATTAATGTATGTTTTAAGTTAAAATGGAAATATATATTTTGAAACAATACAGGAATCACCATCAGAAATTCCTGTATCCATGATAAGAACGAAAAGCAAATGGCAGACTCGACAAGCGTATGTGAGCACTGCAAACTGCCCCGAGGGAACTTTTCCGATTAGGGAGGATCCATCCGACATGGCTCAACCGAATACCATTGACACAGTTGTACACGAGGTACGACATATATGATAAACATATTGCATACTTTTACATAGCTTATTAGTTAACCAAAATGATATTATCAAAGAGTCATTTATTAAGTTTATAACTTAATTAATCACTAAGGTTTGTTAGCATGATAAAAAAAAAGCAATTGTCTATGAAAATTAAACGTTAAATGTCCTAAATTGTGAAAAGAAACACTGGTTTTATACTACTCCCAACAATCCAGCATGATTCTAGACGAAAACTTGGTATATTTAGGGGGGTGTATTCAACTGAGAGTTTTAGGTGATTTGTATTAAAATGATAAATCCAGTGTTATTCAAACATGAATTTTAAAACTCATTTAAAATCCACTGTTATTGAACTTGACATTTCGTAAAGTACTCTGAAATCCACTGTTATTGAACATATTTTAAATTGTGGAGTTTTAAAGTTTTCAGGTGATTTTAGGGTGTTTGGATGGAGTTTTTTAGTTTAAAAAATTAAAACTCAAATTCCATGATTTAAGGTGATATTCTAGAGTGGTTGAACAAAAATCACCCAAATCTCTGCAACTTATTAAAATCATCTAAAACTTCATTAAAAATCAAATTACCTCAAATGTTAGATTGAATACAACCCCTTAATGTTTATATTGTTAAAGCCTGCCAACTATGGTGTGATTTGTTTTTGCGCCCTACCCCTAATGATAAACTAAAGCTTAAACTCTTGCGAGATATGTGATATCTATAAATTTATTTATTCTCTAGTTCTTTTCCAACTTTGTTTAAATTTTATTGTCTCAAAAGCTATATGGACATTCTCTAAATGGCTTTGTTTTTCCGTTCTTTCCTTACTTAAGTCCCAACTATTACTTGCTTGGCGTACTGTTGCTTAGCTCCATAATCGTTCCAAGGGCTCATACAACATTCGACACTTTCAACTTTTTTTTATTTCCATCTTTTACAACAAGTGTTTCAACATTTATAATAATCTCCTCTCCAGAAAAATCTCTAGAACCTTTTCGGATGAAATTAAAAGTACTTTGGGCCGGAGTCGTTACTGGACGCTCCCTTGTAACTAGATGATTAACACCACCGGAGGAAGGTTAGACTCATTTCTCTTGCAACTCTCTTTATAACCTTTCTGAAGAAGAGAACGATGGAAGAAGGTATGAATCAGTTCAACAACAATTAAAAAAAGTCTGAAAAAAAGAAATAGAAACGCTCTCTGACCCTTTTATCGAGGACAAAACCCTACTCACCGATTCAAATCTATACGGCAGTTGCCGTCCGTCTCCGTCGCCGGTCTCTTGCTATCTCTGATTCTTCTCCATCTCCATGGACATCGGTCCTCCCCCCATAGATTCCGGTGAATCCCAACCTCAATTGAAGATTCTATCTCCAACTAACGAGTTACCTCCCACATCTTTGATCTCGTCTATGGCCCTGAACCAGACTTCACCGCCTGCGGATCTTGCTGAAGATCAGATAAATGTTGCAGGAACCATCAATGGTGGCTTTATCGATGCTTCTGGTCAGGACCGAAGCAGGAACTCTGTTGCTGCTATTGGTCCCATCTCTGTTAATAATGGTAGCGGGTCTGACTCTAATGAAAGCGCCACTGTTGCCTCCGGAGGTCATCTAGCTAATACAACTTGTGTTAGTGTTCCAATGGGCATCCATGAACAGACCATTCCCGGTATTGGAGCCTGGTCAAAACCACTCAACTTTATCTCAAATCAGTCTGCAACAACTCTCCTCATGCAAACTACGAAGGATCTCTTGGCTGACCTCTCTTCAGAATCGCAGTGGCCATCGTTGGCGACAGCTTCTCACTCTGATCAGCGGCGACGTCAAACCACTTGTGCGGGAACTCTGCGACCTCCATCTTCTAAAGATAATGCTGGTCCTGCAGCTCCACGTGCTTCTGTTCAATATTCTTTAGAGCAAGTAAAGGAGTATCCATGGGCAGCAAAAATGGATAAATCCAAGCGAAACCTTCATCAAGTAACCACCCCTGTGTTTCTTGAGGATGGAACTCCCAAGGTATGTATTCCACGCCATGTGCTACTAGAAGGACTGGAAAATCAGAAAGAATTTGTTCTAGGACAATTCTACAGGTGCTCTGCTCCTCCTAATGGATTAGTTCAATCAGTGGTAAACAGGATTTGGGGCACAAAATGCCGTATCTACACTCGTGAGTTAGAAAATTCTTCGTTTCTTTTTCACATTCCAGATGAACCTACTCGCAAATGGGTAACTCAAAGGGGAATTTGGCATGTTGATGACTGCATTCTATTTGTTTCTGCTTGGAATCCTGCTGGAACTCTAGCACTGCCTGAAATCACCACTATTCCGGTTTGGCTTACCTTGAAAGATATTCCCCATCAGCTTTACTCCAAAAAGGGAATAAGTTGGATAGCTTCAGGTATAGGTGCTCCAATGCTCACAAGTAGGCCGTGGCTTGATCCTATACTTATGGGAGAAGCAAAAATACTTGTAGAGGTTAAACTTGACCGTCCTTTCCCGCAAAGAGTTGCTCTTGAAGATGAGGATGGGACAGTATCTATGGTCACGGTTATATACTCTTGGCTCCCATCCAAGTGTCCAAAGTGTGGACAATTAGGACACAAAGCTACAAGATGTCTTGGACTTCCTCCGGTTCCAGTTTCCAAGGACCTTAACACTAATGAGTCATCAGAATCTCGTCCTCTCCAATGTCTTCCTGTTGCTGGTTCTAAACTTCAGGATGTTCACTCTGACCCATCTCCGTTAACTGAAGCATCAAAATCTTCAGTTGATATCTCAATTGACTCGCAAGGCTGCATTCTGCTAGACCAAGAAACCAATGACTTGATGCCATCAAACATCCCAACTAAAGCTCTTGTAAACAACATTGGGGTCAATGTCGAAAGCCCCCTGAGACATTCTGCTTTAATGGAAACTGAGACTATCCCACTTGTAAGTTCCCAAAACTCCACATGTACTATTGCTCCTACATCTGAAGTACTATATCTTTCGGAAACTGCTCTTTTGAGCCCCATTGCTGGTTTAAACGAAACCTTCACTACGTCAACAATTGTTTCATCAACTCTTTCTACTCCTTTACATTTCACTGCTGCTGGTACACCTCTCTCCCTGCCTCTGTAGTGGATTTGGAACCTAAGCTAGGTGGTCTTGGGAATAATAGCAAGCAGTTAAGTGATGTAAAGGGTTCAAACAGGTTTGCAAATCTAGCATTGATGGAAGAGGAATTAGCATCAGATGATATTTCCTCCCCTTCTCATACTCTGCTCCCAGCAACTGTCACCACTACACCTTTTGTTTTTAACTCACCAGTGCCTTCATCACCATCTTCATTATCGATGGTCTTGTTTCTCAAGTAGAAAAGGATGACTTTGGTACCAGTTTTGTGGCTGCAACCTCCAATAGTTCTGACATGGCGCAAAGATCTCGTGTAGGTCGTTGCTTAAAACCATCTCAGAAACTAAAGGATATGGAGTGGTTCACAATTGGTAAGAAGGGAAGGCGTGGACGAGGTAGTGCTGCCGCTGGTCGTCTAACTCACTAGGACTTAAATTCCTTCAAGTTCTTCTCTTCACTTATGTTATGTTTTAAATTTTGTGCTCATTGTCTACCATTTGGTTATCTTCTTATTTTGAACTCTATGGCTATGGCTGTGCCATTTTCTTGTAAAATTTCTAGTATTTAATAGTAAGCCCTTTTTCAAAAAAAAAAAAAAAGAAGGTATGAATCAAAGGGTTGAGGAAAATACTATTCTCCTTATGAAAAATAACACCACCCATATCTTGTGGTAGAATGTCAAACTGATTTTCTAATACCACTACAAATGAAGGGAGCTTAACGAATAGATGCTTGATAGACACTATGTTTGTAGCCAAAAACAAGGGAAGAGTGAATAACAGGTCGATATAAAGAGGGAAGGTCACCACCCAAAAGTCAAGTCATTCTCTCTAGAACTGGAAGCTGAACTTTGAACAACCATGAAACTGAACACGATGAATTAAAGAGAAGTCTCAGAAAGAAAGCTAGCATGACCATCCTCAACTACATACCTTGAAGACTAAACAATGTAGTAGAAATTCAAAAATAGAAATTGGACGCGCAAGAAAAGCAAAAACAAAAACAAAAACAAAATTAAAGAAAGGAGCAAAATCTGAACTGTCACCCAAAGAAACCAAACCCCACCAAAAAAAGACAAATATCTCAGGAATAAATTATAATAACTCATACCAAAATTACTATAACTATAATTATGTCTTCCAAATTACAGTATGCGGTCAGAAATATGAAATCCCCACCGGAGTTATATGGAGCAAAGGCAACAATCAGTGTGTGGAAGCCGAAGATAGAAAAAGGCGCGGATGAGATGTCCATTTCCCAAATTTGGATTAGTTCTGGACGTTACATGACCAACAATCTCAATACGATAGAAGTTGGCTGGCAGGTCAATTTTGTGTAACACATTTGTTGCTAGTAATTTTATAATATAAGTAATAGAGTTAAACAATTTTAGTCATTCATTTCAGGTTTATCCGGGTTTCTATTTGGACAAAAAGCCGAGATTTTTCATCTTTTGGACGGTATGTGTAAATTCTCACTATCAATATTATATACTTTACATCACTAGACTTACGTTTTTATTATCATGATTCATCAGTCTGATATTTCAGAGTAAATTAATTTAGAGTATTAAAAAAAAGAATCAGTTCTGTAACTTTATGACTTCCAGTTATTTATTTTCGGGAAAATATACAGTTCTGATAAGGAAATGTGGACAAAATATATCTATTAAAATAGATATTTTAAGTATCACCGGTTTAGTTATACTCTGAGAAACATTTAGCTCAAAGGTGGCAAAGGTATGAGTCATTGAAAGAAACGTTTAATATCGTTTTTTATAATGTATATTGTTTATTCTACAATTTTGAATTTCTTAAAATATAATAAGAAGTTATCAAATTTATCTTAACTAATATATTTGAGTCTCTGCATATAATTATAAGATAAAAATAAATATTTTAAAAGTATAAATTTTGGTTTTCCTATATATAGTTCACAAAAGTCAATCAGCGAAAGCAATTAAAAAAATCAATGTAAAACCTATATTCAAAATCTAACCAAATTTTAAGTAAACAGTATAATATAATATAACAAATATATGTGACATAATTATTTTCTTACATATTAGTATGTACCTAGTTGGAATATTGGTCAGGAGAATAATGATAATACTTTTTTTTTGAAAAGGGAAATAATAATAATAATAATAATAATAATGATAATAATCTATATTATTAAAACTGAAGTACCTTTTGTACTGTTTGAAAACATATATAACAGATTAAATGAGAATTGTTTGAAAACATGGATAACAAATTAAGTATTTTCTTTTATTTACACATTTAACCATTCTATTTACAATAAATTAAATACTTCCTTTTTGTATTTTTCTATTTACAAAAGCTGTAATTACATTTAAAATCAATTTAAATTAATTAATTACAATTTCAAATCTTATCTAAACAAATATATATTCATATATTGACCATTATTAATATTCTATGAATATTAACAAAATCGCCTGTATTAAATGGAGATAACCTTTTCAAATATAACTAAATTGCATCAAGTTATAAGATTTTTAATATAATATTATATACAAATAAAAAATTATCATCAAAGATCTATATTATAAAATAATATATTCTATTCTATATGTAAATTACAAAAACATTAAAAATATACATGATGTTTTTTTTTATAAAATCAGCGGTTTATAAGTTTACGTAGAACAAAAGTTAAATCAAACAACCGCGCGGAGAGACGCAGATCAAGTGTTCTAGTAATACTTAAAGATAAAAACTACACAGAGTAAACGAAAAAAAAAAAACTGATTCGCCGTTGTTGTAAGAACGTTTGGTTAAAAAGTTATTTAACATACAATCATGTACAGTAACATAGTGTATATTATTATTATGTCTTCCAATAACAGTATTGTATATAAATATTATCCAGAGCGACGGATACAATAATACAGGATGCTATAATCTCCGGTGTGGTGGTTTTGTACAAACCAATAACAACATTGTAATCGGAGGTTCCATTTCTCCTGTCTCGACTATCAACGGTAACCAGTTTGAGATCTCTGTTTTTGTATGGAAGGTCAGTTCATCTTAGCCTTTTAAGTTTATTTTACTTTCTGTTTAATCTTTTAAACAAATATATAAAGTCAATGTCCTATTTAACATAAAAATAATTAAACTGTACAGGACCGACTACATGGAAACTGGTGGCTCAGTTTGGGGGCCGACAATACTCTAGTAGGCTACTGGCCTGCGGAAATTTTTACAACATTGGCCGATCATGCAGGTCTAGTGCAATGGGGTGGTGAGATCACCAATGCGCAGGCATTTGGAAGACATACGACGACCCAGATGGGGTCTGGTCGATTTCCAGAAGAAGGTTTCAGGAAAGCAAGTTACTTTAGGAACCTGGAGATCGTAGATCACAACAACAGTCTACTGTCCGTCGAAAGTATCGATACACAGGTGGATGACCCGAAATTGTATGATTTGAACAAACATTTTGCAGATGACTGGGGGAGTTATTTCTTCTATGGGGGACCAGGATCTAGCCGTCTGCACTCCGGAGCCGTTCGTTCTTCATCGAATTCGTTTTACGTTTATTTATGTTTTGGTTTTCTCTTTATCATTTAGATTATTGTTAGCGTATATTTATTAGTGGTTAGCTTTAGTCATAAGAAAACTCTTTGTATCATGTCTATTTTTAATCACAGATTCGAAATTCATTGGCATGAGAGTCATTCTGAGTTATGAAAATTTGGAACACAAGTTTGAATGTTCATCGAAAAATAAATAAGCATTCCAGCTATATGGGTTGACATATAGCAAACAAGTTACACTCTCAGATTTCACATTTGCAACAACTTCTTTATGGGATATGGCGTTTTCTAACTGTTCAGTTGGGTATCGATCAACATTCGAGCTTTAAATGGAAGCATAGCTCAAGAGAGTAAACTGCGAGGTACATTGAGGGATAGTATCACCTTCATCAGGTAGGACTGAGAATCTGAGATAGTACCAAAAATGCAAAACTTGATGTCGATTACATAAAGGAATTTGAACACGGATTTCACGTAATGTAAAATGCCGGCTCATCTACAGTAAAAGGGCAATTTCAACATTTATTAAATATGGGAAATGTTCGTTAAGTTCTTGTATGATTTTGCTGTAACGAATAAGTTTCTCCTGTTAATATGAAAAACCTTTAGTTTGGTTTGAAACCCATTGAGGAACTTTACCCTGTTTTATGATTTACTCCCATTTTTATAATATGATTTTTTTAGACATTAAATTATCATTCTATAACTCAAATAAGAGGTGATCTTGAAAATCACACCGGATTTTATATGTACCATTAATTAGTTACCTAATAACAGTCAAATAGATACATAGTTACTAATAACTAAAACAAAAACAAAAAACATTTGCACAAAAAAACACTAGTGAACAGATTATCTTAAAAGTTAAAACTAGTGAACCGAATTTGCTAAAAAAAACATAATCTCGAAGGATTTGACAGCAACTCTTAAAGCAACCATGCGATATGCACGAAAGTCAGGCCAATAAATTCTTGGCCAAAATTTTAAGAACATGATTAACCCAACAACCCCATTAGAGTCTCTTAATGATTTTTTTAATAGTAATTGTTAGTTAAAAACTTTAGTTAAGAAATATCTAGATTTTGTGTTCCAACGATAGTTTCTTAATTAAGGGTTTTAAAAAAAAATTTACATAGTACCAAACCAATTACATGTTGATGGAGAATTGTCCTAACGCTCTACAGCACTGAATGATATATAGAGAGAGACAAGGAGGCTCAGACTGACCTCGCTGCATCAATAGCGGCAAGTAACTCATCAAATTTTGCCCCGACCACTTCTTTTATCACCTTGCCGTCCTTCAAGATCTTAAAGGTTGGAACCATTCTAATTCCTAGTTCTGTTGTCACTGGCTGCAACCAAGAGTTTTTTTCTTGTTTTGTTTCCACGACTTTTGTGTTAAGACTTCAGAAACAAGTGAAACTAGGATAAAGGGAAAAAAAACACCTTGTTGTCTTCATTGCAGTCAAGCTTTAAGAAAAACCATGTCATGGTACTTCTCTGATAGCTCTTTGTATTTAGGAGCCATAACTTTGCACGGACCACACCTATAGAGAGCCCAGTGAGCATTGAAAAAAAATGCGAACTTTGATATTTTCTCAACACCAAAACAAAGCATTTACTAAGAACCTTATCTCAAACATTCATACTGATGTGAAATGAAACAACATCAAGGCTTGTTTCTTAAATGCACATACTATAACGCTCAAGAAAGGTTCATACTTTCATATCCTTTTGTATCCAACAAACGAGAAGGTGATCATTGTTTTCTTCAGGAAATGAATAATTGAAAGTGATCTCAATCAAACGAGCTTCACAAATCACAGCGAGAAACCAACGACCAAGAATCTATCATCAAGATTCCAACTCGAACAACAATCACCGGAAATTTCACATAAAACCTCCACGAAAAACAGTCAACAAGCGAGAGAGCATAACAGATAGAGTCCCGGAGCCTACTTATCTCGTAAACAAACAATTTGGAACGACGGAAACGAGAAACGGAGAAAGGAGAAGAGAAGAATTACAGGATCGAGGTAGATGTTGCCGTGAACGTTGTCGTAGACGTGCTTGCTGAATCGGAACACCAATCTTCTAATAAGGTCAATTTACATTTACTGGAGAAAAACCAATCTTCAGAAACGTTAGACGCCACAAAAACAAAATAACTGACTTTTGATGTAAAATGTCTTCCTCGATGGAAGTTTCATCTTGGCAACTCGCAATACCATCAACACAAACTTAAAATACACATATCTTCACAAAAAAAACTCGAGTTGAAAACGCCAATTACTTTGCACTCATCATCTCGCCTTTCGATTGGCCCCAGACAGACGAACCCCCATAGAGATATATAGGTTTGCGAACATCCTACATAAGGATAATAGCACGTTATAAGATTAAAAAAAAATAAAACAATATTTTGGTCAGTATCTTCCAGGTTTATCTTGGGGAGGTGCTCGGTTCTAAAATCGAAAATAGAATCATGTTGAAATCGCAACGAGTCATATAAGAAGAAAACACCTCATGAACTCCAGGCTCAAGAGTAAGCATAGATGTTACCCTTCACCAATTACACAGATCTCGAACATCTCATACTCATAGTATCAATAAACCAATGAGATGAGATTCTAAAATATGTTTCTTCATTGGTACTTAGACGTTTATGAAGTTATGCGAGGATAAAACCCTCATACACACTCATCATATGCAACTGCTAAGTACTGCGATCCTCTAGGGCAGAAAAAATGAGAAATAGACTCATAATTTTGTGCTCTTGTTTATGTTTTTCCAGGGGGATAAGTTATAAACAAAAATTATTATATTAATAATCACCCCATGGGTAAACTTACAAAAAGGCCTAAGAGCATGTGCAGTGGTCAAATTTTGTGAGTCTCCGATAATTAAAATTAAAGAAAATAAATAGAAAGTAAATGCAAAAGGAAGAGAGAAGGACGAATGATTGTTTATAAAGAGACTCAAGTCTCTCCTTGAGAGATTTTTTTCCATGTGTTAACCTTCAAATGTTCTAATTATTTAAGAGATTAAAAACATAATTGCCATAAGAGCAACTCCAACGCTAGATTCTAGGGAGTTTCTAAGAAATTAAGAAAAATAAAAAAATAAAAAAAATTGAAAAAAGAGAATGAAACGATTCTAAACTTACAGTAGGGCTGGGCAAATAAACCGAACCCGAAAATCCGAACCGAACCCGATCCGATAAAACTGAACCCGAACCGATCCGAACCCGACATAAATACCGAATGGATCTAGTTTTACGGTATTTCGGGTTATGGGTATTATCCGAACCGAACCCGAACTTAAATGGATATCCGATAGAACCCGAAATATTCAAAATTTTAATACTTATACCAAACATGATCTTTAATATACATCCAAAATATATTAAGATATTACTAAACATCTAAAATAATTATCTATCACATGAAGGTTAGTGATTATATTATACGAAGGTTGATGGTTAAAGATGGCCGTTGAAACTTGAAGTTTTTAGATTTTAGTTTTGTTTCAATTGAATAATGTTTCTCATTTCATGAGAATTTAGTTTTCGTTTTAAAATTTTATTTATTTGATTTTCTTTCTATAAATAACTATGTTTACTTTTCGTTTGATTTTGAATGATCATGTTTGATGTTCTTTTCTTATTTTTGAATCGATTTTACTTATGTTTTGGTTATAAAATAGGTACAAATCAGGGACTTTTAAACCGAAAAACCCGATTTTAGTCATGTTTTGGTTACAAAGTAGGTACAAATCAGGTATTTTTAAACCGAAAAACCGATTGGGACCCGAACCCGAAAGTACATCGGGTTGTACCGGTTCTTTGAAGATTTACTAACTCCGACCCGAACCCGATAGAATCCGAACCGGTCCCGAACCGAATTTTCATATAATCCGAATGGGGCTGATTTTGTCAAACCCGAAAAACCGAAACCCGATTAGATAAAACCGAAACCCGATTGGGACCCCGAATGCCCAGGCCTAACTTACAGCATCTAAAAAAACTCTTATAAACCCTTCAGCTCCACATGTCATTTTCTAAAAGCATCTTATTCAACATGTCCCTATCTAAATAACTCAATTGTTTTATTTAAATTTAAGTTCAGCTATTAATGTTTACTATCATTATTTTACTTTTAACAACCTCTTTTTAAGAACACAACCAATGGTGTTGCTCTAATATTTTGTTGTTGAGAGGCTCAACCATCGTACACCATTACTGATGTTTTAAGAAGTTCAAATTACCGAAAACAGTAAGCATAAGGGAAAGGAAAATACATCCCACTTAATCTTCACTCGATCATCAAGATCGAAGAAAAACTAGACAGCATAGAATCCATATCTATGCGGAACCTCATACCAGCTATTGATAGCCACCGACAATGCTATATTATATTCAAAATTACCAAATCTTCCCCACTCCTTTCCGGACACCAAAAGACTTTCTTCTTCAATAGACGCACTATTTACGTGAATATTAAAGACACAATCAGACCATAGCCCATTGTTTCCCATAAACCCGTGATTACTTTCATAAATATTTTCGGCTTAATATAGATTATCTGACGTATGACCATGTCGTACATGTGGTTTTGTCAATTCGCCGTAAATTTTTCTCTCTTAAAATTTATGATTATTGACTAATACTTTTAACTAATGTTATGTTTTTTAAAAGTAGGAATTTGAAATAAGTTATAGAAGTAATTTGTGTTGTTGTATTAAGGTAGCAATAGCCCCGTATTTATACAAGAGGACGTCTTAAGATGAGAAGCCCCTGTGTCAATAATGACATCTTTGAGCGTTGGTTTACCAGAGAGTTTCTCCGTTGATATAGATGACTTGGGATTTTGAAGAAGTTGAAGAAGCTGAGTAATTTGCCCGATCTGATCACTGCTGAGATTAGTATTAGCATTGGTGCTGTTTGAGATTGCTCTTGCTGAATTTGAACGTCCACGGCCACGGTTGCTGTTGTTAGAGAAACGTCCACCCCTTCCTCGCTGAGAAGAGCCATACGAAGAACCTGTTGCAGAGGTGTTATTCTTTTGTTCATACCACCACTCTGGATACCCATGAATTTGGAAACATTCGGTGTTGTCATGACCCTTCCGAGAGCAGTGAGAACAGGTTCTATTTGGATCCCTTATGCGTGTAGTGACCGCTGCAACCTGTGGTAAATCAGACTTAGTAGACTCTGTTTGAGCAGAGAACCCTATCGCCTCTGTTTGAAGCTCCTTTGTCTTTGCCGTATTATTGTGTTGTTCCTCGCGTATGACTCTAGAGTAGACATTATTGATGTCTGGTAATGGATCCTCGTCGATTATTTGCGAGCGAATGTTTCTGAAACGAGACTCGTCGAGTCCAAACAAAAACTTATGAACACGTATCTCCTCACGTTCTTTCTCAATGTCTGCAGAAGCTTCGCAGGAACATGCTCGAGGGGTTTTAAGATTGTCTAATTCCTCCCATAGTTTAGACAAACGACCAAAGTATTCAATAACTGATTGGCCATTCTGCTGACAATTATTGATCTCGTCTCTTAGCTGATGAATACGAACACCGTTTTTAACCGAAAACCGCCGTTGAAGATTTTGCCAGAGTTTGTGTGCCTCGGGTACGAACGTAACCGTCGATCTGATCTTTGGATCTATGGAAGTTCTGATCCAGCCCACTAACATCGAGTTTGTAGCGAGCCACCGCGATAAATCCGGTTCTGTCGAGGGTTTTTCGAGAGTTCCATTAATGAACCCTAACTTTCGTTTTGCTTGTATAGAGTTGGAGAGCTCTGTCGCCCACTCTGTGTAATTGTCTCCACGAAGTAAAACTGATGTGATCAAAGCTCCAGGGTTATCAGAAGGATGGAGATAGTAAGGTCCAGATATGTCATTAGAGAGAGGAAGGTTCGTCATAGACGAAGTTGACGAGGAAGAGTTTGTTTCAGCCATGTTTCTTGATGATCAAGAAACACGTTTTTAATAAAATAGATTGTTCAGATCTTTTGCTCTGATACCATGAAATAAGTTATAGAAGTAATTTGTGTTGTTGTATTAAGGTAGCAATAGCCCCGTATTTATACAAGAGGACGCCTTAAGATGATAAGCACTAAGACTAATTACATCATTATCATAAGATATATAGGACTTATCCTAATAGAATTCACTTGGGATCCTTTTACCAAAAAAAAAAAAATTCACTTGGGATCCGAGCACGACTATGGTGGAAAACAAATTTTGCAATTACGCAAAGGATAATTACAATGGTCAAATAAATGAGTGGAAGAAGTGGGTTGTTATCAGGACGACGAAGTCAATCAACCCAACTGTTAGGGAGGGACTGAAGAAGTATTGGCCATTACCGACTCTGCATGCTACTTCTTAGACCAACTCGGGTAACTATCGTAGCGACCTTGGTGGGAAAGAGAGGTATACCCCACAGCTCAGGGTTCACTAGACCCACTCGGGTAACTGTCGTAGCGACCATGCGGAAAAGCTCACCAACAAGCAAACAAGACTAATTCAGGATTCGGTTATCGACAAAGTCATCTAGATGACCAAACCAGAGTGAACAAAATCTTAGTTACTCAGATGTCTATAAATGGATCTTCTATTTCCAACACTTTGTCATAGGAACAAATGAACCAACTCGTTATTGATGTACATTTTAAATATTTCTGTTCATTTATATTTTTTAATTATTATAAACTGTGCGTAACAGAGTAGAACAGAGGATTTGAGCTGAATAATATTGTATTAGCTTAAGAAAGATACAATGTCTTACATCATCCTCTTATAGTGAATCCGAGGAATAATCTAGAACAAGACAGGTAAGATTGACAGCTAATAGGGACAGCTGGAAAGGATCATTGTCCTTCTCGTATGGATAAGAGCGCATCATATTTGTTACGCAGCTCTATCGTCTTTGTCTTACTTGCAGGTACAACTGCAGAGGAAGATGACCGTTGTTGATCTCTGGGCCTATCTTCCGTGTGGGCCTTCTCGGTGTGATGTTGGGCTTGTACACTAACATTCCCCCTCAAACTTGAGGTGGGTGGAACACCAACACCAAGTTTGTCTCTCAAGACAACAAACTGACGACGAGGTAAAGACTTCGTGAAGATGTCGGCGACCTGAAGAGCGGCAGGAATATGACGCGTTTCAATGAGACCAAGAGCCACTTGTTCCCTGATGTAGTGGTAATCCGTATCAAAGTGTTTAGATCGGTTATGGAGCGCCGGGTTAGCAGTGAGATACACTGCAGAAAGATTATCACAGAGAAGAAGAGTGAGATCAGCTTGAGTGATGCCGAAGTCACGCAGAAGAAAAGATAACCAAGTTATCTCTTGGGCTGTTGCACCAAGGGCTCTATATTCGGCCTCTGTAGACGATCGTGACACAGTTGGCTGCCTTTTAGCGGACCAAGATATGAGATTAGGACCAAGAAGAGTGCAGAAACCAGTTGTAGACCGTCTTGTCTCCTTACAACCCGCCCAGTCACTGTCGCAATATGCAGACAGTTGCAGAGTATTTTCTTTGCGGATATGAAGACCAAGCTGGACTGACCCTTTTATATATCTCAAGATACGTTTCAACAAGCTAAAGTCTGTCATCGTTGGACTATGCATATGTTGGCAAACCTTGTTCACAGCATACTGAATGTCAGGCCTGGTGATGGTCAAGTATTGCAATTTGCCCGCCAAGCTTCTGTAGTATGTTGGTTCCGGAAACAAGTCAGAAGAAGTAGTGTCACATGAGAGAGGCAGAGGGGTTGGCATTGGGTTACATTCTAGCATAGCAGCTTGATGAAGAACATCTTCAGCATAAGCCTTCTGATGCAGAAAGATCCCATCGGTGTACTGCTCCATTTCAATGCCAAGAAAATACTTAGGCTCTCCCATATCCTTCATAGCAAACCGTCGATTCAAAGCAGACAGGAGCTCATTAAGAAGCTCATCATGACTGCCTGTTAAGAGAATATCATCGACATAAAGCAGGAGAACCAATGTCTTCTGATCTTTGTGATATGTGAAGAGAGAAGGATCAGACCGGCTGCAAGTGAAGCCGAACTCAATAAGGAACCCACTGAATGTGTCAAACCAGGCCCGTGGTGCCTGCTTGAGCCCATAGAGAGCCTTTGTGAGACGACAAACATAATCAGGCTTGTGAGGATCAACAAATCCATCAGGCTGAAACATGTAAACTGGTTCAGAGAGCTCTCCATGTAGAAAAGCACTTGAAACATCGAGCTGCTTGATTGGCCAGCTCCTTGCAACAGCAATGTTCAGCATCAGGCGAATAGTAGCAGTTCTCACAACCGGACTGAAGGTCTCAAGGAAGTCATGTCCTTCTTCTTGTTGAAAACCTCGAGCAACCAGGCGAGCCTTCGGTTTTCGTTTGCCATCAGGTGTTATCTTATCCGTGTAGACCCATGTGCTGCTTACTAAATTCATATCAGGTGTCTGTGGAACCAGAGTCCAGGTGTTGAGAGTATGAACCTTGATGATCTCATCCATCACAGCAGGATTCCACTCCGGATCAGCCATTGCTTCTCTAATGTTCCGTGGTTTCTTTAACTCAAACTTAGAGCTTAATAAGGCATATCTGGTGTTCGGCTTTTGGATACCAGACTTAGCCCTAGTCCTCATAGGATGGTGATTGTCTTGAGGGACCACAGCAACCGGAGGAGGAGGCACAATAGGAGCAACAGGCGCAACATGATCATTGTGATCATGAAGAACAGGTGAAGGAGGTGCTGCATCAGGTTGTTGTGTGGGAGTCACAACACGCTGTGGAGCAGGAAGAGTTCGGGAGATCTGAACCTCAGTATAAGATGGGACAGGAGCAGGAGCCGTAGCCTGTTGCCAAGATTTGAGAAGGCTCGTTGCATAGTGCGGAACCAAGTGCTTGTACTGATCTTTAAACGGAAAAACAGATTCATCGAAGATGACGTGCCGTGTGATATACACTTTCCCAGTAGGAGGGTAGAGACAGCGATAACCCTTATACTGAGAGCTGTACCCAAGGAAGACACACAAGAGGGAGCGTGGTTCGAACTTGTGCTCAGCAACCGGACGCAGACAAGGATAGCAGGCACAACCGAAGACACGTAAGTGACCATACTCAGGAGCCTTCTGCTGCAGGATCTCATATGGACTTTTGTTGTCTCGTGACGGTGAAGGAAGAAGATTAGAGACGTAGGAAGCAGTATAGAAGGCTTCTACCCAGTACTTGAGAGGTAAATGACTTTGAAACATCATGGACAACCCAAGTTCAATGAGATGCCGATGTTTTCGTTCAGCAATCCCATTTTGTTGGGCTGTATACGGACAGGAGATCCTGTGATGGATGCCATGATCAAGCAAATGTTGTCTCAGTTTATGGTTAATGAACTCGCCACCACCATCAATTTGAAGAGTCTTGATCTTTGAGGAATATTGATTCTCAACCGATTTTTGAAATCCCACAAAAACTGAAAAGAACTCTGCTTTATTATTCAACGGGTAGAACCAACAACAGCGAGAAAATTCATCAACAAATACTGCATAAAACCTAAACCCCTGATTTGACATAACAGGAGAAGGCCCCCAGAGATCACAGTGGATACATCCTAGAGGTTCTGAGACAAACGAAGTAGAAGAAAAGAACTGGAGACGGCTGCTCTTGCCCATTTGACACGGCTGACAGATAGGAAGAGTCTTGCTCTTATTGATAGAGATGACTTTGCTGCTGATAAGATGTTGAAGAGTATGAGTGCCTGCATGAGCTAGCCGATGATGCCAAACCTCTTCTGAAGCTGTCACCTGACGACTGGAGTAGAAGGCTTGAAGCTCTGCACTCTTCAACTTGTATAACCCATCACTACGTGGCCCCTTTGCTATCACCTTCTGGTGATGTATATCAATCACATATACATGAGATTTATCAAAGAAAATGCCACAGGGATAATCCTCGCAAAGTTTTGAGACAGATAGCAGAGATTTTTTGATATCAGGACATACTAACACCTCGTTTAGAGTAATGTTACCTGAAGGAGTGGTGATAGCTGTTGTGCCAACATGAGTCACAGGTAAGTAAGCACCATCACCCACCATGACTGCATCCTGACCTTCATAGGGGTGAGAAGTGTGGAGATTCTGCGGAGTAGAGGTGACATGAACCGAGGAGCCAGAATCAGGGTACCATTCGCGCCCATTCTCATCTGCAACACGAACCACAGTGTAAGCTTCATTGCTTTGATAGTTGTTGTTGAACCGGTTGTAACACTTGAGAGCAGTATGGCCGACGCGTCCACAGATTTGACAAACAGGGCGATCTCCAGAGGCATTTGACTGAGACTGATGCTGAACAAAGCCTCGTCCTCGTGTGGTATAACCTCCTCTACCGCGGGAAGAAGATCTCCCACGACCTCTGTAGTTGGGGTTGTAAGACGGAGCAGAGGTGTTGTTTTGTTGTCCTGGAGGGACTTGCTGAGTTGCAAAAGCAAGATGTGGCGTAGCAGCGTTTTCTTCATAAGACTTGATCTTGGAGTCAAAGCTTTGAACTTCTGAGACAACATCATTGAAAGTAGGCTGAGGAAACTTCGTCAAAGAGCTTTGAATCACCGTGGTAATAGGATCGAACTCTCTTCCCAAACCATTGAGAAAACCAAAGATCTTCATAGACTCATCAATGGGTTTCCCAATAGAGCTCAGAGAGTCACAAAGAGTTTTAAACTCACGCGCATAGACATTCAAGGTTTTGCCTTTATTGGAGAGGAGTTGAAGATTCCGACGAAGAGTATACTCACGAGCAAGAGAACTCTTATTAAAGTTCTCAGCCAACGACATCCAGATCTCACGAGAGGTTGTCAGATTGTGAACATGACCGAGCACTTCTTCAGAAAGAGTTCCAAACAGCCAAGACTTGACCAGTTGGTCTGAACAGAACCAAGATTCATACTCCGGATTCGGGATCTCATTATCAACACCCTCGGTTGTCTCAGTTCGTGTGGTCGCCGGCGCCGTGACAGCTCCGTGACAAAATCAATGAGCTTCTGGCTCGAAAGTAAGGACTCCATTTGGGTCTTCCATAGTAAGTAGTTTGAATCGTTGAGTTTCAGAGTAACAGAATGAAGAATGTGAACATGACTTGGAAAAGGAAACGTGTTTGGTGGATCCGCCATAGCTACCTGTTAGGGTTTTCTATGGCTCTGATACCATGTGCGTAACAGAGTAGAACAGAGGATTTGAGCTGAATAATATTGTATTAGCTTAAGAAAGATACAATGTCTTACATCATCCCCTTATAGTGAATCCGAGGAATAATCTAGAACAAGACAGGTAAGATTGACAGCTAATAGGGACAGCTGGAAAGGATCATTGTCCTTCTCGTATGGATAAGAGCGCATCATATTTGTTACGCAGCTCTATCGTCTTTGTCTTACTTGCAGGTACAACTGCAGATGAAGATGACCGTTGTTGATCTCTGGGCCTATCTTCCGTGTGGGCCTTCTCGGTGTGATGTTGGGCTTGTACACTAACATAAACTTCATACATTATTTTGTTTTATTAAAAAGTTGAGACATAATTTCAGAACAACCTTTTTAAAAAATTTCTAGTCGTCCAAAAAATTCTGGACGGAACATGTGGTTTTCGGGAAGAGTCCCGATGAACATTTAGTCCTCGAGAATGACTTACGACGAACAAAGTCCGTGGAAATTTTTTTCGACGATGACTGTTTCTGTTGAGCCCAACGACCAAATGTTTGTCGGGATTTTTTCCGACTAACTTACGAAGTTAATTTCCAACAAAATTTCTAACATGAAGACCCAACGAAACGTTTTCATTAGAAATCCATTGGTAAAGTCAGTTACAGAAGATTTTCTGTTGAATTTTGTCAATGGGAATATCATGTTTTCAGCTGCGTATTTATACTGATTATATTTTCCGATTTGGTTTTCTGAACGGCTTACTAACTTACACTAGTTTATCATAAATATTGCTGGAAAAATGGTTTTAGCTTACAACGTATAAATTTTTCCAATTCAAATGTAAAATCTGTAGGATCTGATTGGAGTTTAAGCTCTTAAATCTGTAGGATCTGATTAAAGGCTAGTTTCAATAATATATAAATACAAATAACTAAAAAAAATTAAAGTCTTTAAGTCTAATTTCAATAAAATATATTTACAGATAACTAAAACAATTAAAAAATTGCAAATAAGACCTTTGAGTTCATTATTATTTAAAAGCATTACATATAGTAACAATAAAGAGCCATAATATAAGATACCAAAAACATTATTCAACGCTCAAATAATTAATTATTAGGAGGATGACTGGTACAACAACACATTTGAGTTTTTGGATCACAGTTTCCATCATTGAACCCATCAATGAGACAGTCATGGTTGCATTCATGATAGTGATATGTTGCATTACACTTTGTAATACAAGGACCAGCTTTCGTTGGATTGATAACTGCACATGTACACCTTATGTTAATATTATTAATATATATATATACAAATATTTTTATTGAAATTTTATTAACATGTATTGGCATCTACACGTTTTCAAGAAATGTTAAATTATTGCTCCATCAATCGTTATTAATCAAACACAACAAATTATTAGTATTGTTAAAATTTATTTTGGAAAAACATCATACCTTCAGTAAAAAAACATTATACCTGATACAGCCAAAACGTTGTAGTTGAACGATATAATTGCTAGTATTACTACCCCAACAAGAGCCACACTAGTTTTTGTAATACTCATTTTTCTTTAGTTTAGTTCTAATTAATTAAGAACAACAAATGTTTAATAATGTTTGTCTCTTCACAAAAGAAAGCTCTCTATTTATATGACCTCTTTTGTTTAGGAAACTTCATCTATCTCTTACTTTTACTTTGACCATAAATGAATCTTCCATATTTGCTGATAAATATACTCTCTTTTTTTTTGGGTCAACGATAATATACACTCTTAATCATGAAAATAGTAACATATATGTGATTCATGACATGTATTTGATATTTTACTTGCTTAGTATGATACAGTCAAAAAAAAAATTTGAACTGGTACAGTCAATTATATTATTTATTAAGAGCTTATGCAAATATAATAATGTACTTTTTTGTCAAAGGGAATCTAATAATATACAAAATTATAAATTCTTTATATTTCATACATAGTTAAAGATTAATTTTATTTATATATATAGCATGCATGATATATCCATACAATTAATATTTTCTGTTTATTATTATTTATTGAGAGTGGCAACTCACGCCTTGGATCTACCTGAATCTTGACCTTGTAATCAATTCACAAACAAACACAGAAAGCACAAATAAAAAAACCAAGATTGTTTATCCCGTGTTCACCTCTCTCCTCCAAGTCAGAGAAGGAGATATACTCACTGGGGCTAGACTCTCCAGCAATTCGAGATATGTGAACATAGAGTGTTATTATCTCGAAGGGGAGAATTAGAGAATCCCACATTCAAGTAAGTGAAATTTTCAGAAGTATGTTCACACTGGAAATAGACTTAATGAGTCACTTATAAAATATAACCAAGGGATTTAGAATCTAATAATGTTGAGACAATAAGTAAAGAAAAATGTTGTATATCTTCAATCAGAAGTATTATCCAAGGCACTATTGTATTGTACTACACAATTATTAGAAAATGGAGATAAATATAATTAATAGTAAACTAAAAGTTTACCGAAAATATAATGTTTGGCAAACCGGTTATGCCATCCCGGTTTAGTAATGATGTGAAAGATATCATATGGACATTCGTTAAAGAACCAGAAGATTCTTACGAATGAACTTCTATATGCTGCTTACTTACAAGATAATATAATAATATGGTTTTCACCAGTTAAATAGATTTGGAATCTGTTTATACAAGGAGATGTTTGTGGACTTAATCACCCACTGGTGGACTGATCATCCACCATAAGTATATAATTAATTAATCGACAAGAAGGTCGTATGTATCCTTGTCATAGATCTCAACTTGATGTTTTGCGAGATTATTTGGTAATACTGGTGAATTCACAAGCCTTTGATGATTATTTTATGCATGTGAGGATACATGATGAACATCTCTTAGCTAATGTTCATAAGTAAGATGCAGCATCTTTGATTCGCATAATGCCAAAGAGTAATTAAGAACTCTCCCCATCAATTAATTGGTTTTGGGTCAGGAATCAAAGATCTCCATCTAGAAAATTTGAAAAAGTTACAATTTCTCCACCATACCGCTGAAAGATGGGACCTCAAAGGAGGTTATGAATATGTTGGATATAATCTCCATTAATGATAAAATCTAGAAGATTTTATAAGTTTTATTGGAAGACTCAAAGTTAGTCTATCCAACATTAAAGGGAGAAAATAAACAGCTGGAGAATGAATGAGTTAAAATGAATTATCATTGATCCTCGGACTAAAGAGAATGAATAGAAGTCCAAAATGAATGTATAAAGATAACTCTATTACAAATATTATCATATGAGTTGCCAGACTCATTTTCTTACCATAAGAGAGTGATTAAGTCACATAAACCAGCTGTAAATTCTCCAGTTAAAATGGATGTCCTAGAAGGACAATACAAACTGCTAATAAGTCTAAAGAGCGTCTGAAGCGTGATAGACTGATAGGTTCGAAATATAATAGTCCTCGGAAAAGAAAAGAAGCATGAATGAAAATGGCAGAATTGAGGAATGAAATATTAAAGATCTATAGAAGAGATAGAAAATATGACAAGAAAGAAATTCAAGTACCTGAGAATAAATAAATCTCAAATAGATATGTCATGTCTGGAACAATATGGAACCGATATCAAATCAACTTCGTGAATATATTTGCATGCAAGGTAGCCGTTGATGAGAATGAGGATCATGAACCATCTATTGAAAAGTGTACACAAAGAAAGGATTAGCCAAGATAGAAATAAACAATAGATGTGGGATTTAATCTCTTGGAAAGAGAGTATATATTTGGACAAGTAGTCTATACACCTGAAGGTGTAAACCAGTGGTCCGTAAATGGGTCTTTATGTGAAAGAATGAATGAGATGATGAAAAGTTGTGAGATGCAAAAGAGTAGTTTCACAAGAGTTCTCACAAAGACCTGAAATTGTTATAAGAAATACATCATAATGTGGTGGAAGCATCAACTTTCAAGTTCCTTTTGTCCTGTAAGAATTGAAAGCCACTGGAAGAAGCAGTAAACCCCATAAAGATTAAGACTGCTAAAAACAGTAAGTGCTAGTTCTCGAGGACATTACTGTGCGAGTATTATTGAGCATATAAAGGAAATATTATTGGTCATGAAGTATCATGATATTGGAAATTTACTGATCTCTTTCATAAAGATGTGATTTCGTATGATAAGAAGGATTTTCATACTATTAACTTTTACAAAAAGCGAACGAATAACTTGTATGTATAAATATGCATAATGTGAAGGTTTAGAAGATTGTCTATAAAGAAAATTTGGATATAGAGTCCTAATAGACCAAGATATGACATTTTGTGTGAAAGGGATGATATGGACCATAAGTCTAATGGTCCAAGAGATTATCTGACAATCAAACGAGTTTGTTCACTAATGATATTCTTATATCAAATCTTAAAGGATGATATATATGATAAGAATACATCTCCCTAAGATGATGCTTCCAGGGGAGATTATGATGATGTGCGTGGTTGTACTCTTTTTCCTTATCATAGTTTTTATCCCATTGGGTTTTTCCGTCAAGGTTTTAACGAGGCAACAAAGAACACGCAAATGATGGATACTTAAAAAGGAATGTTATCACTTTAATGATGAAGATCTATCAGTCTTACAATGCATTTTGAGATTGAGAGAAGCGGAAGAGAATGATCAAGATCAATCATACTTGAAAAAGAATCAATGTATGAACACATTCCATTCGTGAAGATAGAATCAAAGGTCAAACGTTTTCCAATCAAAGATTATATTCTATATGGAAATAAAATATGAAATTGGTGTCACGAGAAAGATTTTTGAATCTAATTTCATCTCCATTTTCAATCAAGTCATTCTAAAAGATAATACTCGAGATATGGCTGTTTTCGTGGGACATGTATAAGGTGTCTCAGAATACCTAATTTCGGCTGATAGCCCAAATATCTCTCGATTTTCCCATCTTACCAGAGGTAGACCGGTACCTAAAGCTACATATGGATGTTAGCTTTGATTTCCAAGTGGTTTGAATTCATTTTGTCCTACGGTCATCAAGATATTCAAGTTTCAGTGAGGAGTGTCAAATCTGCCAAGAAAAGTGAACCGGTACAGGCCTAAAATTAAGAAGAAGTTTCTTCATATAGGATTGTATCGTCTCAGATATTTCAAGTTATTTTCTCATCATAGAGGGAGTAGGTGCGCTCTGCATTTTTTTTCCCTTAACCATGGTTTTTCTCACTAAATTTTCTTGGTAAAGTTTTTAATGGGGCATCATCTTATACGTTTTAAGAAATATTTTTAATGTATATCCAAAGAAAATTGTTATGAATTATTATATGGATGTACATTAATCCCAAAGGCCCATAAAATAAGGGGCCCATAAAATAAGGTTCTAAACCCTAGTTTTGTAATCCTATTAAATAAGAACAATCGATTCCCTATTTTTCTCAACATTCACAACACAAATCATATATTTAAAATTCATTCACGTTGAAGAGCAAGTCCGAGACAGAAATTGGAAGAGTAACTTGAATTGTATTGGAAAATAAATAATCCAAATAGCATATACACGTTGACAGACAGAAAGCAAGTTATATTACACACTCTGGTTTCACCCTTGCAAACCTTCTTTACAGGATGTCACCGTTTCGCAATCATTCGTGTCTTCGAAAACACACGACTGGTATGAATCTGCCTTTATTTGATAGTTCAATTACACATCGACCAGATGCCAAAAAAAAAAAAAATCACATCGACCAACATCTGAATTAAGATGGAGCAAAGCTCAACAGAGTACATTTTCAAATGGTAGTAGGAGTTAGGACTAAGGTAGTACATACGTCTTGAACCAAAAGTGTAAAATTGTTGTATTTTCATAGAATGTTCATTAAGGTTTTTGTTAAAGGAAACAAAGCTATAAATTTTTCCGAAATTATCCTGACACAATCTAAATATTTAGATTTACTGAGATAAATTAGACATAATCATTAGGGTTTATTTACGAAATTATGCAAAAATCTTGATATGATTTTGCTCCAAAAAACATTTTGTTGTAAGCTAAAACCCACGTTCAACAAGACTCAAAATCCAAGACGACTCGGTTCCGTGGCGGCGCACATGATTTGCATAATGTTTCTTCTCACTTTTTCCATAGTGTCCCTAAAAAGTATTAAACATTGATAAAAGAGTGTCATATATATACTAAAAGATTTTTTTGATCATAAACAAAGTAAGATTTTTTTACTTTTCCGTAAAAGACTTTTCATTTAGAGCCCAAAAAACATTTTCACATTTCTTTTCATATTACAACGAAAATATACTCAACCCAAAGGCTTATAAATTTGGGTTCCAACACAACAACAAATTTGAGTTTTTGGATCACAGTCTCCATCTCTGAACCGTTCCTCCCGACAGTCATGATAGCATTCATAAGTGTGATACGTTGCATTACAACTTGCAATGCAATGTCCAGATTTTGCTGGCTTCATAACTACACACACACATACAACTCCAAGTTAATAATATATATATATATATATGTATGTATGTATCTATATATATATATATATGTATCCAACTAACTTTTTTAGTTTTTAAAAAAATGTATACACACAAATGGCCATTAATATATAGCTTAACATATCTCTATCTTTGGAAAAATGTTCAATTATTTTCTTTATGAATAATAATAATAAAAATAACAAATTGTTATTATTATACCTGGTACAGCCATAACGTTGTAGTTGGACAATGTAATTGCTAGTATTACTACCCAAAAAAGAGTCACACAAGTTTTTGTAATATCCATTATGTTTTCTTAAGTTCTAGTGCAGTTGAGAAGAAAAGATGCTCAACAGTGTTTTAGCACTTCACAAAAGAACTGTATTTATATGACATTTTGTTGAGGAAATATCCTTCAATCTTGTAATCATATATTTTGACCATGAATATATCCTCTATATTTGCTGATAATATATCATTTTAAGGAAGAAAATATTAACATATATTGTATTTTTTGGAGTCATGACATATATATATTTTTTAAAATGTATAACGTGATACGATTTTTATTTATTTATTGCATATGGTAATCTCTATAATATTATTTGAGAAGTCAAATTCCTACGTATCACGCTCACGTTAACTCTCACAGTGGTTTATTACGATGATACCCTTAATGAATTCAAATGTTATATTTAACACTATTATTGATTTTTTTATTTAAATTAATTTTTAATATTTTCCAAATAACATATATAATAAAAGAAAATATTATAAAGTTTATAAAGCGAATTTAAAACGAAAATATATGTATAAATAATATGATTTCATTAAGAAAGAAAGTTAAAAAATAGTAATATTTTATTTTAAAATATTTTTAAATAACATAAAATATACTAATATACTTTCTTTATATTTATATTTTCATAGTAACAGAAATATTTTTAATATATTTATCTATTTTTAGATGATTACATAAAATAATTAAGTAACATAAACTCATATATGTTTTATTGACTAAAATATTTTATAATTAGTATTATTGAAATGTTATTTGTATTTTCTTATATTTATTTGACCATAATATCTTTCAATTACAGCAAAATATCTATAAATATGTTTTACTTATATAATAAGATTTCTCAAATACAATCACAATTTTTACTGCTTATTTTAAGAGATATTAAAACGAAAAATAAATTTTAACAATAAACATCTTTTGATAAAATAAAAAATATTTTAAAATCACACTATACACTTTAATGAGGTAGATATATTATATTTTGTATTATTAAAATTATATGTTTTCTTAATATTAGTCTTCCTTTTAAATTTTATGTTTTTATGTTTGTACAACTTAGTATAATCATAACCAAAAGGTATAAAATAATTTATAATTTATAAAAATATTTTAGTTATTGTAAATATTGATATGTGTTCATGAGCTTCCAAAATATCAATTACTTATTATGTAACTTTCTATAGATCATCGTTTTATTTTCTAATTTCTGTTTTTCTAAATCAACATTTAATTTGATATATAAATATATTATGAAAATACATGCACATGTAAACGATAAATAAAATTAATTTGACTTGACCTAATTATAATAAAAATAATTATACCTCAGTTTGAATTTGAAAGAATATATGTAACTTAAGATACTCACAACATGAGTGACTCGACTAATCCAATTTATATCTAAAATCATAGATTTAACTATAATAAGAAAATATAATTTTATAATATTAATAACAATTATTTATTTTATAAATATAAATTATAAGATGACTCAAAACACCTTAACAATGAAAATAAAATATTAAGCAACTGTTTTAATTTAGTTCTTTTGTAAAATTTATATATATGCATGAGATTGCAGAATATTATCGTTATATTAATTTACATAATTTGGAACCAAACACTTTAGTTAATTTTTTATTTCATTCTAAGCACAATATATCTTAAGTTATAAATAATCTTCCTAAAATATATTTACATATCTAAGACAAAACCAACCTATTGCAAATAAGAAAGTTAATCAAAATTTTAATATATTTTGAATAAAAGTTTTATAATTGAATTAGGAGAAATATATGCAGCGAATATATCCAAATGATAACTAAACCGATTGTAAAACAATAAAACCAACTAGATATAACATATCTAAAATTATATGTCTAATTAAAGTAATATAAATTATGCATAAAACTATAAATTAATTTAAATTTAAAAGTAAATAGAAATCAATTATTATAATATTTATTTATTTTATAAATATTTATACCCGTGCACGAGCACGGAAAAATCACCTAGTATATTAATATAAACAGTTAATTATTTTTTTGAATTTTACATGTATAACATGATAAAGTCAAAATTATTTTTGGGAGTTTATGGAAATATAGTAGTCATAGTCAACAGTTTGTTAGTTACCAAATTACTCCTTCTATTAGTTGTATGTTTCCATTTCTGGATGATACAGTCAACATCTATTATTATAAAGTTGAGTGCTACTCTCTCCTGGTTAAAGACATGTCATCAATTCAGCTCTTCCTACAGCGACACGTGTCCCGTTCAATAAAGCACTGCTTTTCATTTATCTATATGTACAATTCATGTGGGCTTTAGTGTGTATTCGGGCTTTATGTTTGCTTAATGAAACCTAATCTGAATTATGAGTTATGAAACACGTCGTTTCTAATTTAGGGTTGAACCTGTTCTTCGTCTCCCCCATTCCAGAGCTAATCTCAACCTAAGATTTTCATGGCGTTGTTTCATCTTCTTCCTAACCATACGAGAAACTACAGTTACAGATTTATCTCCTTAAATCCACCACCCACGATCTACCTTGAATGTGCTCTTTACTTATGCAAGGCGGTGGAACTGCGACTATAAAAGGTACGCTTTTCTACTATGAGAACCATCCCATCATTCCGTCTAAACAAACTTATTTTCTGTAAAATGACTAACGCAACAATTTTTCTTTCTGATTTGAAGACCCGACGAGTACAGAACAGTAGGAGGAGGAAAGCTGTAGCGACAGGAGGAGAGGAGAATCAAGGCAGTAAAGGACGGTTTCAATCCGGTTGTTTATTGTAATTTTTCCCGTCCCTTAAAACTCATGTTCATCATTGTTTTGAACACAGGGTGATTAGATTCATATTTATCAGAAATATGCTTTTAGTATCATGTTTTTCCTCTTTACAATATGATTTGAATCCATTATTCGTTATTATTTTTTTATTGGTAATCTTTTCCAGGCAACACTCATTCCAGCCACCATTAATGTTCATCGTTTTCCCACTTACAAGCGACTGGGTTCTCTGTTTTCCTTGAACGATGTTGATTTCATTACCTGTAATCAGAATTTTTTACAGTCAGACTCTCTTCAATTGATGTGGTACAGTGATGAACCCGGTTTGATGAGTTAACAGAACCGATTACATCCATTCCTGAAGAACGCTTCAGGTTTTGTAATCACAGTGAACTGCTTCGCCTAGCCAACACAAATACCTAGACAAAGTCTTATTTTGTTTCTTGATGAGTTACTACTCAAAATCTTGAATCTTTTTTGTTTTGTTTAGGTTAATGTTTGAACTCCAAGAGTTTCTGAAACCAAGCTTGAGGAGAACAGCAGGGAAAGTTAGCTGGATAAAGAAATCCTATTTTCTTAAATCAAGTCTTTCTACAAAGTTCATGGATAGTTTTGCTCAAATTCGTCGTCAAAGAAGATAGTAAAGCTTCTACATTGCAATATTTTTTTACAGTTTCTTTCTTGATATAATCTTCTTGATGAGATTTGTATACACTTGATAGTTTGAGGAAGGAATGATAGAGTTTATTGGATTGTTGAAGATGACTGTTAAGAAAGGTATTAACTTAGCTGTCAGAGACTTGATGTCAAGTGATCTTATGTTGTCTTGAATCTAGGGAAGCAAGTAAGTGTATCTCTTTGTGACTGTTTTTTTTGTCGTCCTTTGAGACTGTTTACTAACCTGCATCTATAGACTCTTTGTGGATCTTAAAAGCTGTTGTCATGTTTTGCTGTTTTTTCAGAAACTTCAAACAACAGTTGTGAATAGTAATTTGAACCCCGTTGGAATCAAGAATTTATTCTGTTTGTTCCTAAGAGCTATGGTCCTGTACAACTGGTAAGCCTATTAACCTAAGCACTTTTGCTATTTACAAAAGCTGTTATATATATATCTTATGGGTTTCTCTGTTGATTGCAGCAAGTGTATGATTTTGATACATTCTCTGCTGATGACATAATGGGAGAAGCTCAACTTGATATCCAGCCTCTGATAACATCTTCAATGGCGCTTGGGGATCCAGAGATGTTTGGGGGTATGCAGATTGGGAAATGGCTAAAGCTGCATGAAAATTCGTTACTAGATGACAGCATCATTAACATTGTTGATGGGAAAGTGAAGCAGGTGGTTCAGATAAAGCTTCAGAACGTAGAGAATTAGAGCTGGAAATGGAATGTCTGCCACTTGACCAATAATACTAATGCCAGTAGATTCCACTTTATATATAAAACTTACACATTTTACAATGCATACATTCCTTTACTCTTTTGTTGAAACATTTTTAGATCTCTCATTTCTTTGCACAAAAGTGTTTGTTCGTGATGTTTCGTTTCTTGATGGTTATATCGTACAAAGTTACACATTTGTATTTGGTTGATTTACACTCTACAAATATATTTATCCGAATACTAATAATTAATATATGGTTTCATCGTATTTACCAAACTTAAAATAATGTTCTGTAACAGTGAATTATATATTTACTTATTGGATTGTTTAAATTAGTGATTCCAAAAGAAATAAACCATCGATAAATTCAAAAGTATGTACAAAAAGAAACAATATCAATGTTTTGAGAATTTAACCTAACTGAAATAATATACCGTCCTTGATTCATGTGCTCTTCTTGATTCGTCTACGCTTACAAAATAGTTAACCTGGGTGATGTTTTAATTTGATACTAGGGTCGGATCCGCTCTATGAGTGTGTAAGAAAATGAACGAATAATACAATATATTTTAAAAGTTTATGAAACTTTTAGTTTATTTTTAATTATAATTTTTCCTATTTTTACTACAACGTTGACTATTTATTTTTATAGTAATAATATATTTGTTACAATATTAAAAAAATTCATAAAAATATAACTATTTTACTTTGTTCACAATATTTGATTTTCTTGAATTTAACAAAACATGCAATAATCGTGCCTCCTTTTTTTCCTTCTGGTGTGGTTCTAATATTTCTATGCTCATGCGATCTTCTTGAAGAATTGGGTTTACAAGACTGTGATTGATATGGTGTGTGTTCTCTGTCTCTGTTAGTAATATATACTATTTCCAGTGACTAATTTACTTTGGTCCATTTTTATAGACGCATTGAGTGACAAAAGCGGCCATAGTGTCGTTGGAAAAAAAAATACGGGAGTGAAAATAGCCACATTACAGCTGGTGGACATGGAGTGCAATTACCTTACTATTGGTTTCTTCGAGAAGCTGCTCCAGCTCTGAGAATGTTTCTCGGTTGTGGTCGGTGGTTCAGACACGGAAAAGACTTCTAGGTTATTTAATTTTTGTGAGAATATCTACCCGGAAAGACATCATGCTGTATCGTTTTATTACATCAACAAAAAGTTTCTTCTGCTGCCTTTTTGTTTGTATTCGCTTTTGACCATTACCTTGAGTGCAAGTTCTCCAACATATCAACGACATTTATTAATTATGTAGAGATCTTTTTTTTGTCACTAATGTAGAGATCTTTACTCTTTTGGTGTTATCAAATTCTTTTGTTAGTTGCCAAACACCTCTTTTTTTTTTGTTCAAACTGAAATTAACTTAAAATGTAATCTACTCAGTTTCGAATGGAAGCCAGTTATAAACATCAAAACATTTAATTATGAAGAAAAAAGAAACAACTCCAATGGCTTTGGATAAGCACCAATTTCACATACTAAGAAGATAAAATAAGGAAGAAACCTTTTTGTTTTTTTTTAAAAAAGAAG
Source organism: Brassica nigra (assembly GCA_016432835.1). Classification (NCBI taxonomy): domain Eukaryota; kingdom Viridiplantae; phylum Streptophyta; class Magnoliopsida; order Brassicales; family Brassicaceae; genus Brassica; species Brassica nigra. The sequence continues at coordinate 9,079,822 of CM028249.1, read as the reverse complement.
GAAGAAACCTATCTAATATCAGATTAAGTGAATTGCTTTGACGAATCTAATAAAAAAACATATGCATTTTGTTTTGAAATGATGAAAGCTTAGACAGCCACCTCCCCTAAATCACTATGATGATATTTCTCTATCCAAGATGATCATGTTTTGAGATGGACACACATTCTAAAAATTACCTCATTCTGAGAGAAACTGTAAAGTCTATTCACAATACACCCACAATGAGATAGCTACAATTACCTTTTATTTGTCAAAAACAAAATATGACACCCTACAAAAAAGAAAAATATCTTACCAAAGAGAAAATATTTAAATGCATTTTACATTTGATAAAAATAATTAGCATATATATATATATATATATATATTTTTTTTTTTTTTTTTGCATTCATGAATAATCCAGTTAGGTTTAGTATAAAATAGAATTTTAAGAAATCAGTCAAATATAAATCTATTACCGAATAATAAGACTGGTTGAAATGACTTCCAAATTCTTCTATGCACAAATATTTCTTTACTTCTAGAATCTCTGAGTCAGAGAGACTTTTTTGACACAACTCGCACTTCAAAATCTGATCGTACGAATTTGAGATTTTTTAAAAAAAATTAGAAGTCAAAAATAAAATAAAAGAGAAACATTTTTACTTAGAAGAAAGAGGTAATCTTTTAAAATCGACACATGTTGATGAGTTTCCACTGTCTGTGAATGATAGTGAAGGATAATTTAAGGAATCTAAAAATTAGATTTAGATTAAGGTTACAACTTACAACTATTGGTTAGATGTTTCTTTGTTAAAAATAGTCGAGATAACATGTCATTAGAAATTAAATTAGAACAAAAGTTTTTAAAAAAATAAAATCTTAATAATTAATTTTTTGATTTTTAAAATAAATATTCAAATAAATAGACAAATTTATCGTGATATAAAATAAAATTAGTTTTAAATTTAGTTCAAAATGAATTAAGCATTTTAAATATATTTTAATTGTTTGTATATTTGTTTACCATAGTAGGGTTTTACCCTAATTTTTTATAATTATATGTTGGAAGCTTATGGAAATATAAGATACAGTCAAAACCCGTTTGTTATCAATGTTTTTAAAACCAATTTGGAATTGAACCAGATAGTTATCGGAACCACGGTTCAATAATGTTCGACAATGTCGAATCTGGATCACAAATTATATATCTATATTATTTTAATATAAATTTAAAATAAATTATAAATATCAAATATATATCTATATAATCCTAGACCCTAAACCCAAATCGAAAACCTTAAACCTAAACTCTATACCGTCTAGTTTTAGGGTTTGAGTTTAGGGTTTATAGTTTGTGTTTAGGATCTAGGGTTTGGGTTTAGGGTTTACGATTTGGGTTTAGAGTATAGGATTTGGATTTAAGGTTTATGGTTTGGATTTAGGGTCTAGAATTTCGGTTTAGGGTATAGGATTTGGGTTTAGGGTTTAGAATTTGGGTTTAGGATTTAAGGTTTAGAGTTTAGGATTTAAAGTTTAGAGTTTAGAGTTTAGAATTTACGGTTTAGTTGACGGTGTTAGCATTGTTAAAATTGGCATTATTCTTTTTTATCTATTTAAAAATGAATTTACTGTTTTTATTTAATTATCTATGTGGCAATTTTGATTTGTTATGAAAAAGAGATAAATTTAAAGGTTCACTACCTAAGTTTTGAGGTGAATTTGAGAATTCAATACAGGGGTAAACCCAACTTTCGTATAATTATCAACTAAAGAGGTGGATCATCTATGGGCGTCCCTAGGTTAGGTACACGCCATTCCAAACGACTATCTGAAAATTTCAAACGTTACCACGGGAAAATACAGCCAATGGGAGCCAAGAAAATGCTGATATAAATACACTTATAATGAAGGATTAAGCCTTCTTAGATAACTGTGTAGTTATGGACTTAATAGCTTTTATAAGTTCGCACGTTACCTACACTTAATCTCATCTCGAAGACTCAAAGGTTTACTTCTTGCATATATATCACTCATACACCTCTATATATATATATCTTTTGAGTATCTCAAAGAAGAATCACACTTACTCTTAAATCTCTTCTCTGTATTTGTCTAGTCCATTCTAGTAGAAAATGGGAGGCAGTAAGAAGCGTGTTGTCTCTAAAACTTCATCTTCTCGTACTATTGTCAAAGCAAATCCAAACAACAACAAATCTGTTACCATTGAACCACCGATTGTGTCTTCTTACAATGACCAGATCAGGCCGTTGCTGGACACAGTGGACCGGCTGAGGAACCTGAATGTGATGAAAGAAGGGATCCAGCTTCCCACCATTGTCGTTGTTGGAGACCAGTCCTCTGGAAAGTCCAGTGTTCTTGAATCGTTGGCAGGAATCAGTTTGCCTCGTGGGCAAGGAATCTGCACTAGAGTTCCTCTTGTTATGAGGCTTCAGGGAAGTACTAGCCCTGAACCTGAGATCTGGCTGGAGTACAGTGACAAGGTTGTTTCCACGGATGAAGAACACATCACTGAAGCTATTTGTTCTGCAACTGACGTGATCGCTGGTACGTTCTGTCACTAGGCAAGATAGATTATTGTGAATGAGACGTTTATCTGAAGCATCGATTTTATTGTATATGCGTACATAATTCCTGCCTAGAGGTGTTATATATGTTTCTTTACTTTTATAGGATATTTTTAATACTGACTTCTGCTATATGATGAAACTAGAGTGTTATGTGTTTGTGACTTATTGATTATGATTAAGAACTTGTAATTATATATTATGCTGCATAATCAAAAATAAATTTCTTTGACATTGAAACATGGGTAGAAGCACCCAAAATTTAGCAAAAAAAAAAAACATGGATAGTAAGGACTATAGAATTACCTTAAATGTGCCTAGAGGTGTTACAGATTCTGTTATATGATGAAGATTAGAGTGTGAAGTGTTTGTGACTTACCCGTTTTGTCTTTGATTAAGAATTTATAAAGATATATTATGATGCAGGATCGCATAAAGGGGTCTCGGATGCTCCCTTGACACTCCACGTGAAGAAAGCTGGTGCACCTGATTTGACCATGGTTGATCTTCCCGGGATAACTAGAGTTCCGGTGAATGGACAGCCAGAGAACATCTATGAGCAGATCTCTGGGATGATAATGAAGTACATAAAGCCACAAGAGTCCATCATCCTCAACGTTCTGTCAGCTACGGTCGACTTCACCACATGTGAATCAATTCGAATGTCCAGACAAGTTGACAAAACCGGTGAACGGACTCTGGCTGTTGTCACAAAGGCAGACATGGCCCCCCGAAGGTCTCCTTCAGAAAGTAACAGCAGACGATGTGAGTATTGGACTAGGTTACGTTTGTGTCAGGAACCGTGTAGGGGGAAGAAACGTATGAAGAAGCTAGAGAGCAAGAAGAGTTGCTTTTCAAGACTCATCCAACGCTCTCCATGATTGATGAAAACATTGTCGGTGTCCCTGTGCTAGCTCAGAAGCTAATACAGATTCAAACAACCATGATCGCACGCTGCTTGCCTGAAATTGTACGCAAGATCAACCACAAGATGGAAACAGCTGACGTGGAGCTCAAGAAACTGCCAATGGTTATGGCTTCCACTGGAGAAGCATTGATGACACTGATGGATATCATCGGTTCGGCGAAAGAGTCTCTCCTAAGAATCCTTATACAAGGCGATTTCTCTGAGTTCCCTGATAATCATAGCATGCATGGTACTGCTCGCTTGGCAGATATGTTAAGCAAGTTCTCAGATGATCTACAAGCAAAGCCTAAGAAAGTTAGAGAGTTCTTGATGGATGAGATCAAGGTTCTTGAAGAATGCAAATGTGTTGGACTTCCCAACTTCATTCCGAGATCAGCATTCATGGCCATACTTTCACAACACGTGGATGACATACATGCAAAGCCGGTTGAGTTCATCAAGAACATATGGGACTACATCGAAGTCGTTCTCTCATCAGTCATCACCAAATATTCAGAAAACTTCCCTCAAATTCAATCTTCCATCAAACGAGCTGGTCGAAATCTCATGAGCAAGATCAAGGAACAGTCCGTGGATAGAGTGATTCAAATCGTTGAGATGGAAAAGCTTACGGACTACACATGTAGCCCTGAGTACATGACGTCCTGGACGGAGAAGATAGATGCTCAGAAGAGTTTCATTGATGCGGTTTTGAACGATAAGACAAAACCTGAGAGCTTCTCTGTAAGTGGGTTCGGGAATGTGAAGATATCGCATCTGCGAGAGTATCACGCTCACTTGCTGCAACAGGCGTTTGATATGAAGATGAGGATCGCATCCTACTGGAAGATTGTGCTTCGTAGGGTTGTGGACAACCTTGCGCTGTATCTTCAGCTATCTGTGAAGTATCTAGTCAACACTCAGCTTCAGAAGGAGATCGTGGCGGAGATGGTGGATCCTAAAGGCGGGGGAGGAGTTGAGAGGATGTTAGAGGAGTCTCCGTCGGTGGCAAGCAAGAGGGAGAAGCTGAAGAAGAGTATTAAGGTTCTGAAGGAGTCAAAGGATGCTGTGGCAGCCATTGTTGATCAATAGAGACATCACTGATTGAGTTTTCTTCTACCTGTTTTGTGTGTTTTTTTTTTCTTAATTTCGGAATTTCTTTGCTATGTTACGTTTTTCAAAAACATTTTGTGTGGTCACAGGTCACATTACAAAGCTACTAGCTTCACGTTATCTTTTAATTAGTGTTACGAGTAACCATGAATGACCACTCTCCTCACTTTGTACTCTCTTCGTCTGTTACCCAGTGTTAGCGTCCGATATGGAATACTTAGTCACTGGGCCATATCAGATCCATCAATCCACTCATGAAAAAAACCAGCTCTAGAACAGAGCAAGAAGATCACCTTGAGTTATAGATTCTAGAGTGATTATGTTAGTTTGTTGTAACTGAAGAAGACCACGAGGTGTAAACAAGTTATCTTCTTTATATATAAAAAAGACTTTCCCTCACTCCCAGGATGTCCACGTATGCATCCAGGTCACAAATTCCTTTAATCTGCTGCTGACACGTGTCCACCTATAACACTACGCTGCGTTTCATTTATTCAATCTACCATATATTTGGGTTTCGTTGTTTGTGGGCTTTATTTCTTGAAATCCCTTATTTCTTTTGCTCAATGAACTCAACCCATAAGAAAGTTACCCTCTCTTTCATGCTCCGCATTCGAATTTAGGGTTCATCCCTCTTTTTGTTCCCCGCATTCCAGCTATTGTCATCATGAAGCCAGTGTGAAAAATCCCTTTCTAAGGATATCAACACTTCGTATGCTCTTCTCTTAATCAAGGCAGTTACAGATCCATCGCATTAAACACCTTCTTTAATCCAACAACCACGATTCTGCTTACAATTTTTGAGTTTTACTTCTGAGAGGTGGTCTATCTGTGACTATAAATAGGTATGCCCTTCTTCTCTCAAAATTATATTCTCGATCTCTTGGAACAGCAAAATAATTTTTTTAAGATGGGAGCCTCCTCTGTCCTTCTGTCCTCCTCATAATTTGGTGTAGATTCTGGTTCGATGTTGTAGAGAATGTCTAGATCCGATAATCTTCTATCTACACCAGCCATAGTTGTGGTTCTTCCCAGAGAGATCGACCCGGTTAAAAGAGATCAACAAACAGTGAACCGATCGGTGGCCGCAAGAAAGTTGTGTTGTCCGCATTCATGTACCGATCCGGTGACATTTCGGCGCCGAGCACAGCTACTAAGATCACCATGATTGCAGCTATGAGCTGGTCGTGAGACTGTGGCTAGAGAATACCCATACTTTAAGGCGGTCAAGATGGATTTTTCCTTTGAGAATGTTGTACTCTGTTTAATTCATTTTTTTTTTTAGATTTTCGAGTTTTTTTTTACTGTGTAGTGTTTTAGCATAAGATAAACCTTTAAAAGGTGGATCTCAGTTCCATGCGTGGTAGTTGTATTCTTATTATGTTGTTAATTAGTTTGATTTATAAGTTGGATTTTGGATATTTAAGGTTCACACTATGCTGCTACTTGCTAATTTGTTTTGTTTTCTTCTTTGTCTCTTTAATAGCAAAAATGGCGTCGGCGAACAGAGAGATGGCTGTGTACTGTTTCGACACTTTGGTCTCTCAACTACAACAATGAAGAGGTTCCTCCACCTGCCTTTGACGACGTCAATCAGTTACTCTCTTCTTTTGAACCCATTCCTTTTTTTTTAATTGTTTCTTGCGTCAAGGTCTGTTTCTTGCGTCTGAATCTCTGTCAGATATGTGTATTATGTCCTAAGCATGAATCTCCCAATTGAATTAGTAGCTCCCAGTTAGTTCACTTCTGAAGAGTCTTTTGGTCCTCACTTAGATCCCTTTTTCCACATAAATTTTGTGGGGGTGATCTATAAGTATCGGACATAGAGATGCTCGGAGACATTGCTTTGATGGTTTCTCTTTTGTAATGAAAGATCATAGATATTTTTTGTTCTAGAAGATTAAAGAGATTTTCTGCTCGATTAAATCTTTAACCAAGTTTATTTTTTCCCTCTTTAATTATAGTAGTGAATGATTATTATTATTTAAGCTTTACAGATTTATGAATATGCTTTGGATGTGATCTTCTCAGTCAGCAAAGACAAGTTTTTGAGTGGCATGTGTAAATAAATTCGGTAGCAATGAAGGATGGTTCAGTAATTTAGGCAATGTGTATAAGAATATTAGTGTATTAGCTGTAGCTATCACAACTCACATCCCCTCGGGTAAGTTTTCTTTGCGTACAAAAGATCGGCCAATGATGTGTTTGAGTTGTATGGCTGATTTTAAGTTCAATTATTTTAAAAACTATAAAAAATTTACGCATTCTTAGAAAGAAAAACTTTAAAAGTAAACTGAGTTTTTGATAGAAGAGACTTGGAATGGTTCAAGAGAGATATTAATATATGAAAATTAAATTATTACGTATAGAAAAAAATTGGATGGCGGTCAGAAGATAATAAGAATGGTGGGAGGGGAACAATATTCTGCTATTTGATATTAGTAAAAAACGCAAGGAATGGGTATGTTTGTTAAAGCTATTTTAAAGAATGCAACACTTTAGAAGCTGCCAACTGTCTTAGATCTTTAACCATCACACAGGCTTATAAGACCACCTAGAGAGGTTGAACAAAAAAAAAAGACCACCGGGAGAGTAAAGCAATTGGCATCACCACGTCCATGCTTCTCATCCTCTTGAACAGCAGAAAAACTTACTTAGACGAGTCGTATGGCATGAACCCAATTAACATACCATTCCAAACAGAAACATTTGGTTAATGACTCTGTCAACTGATTGGTCGATTATCATGATCGAACCACGAGTGGCGACGATTCTCGGACCGACATAGTCATTGTGTTCAAACCCATGAGCTAAATTTTGTTCTGGTTCTTATATAATTCCGAAAAGAGATGAGCTTCTCTTCCAAAAGCCTCTTCGGTGATTTAGAAGCTAAATTTGCTGAAATACTTAAAGTCGGTGAAAGTTTAAAAGTACCGATAGAGACGCCACAATGACAATCAGATAATACTGGAAGTATACAAAGAAGATACAGCGTGAATACAGAAGACAACACCTTCTCAGGGACTTAGAAGATTTGTTAATGTAGCTTCTTTACCATTCAATTGTATTATTTCACTTGCGCCAAAACATTCAAGACATCAAGTTTACATTGACGTTTGAGTTTTTATGAGGAAATGACATATATGTTCTTCAGCCGTTAACAATTAACAAAAAAAAAAAAATCAAATCATAAATATTTAAAAAATATAAATGAAAATGAAGATATCAATAATAACCGTCTACAATTTAGTGAACTACATAATATAACCAAAAATACAAAATAGAAAAAAACATTTGATTTCAAAATATATAAAAAATCATAAAAATGCAGTTTAGGAGAATCCATTAACAGTCTTTCTTTCAGGTTTCATTAAAGCAAGGTCAAGAAAAATCCAAAAAAAAAATGAATCTTATAATTGTTGGCATTTTTGATTATTAAACTCCAGTTACAAGAAACCAACAAAATATCAAAGATACACAACAAGAGATTAACACATAATTTAAAATATTTTTTAAGTAATTGAGATTAATGATATAATAAGAGACTAATGATATTGTATGGAAATAAATGTAGCTATGTCATGACTTCCAAAAATACAAGTACATTCATTATATACAAAGTATAAACTAATCAATATTTTGAGTATTAAGCCTAACCATAACAGTAAAAAATTCAAATCTATTTACTATATATAAAAAAAGTTGAGCAAACATTTACGAAAATGTATACCATTAAAATGTATACCATTTCAATCGTGAAAATCATGTTATGTTAATACAAACTTATAATCTCTAACAAGACTAATAAAAATAAAAAATAAAGAAGTTTAGTTAGACATATGTGAAGATGATATAAAAATGTATGCTCATTATAAAAAATAACAAAAATGTAAGATGATCACAAAAATAGTATAATGTCAGAAAATGTATTTGAGAACAAATAAAGAAAGACAAAAACAAGTTAGAAAAATAAATGAACATCAAACCTTAAGTAAAATGAATGTAATATCCTTCGTCACTTAAAATTTTCTAAAAGAGAAAAATCATTATTATACACATTTCTTGCAAATGCAAACCTAAAATACAAAAAAATAAAAATCTAGATCACAAGTAAATTATATTCCGCCCGTAGGGCGGGCCTATCCTAGTTTAAATATAATATAAGCTTCTAGATCATATTCAGCAATCCACTCATAAAATTTGCTGGGCGCAACTATACAAATTGAACTAGTGTGTGCAACAACTAGAGTTTCTAATGACTTTATTTAGTTTTACCTTAATAATAAAATTTGAAGAATAGTGGCTGCATATGCAGTTATGCACCCATTGTGTTGACTATGGCTGGGGCCCTTGGTCTAGAGAATAAGACTTCAAATCGACACCCATAATAGTATAATTCTATTTAATGTATATAATTGCTTTTTCAAATTCATGAAATTAGTTGAAATTAATGTGGAATGTATAAATGTGGAGTGTCCTAAGTGTATAGATCTATAAGTGTATTTATCGATAAAAATGTTGCTAGTTTGAAGTTTTTAACACATGTATAAAATATAGGTTTATTCAAAAAGACAAATAATTTAAAATATCACACAACTTAATATAAAATCTAGAAGTTTAAAAGAGGAAAAGTACATAAAATTAATACAAACTGTATTATATTAATAGAAATGTAACTATATTAAAAATGAAAAAATTTGAACAAAGAAAATAGAAAAAAGTATAAAAAGGAAAAGTTATAGTACAAAAGAAATCCATGAAAAGTAAATTTAACTCTCTTAAGACTTAAGTAAAAAAAAGGTAAAAGAAAAAGTAAAAAAATAGAAAAAGTACTAGGGGTAGGCGTTAGGGTACCTATTCGGGTTCGGTTTGGGTCTATTCGGGTTTTGGGTTTTCGGGGTCAAAGATTTCAGCTCCATTCAGGTATTTCTAAATTTTGGTTTTGGTTCGATTCGGATTTTTGCGGGTTCGATTCGGGTTTGGATAACCCATTTAAATTATTTTTAAAAGTTTATTATATACTTTACATTTTTTAATCTATAAACAAAATAATATATTACATATAAATTTGAATAAAATATGTCAAAATATCTAAACTTAAAATTTAAATTGATTTTTTAAAAAAAATTTGGATAGAAAATCAATAGATATTTATGTATTTTTGGAGTTTTGAGTATACTTTAGCTATTTTAGACATTTACTTTTGACTATTTGTATATATTTTAAGTATTTTGGAAAACTTAAAATATCTTATATATTTTAGATGTTTTAATATATATTATATATAAAATAATTAATATATTTAGGTATATAAATCTATTTCAGATATATTCGGATATCCGAAATACTTCGGTTCGGATCGGATTCGGTTTCGGTTCTTTAAATACCAAAATTTTGAATTCGTTTGGATATTTAATTAATTTCGATTCGAATTCGATGATACTTTAATGGATTGGGTTCGGTTCGGTTCGGTTCTTCGGATTCAGATTTTTTGTCCGGCCCTTATAAAAACTATAGAATCGAAGGAAAAGTTATACAACCGACTACTACCCTAACTAAAATCTATAAATATTGTTGTTAACCTTCTAAAAAAAATAATCATCATGAAGGAGGAAAGAAAGACACGAGGAAAGAGAGCCGCACAATGAATCCCTCTAGCGTTCAGTCAAAATCAACAACTATCGATGTGGATGAAGCCATTAAGAACCAAAACGACCTAGCGCTGATATTTTCGAAGAACCTCTTCTTCTCTGCCAAAGCCAAACATTCAAACTCTGTTTTCTCACCAGCATCGATAAACACTGCACTCACTTTGGCGGCCTCTGGTCCCGATCTCATCGACGGTTCCAGTGAGATCCTCTCCTTCCTGAGGGCTTCTTCAACCGATGAACTCAACGCCGTCTTCAGCAAGATCGTTCCTATCGTCTTCGCTGACCGTAGCGCTAACGGTGGACCCAAGATCTCATCCATCAATGGTGTCTGGGTCTAGAAAACGCTACCCGTTGATCCTTCGTTAAAGGATCTCTTTGAGAACTTCTTCAAGGCTGTTTACGATCGCGTTGACTTCCGATCAAAGGTAAGCTTTAATTAAGTTTCTATGCTCTGTTTCTTTAAGTAAACTCTGTTTCTTTAAGTAAACTCTGTTTCTTGATTTAACGTTGTTTCTATGCTCTGTTTCTTGACACTTTCTGATGTAACTTTGATGATACAATAGGCTGAACAAGTGCGTAGAGAGCTGAATGAATGGGCTGAAGTTCATACCAATGGTCTCATCAAAGATCTTCTTCCTGATGGATCCATTAAAGACACAACCGAATATGTTTATGGAAACGCGTTGTACTTCAAAGGACAATGGGAAGTTCCATTCGACAAGTCTTACACAGAAGACAAAGAGTTCCACCTTCTCAGTGGAACCTCAGTCTCGGTGCCATTCATGAGCAGCTACGAGGACCAATACATACAGGCTTATGATGGTTTCAAGGTCCTCAGAATGCCTTATCGACAAGGCTGCAGTGATGGTGATGGTAACGATGGCAGCTTCTCAATGTACTTTTATCTCCCAGACAAGAATGATGGATTGGATGATCTTGTCAAGGCAATGGCATCTACTTCTGGATTCTTGGATTGTCATGTTCCAAGTCGCAAAGTTGCAGTTGATGAATTCAGAATCCCAAAGTTTAAGATCGTTTATGGTTTAGACGGCCAAGACTTGGGCTTGTCTTCAGTTGGCTTGTTCCATAAAGCATGTGTGGAGATTGATGAAGAAGCGCTGAAGCAGCTGCTGCCACTTTTGTAACCAGTTATCGTGGGTGTCCAAGATATATGGATTTTGTGGCAGATCATCCATTTTTGTTCGTAATTAGAGAGGACACAATTGGAACTGTTTTGTTTGTTGGTCAGATCATGGACCCTTCCGACAAATCTTCTTAGGCTATGGGGTCAACAGATCTTCTTAGTTGAATTTTGTTTGAGCTTTTATTCATTAATGAGTTCTTTTGAGTCAATTGATTTATATTTATATGTTTGTTTATTCATCAATTCTCATCAATCGCATGATATAATTTGATTTTTTTTTTTAATTTATAAATGCCAGTTTACTATATATGCCTAGTTCAAATTATATATATAAAACTATATATAAATACTTATTCTGAAATTGATACTCTGTATCATATGTCTCTATTTTAACTTCATTACTAGATTTCGATCCGCGAATTTAAAGCGCGGGTTTATTTTCCTTTATTTTTTAAAAATTGACAAAATTTAGTAAACATCATATTATCATATATTTATGTTTTATGTTATAAAATACTTAAACTTTTTGTTCTTCTTTATCGTGTTTCCTTTTAAATGACTATTTCTGTTTAATAATTAAACTTTATTTTTTAATGAATTAAGTTGGTATAACTCTGGTAAATTAATTTTATTATGTGGTTAATTTTTTAATAAAAAATTATATACTTTTAATAAAGATTTATACTTTTCAATGAAAAATTTTAAATTTTTTTATGAATGCTTAAATTATATTAAGAAAAGAAAAAAAAACATAATAATTAAGTGTTTAATTTTTGTTCACTACACAAAATATTAATAATGGTTGAAAAAAATTATTTGAACTTGGACTCGATGGCCTAAAGAAAAAAAATGTGAGAATTGGATCTGATTTCTTAATCGGTCCAAATGGTCCAAGAGAGATCTGATGTGGGCAGTAGTGGGCTGGATCCGAAAAAAAAAACCAATATAGATGTATTATTAATATTACTTGATTGCCCTTAATGAAACCCGTAATGTTAGTAAAGAAAAGGGTATTTTTAGGTAAAAAACCAATAAGATCCTGTTTTAATAGTATAGATTGTTTAATGGGCAATACTAATAGTGTACTTCAATTTCACCAAGTTTTGTTGATGTTAATCTTATATTGGGCCTATGATCAAGAAGTTTTTAAAGCCATAGTTATGACCATGACCAAATAAATTAAGAATATGTATACTTTAATATGTTTCTGTTTATGGAGAACAAAACAAATGTTTCGTTCAACACCACGGCTTTGAAGAACTATCCATTTTGCTTAAGCTTTTATGGTTTCACATGCAACCAATGTTTTGAAAACCGGACCGGATACCGACTCGGTGCAGCAACTGGTTAACTGGTTGAACTGGTTCAACCGGTCGAACCGGGTTTTATATTTTTAAAAAAATTAAATGTAAATAATCATATATTTACACTATATGGATCTAAAAATTACTTCTACATATAACATGTTTCTCTATTCTTTTTATTAAATGAAAAATAAACAGTTTACATAAATCTAGCTATATATAAAGTGAACAAGTGAATACTATGTAAATTGAAATTGATAAAATTAAATGATTTACAATTAAAAATTATCATATTTATTTATTTTACAAGTAAAATCTCAATCTTTATGAATATGGGAAAATCAGAATAGTTATGAGACCCAAAAAGAGATTTTTCATATTTTTTTCTTAAGAAAATTGAATAAAATAAAATAAAAATATTTTAAATAATGATAATTAAACATTAGTTATGAAATATTAAATTTTAAAAGCAATTGAAAAAACATTATTTATATGTTAATTTTTTAGAACCGGGTTTTAAAGTTGACCCGGTTCACCGGTTTAACCGGGTTTTAACCGGTTTTACCGGTTTTTCTCAAATCCGGGTTTTAAACTAAACCGGAACCGGCTTCTTCAGCGAGTCACGGTCGGACCGGTCCGACCGGCCGGTCCGGTCCGGTTTTCAAAACACTGCATGCAACTAATTAGAAAGAAGGCAATAAATTTATAAAATAATATATTAAGTATGCATGCATGAGTTAATTTGGTCAAACCTAAAAGTCTGAACGTGTTGAGAGAAGGGATTTTGCTTCCCACCGCAGTAGTGGGGAATTTGAGTGTTCTTGTGTTATCCGCAGGAATAAGCTTGTCTCGTGGACAAGGAATCTGCACTAACTAGGGTTCCTCTTCAGAGCCGTGCAAACACTTTCAGCTGCCCCAAGCAATAACTTTTTTATTAAAAAATATGAACATATATCTACAATAATAAAATTATTGCAGTTTAGTGTGAGCGAACCACATGAAAAAAAAAATATTTTTGTCATCTAGAACTTGTGGGGAAAATCTTTTAATTTACATTAGAAATTAACAATTGTTTCCATATTTTGTAATTGATTTCTTAAAAAAACATGTTTTCATTTTAATATAAAACTTTTCTTACCATAAAGCTACTAACGATATTACGTTTTATAGTTATTTATACTCCCTCTGTTTCTAAAAGATCCATGTTTTAGATTTTTCACACTTATTAAGAAAAAACATAAAATTTTATTTACCAATGCATTGTTTTTCTTAATTAATAATTTCCCATAACTTTGAACCAATAAGATTTTAGTAAACACAATTATATTTTTGGAAATGTACAATTTTTCATTAATTAATGTATTGAAAATGTAAAAAATGTATCTTTTTGAAACAAAATTTTTTTCTAAAATATGGATCTTTTAGAAACAGAGGGAGAATAAGAAATGATTTTAACTACTTTTTGTAAAAAAATGCTGCCCTAAGCGAGTGCTTCTTTCGGTGACAGAATAGGTACACACCATAACTTTGGCAATTGATATTAAGTTATATCACATCACCCGGCTTATCAACAAGACAATTAGGAATCACGTTCCCGCTCTTCGTTATACAAGGGATCATAAGCTAAGTGGACTACTTCGAAGATCGTTTGAGATCAACCCTTCTAGGATGTTACCACATTCTTTTCATTCTTTAACATTTATATCCCATTATATCATCTTGTAAATGTCCATTCTAATCAATAAATTTGAAATTTCATCTTAAAAATAATTTATTTATGAGATACTTTTTTGAATATCTCAACCACTAATATTTCTAAAGTATACCATGGAAATCCGTTTGACAAGATTGAAGTATACCACTAATATTTCTAAAGTATATACCACTAACATCTCAACCACTAATATTTCAAAAGTACTCGTACTCGGTAAAAGGAAGAGAAAGTTAAGATCCGTACACAACTAAAGCAAAGTTAACCATGGCCAATAAAATACACAAGCTTTATTTATTTTATTATGCTTTCGAAGTGGTCCACTAGATTCTATTTAAAACATTTACTTGCAGCTTAAGAAATGTAAATAAAATATATTAGAATATTTTTTGTAAGTTTGGATAATTTGTTCAAAAGAAAAAGATAGTTTAACTCTTCGTTATATAAGTTTAAATTATTAAGTGGATATTAGAATTTAGGATTTCATATCTGAAATTTAGTTTATGAAGTCATGTGAAAAATTAAAAATCGTATAAAAGTTCGACTAAGATATTATATTAGATTTCAAGATTAGGAATTGCATAAAAATTAATGATTCTTTACTAGCACAAATAGTTAATGATATATTAATGAAAAAAGATATTACATCAAAACATGTTAAAGAAAAAACATACTTACCCTACTAATAAATGTTAAATTAAATCAAAATACTGAAATTCTTATCTTTTGGGTTCTCAATTGTCAATCACTTTTTTGTCACAATATTCGCATTTTAGTTTTTTTTTGTTGATTACCTTATGTATATATATTCAAAATTTATCATTTACCTGATAAACTCAATTTAAAATCTTTTGGAAAAGAGGAATCCCTGATGTGGCGCTAAATCTTGGTTACCCTCGTATTAAAGACGCAGGGAAAGCTGTTAGAGACCAGATTGAGAGAATCCAAGAAAAACAAATTTACATTTATCTCTTGAACCAAAAAACAACTTAATTTCAAGCTTCTACCAAAGTACAAGCCACTATATATATAAGTCACCACTAACAATAGTCTCACACCCACTAGAAAACATTTCTCTCCATCCTTTTTTCTTTAATAATCTGAAGTAAAAATGGGAGGCAGTAAGATGCCAGAAGTTTATGACATCAATGTGGAAACCGGGATCCCTTCTCTTGCTATTGTGAATACAAATCTCCACAACAATGTCCCAAGTGAAGCACCCATTGTGTCTTCTTACAATGATCGGATCAGGCCGTTGCTTGACACTGTGGATCGGCTGAGGAACCTGAATGTGATGAGAGAAGGGATCCAGCTTCCCACCATCGTCGTCGTTGGAGACCAGTCCTCTGGAAAATCCAGCGTTCTTGAATCGTTGGCAGGAATCAGTTTGCCTCGTGGGCAAGGAATCTGCACTAGGGTTCCTCTTGTGATGAGACTACAGAGAAGTCCTAGCCCCGAACCTGAGATCTGGCTTGAGTTTGGTGACAAAAGAGTTGACACTGACGAGGAGCATATCGCCGAATCTATTTGCACCGCAACTGAGGCAATTGCTGGTATGTTCTGTCTCTCTTTATTTATTTTTTAATGAATTCAATTTTATTCAACCCAAAATTTTTTTTACAGTGAATGTGTTCTTTCTTAGCAATCTATGATAGCTATGTAGCATGTTTGAAACAAAGTAACAGATTAATTGTTAATAAACTCAAATATACATATATATGTTGCAGGATCTGGTAAAGGTGTCTCTGACACTCCCCTGACCCTCCATGTAAAAAAAGACGGTGTCCCTGATCTGACAATGGTTGACCTCCCCGGAATAACCCGTGTTCCAGTGAATGGCCAGCCTGAAAACATTTATGAACAGATCTCCGGGATGATTATGAAGTACATCGAGCCACAAGAATCCATCATTCTCAACGTCCTGTCAGCTACAGTCGACTTCACCACCTGTGAATCCATTCGAATGTCCAGGCAAGTTGACAAAACAGGGGAAAGGACTCTAGCTGTCGTCACGAAAGCCGACATGGCTCCTGAAGGCCTCCTGCAGAAAGTAACCGCAGACGATGTGAACATCGGACTAGGTTACGTATGTGTCAGGAACCGTGTAGGGGAAGAAACCTACAGAGAGGCTAGGACGCAGGAAGAGTTGCTTTTCAAGACTCATCCGCTGCTTTGCATGATCGACAATGACATTGTTGGCATCCCTGTTTTAGCTCAAAAGCTAATTCAAATCCAGGCAACGATGATCGGCCGTTGCTTGCCGGTCATCATACAAAAGATCAACGAGAAGATGGAGACAAGCGAGTTTGAGTTGAAGAAGCTGCCGATGGTGATGACATCTTCAGGGGAAGCTCTGATGACGTTCATGAATATCATCGGTTCCGTCAAAGAATGCCTCCTTAGAATTCTTATCCAAGGAGATTTCTCTGAATATCCAGACGATCAGACCATGCACTCCACTGCTCGTTTGGCTGATATGTTGAGCAGATTCTCAGACAACCTCCAAGCAAAGCCGGAGGCGGCGAACGAGTTCTTGATGGATGAGATCAAAGTCCTGGAGGAGTGCAAATGCATCGGATTGCCTAATTTCATCCCGAGATCAGCCTTCTTAGCTATTCTTTCACAGCGTGTCGATGGCATGCACGCTAAGCCGGTCGAGTTCATCAGAGAGATATGGGACTATGTCGAAGCTGTTCTCTCGTCAGTCATTACTAAATACTCTGACAACTTCCCACAGATTCAACCTTCCATCAGACGTGCGGGTGTAACGCTGATCACCAAGATCAAGGAACAGTCTGTGAATCGAGTGGTTGAGATCGTTGAGATGGAGAAGCAGACGGACTACACGTGTAACCCTGAGTACATGACAGCATACACACAGAAGATTGCTAATCAAGCGAGCTTCATCAGTCATGTACAGAGCAATTATTCGTCCTACGGTGACGTTGGGATCTCGCATCTGAGGGGGGTTAACTCTCAGTTGCTTAGCCAAGCGTTCGACATGAACGTGAGGATTACGGCCTACTGGACCATCGTAGTGAGAAGGATTGTTGATAACATTGCGCTTTACCTTCAGTTCACTGTGAAGAATCTTGTGAACAGTGAGTTTCAGAAGGAGATAGTGGCGGAAATGGTGGATCCTAGGGGCGGAGGAGGAGAGGTTGAGAGGATGCTTGATGAGTCTCCGTCCGTGGCAAGCAAAAGGGAGAGGCTGAAGAACAGTATCAAGCTTCTCAAGGAGTCGAAGGAAGCTGTTGCGGCCATTGTTTATCGGAACTCTGGGTAAGGCGATCGCTGCGCGATTGCTTCTTTCTCGTAATGTTGGTGTGTTTTAGCCTTTTAGGGTCTTCAAGAATGTTTCTTTTTCAGTTTCTCAGTTTGTG
Organism: Brassica nigra; assembly: GCA_016432835.1. Classification (NCBI taxonomy): domain Eukaryota; kingdom Viridiplantae; phylum Streptophyta; class Magnoliopsida; order Brassicales; family Brassicaceae; genus Brassica; species Brassica nigra. The sequence goes on along the minus strand of CM028249.1, from coordinate 9,062,039 downwards.
GCTTTTGTGATCTTTTGAACTTTCTATCTATCGTTTATGTTAAAGTTTTTAATTGGTTTAGTTCGGTGAGGTAAACGAAACAAACAAAAGGACCTGAAATGAGGACAAATATATTGGGAACCCAGCATTGAATATTTTTTAAAATAAGATATCTGATGGGTTCTCGACGGATGGCATACTTTGTGTTGTAAACTGTAGGAAATTGCAGGCCATCTTCATTACTTCTTTATTTGCTCTGTTTTGTGTTCTTCTTCAAGAATAGAGAAAACGCCTTTGGACCTTTGAAAGCTTAGATTGAAGTGGTGGAGAAACTGATTTTTTTTTCACTTGCTTACAATACACAACATCTTGTACTTACATATTTATACAAGAAAAAAAGAACACTCTTCTTTTCCCACTTTTTATGTTTTTCTGTTTGAGAACAAATAGGCATCATTCAACACTTCGTCAAGAATTTGTCGGGAAAACGAAACATAAACATTCTTTAGCCTCAATTTTTTTTTTTGTTAGATTTTAAATGAAATACATCCCTCTATCATAATGTAATTTACGGAAATAATATTATACTACTATATATATTTCCAAACAACACAATAATTAATTTCATGTTCAAACAATATAAACATTATGATTATGATTGACTAAAACATTCAAATAACATTTTAATTAAATTTTATATTGATTAATTAAATAATGATTGGGCATTACAAAGAACTAGAAGAGTAAATCACTAGAGCTGTTTGCAAATAAATAAAGGATAAAATGGTAATTTATCTTATTGAATGAAACCTTTTTTTTTTAATAAAATCTATTAGGCATTTCGTGGTAGATTGGATGAAACACTTGGTTTAATGTCATTTGATCCCAATTCTCAATAATTTATATATTTTTGAATATATTTGGTTAACTTCCAGTATTGTCCCGATTTTCAATATTTTATAAAATCGCTATAAATGTTTTAGCAAAAAAAAATGCATTCAATAAAAACTAGAGAAATTGCATCTAATAACCATCAAACAAAAGTTAATTCACTCTATATCTAAAATCCCTAACTCACCAATATACTAGCTCAACATTATAAAAAATAGTCATATTGTCCTTCTAAAGCAACCGGTGAAACCTACTACCAAATACAATAAAATAAATAATTAATTAATATAACAAGTACAATATGTGGCCACGTTGTATTCATTTTCACCTCTCAAGTAATTAGATAATTTCGAGGAAGATGAAGATGAACATGGTCTTTCATTATTTACATCTTCTTGAACTGATTTCTTTTTTCTGATGAGAAGGACAACGATGAAGACGTAGACGGTGAGCAGACACAACAACTTTTTCATTTTTATACTCTGTTTCTGTTTTTGAGTTTATATTCTATTTATGTTTTGATACTCTATTTTCGTTACTCTGTTTTTATACTATGTTCTGTTTTTTTAGTGATCCAAAGGTGAAGAATAATGAAGGCGGACCGATAGAAGCGTCACTGTGTCGGAAAAAAAAAGAGATAAAGATGATCTTTATATGGTGGTGAAGAATAACGACGGTGAATGAAGTGAAGGTGTATCAGAACGTTTGAAAAAGAAGAATTGAAGAAGAGGAACTCGCCTTCTATACTATATTCGGTGAACAAAATAGTATAGTATATATTCTTTAGTGTAGCTATTTATGTAAGGTTACCATACTATTTGTGACATGTTTCTATACTATTTCTTAAAAATGTAATAATCTGATGACTATCAATATTTCTCAGCACGAGAAAACTGTTTCTATTTGGGTTTAGGGTTTAGTATTTTGAAGGTGGGGATTGAGGTTTGGGTTTAGTGACCATACCACGTATCACATTTGACGATTAATAAAGAGTACTTTATTTTGTTCACCAATATGTACTATACTATGTATTTTGTTCCATTCTATTTGGGTTTAGAAATTATACTTGGGTTTAGGGTTTAATGATTAAGATTTAGGGTTTAGTATTTGGAAGGTGGGGGTTGAGGTTTGGGTTTAGTGACCCTATCATGTATCCTTCCATTTGACGATTAATAAAGAATACTTTATTTTGTTCACCAATATGTACTATACTATGTATTTTGTTCCATTCAATTTGGGTTTAGGGTTTATACTTGATTTAGGATTTAGTGAAGATTTAGGATTTACTGTTTGGAAGGTGGGGGTTGAGGTTTGGGTTTTTATCGTTCCATTTGATGATTAATAAAGAGTGTTCTATTTTGTTCACCAATATGTACTATACTATGTATTTTGTTTCTTTCTATTTGGTTTAGGGTCTATACTTAGGTTTGCTGTTTAGTGATTAGAATGTAGGGTTTAGAATTCAAAAGTTGATCTGGGTTTAGTATTTAGGGGTTGTATTAGTGATATGACCCCATTTATGTCGTAATGTCAGTCTATTCCATTCAATAATATAGTAGTACAACATCCATATAACCTTGGTAATAAAGTCCCCTGAATTATTGAACAAGAACTAAAGTTTAGTTCTCCGTACATTCTAAAAGTACTATACTATATCCACCATGTAGTATAATATTTATGAACCTGGTGAATGTCATTATTTGAAAACGGGGAAAACTGTTTATATCTCAGATGTGGGTTGACATTTCCGGGTTAGGGTTTAGTGTTATCATCTGGGTGGAGATTTCACTAACTCACCCTCGTTGCTCCGTTACTTATATTAGTGATATGAACTCATTTATGTCGAAGTGTCAGTCTATTCTATTCAATAATATAGTATATTATATCCACAATGCAAACGTACTATACTATATCCACCATGTAGTAAAGTGGTATGAATCTAGGTACACTTGATATTTGAAAACGTGAGAAACTGTTTATATCTCAGATGTAGGTTGACATATCCGAGTCAGGGATATTCAATTCCTTAAGGAATAGTGCGTAAGACATGTGTAGTATTTAAAAATTGGGTTTGAGTTTAGATTTCTAGTTAGAATTAAATATATATTTGGGTTTAGGGTTTATTGATTAAGGTTTAGGATTTATTATTTAGGGATTAGTGTGGGATTAGAATAAGTTTTAGAATCTAAATTTTAAGTGCTAAGATATAATTGATTCTAAATTATTTTGGTGATATGAAATATAATTAGTGAAATGTTTGTGGTTAGTATGTATGTGATGTGGCTGTATTATCTTCTCTCTTCTAGTGTGATGTGGCTGTATTATATTCTCTCTTTTGGTAACAATTTATATTAGTTATTAGCTATAATATGTATTATATGATGTGATTATATTATATTATGTCCATAGAAAAAGCAACTAATCGTCATCCACTCTCTTTTTTGAGGGTATTACCGGAGGAAAAGTGAGCTAAATGTTAGTTAGTTAATAATGTCAAAATCAATGTCATCCAGTTAATTTAAGTTCAGATTTAGGTTATTCAGCAAATAAGCCCTAAAAACTAACCAGTTTATTAAGAAAAAAAACTCATCATATTCAACTATGAAAAACAAAAACCAAATTGATGCATGTAGCTGCTTGGAGTTAAGTCTTTCGTTGGGTATTCCACTGAATCCAACCAAGACGATCTTCAACGGACATACTAACAAATATGTCTGTCATCTGAAGCTTTTGAAGCATGGAAAGAGCTTTGTATTGGACATGGTTGGACAAATTAGGAATCTCTTTGATAGCCTCCCAAACATTGATCTTCTTGTTTTCCGCAACCATTGATCTTCCTTGCATTATGTGAATCATCTGTTTAGTGGCCGACTCAACTGATCTAAGCTCTGTGCAAATTTTTGCCAAAACATCATTGTCCTTGACTGATGCATAGTCTGATGAATCACCAAATACATCAGTTTCAGTTTCACGAATTTCATGAACCTCGTCATCGTCATCATTAGTAAGATCCACTTCTTGTTTCAGTATTTCGTTCTTTCTCACTTCGCATGGTCGAGAATGTGATCTCGTAAATCTCCTCCTTCTCCCAAATACTAGCTTCATATTCTCATATTCTTCATATGTCTCGTTACGCACATGTCTTTGATTAGGAAAATCCTAGTCAAAACAAGGATGTGTGTTAGCACCAATGTAAAATAGAATATAACTACACGAAGAAGAAAAATGAAAAAAAAAATTAATAAGAAACATACTCTAAGGTAAGCATTCCACACTTCATCAGGAGCCGTGAACTTCTTTGTGATTGGATTCCATTGAACCTTAGAATCAAAGTGCAGAAGATTGACAAAAACTCGGTATTGGTTCTTCAAGATCTTCATTCGGTTGCTAAAATTCTTATAAGTCTTCCTGCTATTAAACTTTTCGTTAAGAACTGAAAGTATCTTTGTCTCAACGGTTTTCTTGAACATTTTTCCATTGGGATCAACCCATCCCTCCTTGAAGCAGCTTGCTACTAACTCAATCAACAATTTGCTCTCTTCTGGTCTCCATTGAATGTATTCACCTTTTCCTTGTCTTTGCTCTACCATCATGATGATTGTTACAGTCACCAATACCTATATAACTAACGTGTTTGAAAAATAAAGAAAGTCAATATAAAACGTGTTTAGAATATGTTGGAGAGCACTTAGTTCAGACGTATGTAACTGGTTTTGTTTCTATCTTGTAAGTTTCAGCCCATTAAACCAGAAACTGAAAATATAAAATTCCTCAAGAAAGCATGCAGAATAGTTTGACGAAAGTAGAGAAAGATGTACCATTGATAATATACAGACTTGAGATAATTATTCATGACTAGATAGCTATAAACCTAACCACATAAAACTTATTAACAACTTGCGATGAAACCACTAATACATTAAAAAAAACACAATACATAAGTTGAATTTGCTCTTGTCTATACCTTTTTTATTAGCTGGGCATGAATCATGATCTAATTTCATAAAACAAGCAAGAGATGAAGACAATGACATGAGAGGTATAAATCAGGTAGAGAATTTAAGACGGTTTTGACCTACTTTATACTTAAAACTAAACGTGTTTTGATCGAACTACTATTTTCGCCAAAGACGTTATATGAAATGACCATCAGCAGTTAATTTTGAGAAAAATAGGAAAAACTGATGAGATAATATGATGAGTTGAGAGATCTTAACCTGGAAGTGAAACAGGAATATAGATGGCGGTTATGGGTTCTGGAAAGATTGTACTGTCTCGGTGTGACCTAGTATTTAAGAAGTTTAAGGAATCGGCTATCTATCTGCTCTATACATTTGTGTGTATTTTGAAAATCTTTCAGTATTTGAGGGTGTTATTCAATCATAGATTTTAAAAGAATCCAAACATAATATAATGTTATTAAATTAATCATTTAAAATAATATTTTAGTGTTATTGAATTAATCATTTAAAATAATAGTTTAGTGTTATTAGATTTTATCTTAGTAATCAAGTGTAAAATAAATTTTTAAATCTGATGTTATTCAATTGATATTTCAAATAATTTATCAAATTTCAGTGTTATTTAAAACTAAGTGACTATAAAATTTTGTATATTAAGTCACTTTGAAGAACATAGATTTTCAAGAGTAAATTTCAAGAGTTAATATTAAATTTCAAATCTGCTAAGATCATAAAGCCTACAAAATAGATTTATAATTAATGACTGAATCCTCTTTTCTTAAAAAACAAATTAACTCCATATTTTGTCTATTTTACGAATCACACATTCATGTGTGATTTTGTTGGAATTTTAGAATGCATGTATTCATATCTAGTCTATTAAAAATATAGAGACAACATTTAGTTTAACTTGTGATTTATAAGAAATATCGTTGATAGTAAAATTATAATTATAGACCAGAGTTTGACATAAGCGTCCACGCGAGTGTTGGTTTTGCTCTTATATAGATCAAATTTTAGTTTAATCTAATCTTTTATAGGCTCTCTTCTCGTATGGTACTTTAAAGAGAAAAACAAAAACTTGATGTTTTGTTCTAAACAGTGTTTTGAAAATCGATCCGTACACTAAATCGGACGATTTACCGGATTACTCGGTCATTGTATCAGCACGGATGAACCGTGAATTAATAAATAAATAAATTTTATTATATAATAATATATTAGAGATCAAATAAAAATATAAAAAGTAATGTTAATATTTTCTAAATATCTTTTAAAATATAAAATAATAGTTTGGATATGTATATATTTTATGTTTAAAAACCATTTAGAAAATACTTAACTCAGTTTTTTATATTTTTATTTTTATTTGACATACACAATATGAAAAATAGTTTCCAATATTTTAAAAAAAAAGTTTGTAACAATTTAAGAGTTATGATATCTGAAAACATCAAGACATAAAATTCATAAATATTTATGTCTAATGTGAATAAAAAATTAACTTTTAATCCAAAATAAACCAAAATTAAAATATATTGTAATAATTTGTCAAAAAAAAATAACTAACACCAAATCGTAGAACTTAGAACTTAAAACACGTTAAACATCGTAAGAGAGATTTATGATAAAAAAAAAAGTAATCAAAAAGCAAATAAAAAGAAGAAGAATGAGATACAAAGTCTGTTGAGGTCAGCAAGAAACCTAACTTTTTAATTAGAAATTTAGAATATAAAATATAATCTAAAAATATAATTAAAAACTATATAAAAGTAAAAGTTATTTATTGGTTCACCTAATGATTCAACCGGTATCGAATTTCGGGTTTTAGTGTATTTTTGCGGTTTTTTAAATTTTTGAATTTTTCACAAAACTCAAACCAGATTTATATTGGTTCATCGGATTTACCGGTTCAATGGTGGATCCGAATCGGATTTCAAAACACTGGCTCCAAATAGTGCATTAGAGCTCTTATCTTTAATTCATATTTTGAAATCACGCTAAATGCGAATTAAGCAGCCACGCCTAACCTATCGAACTATTCAAAATGTTCACTAATCAATTAATCATAGATTAATCAAATACTAATTTTAATGATCTGTTGTGATTTTAATTCATAAAATATTATAAATTTATAACTCAAAGCTTTTACACCAAATAATTAATTGACATTTCTTCTAAAACATATCTTAAGAAAAAGAGCTAATTTTACATGACACACACAAATTTTGTAATTGAAATAGATTGTCTAACAATGCATGGAGTTCAATTTCTACTAAACCATTTTCGTTAGAATATAAAATTTGCAATTCGTAAAACAAAATATGAAATTTCTATTTAATAAGCTTCAGAACAAAAAATATAGCTTTATTATTATTTTTTCATGGGGTCGATCTTTGGACAAAGAGGGTGAATTTTTGGCCAATAAAACCAATTTTACCAGAAAAAAAAAAAAACAAAATTGTGCCTGCTTGTGAAAATTATGGCAACAATTAAAAAAAAGCTAGAGAGAACTTATCAACTACTACTAATTTTCTTAAGCCTGTAGCTACTCAAAACCATGCTGGTTTCTAAATGAACAAATACCAAGTCTACGCAACCATTTATCCTCTCATCTCTATCGCTTCCGTTTCCGACTCCTTTTCTTTGTAAAGGCAGCAATAGAAGCAGGAATGCCTACGGTTGTTCTGCCTTTCTTACAGCCCCATTTCACCGGCAAATCGTCGACTATGTTGCTGATATCATCTGTTCCGCTTAACCGAACCAACTGCTTTATCTGATCGAACATCTGCATCGTCAGTGCCATTGAAAGGTCCAAGGCCATAGAGTCATCCATTGGTTTCATCTTTATGCTGCTCAGTTTCTCTTTGAAGGAACGCAAGGACATTGAGTCACCATATCCTTCACGGTTTTCACACATTGTATTTACCTTTATGATGTGTTTGCATAGGTTCCCTTGCAAAGACCAGGCACAATCGCAGAAGGCAAACTCCGAACCTGGGTTCCACACAACTCGTGTTACATTGGTATCTCTCTGAGACAGAACCTTTGCAACAAGGGTGTCATTACTGTCTAGTGTAACAGCAGAGTCTGGAATCTCCGACGCTCGGTGCCATGAAGTAGAAGCTATGTATTCTTCTTTGACATTCTGGAAAGAATCACTTTCATCAGCATACCGATCAAGCCAATAACACGAGTGGAGTTCTGTTGTCAGCTTGTGTACTAGCCAATCTACTCTCTGAAGAGCATTGAGATGTGTATCGTCAAACAGCTTCGTTTTAAGTTTTACATGGTAAGCTTCTATAGCACCACATGCTTCTTGGCTTGCAAGTGGCAGACTTTTTATAAATGAGAGCCACATTCCTGGCCAGAAAAAAAAAAAATCAAAGAGCAAACATTAAGCACCTAAACCAAGATTTACATGAATCACATGTTAGCAGTGATACCAGAAGTCTAACCAATTTTAGGGAACCAAGTGGATGTGAAATACTGCATGAAGGCGGTTTGATCAGAAAAATCCTGAGTTAACCTTTCAAGAGCCTTTGATGCATCTACACCATCCCAAACGCTGTACACGACTTCTCCTAAACATTTGAATAGCTCTCTTTGGACCTCAATGGTATCGCACTTCTTCACTACATTCCGAAGCCATGATCTACGAATACGCCAGAGAGAGAAAAGGATGGGGCAACAAAACGTGTCCCTGAAAAGAAAAAACGATAGAAATGAGTCAGTTTACAATACACTCTTTATGTTATTTTCGAAAGCATCTATCATTCATGCCTTATGGAATCAATCTCCATTGCAGCATCGTCAACGATAAAGCCATTGATCCTAAAGCCAGGCTCAACACTCTGTGCGCGTTGGAGCAGTATTTTCATCCACTTCTCGACATCAGATTTCAAATTGCTACGAGAGATAATCCAAGCGACCGGTAGAGCATGATGTCTTGAATCAAACACAAGAAGCGTGCATAGAGGATACTGCCATAGTGTGTTAAAGAGATCAGTGACTAAACCACATAACTTCCCTCAAAATCAGAGAGACATACATAATCAAAATGTTACCTTAAGTCTCTTTATCCCAAAAGTCGAATCAGCTGCAACGAGACTACAATGACCAAACCTCACAAACTGCTGCAACTGCCACTCAGTTTGAATCCCAAGCACGAACTGATCAGTCTCCGAAGACTCCTGATAAGAGAAGATGGACTTCTTGTTCCTCTCAGCCCAAATCTTGATACTAGCATGATCATCCAAGTCCAGCTCATGAGTCGACCGTTGGATAATCATCCCAAGCTTATGAACGTACTGAGAGGCAAGACTATCAACCGTCGCATCCGACCCACAATACCTCTGAACCCCTTCAAGATGTTTCTCCAGCACATTCTCTTCAGGGATCCCAAGATAGATCATAGACATCGTCTGCTGCTGAATCTCGTTACATATGTAAGGAATCTTCTTAGCACCAGGACCAATGGCGTCTCTGTCGAGAGGTCCGTGACAAACGAAACCGGCTTTGTTCACGTGCCGTCTCTCCTTGTAGACGAGAAGCGCGAGGGAAGGACGAGCATAGAGGCGCTTCACGACGAAATGGCATTGGCATCCTCTCATGGACTGAGGTCTCGGAGCTCGGTTCCTAGTTTTGAGACGGTACTTTCTGCTGGGCAACACACTACCTCCTTCTCCGTAGTTCTCAGGCCCAAAAGAGCACCAATACCTAAAATTGGAATGATACAGAGAAGATTAGTCTGCGCAAAGATGACACACAAATCGAGAAATGGTCCAAATTTTTACAATCCACAAGAAAAAACAATTCAAAATCCTAAAAACTGGAGAAGCCTAAAATTGAAACGATACAGAGAAGATTAGCATGGTCCGTGCAAAATTGAAACGATACAGAGAAGATTAGCATGGTCCGTGCAAAGATGAAACACATAAATCGACAAATTGTACAAATTTTTACACAACAACTGAGTTTCTTTAGAGAAAAACTTATTAAAAAAAAAACAATTCAAAAACACTTAGAATTGAAACCATACAGAGAAGATTAGCATGGTCCGTTCAAAGATGACACATATAAATCGAGAAATGGTCCAGATTTTTACACATCAACTGAGTTTCTTTATAAAAAATAATTAAAAAAAAAACAATTCAAAAACACTAAAACAGGAAACGGAGATTGAGAGAGAGAGAGAGAGAGAGAGAGGAGAAACTTATTACCGTCTGTACTCGAGATACTCGTCGGGCTTGTACACCTTGAGGCTGCCTCGAGAGCGGTTCCTTACTCTATCGATGTGAAATTGAGTTGGGCACTCTGGGTTTGAGCACTCTCCGATGATGAACTTTTTGACCCTTGCGTTAGGGATGAGCGCTACCTCGTCGTGATGCTCCGTTGTGCCGAACTTGGTCCAGGTCAAATCGGAATACGAGAAGTCTTCTGCTTGTGGGTTTTGCACTGGGATGTCTTCTAGAGATTCGATAATCTCCATTTTTCGTCTTTTGAGTTTTGAGCAACACGTGCGGGTGACTGCACAGGTCTCTGAAAACTAGGGTTTATGTGAGTGAGGATAATTTGATTTGGGCAGAAGATGGACACTAAACAGAAACGGTAGAATACTGGAAAGGAGAGGACAAAGTTTAATTGCAAAAAGGATCTTTCAGTTATTATTTTCTTTTAAAATCACCCTTTTGTTTCTATTGTAAATTTTGACCTCTCCATTGTATAAGAATCGAAATGACACGACACATTTTTTTTTGTCAAAACTTACTTTATAAATAGATCACATTTTCTCAAAGGAGAAATCGATGAAAGGAGACAATAACAAAGTCAATCCAACTGAACAACCCGTTTAGGCCTGGGCTTTTGGATTACCGATTCGGATCCGGGTCGGGTTTTTCAGATTTCGGATATTTTGGAACTAGAGAAAATGATACCGATCGGATAATTTAAAATTTTGGTTCGGATACGGTTCGGTACCTATCGGATCCGATTACATCTGAAGTAATCGTAAAAAAAAAAAAATCGGTTCCGGTTCGGGTTTAGCTGTTTTTATCCGAACAGATCTAAAATGGGTACTTTTTACCCGATTTATCCGAATACCCGAATCAGTTATAAGAAAATAAGACCTATAAATATCTGAACTCAAACTAAATAAAAGTAGACTTAAATAAACTTACAAAAAAATAAAATCAGTCTTGAACAAACTAAAACATACCTATGTTTAATGAGTCGATGAACTAAAAATCAGATATTTTCAGATAGTTTTTTTGGATCTCGGATATTACCCGATCCGACCCGATACCCGAATCACAAATGAAAACATACCCGAATGAATATTTTATCGTATCCGAATCCGACCCGAAACCTGATTTTTCGGATCGGTACCGGTTCGGATCGGTACCGGTTCGGATCTTCGGAGCCGGGAAATTTGCCCAGACCTAAACCCGCTACAAAACTAAGCGGAAAATACATATAATAGATAGAAACAACATTCATACTTAAGCAATTTATGCAGAGGAGTTCGAACATTGGTATCAATCACACTAAAAACGAAGCAATGCAAATAGAATTAGAGAGTTCAGATTGCTGAATTAACAATATTGAAATCAACTATAAAAACTGAGGTGACAAAACACCAAATCGCTAAGCCTTTAAATAAACCAGACGTCATAAGCATATATACTCATTGATACAATGTTACTGCAATTCTCTATACATTTATTTACCAAGTGGTTTGTATATGAATCATCATTACAATGATTCTAAAATGAAAATAGTAATATAGCTAACAAAAAATATGACATGGATTTTATTAATTATAATATAGCATAAAATTAATCATGACAATTCAGTTATAAAAATGAAAATATAAGGTAATAAGGATATAGTTATTACCATAATTATAAAACATAAGAAAGAATTAAATATTAGATGTGATTTATTATATGAACAAATTAATAAAAATCTTTATTTGTTTATAATAAAATATAGATAAACATATGTAAATAGTTTTATGTCATTTTTATCCTACAAATAAATAGTGACAACATTTTTTTTTGTCAAAACCTTACTTTTATAAATAGATCATACTTTCTCAAGGAGAAATCAATCAAAGTAGACATTAACAAAGTCAATCCAACTGAACAACCCGCTATAAAAATTAAGCGGAAAATACATATAGATTCTGAATGAGAAAAATGGATCTAGCGGATCAAATGGATAGAGCGGAACAAGAGTGGTTCAAGCGTATCTAGCGGTTCTAAGGTAGATCAAGCGGATCTAGCGGTTCAAAACATATGTTTAAATGGTGAAAATGGGTAAAAAGCGATCCAAAGTACTGTACAAATTTAAAATAATTTAGATAAATTTATATTACTATTTATATTTCATAATTAAATTATTTATTTTTAAAATACTTTATAAATAAAATAAATACCAATTTCTATTCAAAGAAAATATTAAATTAATTTAAACAGATATATTATTTTGAGCTTTGAAATTATATATATATATTCATATATATATATATATATTCGATGATCTTATAATTATAATTCTTGTAAAATAATCTAACAGTTTTGAGCTTTAATATTAACTAATACATCAATTCAAACATATTTCTTGAAAATGACACATCGTTAAGAAAATAAAATATAATGTCAAATAATAATACATTGTAGCTATTGACAAATTTTCAAAATGTAAAACAATATAATCAATATATATCTAGTATTATATGTAAAATAAATTTAAATGACAGATTGTTAAAAATAAAATATGATATTAAATTAAAGATACACATGATAAATATGGTGTAAATACAAAACAAAATGTTGTTTTAATGAAATAAGAGTTACAGCATAAAAACTATAATATTATGTTTACATATTTACAAAAAAATCTTTATCATAAAAATATGAAAATAAATAAATAAAAGTTTAAAAACTGTTCTATAAGTAAAAGTGGAGGAAATACTCAATTTGTCATGTGTTCTATAAACTAACTGGTTCCTCCACTTTTTTAACAAAATGACAACAAAAAAAAAACTAGACCACTTATGTTTCTTCCACTTTTCTCAATTCATTTGCTAAATTTTATAAATGGGAAAAAATGATGGATGCTCTACTTTGGTGTAGGAACCATCTTTTGTTTCACTTCCCAGTTTATGCGGAGGAATCCTCAAATATTGGTGTCAATTGCACTCTCAGGTTTTAGACTGCAGTGTGTGTCCTTTATATATTGCATTGCAAGTGGCAGCTTTGCTATTTTGCATAATTTCTTATCAAACTTTTAAAAGTTTGTGTCTCTATCTTTGTATTATGTTGTTTCTTCTCTTTTGGAGGTAATCCATCTTTTCGCACATTGTGGTTTGTACGTTGCTATTTAGTTTTGTGATCGCTTAAATTTGTTAATAAAGAAATTGGTGTAAAAAAAAATTGGTGTCAATTGCACTAAAAGAACGATGCAGTGTAAATAGAATTAGAGAGCACATATAGTGGTATAAATCCTGGGAGGGCTATAACAAATACTAGTTTTTAGTTAACAATATTGGTATTAAGTATGATGATGTGGTTTACACATTTCTATTATGGTTTATGTACAATCAAGAGGCTTTGAAAAAACTAGTATTTTCTGAATTATACGAAGCCAGTAAGCAAATAGTCAATTCATGGGTATTTGAAATCCGAGTATCCTGGAAAAAAACGAATTTTTGATGGAAGAATGTCTGTATCGAATGAAAATTGCCTATATTTTATAAAGGACACAATTATATAAAAATTAATTTTACAATATTTTTCTGGTAAAATAGATAGATATAATTAAAATCAATATTATATCTGTTTCACAGAGAAGTATTATTTTAATACTATTATTTTATACAAAACTGTCATTTTAAAATTTTAATGTAATTTAGACCCATTTTAATTTTAATATAAATTAGATAATTATAATTAATAAAACATAAATGTATTTCAATCATTTTTTATGTTCTATGGAACATATTTTAAAACTAAGTAAGTATTAATTGTTTGATCCAAAAAAAAAGAAAAAAAAGGAAGTATAATTGTTGCTTGGAAACTCGGATGTGCAGAGGTGATCTGATAGTGAAGCAGTAAATTTCTAAAAAGTTACACACTTCCGCACTCAAAGAGTCAGGCGGTAACATATTCTCTGACCTAAAAGATTTTCGGATTTTCCGTCTCTGACGAGTTGAGATTTATTCTCTTTTCCAGATTTCTCTCTCTTTATTACCTTTTCTTCTTCTTTTATGATCAAACAGTGGGACGGGTGAGAAAAGACACATAACCTCCGCTTCCCATTTAAGAAAGACACTTAACCCTAAATCTTCTTCTCCTCCACTCTCTCTTGCGCTGGTTTAAACTCTGGAAATCCGTTGGGGGGGTTTTTGAATCTTTGTTTCGATTGGTCAGATTCTTTGAAGATCTCTAGTAGATACTTTGTGAGTCGTCTATTTTGGTTTCCCTCAAATATTCTGTCTTTGATTTCGAATTTGTTTTTACCTGTGTTCCTATTTTCTATTTATGTGTATGTTCTCAGTTATCCTGATAAGTTTGTAGACTGAAGCTTTTATATCAATTTGAGTAGTTTATTTTCTTCGCTCACTATGTGGTGATTTTCAAAACTTTGTTATCGTTTCATATGAGCGGAACTGTATATATGTGTAAACAAAACTTTGTATTTGTTCCTCGAGATTCTTTTAAGAAAGGACATAGTAAAAAAAAAAAAAACTTCGAACCTCGTGAAACAACATATATTGGTCTAGTGATATATTTTACTCATATGTTTCTTTTGCTAAGAATCTAAGAACACGGATGTATATTAATTTGAGTATAGAAATGAAAAGTTAAAACTCGAGTGATTTTAACTTACGAGAATAGTGGTTTGGAGGACTAGTAATCAATTGCTACCAGTACTTAAGAGTCCCACTATAAATTATGTTTTGACATTTTGACCCAAAAAAATATTATGTTTTGCTCTGGCGTATATGTTTTATTTTCTTTGGAAGCTGAAGCAAAATTGATCTATGACAGATTAGGTTAGAATATTTTTGTCTTTTTCTTTCATTGACATAGTTTTGAGATGTATTTCTTTGTCAGATTTGTGAATTTTTATTTGAAACCTTGTTTGTTTCTGGCAAAATTGCTTGTGTTTACAATTGAAGTTTGTGAGAAAATCTCCTTTTGCTAGAAAAGGTGTAATAGCCAAATGGAGGATCAAAAGCAGACGAGTTTCACGTTTGAGATAGATAACTTCTCGGAGAAGGAAGCCGGGAGACGGTCACCTCATTTCTTGGCAGGCGGCTGCGAATGGTAAAATAGTGTTTTACTTTTTGATCTAATCCTCTAGGTTGACTCAATAAGTTGTATATGTTATTATGTTTATAACAAAAACATTTAGTTAGTCTGCTTTTTTATCTAAAGTCTGTTCTCATTTGTTTTCAGGTATATTCATGTTTATTCCAATGGAGAGCTTGTTGATGATCATTTGTCTATGTACCTAGGTGTAGCGAATCCTGAATCATTGCGACTTGGATGGAAAAGAGAAGCTAGTTTTTCCTTTGTTCTGATGAATCAATCAGGCAGAGAGCTCTACAGAACAAAAGGTATTCTTAACTTGGCAGACGTAAAGTGTGTGTTTATTTTATTTACTTTTGATCTAATCCTCTAGGTTGAGTCAGTAAGTTGTCTTTGTTATTGTGTTTATGACTAAAACATTTTAGTTAGTCTGTATTTTTAACTTGTCAGACGTAAACTGTGTATATATGTTTTATATATTAGCCTTGGTATCTTTCTTGCAGAACTGTGCGCATTGTTCTGCGCTCAGTTAACCACAGCATGGGGTCGGTCAAAGGCCTTGCCTCTTAAAAAGCTTCAAGAAAAAGGGTTTCTGGAGAATAAAAAACTGATTGTTAAAGTGGAAGTAAAAGTAACTGAAGTCGTTGATGAAGCAGAAGTAACAAGGAAGGAGATGTTAGATGTGCAAGGTTTCCGAGTTCTTCATTCTCTGGTATGATTGCAAGAATGCCTCTTGTTGTCTTCATTTTTTTTTCCGATTCCCATTCATTGTTAATGTCACTTTTCGATCGTGTCGACAGGCTGTTCCGGTGAGTAGGCTTTTCAAGAAGCATCCGGACATTGCGGTAAATTTCAAACCAAAGAACCAACTAGTGAAGACAACATACATGACTATCCTCTTACATCTCATCGAGACATTGAAAAATCCTCCACATAGCATCTCTGAGACTGAGCTATGGATCGCTGGCAACGAGTTGATCGAGCTTAGAGAAGCAGGTTTCAAGCTAGATTGGTTGAAGACAAAGCTTCAGAAGGTTTCATTTAAGAAGTGGAAGACATCATATGATAGTGTTTCTAGAGTCCAAGAATTCGAAAAACAAGTCAAGAATCTCAAAGCTGAAGTTTCATTGGAGAGGAAGACAACATATGATAATTGTTCTAGAGTCCGAAAACTCGAAAAACAAGTCAAGAATCTCAAAGCTGAACTGAACATCGAGAAGGAAAAATCTGCCAGTTATGCTACTAAAGTGTATGCCTTAGAAAAGACTGTGTCGGATATCATTGAGCTCAACAAGAAGTGGAACTCAGAGCAGGTCTGATCTTGTGGATTTCAAAACTAGCACTATATGTTTCTGGTGTTCAGTCTCGTCAATGAACGGAAATTCAGTAACAAAATGTTTCTTCGATGATATTTTATGAAGATAATTATTCACTTACTGCATGAGTCTTGATGAAGTCCTGGATATTTGTTTCGAGTCAAATCGATAGCTTTTGAAGAGGTGACCGTTTCTCTCCTTTTTCAGGTCAGCTCTATAGAATTGTGGCTTACTTACTATGCTTGTTTTCATCTAAGTAAAAATTATTCGTGAAATCATTGACCCATGTGGGAGAATGTTAATATAACTTCTATCTTGACTATAAACCAAATGTCAAAAAACCTCCATATTTATAGTTCATTTTAATTTTACATTTGCCATGGAAGCAATATAATATTTTTGAAATATGTTAATATGTTTTAGTTATATTTAAACCTAACCATGTTTGGCCGGAAGATATAATTTTCTAAAAGCAATATTAAAATTTTTGAAATATGTTTTAGTAAAAATGGATAAGTTTATATGAAGAAATCAAAAACATAAACATTATATAGAAAAATTTAATCATAAAATATAGGTATATGAATGAAATATCTTCTTACAATTTTACTACAATAGATGATTTTCATTAGAAAAATTGAAAATATATAAAATATTAATAAAATAAATGAATATTTTAATTTATTTATATTATTTTTTAGTATGTAAATTTAAAATAAATTTTATCTAAGAATAAATTATTTTGTTTTGAAAATTTTAATTATTATAATTACTGTATGCTTATTATTTTATATTTAAATTTCTATTTATTAATTTAATTTTGTGTCATAATTATTTAAGCCATATTATAATTAGATAAAAAAAGCATGTCATCACTTTTAATACTCTCTCTGTCCCATTTTAAGTGGTGTTTTAGGTTTTTTATTTTGTCCCATTTTATGTGATGTTCTCACAAATCTAGATAGAATTTAATATCATTTCAATTTTGTGACCAATTAAAAAATATTGTATCATTTTCTTATTGGTTGGACTAGTTTCATTTAATGATATTTTTATATTACCAAGATAAATTACATAAAAATATGTACTTTCTTAATCCATGTGCAAAAATCTTAAAATCCACTTATAGTGGGACAGAGGGAGTAAGTTTTTTTTTGAGAAAGTTTTGCGAGTTCTTTCTAGTGTCCCTTTTTTCAAAATCAAATATCTTTAACTTTTAATAAGTTTAATCAATTAATCACTATTTTTTTTAGAATAATTGTAGTGAAGACACTTGAACAATCATTTCACATATAATTAGGGACCAGGGGACTGTAAAAAAAAAACTGTTATTTGTAAAGAAATATAAAGAACTTCGTCAAGTATCCGTTGCACAAGCAAAAGTAAATCTGTCAATACAAGAATACTAGTATAACAATACCACCAAAGAAATAAAGAAGTCTATATCAATAACTTCTTTCCCAAGAAACTCAATCTTCTTACATCCCCCTTCTCATTTGTTTATTGCGTTTCTTGTTTCTCTCACTTCACCGCCATCACTTTCTGCAATTCTTCATCTTCTTCTACTACGAAAAAATCTGAGCTTCACTACATATCTGCAGAAGAGAAGAATTATGACGATGATTTATCCACCAGAGGATGAAATCGTCAGTTATTATCTGAAGATGATGATCGATAAAAGAAACGCCTGGCCTAGCAACTTCCTCCGAAGCGAAGACGTGTACTGCGTCAACCCGTGGACGCATTTCAACACTCAAGAACCTTTGATCCTACACGACGGAAGATACTTGTTCGTTCACCGAACAGAGAATTCTGGTAAAACCGATGGATGTGACTCTGGTTGCTGGAGGGTCATGGGTCGTAATAAACTGATCAAGTCAGAGAAGAACGAGGAGATTCTAGGGTTCAAGAAAGTTTACAAGTTCTGTGAAAAGAACGAGGAGAAACCAAAATCGTTTTTTAAGTTCAGCTGGGAGAAGGAAGAGGAGAAGGAGAAGAGACGAGTAAGAGATAAGAGGGTTTGGGTGATGGAAGAGTATAGGCTTGCGAGTAAATGGAAACAAGATTACGTGATCTGCAAGATTCGGCTTCTGAATCCAAATCCACTAGAGTTTATGTTATCCAACCATGTTAGAGGTTACTATCTATGATATGAATCATGGATTCAAGACTCAGCTTTATGTTTTTGGTTTCTTGAAATTCCCAATTATCCTTTACGATTATGGATCTGCAATATGATTACGATTATGGATCTGCAATATGATTATGATTATGGAATTATGAATCCATGTTCGAGGTTACTATATGATTATGGATCTGCAATATGTTTTCGTTTTCTTTTTATTGTTTTTCTTTGTAAAAATTTCTGGTTTTCAGTAAATTTGTAATACAAGAAACCCAAAAATGAAGACCTTGGTTAGTTTCCAAAAAAAAAAAAAGACCTTCAAAAAAAATAGAAAATCGAATGTCTTTCTGGTTTCTGTTTGATTTTAGAATACAAATGAAGTAAACATATTGAGATGCAACGAGGCCAAAGACAAACGACGAAGTGAAATCTAACGAGCGATAACGAGCCCCAACGACAAAGCGGCTCCAAACAAAGCGTGGAGTCTCACACAATAATACTTAGCCATGAATATCTTCTCATTCTCCTGCATTCAAGATTCACATAATTAAACAAAGTATTTTTCAATCTTCAAATCTAGATATCTTTTTACCTTGTGGTGCTTTTCGACATAGGTTGACACTAAATTCCCAACTGGCAATGTCAGGAAACACAACAACTGAAACAAAAGAAGGGGTTTTAGATGTACTTGTTTCTCATTCATGTGTCTCAAATCTTGTGTTAACTTACTGTACAAGTTACTGGCAAAATCTTGGTTAAACCAAGAACAAGAAGCATGGAATAGAGCAAACGAATAGCCCATCTCACCACAGAAGCTCCTTTTTCAGTCCCTAACCGGACCTGTGTTAAAACACTCAAATCAAAAACACATTCACCATATCCACATTAAACCCGGTTTAAGCAATTTCATAACTGTACCAGAGGTGAAAATTTCCCCACAGCTAAATCTCCTTCAACCTAGGTCAAATGTAAAGTGATGATCAGCATCATCGTGTGTCATTTTTGTGGAAATCATTAGACCGTGTTTTTATTTAACCTAACCTGATGAAAGTGGCTGCAAAAAAGGATGAGAGATGTGGTAAAACCAACAAGGAGAGATGATGAAAGGACCCTACTGCTCAACGGAAGAGGCCTCATCCCGCTGCCAAATACGATTTTAACCAGCCCACGGAAACGGGTATTAACTTGGGTTTAGGGTTTTAGATCAGAGAAGTTCTAACATACCTTGAGCCACCAAGAAGTAGATAAAAGGCAGTAGTTGCAAATGGACCAAATGCTGCAAAACATAGAGGCTCTCCTAATCCTTGGTAACTTAACCGAAACGGCGGACACTATAATCAAATTTCAAAGTATTGTTCAAGTTGAAAGCTTTTTTTAGATTAGTATCACACTGTCACAAGAGGAAGTTGCATTCACCTGGTATACATAGCCGCATAATATAGCCGAGGCAAGTAATAGTATTGCACGGATATTACTTGCTGTCCAAGATATCCAAATTAAACCAGAAACACCGAGCACAAGAGATGTGATTGCAGCTGCGAAGGTTCCTGCGCGGCTTTTTCCAAGCAAACAATAAAGAAGTGAGTCGGAAAAAATAAACGTTGCAAACCTTATTATCCTTTTTGAAAACTTACCTTCCAACCATATTCACTACGGATTCCTTTTTGTTCTCATCAGCTCCGGTGTCAAAATCATAAACATCATTGCTGCCATAAAACAATGTTTAGAAAGAGTGTATACATGAAAAAGAGTGTTAGAGGGAACCAATCAATCACCTTAAGTTGAGCCAAGTAATGATAAGTACTGATGAGAGCATTAGAGTAACATAACGTCTAACTAGGACTAAACCAGTCTCCAAATAGGCCGCTGAAGCACCAACCTGTGCCATAAGAACAATGAATATTCTATAGAATATAGTGGAAAATGGAGGAAATAAAAGGTGTCTCCAGGAAACATACTGTAAGAGGAACCAAAGCGACAGAGTAAATGGGCAGTTTCACTGCTCTCCATATCAGTTTTGCTTTGGGAATGTCCTCTTCTTGATACAGTTTTGTTGTATCTCCATAGCTCTTACAAACGACGGTTGGCCCAACTCTGAGGTTTCTTTTTCTTTTATCATTCAGATTCGTCCGTTCATTTAAATCAAACACCGGTAGCCTTGTGACTATAACTCTTCTGGGAAGCTAAGCTAAGATGTTTTAGTAACAGTAACAGTAGACGAATCACTATTGTCAAATGACAAAGCTATTTCAAATTCTAGATTACAATCCAAATGGGAAGCAGATTAGATGCAGCACTGAGCATACCTTGTGATTCTTGGTTTCAATCGCAAATTAGTTGAAGATTTGGGCACAAACCCATGATTTATGTCACAGAGAGAAACCAATTTCATCATTTTAGTTGTCTGTAAAACAAGAAGAAAGATTCTTTTAAGTTACAAGAACATAACAAGAACAAGAAACGAGTAAAGTCCGAGATTCTGGAACTCTATAACTAAAATCTTTGTTCCCACGTTAAAATAGCGACAAGAAAACTATGAAGTTGGGAGCTTTACCTTTTTAACACGAATGCTTTGATTACGATGGGAGGTTGTGTCATAATCCTCCGTAGACCACTAAACCTTGATGCTCGTGAAGGTTGGAAGTGTACTTTGGAGCTCGATGATTAGTTAAAACCTTCAAATGCAAAAAACAGAGACAAAAGTGTTTGGTATTGTTTGTCCAGTGAAGTTGACAAGAGTTTGAATGTCCGATTCTGAGGAAGAGAAGTGAGAGCAAGTGGATGAGACAACACAGGAAGAAGATAAAATCACGTGAGGTTCACGTGTACCTATTTTCTTTATATAAAATGCAAGCGAGTATGGGCCTCGGCTGGGCCTTTAACATATATAAATGTAAACAAGAATCTGAAGGTTTTTTTTTAATTGCAAGTTTTACAATGGTTTACAACTTTACATTACAAATAAATAACAAGGGTGATAGTTAGGATGTATCAAGTGTTTTTATCTTTAATCTATCAATAACTATAAAAATTACTAATCATGTTTTAATTTTATCTAGCTCTTTCGATAAAACATCATAAGTTTCTTATCGATATCACTTTTCAAAAACACATTCAACTAAAAATATTCTACCATTTGGGTTTATGGCTTAAAGATCACTAGATTCTGACCCACCCTTCAGAGGGCGGATATATTTTTGTTTTTATTTTAACTTTTTAGCAATTTAATTTTTATATTTGTATTTTTTAATCATATTTGTGTTTTTTTGTAATCATATTTTTGTATACTATTTTTTTAAAAAAATATTAGTAAGAAGTTTTGACAATTGTATTGAATTTGTGATGTTGCATAACAATATACTTATACCCAATTTTGTTTAAATTGGATCCGGACCTGCAGTTAAACTGATAAACCCAACAATCTGGTTTGTAATTTGGTTGTTTTTTAGAAAAAAATTATTATTTAATAATCCGGTATAACTCAAAAATGGTTACCAGTTGAACTACTGATTGATAGTAATTTTTAATTATTAACGCATATGATTTTTAGTTGTATTATTAGAATATGTTTGTATTATAATTAGGAAGTTAGACTTTTTATTTTTTATAAAATAAGATTATACAATCTTGTGGATCATGAATCTATTAACAAAGTTAATTGTTATGATTTGGCATTAGTTTATTTTGTTATCAATTATCCATTATAATATTATGTTTTATATTTAGATTATTTTAGATTTAAATTTAATTTTCTTATTCACATTAGACATTAATAATACTTAAAGATTTTCAGTTTAGGATATAACTCGTAAACTTAAATTTTATACCGCTAGTTTAGGATATAACTTGTAAACACATAAGATGTTGCTAGATTTTGACTTGCACTTTTAAAGCGCAAGATTATTTTTGAAATATTTCAAAAGTTATTTGATATAAATATGTATTTGTATACATTTAGATTTATAAATGAAACGTTATATTGAGTATTTTAAAATCCGACCGACCAGATTAAACCGACAAATTGTGTGGTCTTGTATGTAGTTCGGTTTAGTTTTCAAAAAAAATTATTTAAAATCCTATAAAACAACTAAAATCCGGGATCTGGCTACCGTTGAACTGATAGATGATCCAATATGCAATTCGGTTTAACTTAAATTATTATAGTCAAATTAAATTTTCATCTTGTTGTAAGGGTAATATATCAATAATCGAGAGGATGCACACTAAAAATTAAATATATTTGAGCATCAACAATTTGTATATGTTTATTACAATTTAATGATTTATGTTTGTAAATATAATTTTCATTTATTTAGTTAGTGTACTTTTGTTATTCACATGTTATTAGATTTTTGATGTTTTGTTTATGACTTATTTTAAATTTTAAATTTAATTTCATTATTCGCATTAGAAATGTAAATATTTAGTAATTTTAATCTTTATATATATTTTTATTATATAGATAATTATGTTTTACAATTAATTAAACCATTGATCCATAATCTCTTGCATCGATTTATGTTAATGTAATGTTTTATGATATAATTGTGTTAATATATTTGTTAGATTAGTTAATATTTGATAAAATATATTACATGTGTTTGAATAACCCGTAAAATATATTCATAAAAATATCAAGTAACATGTTTCATCGTGTTTTAAATATTAATAATATTGAATTATTAATATTTTTATCATATATATATAGATTTATGTATATGTATATCTAATTTAATAAGAATTATATTTTTATGTATTTAGTGAGGTTTTGAAGAATTTTTTTTGTATCTGGATTAATATATAGTTGTATATATACAAATTAATAGACATATATAATTATTTATTACATTAATAAATAAAATATAATTTATTTTATTGAAATTACGTATTTATATAAATTAAATTCATTAGTTTAAAATATAATAGATTAGTTAGTTAGTTCCTTAATTTTAGGTATGATATATATTTAATTGCAATTAAATTAGATATATGAATAGAAATAATAGGAAGATAATTAAATTATATGAAGAGAAATAATAGGACCAACCTAGACTTTTTTGATAGTCCAAAAAGTAGTCGATAAATATTGCTCCTGTTTTAATAATATTGATTGTTTTGAAGATCATTGTTTAGGATTTAATATTTAGAAGGTAGGTTGGGTTTATAAACTTCTATAAATAATTTTAAATATTTATAAAAGATTTAGGAGGATTAGTTTAGTATTTTCTATCACAACTTAAGATATTTATGAAAATGGTTATATTTTGAAAGTAAATTTGAAAAGTTATATAAAATTAGTGGTAAAATTAGAATTTTCCTCTCCCCCCTCTCAAAATATAGATGTAGAAATATCTTAATATTTATATTATTATTCTCATTTAATTCTTTTAACCACATCAAATACAGCTAAATCAAAAAAAAAATTACAAACTAAATTTACAGTAAAATTTATATGCTAGAAACAATCTAAATTTTAAAATAAAATTTATATGCTACAATCTAACCAATCATCCCTAATATGATTACTTAGAAAAAACTTTCTTCTATTTTCTTTTTGAATGAACGTAAAATTAATTCAACTCAAAAGGTTTTTGCAACTTTTAGATAAACCAAACTTAAGTAAAATATGACATATCTGGAAAGAGAAATGATGTACATTAAAGATTTTTGAAGTTGCTACTTCTTTTTAATTATTAAAACTAACTGTTAAATGATTAAACTTTTTCAGTTTTATTACTGCAAGCTCAAGATTTGTTTCATCTGGAAAGATACTCAATGCTCGAAATCAGTTTAGCAGGTCTACGGAATCATTCTGACTTGGGAAAGAAGTATTTCGACAAAGATGAAAGAAATCAGATAAAACATCTATTCGAGCTTAGTTTCTTTCATCAAGAATCTCAATCCACAGCCTTGATGTCTCACTCAAACTCAAATGTGTACCACTTTCCAGACTCCTTGAAAGTTTAATTTCAAAGAACATCTGGCATAGTAACTACTAAACTGCAGACTCATGTTACATGGTTTCAGTGGCAGAAGGCAAACGACAAGCAATTTTCATTTTGAACTCATCAACAACAGCACATACAAATATGATCATCTTTCTCCATAATTACTTTTCAAGAGTATGAAGACAGACTCTATTTCTTAGATTCATCTCATGAGAAAAAGACTTGAACGCTAGAAGTTTTCAAAGACTGACAAACCGGACAAACACCAGTGAACACATCACAGTCTTTACACAAACTCAAGTGCCTACACGGGACAAGCAAGATCGAAACCTCCTTCACGTTACACGACTTGCATCTCATCCCAGTGTTTGGCATCCCTGGGATGTTCGTGTAGTTGTATGAAGCTGCCTCATCATCAATCTCGCTATCACCAAACCCTTCTTTCACTTGATGATGATGATCAGCTAATACACCACCTGCATTGTTCGTGTTGTTTCCATGTGACATCACTTGTTGCAGATTTACCTTCAAGGCATTAACCACAGATTCATTGTACTTCGCCCTGTAATGCCAGTTCTGAGCTTCTGCCCCCACTTGTTTTATCTTCTCCGCGAGTTCCCGGTTCTTCTTGTTCATGCTCTCGATCTCCTGCTCTTTCTCTTGAAGCTTCTTGCACACATCCTTCTCTAAGGCCGTGACAAAGGACGTGACATGTCTCTGTTTTATATCTCTCACACCTTTGGCCAGTTGGTCCGCCTGTTTCCAAAGAGAGAACAATCTCAAGAACACTGGATATATATATAAGAAACAACATAAGCTTTGCTAGTACCTGGAATTTGATAAACCGATCAAGCTCTTCTTTTTGTCTATCCAAGTCCAATCTGATATTGTCACCGAGTGACTGAAACATTGGAGCTGTGATGCTTCCATTTGCACAAGTTACAGAAGAGTTTCGCTCATCTTCGTCATAAGATAGTCTCAGACCAGTTGACACTACGTTCTGCTTTGGGGCTTCATCTTGAGCAACACTATTGTTGTTGTAGTTATAGTTCAAAGAGATCTGCAGCTTCTGCTGTCTCTGGATACTATTGTTGATCTCGGTTTCCCTAGCGCGTTTGCTATTATTCCGAGACATTGTAGCAAGGTTATTATCATTAGCAAAGTAGTTAACAGGATCAATCGTGCAACCAGCTCTCACTGTAACCACATACAGAAGGGAAAAAGCTTTTAGCTTTATATTATAAAGTTACTAACTACATTCCAAGAACAAATTAAGAAACTTACTGGTTCCAAGCAAGTGAAGCTGATTTAACGATGTGTTTGTTTGGTACTGAAACTGCCTATCCTGCGGTAAAGGGTTGTCATTGTTGCCTCCCAACATCTTCTCTAATGCTTAATCGTTAAAGTTTTCAATTTTTTTGTAAGAACAACAGTTAAAGAAACCTGCATACAAATTAAGATAATGAGCTGAAAGCTATGAAAGCATACACAAAGGTTTTGACTGTCCGAAGATGGAACTATGCTTCAAAACAAGGCGTGGAGCTATTAAAAATACTAACTATTAGGAGTTCTGCTTGATTCTTTATAAACACACAGATGGTCAACCAAATATAACGAAATATATGGAGAATAAAGTTTGAATTGAAGTTTCTATGATCTCGCCTATTAAGTGGGGGGATACATGAACCAGATTTTGATTAATTGGTCACTGGTCAAAGATTCATCTGAATAATTAAACTAAATTAATAATTAAATCTCACGAACATGGAAACAACATGGCAACTTTTGAATAAAGGATACCTTTTAGAGATTGCCCATCAAATCAAATGATTCATCCAATTTACAGAAAAAAAAAATTCAACCTTACCTAATGATACATACAGCTATGATCATACAGAAAATGAAAAAAAAAAATCACAGAGACCTAGATGAGAGAAAAAAGATTGATTGTTTTCCGATCATTAAGTTCAGAGGAAGAAAAAACAAACTACCTGCAAAAAAACAAGGAATAGAGAGGAGCCAATTAATTGCGATTGAGAATCTTAAGAAGGTGATGGGTTTGTTGAAACGTACAAAAACGCAACATCCGATGATAAGAAAAAAATGTTGTTTAAGGGAAGATGAAGAGGAAGAAAGAAGAAAAAACGGATGAAATGAATGATGGACGTGGGAAAACGGGTCACAAGGGTGAAGAAGTGGGAGACGTTGGCTGCCAAAATCGTATAAAAAAATAAATTTAAAAATAATCGCTAGAAATTGAGAAAATATAAATAGAATCCCAAAAATAATAAAGTCTGAGAATGATAATAAGTGGTGCCGGTGGGTATTGGTTCTGCGCATATCTCCGTGAGTTGTGCCTCGTGACGCCATTCACTCCACTTTCCTGCATTTTTCAATCTTTTTTTCCTTTTTAAAATCTTTTTTTTTCTCTTTTGAGAACAAAAGAAACAGTAACATTTTCATTTAAGCTTTTATTTAGATATTTTATTTTTTGACCAGTTCATTCTTTAAAATAACTTTTTATTAATTATGGAAACAACCTTTTTTTTACATCTTCCGACAGTTCAATGTAGATTTTGAGCTGGACAGTATGATTCGGTTGTGTTATTTAAATGTCCAAATAGAATGTGAGGGAATTAATTAGAATTAATTTTGGTTTTAAATTTGTTTGGTCCAATTTTTTTTTTTTTGCTTGGCTCTTTCTTACAGACAAGTTACCAAAACCATTCACAACATGCTATCAGATTTTTTCCTTGGTGATAATGGTTCCTTGATTGACAAGTGAACATGTCCTTTTTGAAAGTTAACGAAGAACAAGAGATATAGAGATAGAAATTGTGAAAGAGAGAACTAACCAAGAAAGAGTAAAGAAGGATAATTGTTTCTTTAATTTTCTTGTGTACACATATAATGATATTTATAGAAACATAAGAGAGAAGAGAGATAGAAAGATATGCTGGATAATAGGGTGTTCTAGAGGCTCTATCAGATTTAAATCCAGATCTAAGTCTGTGTTCACACCTTAAAGTCAACACTCTTCAACAGTTCTTTTTCGTCACAACAACTCGGCCACCATATGTCATAACTCAACCACCTTATGTTATAGCTCAGCCGTCGTAACTCCGTCAACTTATGTTATAACTCAGCCGGCATAACTCAGCCACTTCATGTTTTAACTCAGCCATCTCATATTCCATTCCATATCTCAGCCACCTCGAGTCTATCTTATTCATGTCTTCATGTCAATACTTTTCACATGTCTATATGCTTGGCAAGTATGGCGAATAGCCAATTACCCCCAATATTTTATCGATGATAATGGTTCCACAAGTTACGGCTGCTTTTCAAACTTACTAACACATCCTCTGTTACTATTGACCAACGATTATTACCATTTTGGTTAGTCTGGCGTTTATGGAAGAGTCGTGACGACTTATTGTTTGGAAAAAAAAAAAGATAAACAACCAAATGTCTTAGTGGACAGAGCAAAGGAAGATGTCCAAGAATGGTTGGATTTGCGGCTTTCTTTGAGTTCTTCTTCTACATCACTTTCACGTCACCACACTGTTACACATGGATGGCAATGTCCACCTAGTGGATGGATCAGATGTAATTATGATTCCACACATAAATCGAGTCAAGAGGGTTCTGGTATGGGATGGATGTGGACCATGCGGTATGGGTAAAATGGTAAATATGAGGGACGTCTTACGGTTATGGAATCGGAGCTTACAGCTTTACTTTGGGCTACGAGTCTGTTGGTCTTTTTAGCAAAAAAAAAAAAAAAAAATCTGTTGGTCTTTTGGGTACACACAAGTTATATTTAAAGGTGATAATCAAATCTTTGATCAAATTCTTAAACCGACAAAAACACAGTTCAAGGTTACAAAATCAACTCACAACTATATGGCATTGGTCGTCTATGTTTCATTCAGTCTCTTTCATTTCTAGTAAACGTAGTAATAATGCTTGTGCTGATGTCTTAGCTAAAAAAGCTTTGCTGTCTGATAAAGATTTGAGCCTGTTCCATTCATGTTCAAGTTTCCTTAAACAAAATGTAATCTTGAACATGAATGGAACAGGCTCTCGAACTTCAACATAATGGATCTCCCCGACATCCCTACCGGACTTCCTCCTCATATGCAACTCCAGCGAACTCGTGTCCTCTGTAAAAACGATGCTCCCATTCATGTACCAACTCCCTTCTCTCTCACTCTTTACTTTTTACTTTCAAAAGGATGTAATTTTGGTGAGTTGGGTCTTATACTCTTACAAAGAATACAAAGTGGGTTTGGTCTCTCTTTGATACTTTGTGTGTGTGTGTGTGTGTTCCCGTAGACGGCGAGTGTCGTTTACTCGGGTGCCTATAACGGTGTGGGAGTGGACAACAGTGTGAAACTTGAAAACTTCTCTGAGAATTTCAAAGTCCATCTGATGGAACTTTCAGAAGATGGCAATGAATTGGAATTCGATATGATCGGTATCGATGCAGCAATCGCCAATGCCTTCAGAAGGATCCTTCTTGCTGAGGTCTCGGTCTCTGACAAAATTAATCTTCTGTGAAAATCTTGATTCTTTGTTTTTAAAGGTGTTTATTTAATTCTTGGCTTCAGCTTCCTACAATGGCTTTTGAAAAAGTGTTTATAGCAAACAACACATCCATTGTTCAAGATGAAGTTCTTGCTCAGAGGATGGGTCTTGTTCCTATTGCTGCTGACCCCAACCTCTTCGAGTTCTTATCTGGTAGGTAGGCGTTACGTGGCATTTGATTCTTTTATCTGTAAGCAAATTATATATGTTTAATTATTCATCTCTGTGTCCATAGAGAACGACCAGCCAAATGAAAAGAACACCATCGTTTTCAAACTCCATGCCAAATGTGCAAAAGGTGAAGGACGCAAGAAAGGTAAATGTTATATTCTTTGGTTACTAGCACCGGAGATGTTCCTCATCGATCTCTCATGAAGAGTGCTGTGCTGTCTTTCTCTTTTCGTTGTAGTTTTAACAAAGGAACTGATTTGGTTACCAAATGGGAGTGAGTTGGTTAAAGAATCTGGAGATTCGAACTCAAAGCCAAAAACTTACACTTCCTTCCCTGAATTCGTTGATAATCCTATGATTCTATCACTCCAAGCTATCCTGATATACTGATCGCGAAACTCGGCCCTGGTCAGGTACTTTTACAATTTCTGATGAACCCAAACACTTGCCTTCTCTTCTTAACTTTACCTTCTTTATGTAGGAGATTGAGCTTGAAGCTCATGCGGTTAAGGGCATTGGTAAAACACATGCAAAGTGGTCACCAGTAGCGACGGCTTGGTATCGAATGCTTCCTGAGGTGTGACAAGTTTATTACCTCAGCTTTAGTCTTGAATCTTGCATCCTCCTAGTCTTTCTTGTAATGATTCTTGTTTGGTAATATCTTAAGGTTATTCTGCTAAGGGAAGTTGAGGATCAAGATGCTGAACGACTCGTACAAGCTTGCCCGGAGCATATTTTTGACATTGAAGACATGGGCAATGGTAAAGTAAAATCCTTTAAACAGTTGACAAGTTTGGCTGCAACAGAATCTCTATCTCTGCTGTTGGATTATCAATCTGACTTTGCGGAAATGGAAAACAGGTAGGAAGAGGGCAACTGTAGCACGGCCACGTGTGTGCACGTTGTGTAGGCAATGCGTGAGGAAAAATTATGGAAAGGAAGTAAACAAAGACGAAGAAGAAAAAGAATGGATAGAGAATGTGTCTCTTCGACGTGTCAAGAACCATTTTATATGTAAGAAAAAAAACATCCATTTTGCTCTGCATAGAAAAACGTAATTTAGTTTGTGTTTTGTCTTTTTTTGGTTTCAGTTAAGATTGAGTCTACTGGATCATTGCCTCCGGATGTTCTCTTCACTGAAGCTGTCAAGATATTGGAAGATAAATGTGAACGTGTTATCGCTAATCTCTCCTGGAAAGAGATTTTGATTGGTTTAGTTTAGTTCTCTACTGGCATGGTTCAGGTTTAGTTCAATTTTAGGTTTTGTATCAAATATGTTGACAAAAAAAAAGTATCAAATCTTCTCCTTGATTTATCTTCTAAAGTTTATCCTCGGGCAACAAAAAGTTTCACGAAAATATGGGGAAGACACACCAGTAACGTACCTTGTGAAGTGACCGTGTTCAGACGGTCAAAACCACTGGCTCTCATAATCTTTGGCATGAGAAGATCCATCTGGGGATGAAACAAGTCCTACACGCAAGATATTACAACCAAGTAAAGAATTCAATTAAATTATTTCTGGCAAAGTCACTAAAGCAATAGTTTTGCCTTTTTCCATAGTGTTGTTTTAACAAAATTTGGGACTTTCCTTGTACACTCCTGATCATATCTTCCATCTACATCATTGAAGAAGATCACCACAACGAAAAAACTGGCCTCATAATTTTGTCCAAAAAGTAGACGTGTTCAACAAGAATCCAAGAGAGAGTTTCAATTCTCAGATCCCCCAACTTTGTGTGTGACATAGCTCAAAATCCCAAACAGAGACTTGTGGTAAAACCAATGGATGTGAAAACGTTTGCTCGCAATACATTGAGATAAACTAAACGACGACGTATGTGGCATTAATGCGTTGAGTTTAAATAAGGCAGAGTATTGGATATGTGAAGTTATTTATTACCTCCCACATCGCTGGTTTACAGAGAAGCCATATTGTTTATATATCCACGAGAAGAAAGTTCTGGTCACGACCTTACTTGAACAGGATCTGTTCTATAGGCTCGTACCTCTGTATCCTTGATTTCTAAGGAGACAGGCCCCTAAACCTGGTTGATGAATCATGGCCGTGCGATTTGAGTGTGATTAACGGCTAAGATTGTCCTCGGACTCTCCGCTGTAGAGGATCGCTACCTGGTTTGGTCTGACCTCTCCAGGGTGGTCGCACGGTTGTCTGACAGGCTCTTTTTTTTTTTTTTTTGCTCTCAACTCAACCCAGCTGCAAGAGAACCCTTGGTGTCTGAAGTTGTGTCACAGTGGTTCTTGTTTCTTTTAAGCAACGTTGCCTCTTGTTCAGAAACGGTGGAGTGTGGATGCATAATGAAGCAGTACCACACTAACGTTGCTCTCAGTCGGGAGCTTTGTAAAAGAGAAAGGAAATAAAAGAAGAAAAAATAATCCTTTGGTCTGCAGTTTATGATCTGTTTGAAAGTAAAACCTAATTGAGTTTGTTGGTTTTTTTGTGTTTTCTTGGTGTTTTTTTCTTTTGCTGTGTTTCAGTTACGATTGAGTCCACTGGATCACTGCCTCCAGATGTTCTCTTCACCGAAGCTGTGAAAATATTGGAAGATAACGTGTAATTGCTAGCCTCTCCTGGAAAGAGAGTTTGTTTAGTTCATTATTGGCATGGTTCCAGTTTAGTTTTTTTTTTTTTTTTTTTTTTTCACAACAAAAGCTCCATATTTATTAAACTGCTTCGAGAGGGTTAGCATGTGGAGCTGATCCGTTTAGAACCATATCGGTTACAGTAGAAATATATGAGACAATTAATCAATTTTTTTCTAAAATTTTATCAGATTTTTCGGGATTATAATGAGTCAATCAATATCGGTTCATAGATTAATGGCGATTTTTTAAGTTTTGTCGGATTATTAATTAATAAGTTTTTCATTAAATTGAAACTGGAATATACTGTCACCGGATTATTGATTCGAACGCGGATCTAGATCGGATTACTTACATTTTAATTAATCTATAAATCACATGTATCCTATTAAAAGGAGTTAACTAATTTGCAAAGCTATAATACTTTTTTCATGGGTTAATGATTATATATGGATCACTTGGGTTTATTGATTCGACCGCATATCTAGATCGGGTATAAAAATACTCTTTATATTTTAATTCCTCTATAAATCACATATGTATCCCACAATAGGAGTTAACTAATTTATAAAACTAAAATATTTTCTTCACACCATCTAAATGTAGATACACTATTAATCTTTAACATTTAGTTTCAGTTCAAGTATTTTGGTTTTTGGTGTTTCGGTTCTAAAAATTTTGGAACTGTTCAAAAACAAAATTCGGTTTGGTTTCAATTGAGTTATTTTGTTTTTATATGAGTAATTCAGGTTGTTCAGATAAAAATATCAGATAATTCAGATGATTTTTAATATTCTGAATAAAAAATTTGGGGTAATTTGTTTTTAGATAATTCAGTTTATATACAGTTTTTGTTGCTATTTGTTTATCTAGAAATTAAATATAATTAATATTTGTAGATATATAATTTGTATTTTAAAAATTTAGATACTCATTTGGTTTTTTGGTTCGGTTCTGATTTTTTTTTATAGAAATATAGGATCAATTTGGTTATTTATGAGATTTGGTTTTAGTTTTGATTTTGTTTTTTTTTTCAATTTGATACCGTTCTTCTTCGGTTTGGGATAAATGTATCCAGACCTATTGGGATAAATATATCCAGACTTATACAATATCTTATATAGAAATTTGCATTAAAATTATTTAATTTTTAAAATAAACCCGCGCATATCAAAATCTTGAT
This sequence comes from Brassica nigra, assembly GCA_016432835.1. Lineage (NCBI taxonomy): Eukaryota > Viridiplantae > Streptophyta > Magnoliopsida > Brassicales > Brassicaceae > Brassica > Brassica nigra. Next base: position 9,028,951 of record CM028249.1, on the reverse strand, counting down.
TATAATAGCTTCCCTAACTTGGAAATTTATTTCGGTTAAATTGGTTTCCTACGAGACTGGCGTAGAATTTAACCGATGAAATAAAAACGGTATCAATTTCGTCTCCATTTTGGTTTCTTTCTGAATTTTTTAACGTTGGTTAAAAAGAACCGACTGACCGAGCATCAGTAACCGGGTTTTGTACCGGCTTTGGTTTAATTTTGGAATGAATTACTCCTCCTTCCAGTAACAACAGCCAAATCAGTTTCTAAGGAATCGGTAGCTGAAATCAAAGACTATAGCTTTCCGATAAAACACACCATTTAGCAAATCGAATCCAAAAAGAGTGTAAGCAAATGCGATTCTGATTTGAGAGAGAGAAACCTTTTTGTTTCAGTAATTCAGTTCATTGAGGTAAAAACGACGACGTATGGGCGCCTTGATCTTGGTATGTCTGAAGTTGTTTATTTTCCCACATCGGAACAGACAGAGAGAAGCTCTGTTGTTTATATAGTGAAGAGAAGAAGATAGACGACACGACCTTACTTGAACAGGATCTGTTCTATAGGCTCGTACCTCTGTATCCTTGATTTCTAAGGAGACAGGCCCCTCAACCTGGTTGATGAATGAACACCGTGCGATCTGAGTGTGATTAACGGCTACGATTGTCTTCGGACTCTCTGCGCTGTAGAGGATCGCTATCCGGTTAGGTCTTGACCTCTCCGGAGTGGTCGCACGGTTGTCTGACAGGCTTCCTTTTTCTTTTTTTGCTCACTTAAGTTCTCTGTTAAATTCACACAATATGAACACTTTCACCTGGAGTAAGAACGTATCATTACCCTTTTCCCTTCAGTTCGATTGAGAGAGATGAAACGAAAAGACGCATAAGAACCAACCATATCTCATTTAATGGATTCACGAAGCACGGCTGAAAACTGAAAAGTGAAAAGAGAGAACGCTTGCAATACATTCGAGTCATTGAGATAAACTAAACGATGACGTATGAGGCATTAATGCGTTGAGTTTAAAAATACGGCAGAGTATTGGATATGTGAAGTTATTTATTTCCTCCCACATCGCTGGTTTACAGAGAAGCCTTATTGTTTATATATCTACGAGAAGAAAGTAGAGATCACGACCTTACTTGAACAGGATCTGTTCTATAGGCTCGTACCTCTGTATCCTTGATTTCTAAGGAGACAGGCCCCTCATCCTGGTTGATGAATCATCACCGTGCGATCTGAGTGTGATTAACGGCTCCGATTGTCTTCGGACTCTCTCCGCTGTAGAGGATCGCTATTCGGCTAGGTCTTGACCTTTCCGGAGTGGTCGCACGGTTGTCTGACAGGCTTCCTTTCTTTCACCTTTTAGTGTTTTAACTTGAGCCGGCTCATGGATTTTGTTATCGAGATGTATGTGTGTATCCTGCTAAGTCCAAAGTCATTCAGACATCTTCGGTTATGGTCGTGTGACTAGTTTTCAAGCCTTACGCCTAGATAGAGTTCACGTGAGTCAATGCTGTGTTATTGGTTTTGTCTGCAAATAAAAAGCTCTCTTGGTGATCTTCATTTGCTTTCTTGTTAAATTCAAAAGAGTTTAAAGCTGTCGTTTGACTATAATGTTGTATTTTGTGGGAAAAGAAAATTAACAGTGCGTGTACTAGTATTATTAATGTGACTCCAAGAATCTTTTGGCTGATTGATCTTTTTGGACATTCTGCAGTGCAGTAAGCTCTCCATTTTAGTATTATGTTTGTTTTTGAATCCAGAGGGTGAAGATTTATGTTGGAAGAGTCTAATGTTATAACTTCTGAACATAAATCAATATTAAGCTACACTGTTTCCACTTTAGATTGTGTTACATGCAGTTTAAATCTACTAGAACATATATACTTAATTTATTCTAATAAGTTTGGTGTGAAACCAGCTGTTATTTTGGTAAGCAGGAAAAAGACTGGAGTAGATTCTGTCAATGATTTAATCAAAATAGCGTCGGCAAATCCTTTACAAGTATGAACCCCTAATTCTACTTCAACAATGGAGAGAAGGCTCAAAAACTTGCTTCATATGCTCATATGATCCTCCCTTGGCAAGCTCTGAACTGACTCTGACCATCTCCCAGGCGAATGATCACTGCTGTAAGATGACAACACAGCTGCTTCCGCTCTTGCATCCTTCACCATCTTCAACACCTCTCTCATCACAGGCCGCTTTTCAGGCTGAACAGCCACGCAAGTCGTCGCAATGCTCAAAAGAGCTTGAAGTTTCTCCTCACAAGAACTCATCTCCTCGCCTGATTCAGTCTCCGCCTCTCTCACCGCACGCACCCATCTGGAGATATCAGAACCGTGTTCATGGAACGAAGTTTTGCCTGTTAGAAGCTCTAGAAGGAGGACCCCAAAGCTGTAGACATCAGAGGGTTGTGAAGTTGCCTTGCGCGAGTCTTTGCACTCGGGAGCTTTGTAGAAGAGAGAGGCAGCACTTGCGTCTTCAACTGAGTCTGGAGGTTCATGGAGATCTCTCAGACCGTAGTCCGTGAGGCAGGACTCGAAGTCAGGACCTAACAAAACATTGGATGATTTCAAGTTCCCGTGAGTCAAGCTAGGATTCTGATGGATGTAGACAAGACCCGTTGCTAAATCCTCAGCTATTTTCAGACATGATGTCCAGTGAAGAGGCTTCCCACTCTCAGAGACCCTACTTCCTACAGACAATACACAAAGACTAAACAGAGAGAAACAAAACTGATGAAGTGTGTGTGTGTGTGTGCAAAACATACCATGGATAAGAGAGAAGAGACTTCCATTGGGGAAGTAATCGTAGACGAGCAAGCATTCTTTTTTGGCTTGGAAGTAGGCTCTGAGAGGCACCAGGTTAGTGTGCTTGAGCCTGCCAAGGATCTCTATCTGTCTCTTGAACTCCTCCATCCGAGTAAACCCTCCTGCGTCCTTTAGCCTCTTAACAGTGACGATGAAACCAGACTCCATCACAGCCTTGTAAGTGCTCCCTAACGTTCCTCTTCCCAACGTTTCAGCTGAAGCTTTGAGCAAATCATCCATGCTGTATCTCACCAACGTGGTGTCTGGTTCACCTCTTCCCAAGAAAACGAGAGTCCCCACCACTGATCCTTCTTCATAGCTTCTTTTCTCCCATGAGAACCTTTTGTTTCTCCTGTCACTGGTGCCTCCTTCTGTTGCTCTGTCTGACTCTGCCACTGCTTTGTTTCTCCACTCTTGTCTCTTGGATTTGGTTAGCTTCTGTCTTCGTATCAGAAGAAGCAATGTCAGGAGAAGTATCGCAATACCGCCACTGATGCTTCCGACAATGATTCCCAATCAGCTTTGTTTTGGCTACAGGGATCGCTGGTATTGCCGACGGCTTGGAAGAGACTCCCCTGTGACATTCCTTCTTCTTCTGCATGAGTTTTGAATCTGATCGCCGCATAGAGCAATGTTGCATGTAAAAGAAGATTATTGCTTAGTAAACATAACATAGAAATAATTATTGCTTTCATAGTAAAAATTATGATTATAATATTAAAAGAAACATAGGTAATAGAAAAATAAAACACAAAAGAAACAAATTATACGTCTATTGCCTATGTTTTGTTTTATCTTAATTTCATAACAAATTTATATAAGTTTTTGCTTACTATTATAGATTTTTTCCATAAAATATACTTCAATTGCACCTAACCAATTACACAAGCTTTTTTCAAAAAAAAACACAAATAAGCTTACATTATATAAATATGCACAATTTCATTCGATAAAGACAATGCATAGCTAAAACTTGCGTCAACACTCGAATGCTAATAAATCAACGCAGATCAAATTTGGATATATAATCTAACTTTCTTTTTATACGACCCTAATTGAAGAAAATTACTTGATGGTTTTTTAAAAAAATCAATAAATACAGATTATGAATTGATTCAAAATTTGATCACAAAATTTTAGCTATGCCTTGAGTTAAACGTTCTATTCACGTTTTGAAATATATGGAAACCAAGATTGCGAATTGATTCCAAAAATAAATCAATCAATCATCAATAAAGATTATAACAAAACAATATGACAAAAACTTTGACTCCAGAAACAATCAAAAAGATTATATGAAACATACTAAGACGGTTATTCCAAAACAATTTGATGGCATGGATCGGACAATTGTGGGTGGAATATGGCTGACCGCTAATTCATCTACGCCATAGCTATACAATTAAGACTAGGTAAGACCTGCGCCCTGCGCAGGGTTAAACGGTTCTTAAAAAAATTATGTTCTATAAATCCGCACCCTTTCAGATTGAGATATTTTGTAAAATATTTGAAATAAAAATATTTTTAGAAATTTTTTCTATAATAACAAAAGATATAATAAGATATATTTTAGTGATTTGATCAAATTAAAATTGTAAAACCATTTATTTTTTTAATCAATTTAAATATGTTATATGATTCTAAAATCTTCAAACATATAGTTTAACTTTAACGATATTGAAATAGATTTATTTTTGATATGAATACATATCAAATCAAAACTTTCTACTCATATATATTTATGATCATTTTATTTATGATAAGAACAAAATTAAATTATTGATTACAAAATTTTCAATATGAGATTTTAGATTTTACAACAGTAATTTATAGTCACTTAAAATATAATATAACATATACAAACTTTTTAAATTTTTTGACATGATTAATGTGACTGTTTAGTTTATTTAATAGCATAAAATTTAACAAAAATAATAAATGGTATACTAATTGTTGTAAAATATATATTATTCAAAATCACTAATTATCATATATTTTTAATCACATTCAGTAATTTTGTAGCATGTAGATACATTTTGTAGATATTTAACTAATATTATGTTGATACATTTTATAAACTTACTATTTTTTGGAACCTCATGCATGTACCATACAAAACATACATGTCCAAAAGAAAATATTTGAATAAATGTAATTTGCAACGCCAAAACATATATGTAAATTACGAACCAGATCAAAATATAATAGTCTGTCAGATTATTAGAAGTCAATTAAGTTTTAAACATCTTTGGACAGAAGTGTAACCAAGTAACATATTAATTGTAAAATCCAAAATTGTTTGTCTCGCTGCAACACATGGACGGATTGCCCCACTTCATCCTTCTTCATGGTTCCATGAATCTTGTTACCCTATTAAAGATGAATACAGAATAGTAAGAAATCTTACATACTATAATACCGAGCATAATTCACACAATGAAGCATCATATATATCATTAAACTTACTCTAGCATCCACAAAGATTATCTCAATAGTCTCACCACTCCCAGCTGAATACTGCTCCCACAGCTGGATGGTTTTGATTCTAACCTTCCACATTGATTTGAAAAGGCTCAGGTCTGAGATATGGTCATCGCAGCCATGGTGAATTTCTAAGATTTGGGAAGGATCAATGATTTTGCTCTTGTTTAATGAATGACGAAATGACTCATTTCCTTGGTTATATAAGAGGAAAACAGAGAATTATGGAGAATATATTTGTAACTTAAACCAATTAATGGAATAAATTTAGCTTGTCAATAAAAATTAACGACAATCTCAGTAACATTTGCCATATATAGGTCATTGATTTTATATTCTCAATAAACGCCTTATTAACTTGGAATCACGAGAATTTTAGCATATATAAGGGATACATTGCATTTTAAATAATTAAATAGTCAAAACTATATATATACTAACCTAAAATAAAAATGGCCATAAAGAACATATTTAAGGGACGTAGAGTTCCAGTAATTAGGCTAGAAACATTCTTATCTTACTTGCATAAACCGCATATAATAGTTTACCAAATTCATATTGGTTCGTTTAAATTATATCATTGCGATTTAATAACCTTTATCCCCATATTTAAAATTCGACCAAGCTCATTATATACAGAAAGCTATGCATTCCTTATTATGTAGGTGAACCGTAGCATTGCTATTCTAACGATGAACCGTAAATTATTTAAAACATCATGATGAAGTAAAGTAAAGTAATGTCTTAAGAAACAAAGAACGAACTGTCCGACTTCATCTTTTTTCACGGTCTCATGTATCTTATCACCCTAGCAAGTAAGAAACAAATATGTCAAGTAAGGAACAAAGGTATCTTAACCCAAGTAAGAAACAAAGATACAACTGACTCTGGAAAATTTGAAAGTGGACAACCGTTTCGTGAATTAAGTGGAACTGTGAGAGAGCTATAGCTTATTGACGACTAAAGTTGTGCTGCATTCTTATAGTGAACGTTGTCTTGAAGGATTTATATATTAGTAACATTTGGCATTAACCTTCGATGTAATCTTAGGTAATAAATAACAAATCGCTAAATTGTCGATCAATGATTAATACACGGAAAATACTTCCCATTGATAACGTTTTAGATATTAGCTAATATGGGATTTTGGTGATAGACTGATTTGTACGAATGATTGCCAAAATAGCCGCTCATCAAAACTTACCAAATATAATATATAATGATTATATCAAATTTAATAATTACACTAATTTACAATCATATTCAAATCATATAATTACAATAATTTAGTCACAAATATGATTGATATAAATCTTATGATTACATTAATGTCTTGCATTAATATATACATGATTGACCTGAAAATAGGTAAGTCGAGGATCAAGAGAAAGTGGTTTAACCATATTTTTATTTTCGATCACCACATACAATATGAAATATTTTACGCTTAACCCTAATTTCACGTCAAAATAATAATAGAAAATAAAATGTCTTAGACTATAATTCCTGAGTTAGAAAATACATTGAAGTGTATTTTACGCTTAACAGATAATAGCATTGTCGACTATAAAATGGGTATTTTTATATTGTTATCTAATTAAATTTTTATATTGTTATCTAATTAAATTTTTATATTACTCCCATAATTATATTGATATGGGAGTTAAGTTTTGGTGAAATATCAATCACAATGGATCTATATATGGCAATAATTGACCGGTTTTAAATTCCAAATTCCATAATTTCAACAATGCTATTACGGAATTGTATATGAGAGTATGGTATAAGATGATTATGAATGTGGAACCAGAATGGCATTTACATGTAATTTCTCTAGTGAATCAAGGGTGAATCTATATGTGGGCTGAGTGTGGTGTGCCATGCTGGCACCCATGTAAATAACATACAACTTTAAGGTTACTCTCCCAAATTGCTCCTTGATTAATAAGAAAGGGATTATTATAATTAATAATATCACATCATGATTTCAGTATCATTAATTGTCACAATCAATTTTCGTATTCCAATTCGAAATCTGAATAGATTACTTGCTCTTGTTCCTTATCATACACTATTTGACTGTTGTATTATAGTAACAAACTGAGGATTTGGTCAATCATATTAAATGTAAAAATCAATCGGTGACGATCACATTTATATTCTTAATTTGACGTGATTGACAATTCAAATTTGGTCTTTGACATGTATTAATTTTCGAATCAATACCATAAGCAACGTAGATATATTATTAAGATTATTCATTAGGTCACGCAAGTAAGTTTTGATTGACCATTCATATTTGATCTTTAAACACTTAAATTAAGCGAATCGATGACCTAATTGACGTCTGAATATATTTATTTTCGTGATTGCATTACCGTAGTAAATTATTATTGACAATTCATATTTCCGTTTGCCATAAAACAATCAAATAGTGTATTGCATTAAGATAAATGGCATTGACCAAACATAGTTATCGATTAGTAAACATAGTTATCGATTGCAAAGGAGAAGCAATCGATATTAAAAAAAATAGGATCATCTTATGGCAATTTTAAACAGTGATTCAAAAGTACAAAGGTGAAAGAATATAATTTAAAACCATACTATAAACCCCTTGAATCAAAATACTATGATACAACTCAATAAGCCAAAATTACTCAAACATTTCCGTGAAGAAATAAAATTTGGTTTCTCTATAAAAACAATTATGGCAAAGGAGAAACAATCATTATTCAAAAAATAATATTGGATGGCAATTTAAAACATCTAAAAAGTACTAATGTATCATCGATAGGGAAATAATATAATTTAAAATTATATTATAAACCCCTTGTATATATATGATGCATCTCAATAAGCCACAATGACTCAAACATTGACAAAGAAATAAAATATGGTTTCTATAAAAAACAGTTTCCAAAGAAATAAATTAGGTTTCTCTATAAAAATAATAATGGTTACGTTTTAATACATCTTCGAGTGAAAGTTCATAGTCATATTTGATTTCTATATAGTCCTACAATATATTCTGAAAGTACAAACTGTCTCAATAATTCATTATGTCTAAAACCATATAGTAGACTAAGTAATAAATATATTTCCGAAAGTAGTTGGAATATATCATTAATCGTAGACATTTTAATTGTTGTTAGTCAATAATGAAGAAGATTATAGTATATTAGTCAAGTTATATTATAATGATCAATGACAACTTTTGTAATTTATCTAGTTAACAAAGGACTTTTTTAATATAGAGTGTGAGAGAGCTTGTGAAATTGACATGTAGGAAATAGCACAATTGAAAATAACACATGAATTAAAGATAGTTATCTTCAATGCTCCTAAAATAATACAAAGGGGATTTGCAAATATGACATCTACATGCACTACAAATGTACATCATTCAACAATGGTTTGTAGTCGAGACCAAGGAATAAAATAATAGAAGTAAAGTTTGTTAAGCAAATAAACTACAATGGTCATGTTATGGTAAACATAGACTTGTGTTGTGTGTTAAGTTTAAGTAATCTGATTTTTGGCTTCTTGCTTCATGCAATTATTGATTTATGTTTCCTAACCTCTTGTGTAATTATAAACACGTCACTAGTGTAAACTCCAGTCTGTTAAATGTATGTTGGGATTTACATATTCTTTGGCTATATTAGTGTAAACGTCATTTTCTTTCCTTTATTATTCCTGACTTTGGAGATTGGGGTAGATTCCGTTTAATGGTTCTCATGCCACAAAACCGAGCATTGTCTCTGCAAAATCACTACAGCCAGCAATTACTGGTTCTGCATAGGAAGGTTTCAGTCAAAAATGGTTCTGCATTCAAAAATGGTTCTGCATAGGAAGGTTTCAGTCAAAAATTGATGGAATCACGAGATAAAGCTGATTTTGATCCTGCATGATTGCTTGGAAAAAGTTTAGCAACCTAACCGTGTAAGAGGAAGAGAGGTTCAAAAGAGCATAACAATACCAAGTCTAGACAATATCCAAATTGCATAAAAAAGAAACACAAGAACTGTATATAACTCAAATCTCAATTAATCAAAACCATATATCAGTTATGACAATATATTTTGTAGATAAGTAAAAAAATCTGACTCATACGCAACCCATTCTCCTACTATGTTTCCTTAAAGAATATGATGTGAATTCATATTGATGGAGATACACACTAGTCTCAATCCTTAGTTTGACGCATTTTCTTTCTAGATTTTGGCGTCGCATCTGCTTTTCCTCTATCTGTGATCGACGAATCCTGGATGTTCATATATAAAAATGAACAAGTAAGGCTTTTGACAGACTAAGCAAGGTCAAAAGGTTACAGTAAATAAACTGGCTACTCTTACCTTGTCCTGTTTTTGTGATATCATAGCCTGTCTACGTGATTTTCTGTTTCCCTTTAGCTGCTTCTCCTACATTCAAGAGTTTTAGTTAGCACTCATCTGGAGAAGTGTTTGCATTTTCTCAAAATAAAACCAAAAACCTGAGATGGCGGCGTCTCTGGGTTATCCACTTGGGTTCTGAGCTTTCCTTGTTTTTGTGATCTCTTACCCTTTCTTTGTGATCTTTTGTTCCCTTTTATCTGCTTCTCCTACATATATATTTGTATTTGTCTAGGACACATCAAAAGAACTAGTTGGCATATTCTCCAATGTCAAAAAGAAAACCTGAGATGGCGTCTCAAGATCATCAACATCCTCATCATCGTCATCAGTTCCAAGCTTGTCTTCTTTCATTAATTTCTCAGAACGAACATGCTTCTGAAAATTAGTTAAATCAAAAATAAAACTTGTTGAATAACACTAACCGCATGCTTATCATCTAATCTTTCAGACTAATAATACTACGAATGAATAAAGCTAACTAATTTTTTACCTTGGATGAAACATGTTCTTGCATAGTTCTCTCATTCAGACAAATGGTATTTGGGCAATATCTGCACTTGTAAACAGATTTGCATTTAATCATACAACCCATAATATAGTTCTCTTCCTCCTCTTCCGGTGGTTCTTCCAAACCGTATTGCATCGATGTCTTCTCATATCTCCCTCGATAAGCATCACCATCAGAGTCATCATCATCATCATCTTCAACATCGGCATCGTCACCAACAGCTACAACAGTAATTTAAAAACCAAAGGTTGTCACTTTACCTTTCAAAATTCTCTAAACATTCTCATTAATGGTTCGATTGAAGAAGCAAGCAAACCTGGGGAGTCATCTTGCTCTTCACCCTCTGAGACGGAGTCATCGTCGCCTTGGGAAGCTTCTGCAGCAGAGTCTTTGGATTGGGATTGCTCTGATTCTTCTTCAGACTCAGGATCGGAATCAGAAGAGAAGCAAGAGGAGTCGGATCCACTGTCTTTATCACCATGCTCTAGCTTGTAATATCGTCTCTTTATCATCTTTTCTGCTCTTCGAAGATACACTAAGAACTCAAAAATTTAGCGGAAAAGAATTAGAGTGATAAGAAAGATTGGGTTTTAGGGATACATTAAGGGTATGAATGGTGACCAGGAAATGACGGAGAATAATGCATTCCTCAATATTCCTAAAAAAAATCACTATTCACAAAGAATAAATTTTCCTTCTCGTTCCCTCTCATTCCTTTTTTTTGTAGAGAAATAAAGAATAAAAATATTCCTTGTTAAATTTGAGGAGGAACAACTATTCTTTTTCATTCTTGTCATTTTATTCTTCTACGCTTCCTTTTCCATTCATTACTTTTGTTACCAGAATGGTCACCAGTCGGATCCTAAGAATTCGAAAATTTAGCGGAAAAGGATTAGAGTGATAAGAAAGACTGGGTTTTAGGTTTTTTAGTTATTCTTATTATTAAAAAGTTTTCTTAATGGTGTTTTAGTAACTTCGCATACGTTTTTTCTTCTTCTTCAGATTGATTTGTATTTGCTTGTGTTAAAAGCCCTCGCAGCTTCTTCATTCTTTGTAACCATCACTACTAACGAAAAGTTGTTACCTTTGAATCAGCGGTGAGTAATTAGGGTTTTATAGCGTTTCGTTCTTGTACTTCAGATTTGAGCAAGTTTCTTGACCCGATTCTTAGTTCTGACAAAAAATGTATTGACTTGTATGAGCTAAAGTTATTAGGCTTGTTTTGTTGTCGGGGGTGATTCTTCGGCAAAAAGATGAGGACTCTTTAAGGTGTTTTGAGTTCGATATCGTGGGCTAACTATGTTTTTGTCTTTCCTCGTTTCCCAAAGATGAAAGATACAGAAAACGATGCAAGTCTTGACAACAGAATCTTCGTGGGAGGATTGTCTTGGGATGTCACAGAGAAGCAGAGTCAGGATACTTTTGGCTGCTACGAAAAAATCATCAGTGTGTCAGGCCTACTACTCGCAAAATCTTCCTACTTTGCTTGGTGCTGCTGTCATACACTGAGTGATTGAAGGATCAGAATTCCAGAGACTTGTGCCATGACTCATGACTCATGTTTGAGATGCAATGAGGTCGAACATACGTGTCTAGAGAGGTTTCTTCTTGACTTGTTGAAGGATGCAGTGGATATATCACTAGATACTTCCTTAATGAGAAAACACTCATCTCTGCTCTCTCACTTGTTTTGATCCTTCTATCTTTGAGTTGAGAGAACTATGCTTTTTTTTTCCTATGCTTTTGGGTATAAGTTTCTCTCTCTTTGGCCCTTGTTTACTTGTCTTGCTAGACACCTTTCCCAGCAGAGATCTCTGCTTGTGAAGACCTTTGTTGTCCGCTGCTTTTGTTCTGTAACAAATACAATTCCTGGCACATGGAAGCATCTCCAAGATGATAACTTGCTGGTCTTGCTCAGCATATTATTAGCCTTTTTTTAGTTGTATTAGATTGGAAGACCTGATTGCTGTTGTTTTGATGTGATCACATCAAGATAACGTGAGAGTGATCTTCTGATGCATAACCGAAGCAGGTATGGTCCAACTGTAGACCGTTTGGTGAGTGATAGGTATGGGAACATCATCAATAATCTTGAGGATGATTATGGCAGGAGAGATGAGAGGGACAGATAAGCAAGTGATGACCATTGCGTGATGAGGGCAGAGCCTATAGAAGCAGAGCAGGAGGTCCTTATGACCGTCCTAGCCGAGCTGGTAGTTTGTTCTGTTAGCAGTATGCCATGCTTGTGTGTTTCGGATTTAGGGGATATATATCATAATTGTAGAACTAAAATAGTTATGTTTCTTATAATCTGGTTGATTCCCAGAAGAAGTTCAACAGAGTACACTCAATGCATTCCTAACTCAACAGATTCATCACATAAGCGTTCTGAACAGGCTCTATTTACTATAAACCAATATACCAATAAAACTGATGGGTTTAGAACACTTGAAACAGAGCATAGAGCAAGTCAAGGTCACTCTCATCAGCTAAATCCCTGAAGTTGAAACTCGAGATTTGCCATGAAAATTAACAGAAAAATGGAGGAAACTTGGCATCGCAATGGAACTAGTAACGACAAATAGACAAAGAAACACAACACAAAAGGTTACCTTTGCTCTCTTACTCACGAAGCTGTCCGATGTAGAAATCCTCGATCATGTCGAAAACACGAGTGGCGTGCTGTGGTCCGAAAAAACCAACAGTAGAATCATCACCAGCATGATCTAGAATAGCGTCACCACCAGGATGTTCTTCAACATAAGAAGTGACATCATAGACTTTATCTTTGATTATGATCCAACAATCGTCTCTTTTGTTGTGCTCTGCCACTTCACTCTTGCTGTAACTTTTTGGCTTTAAATCTTTAGGCTCAGATTGCTTCTTCGCTTGACCACCACCATTAGATGATCTTCGCTTTCCTTGGATTAAGAACAATGCCGAAACTAGAAAACCCAGAAGCAATCCTATCACACCTATCATCTTCGAGAGAGAGAAAGAGAAATTGGTTTCTTTTGGTTTACAAGTGGAGAGAGCGAGTGATGGGTTAGGCTTTAGATCCAGATTGCTGACCCAAAATGATTGGATTTAGGGTTTCTTAATGACGCTTTATATTAGAGGGCATAAACGTCAAACCACAACGTCTATCCCTTTTCGTTGCGTTCATAAAAAGTCTTCTGCTTTCCTGTGGAACAGAGTTTTTTTTTTTGGCATCACTGAGTATTGTTTTTGTTTGCTTCTTAGTAATCTTGTTACTATGTTACAAGATTAATAACCATACCATATTTTAGTAAATTGAGCCATACCATGATAAATCATCAATCTCCCAATCCCACCAAACCAAACCATACAGACCAAGCAGGAAAATCACACGTAGCTGCTCCTTGTGGATTTAAACATTTCTAGGTTATACTATTTATGTAAATGCTTCAGAAAAAGACTTTGCCCTTTCGCAGGAACCAGAAGTGTTTTGATCTTCTTTTTCATTTTGTGTCAACAGAGAGATATTTTTCCTTGAGGTTCTGTTATATTTTTGCTAGGGCTGTATATTTTATCCATTAAATTTAATTCGAATAACTTATGATTTGATCCGAAAAATCTGGATATCCGTAAGTCTTCGAAGCAACGTAAATATTAGAAATTAATATCCGCTAAAAACGAATCAGATCACAAATACTAAAAATATTAGGGACGGATATCCGATTCGCTCCGACTTTTATAATTATGTATATATATATATATCTATAGTTAAATAGAGTTTTAAATGAATAATTTTATATAATTATTATTTTATCATATAATTTTATTTATAAAATTACTTATAAAAATATTACATTGAGAAAAATATAAAATCTTTGTAAAAAGCTACAATTTTTCTAAAACATTTGTTTTCTAAGAAAATTTTATTAATTTTAAAAATTTATAAAATAAACAATTTCATTATTTTTAATTTATCTTTAATATTACATGAAAAAATATATTTTAAAAACAAATCTGTATAATATTTTCTAGATTTACTTGTATTGAATAAAGTGGATAAGGTATCCGTAAATATCCGTGAATATTAGCAAATATCCATAAATTTTCTGAATATCCAAAAAACTGAATATCTATATTTTTCAGAGCAAAGCAAATAGAAAAATCACATATCCGTGAAGTACGAAGCAAATCACAAATACTGAAAATATAATAATATTCGATCTGTGCCTACACTAATCTTCACAAAGTTGTAAAATAATATGCAAATAAAAAGAAAATCGAAGGAATAGAAGAATAGCTGTAAAGACCCACCTGGAAAACAATTGAGACAAAGAGCAAGCAAAATCACAGGGTGTTTATATCGAGTAGGGAATATCCAGTTTCAATGGAAGATTCGTCGATGTTTACCATAACGTACCAAACTTTCACAATTTGAAGATGTTTTTGCCTTTTGTTGTTGTTGTTGTTGTTGTTGTCAAACACTTTCAAGATTTAAGATGTTGTTACACTATAATTTATACACATGTCAATTAAAATATTAATAGCTTGTAATGATAAAACTTTATTAAACAATATCATTTTATAGTGTTACAACAATTGAACATCTACAAGTGTCGGAGATCCAAAAAACATTTAGTAAACTGAAAATTGATAGGTTGATTGTAAAACTAAAAAATTTTGGAGAACAATAAAAGATTTGCAATAGATTTATGTTAATCACTTGACAAAAAACTATATAAAATATTTTTTTAACGACTTAAATTTATGTAATTGAATTATCATCAAATCTTATAACGCTTGTAACAATGTATTAGTGATATTTTAATTTTCCAAAAACATTTGTCTTCTAAGAAAATTTTATTAATTTTTAAAATTTAGAAAATAAACAGTTTCATTAATTTTTACTTTATCTTTAATATTACGTAAAAAAAAATTTTAAAAAACAAATTTGTATAATATTTTCTAGATTTACTTGTATTGAACAAAGTGGATAAGATATCCGTAACTATTAGCAAATATTCATAAATTTTCTGAATATCCGGAAAACCGAATATCCAAATTTTTCAAAGCAAAACAAATAAAAAAATCAGATTTCCGTGAAGTACGAAGCAAATCACAAATACTGAAAATATAATAATATTTGATCCGTGCCTACACTAATCTTCACAAAGTTGTAAAATAATATGCAAATAAAAAGAAAATCGAAGGAATAGAAGAATAGCGGTAAAGACCCACCTGGAAAACAATTGAGACAGAGAGCAAGCAAAATCACAGGGTGTTTATATCGAGTAGGGAATATCCAGTTTCAATGGAAGATTCGTCGACGTTTACCATAACGTCCCAAACTTTCACAATTTGAAGATGTTTTTGCCTTTTTTTTTGTTGTTGTTGTTGTTGTTGTCAAAAACTTTCAAGATTTAAGATGTTGTTACACTATAATTTATACACATGTCAATTAGAATAGCTTGTAATGATAAAACTTGATTAAACAATATCATTTTATAGTGTTACAACTATTCAAAATCTACAAGTGTCGGAGATCGAAAAAACATGAAAATTGATAGGTTGGTTGTAAAACTAAAAAAATTTGGAGGACAATAAAAGATTTGCAATAGATTTATGTTAATCACTTGACAAAAAACTATATAAAAGAAATTTTTTAACGACTTAAACTAATGTAATTGAATTATCATCAAATCTTATAACGCTTGTAACAATGTACTAGTGATATTTTAATTTTCAAATTAGTTAGAGTTAAAAATTAATTAATTTAATATTTTGAACTTTTGAATCTTTTTGCAAACATAATATATACTAATATTTGCGAAATCGCGGACAACCAAATATAAAATAGAAGAAACTTCATATGTCATTGAAAACAGATACTCAACTTTATGATATCTAATAGCTTGTTGCAATATAGTAGAAGATAAAAATGTTCCAAAGTGTATGTGACTGTGTTAGTCACAAATTGCGTTAAAGGTTTAAAAAATTACTCACGAACGGAACCTTCTCTCTTCAAAGAGTGGACAAACATAAAAGCTAAAACCGCAATGGAATAAAAAGTGCTTCTACTCCAACCAAAAGAAAAAAGAAAAAGAAAGAGGAATAACCAAATTAATTCCACCATTTTACTCTCTCCTCGCCGGCTTCTGCAATTCCAAAGTTGGCATCTCGCTTACGCTAAAGTCTCTAAAATCTCCAGCTCTGTCTCTCTTTTGCGATCTATCGGAGTTTTGTGTCGTGTTGCCACACGATTTCATCTCCTCCATCTGCAGCACCCATCGTGTTGAGGGTTTTGCTCCGGAAAGGCGTAATCATCGTCTTTCTTAGCTAAATCCGAGGTGGGTTTCTCTTGGCGTTTAATCAATTCTTCTTCTTTTTTTCCTGTTGTAATTCTGAATTGGCTAAAACTCTAGATCGAACAGCTCAAAATCAGGGAATGATGCCGATGGATAATTACTGCGTACCAAGCACCAGCACCACCGGTTTAGTATTTCCGGCTAATTCGAGCATGTCTGCTTCCTCTGGTTTTCAACTTACTGTAAATCCACCAGCTGGAATCAAACATGAATCTACTTTGGCTGTTGACTGGTCTGTTGAAGAGCAATATATTCTGGAGAAAGGTCTTGCAAAGTACATGTTTTTCCTCTTACTCCCCCCATTGTTTTTTTTCTTCTCTTGGTTCTTAGTTGCTGTTAGTCAATGTTAAAGTAGAGATACATAATTGTTTTGCTGTTTGTAGTTAGTTCTCTTGTTCTTGTTTTTTTTGCTTGCATGAAATCTTTTTTCTTGCCAATTTGTAGGTTCAAAGGTATACCACAGGTTACCAAGTATGTAAAGATCGCATCAACTTTACCAGATAAAAGTGTACGAGATGTAGCAATGAGGTGTAAATGGATGACGGTAAGCTTCTTCTAACACTTTTTTCATTAAGTTTCACTGAGCAGCTTGCATACTTCTTGGTATTCCTTGCATGATACTGTCCTTTCGCTTGTGAGATGAAAGAGAAATCATATTAATTCAGCAGTTTTACGCTATGTGGCTGTCATAAAAAATATCAGTGCGAGAGATATCTCTATAACTATTAAAGTATGTGCAAAGTCTTAAGGGAACCAATATAGTGATGCTACTTTGTGTGTATGCTTTGTTAAAGATGAATTCCTGCAGGAAAAGATCTTTTATATTTTTTTGGATATAAGGTAGGCTTAAAAGTTCTGTTTCTCTATTGTATTGGTCAAACACACCCTACCATATCATAAAGGTCTGTTCTAAAGTATGGTTGAGGGTGTGCAAGGAAAGAAATAACATGTATTGCTGACGATAGATCTGGCTGGCTTTCTGCTCCCTGGAGTCATGTTGGAACTTGATTTGACCCTTAGCCGATAAGCTTTATGTGATATATGTAGTTTACCCTGAAACTTATATCGCTTTATGGGTGATTTTAGATAATCCCTTGTCTTTCCGAATTGTGCTACCTGCAGTATGCCTTACAGTGTAGTGTTAGATTCACATAATAAAGTGGGAAAAATGAGTTAAACAAGTTTTGTGTTAAATATTTACCTCCTAGGGTTATTTTGTGACTCTTTCAAACAGAAAGTTTCAACATTACTGCTTTTTTGACTTTTATAATAACTGCTAATTTGCTATTCTATTTATCTTTCAACTACTTACATATATAACCTTTAAAGTGTCTTGCCTAAGTATGGTATCCCTTTTTACAGCAAAAACGAAGGAAAGGAGAAGAACATAGTGCCACGAATGTTAATTATAGAAAGGTATGTTTGCTTAAGCAAACCCTAGTGTATATCTTTTTCTGTAATCAAGTAAACATATAATTGTAGATGGCCCACGTTATATTTTGCTTTAGAAGAGATTATTGGCTGCAAATGACTTTTTATTTATTGATCAAGGTGGTGGATTTACCCCCAAAACTGAACATGTTCTCCACCGTTTCACAACAAAATGCTACATATGTCATGAACCCTATGTGCCAGAGTGCACGAGTGCCTTTTGAAGGTTAGTACTATTTGGGTCATAGACTCACAGTATTGTCGGCATCATTATCTTCTTCTCTCTTTCCTGCAAATGATATAACTGTAAAGAAGGATTGTTTCAGAAAGACAGGGTGCATCTTGTCTACAATCTCGAGCAATTTACTGGAAAATTTGTGGTTCATTTTGTTGATGTTGGAGAGTTCTTTGTCTCTCTTGATTACTGTCTCATCTTCTTAGTTAATTGTGCCATCTTGGAAATCAACGTTGTTAGCTTGATATATTATCCTCAGCTGTTACATTTTCAGGTTTCATATATATATAATTCCAAACTCCTGTTTTCTTAGGTGCAAGTGATGCAGTTATGGAGCTTCTACGGCAGAATGCTCAAGCTTTTAGTCAAATTTCTTCAAACCTTTCTGCTTGCAAGGTATTTGATTTGCATTTTTGCCTTAGCAATAGTAAATAGGTAAACTTGAGCCAAATGCTAGTTGGTAGAGAAACATTGGCATGCGCAGAAAAATTGACTAAAAAGATGATTGATCCTATTTTCCACATGCAGTGGTCATCCTAATATTCTGTTTTATGCATACAGCCACAGGATAACATCAGTCTGTTTTATCTTGCAAGAAATAACATCAGTTCCATCTTGAATGAGTATGTGGATCTATTTGCACGATGAGAGTCACTAATGATAGATTTCCTTTGTCGTCTTTCTTTCTCCTTCTCCTTATAAAAGCTTGATTTTGCTACAGAATGAAGCAGATGCCTGGTATCATCAGCCGGATGCCACCACTGCCTGTTTCAATTAACAATGACCTTGTTAGCATTTTAATGACGAGTACACGACGGGTAAGCAATCTTGCATTTACTCTGCAGATGGTGTGGATAAGACCCTTACATAGTTTGGTTTACGTCACATTTGATGTTAAATAGAATATATATATCTGTCTCTCAGCCGAGCTCTTATTTCAATCCTTCGAGTATCCATCTGAAGCAGGAACCAAGGAACTGATGGGGGACCTGAACTGAAGGAAATAAGCACAGAAAACTGGTGAAATGGCAGTTGTTGGATGTGAGCTAGACTGAACGAAGTTGGTTTATCACCTGCAAAAAACACAAGATTGAACTAACATTATGGGATCTTGTAGAATCCTTTGTGCTGTCGGCTAATTTTGCGTGGAAAGGGTTAACAGCTGGTTAACCAAAAAACCTTTCCAAGATATGTATTCGTTGCACATATAGAGTTGGATGTACATATTTAGCTGTTTGTGTAAGGTTTTAGTAGATGTGAGTTTTTTACGTTTGTATTAAGAACACATCTTCGTAAGTTTTGGTCTTCAATCTTTGTAGGCATTTCACTACTTTATGCTCAGATTAGCTGTAACATGTTACGGCTTTCTCTTGAATGGTTGCTAGTCCATTGACCGTGAGATCAACAACTTTGTGCCTCAAATACATTATCAGGATCTCTGCTCACGGGGTTGACAGAGATACGTCATGGTTTCTTACTGGTGATATAGGCACCTGAAACTTACCTCTAGGTAATATGTAATTCCATCTTGAGAACTATAGTTTCTAGACATTGCATCTCATTTCACTCAACTGTATTGCTCCAGCTGGCAAGCTGAGCAACACAAACTACATTGAGATGAAACTTCACAAAAATAGCATTCACTGGAGATAGTGTAAAGAAACGAATTAACTTACTTAACCAAGAGCTTATAACAACAATATATTCTAGCAATTATACTTCTTTCCAAGAAGACAATGGTGGAGTTTCAGCGTGGTCGTAAGTAGTTATTATGTCCCAGTACCGTTCCCCTTTCACGAGATCCGGTCTAGCAATGGCTTCAAGCTCAGCCATATCATCAGGAGTGAGTTTCACGGATAAAGCTCCAATGTTCTGATTGAGGTTTTCGATTTTGGTGGTTCCTGGAATGGGACAGACATCATCTCCTTGGTGGTGAACCCATGCAAGAGCTAGTTGTGCAGGTGTGCAGCTTTTTCTTGTCGCCATCGCTTGGACTTTCTCGAAGACAATCTTATTGTGGTCTAGATTCTCCTGTTTGAATCTTGGTAGACTCTGTGAACACAGCAAACAAACATAACATACTAAGTCAAATATTGAAATATATTCAAACAAGATGGAATAGAGAACTGAATCAATCTGTGTACTTGCCTTTCGATAATCACCGTGCTCCAGATTCTCAACAAGTTTGGTTCCTGCTGCCAAGAAGCCTCTTCCTAGAGGACTATAAGCTACGATTCCAATCCCAAGTTCCCTAGACATAAAAGAGGTGAGATATGACTTCAACATGTAAACAAAGAGGAATGCTATAATTCTGATTCCTCACAGACCTGCAGGTGGGAATGATATATTCTTCGACGTCTCTTGACCATAAGGACCATTCTATCTGCAGAGCGGTTATCGGGTGAACAGCATGTGCTCTTCTGATAGTTGAGGCAGAAGCTTCAGACAAACCGATGTATTTTATTTTACCTTCTTCCACTAGCTTCTTCAGTTCTCCCATCTTTAAGTATATATTTACAACAAATAAAATAGCAAAAATCAAATCATAAAGAAACCAAAATCAGCACAAGAAACAGAATGTTTGTTCCCTCATGTACACGGGACAATCATTCTATGAGATTTATCGGTAACTTAAGACACAAGTTTGGAGTAAAACTGAAACCAAGAAGCATTTACCGTGACTTCTATAGGGACAGTGGTATCAATCCGATGCTGGTAATAAAGATCAATGCAGGCAACACCAAGACGTCTTAAGCTTGCCTCACAAGCAAACCGTACATACTCTGGATCTCCCCTAAAACCTAACTTTCCATCTTCAGAAGTAACGAGCCCAAACTTTGTCGCTAATTCCACTTTCTCCCTCAACCCATTTTTCAAAGCCTGTCAATGGAAAAAAAAAACACAAACAGCTTTGATGATTGGCATGAAGCTTATTAAACCCTAAACTCTAAATCAAATCACTAGTTTCTTTACCTTTCCCAGGAGCAGCTCGTTTGTCTCGGGGCCGTAGAAATCGGAGGTGTCTAAGAATGTGATTCCAGAGTTAATGGCGTGACGAAGAAGAGCGACGGCCTTTGTCTCAGGTGTCGGAGCCCCGTAGAAAGCGGAGAGACCCATGACACCAAGTCCCTGAGCTGAAACCTCAAGGCCTTGGCTCCCCAGCTTCATCCTAGGAACTTTGTAAGCTTCTTCTGCCATTGATGAATGATTCTTTCGTGGACTAAGCAAAAAGATTCAACGAATATGTGTTTCAACACAAAAAGAGGTTTCTGAAGCATAAGGAGAAGCCAATAGTGCTGTTCTTTTCCAGGACGCAAGCGTCAACGGCTGCGGCCAAAAATTAACAAACAAGAAAAGCAAATATAAGTGCAGCATCGTTATAGAACTCCAGCCGGCGATTGTCGCTACTTGTCCTTTCCGTGTTTTCATCGCCGCTATATTTATCGGCGTCAGCGGCTGTATTTAACAGCGTCTTCTACACCCATGTGACTTGTCGATCGCGTCAATTATTATTATTTGTTTTAACCTGTTGCTGATGTGTCATTATTAATTCCTTTATATTTTTGTGTCGCAGCCGCTGACGCAAAGCGTCAGGGAAAAGAACAGCCTAAATGTGATTTTATAGAGGTGGATAGGCGCCAGATTGTAGGTTCGAAGTCAAAAAGCAAAGAGAGAGGACAAAACAAAATTGTAGGCTCTCAAGACTTTTCAGTTTTGTACATTTGACTGTATAAAGACAAAACAAAATTGTAGTCTTTCAAGACCTTTCAAGAGTTATACACTTACATCATCTGCAACGTGTAACAACCCAACTCCATGAGATTAGCAAACTGTATTGCCACATAATTTTTGTTGCTTACACGTAAACATGCCACTTAAACTTCAGTAAACGTTTGACAAAGGGAATATATATGTATTTATGCATCGGCATTCGGATCCCCGACAGGGGCGGCTGAGGGGGAGGGACAAAAGGTGCACCGCCCCAGGTCTCACCAAAATAAGGATCTAATATTTTTTTTTTTTTGCAATTTGTGTTGATTTTTTTTGTGTTTTAATTTGTTTTGGAAGAAATTAGTTTTAAAAATGTTTATATATATGTTTTCATAACTAAAATTTATTTTTATATATTTTTATGATTGGATTTATCATAAATTCTCGTAAAAAGACTAAAATTTTTGTTAAGTAAATTTTAAATATAAAAAAAATTAAATTTTCATTAAAAGAATGCAAAAAAAAATATTGGCCCCAGGGCCCACAAAAGTCTTGAGCCGGCGCTGATCCCCGAATAAGTTCGAATCGGTTTTTATCGTTCCAGTTCATCGTATATTAGGTTTGGACTCAACTAGATATTTAAAATATATTTTAAGGTATTTGAAAATTTTTGGCTTACTTTTTTTTTTCCTCAAAAGTATATATATAAACAAGGTTATGAAACCCAAACAAAGTAGCTTAAGTTACAAATTTTTTGGCTTACATTCGGACTAAACGGTTTTTTTTTCCGAGTTTGGATCGGTTAGAATTCATAACTAAAATACCTATAAAATACCTCTAATTTTTAGATACATAGAAGACTAGGGTCAATTCGAATATTTAGTACTCGAAAAGGATTCAAAGCATCCGAAATGGATCCTGAAACTTAATTCCAAAACTCCGAAAATAAATCTGTGATATTCAAATGCCTAAAACTATCCAAAATTTTATCCAAAACTCAAATCAAGTCTCAAAAATATCCAAAATTTTATCTGAAATCCAAACCAAAGATCCGAAAATATCCGAAATTTTATCCGAATATCTAAAAACTATTTTTTAAATATGAAAATCCAAAACCCAAAACTGTATGCAAAAACACGAATCCAAAACTTAAGAAAATATATGTAATACTGAAAACATACCCTAAATATCTAATTATACCTAATATATACAACATATTTTAAGTATTTTAGGTGCCCGGTT
Source organism: Brassica nigra (assembly GCA_016432835.1). Classification (NCBI taxonomy): domain Eukaryota; kingdom Viridiplantae; phylum Streptophyta; class Magnoliopsida; order Brassicales; family Brassicaceae; genus Brassica; species Brassica nigra. The sequence continues at coordinate 9,005,808 of CM028249.1, read as the reverse complement.
GGATCTCAGATAGGATCTAGACCAGAACCGAGACTCGCAAATCCAAAATAAAAAGATCTAATAGGTATTTAAGCATAGACTCAAGACAAAACCCAAATTTTTATTTGGGGGTTAGTTATAGTTTGGATTTTGGAATCTGGATGGTCTATTTATCGATAAGGACCGTGTAATTGTGTTAATATATAAATTGACCAAATTTTTTTGAGTAATGGTATCTTCTAAAAACTAAACAATATAAAAATAAAAAATAGAAGAGCATAATTTTTTAGAGAGTATTTCAAATGAAAAATTATGAAATTTTCATTAACTCTTGAGATTTTTGTTATTAGTTTCATTTTTAAATTATTTATTTATTAAAATGTATTAAAATAAAATATTTTTATTTAAAATAGATAAAATAATAAGAGTATCATTATCGCCAAGATACTTTATTGAATTTTCTAATCTATATTATATTTGTATTTATAAATTTTTGTTTAGACGATCTCTCTAGTTCTTTTGATTACTAAGTTTTTTTATTATTAGTATTAACACAAAAATCTCCGGACCATTCATACATTTTATAGTTTTTCATTGCCTACCAAAATATCCAATCCACAAAATATCAAAAGCTAAAGTTACACTAAACCCAAACTCAGTTCTAAATAAGTACTCAAAAATACTCAAAAAATTCAACAAATACATAAATTAAGTATCTATTGCTTAAGTAATTAACTTAAATACTCAATTCAATATATATTTTCGTATTTGGTCAAACAATGAAATTTTTGTATTAAAAAAACAACAGCATTTGAAATTTTATTATGAATAAGTTTATTTTTAAAGTTTAAATAATGTTATAAAATTATTATTTCTTAGTTTTAACTTATTTATGTTACCATCTTCTTAACTACCACTTTTTTGCAAATCTTTAAATTCACAAAGTTTAGGAAATAAAGTGTTCGTTTCGAGTCATAAGTAAATATTTGGGTAACCGAAACCCAAATATATTTTTGAGCCACAAAACAAAATATAGTATAGTAGGACGGCCCTCTGGTGAGATGATAATTCGAAAATAATTTAAATAGTTAGAATAAATATTTAATATAAATTTTATAATTTATAAAATATTACAAGATGAATTAGTAACATTTTGATTATTTTATCCTATGTATAAGAAATGTTTAGTAAACTATTTGTATGTTTAATAAATGTTTGGATAATTTGATAATTTTATTCTTCACATTATGAATTAGTAAAATTTTTATAAATATTATAAGATGAACATGTTTATTATCCTATGTAAAATAAATAGTAAATTATTTTTATGTTTTAAAATTAAATTATTGATAATTTAAACCTGTCTCTGTACGAACATTTTTTTGCTATAAAATAAGTTTCTTGTTGTTGAAATTTAGAATAGAAGGCCTTCTAATTTCTATCTGATAAGCAATGGACTGTCTAAATATGTTAAATATTAAAGCCTCACACTATCATGTAAACAAATTTCTGCATATTTCCTTGGTTTTGAAGAGGATTTCTGAGATGCCCTTCCACGGACATTAATCCAGCATTAGAAGGATTTTTCTGAATCAACAGAGGATTATAAGGTAGGTTCTGTTATCTTGCCAACGGATTCTGAAAGGAAACATCTAGTGCTGGGACACCCACTAATCTGTGGGAGTTGTTTTCTTTTACTCTATTCCCATGAATCCAACCATCTCGGTTTCCTAGAAAGGGAAGAGGCAAAACTTTTATTAAAGCAATGTAGTCTGTAAATAGAACTATGTCCCTAAACAGACATAAATCTAAAGATAACTATATATACCAGAATCAGCATCTTCACATAGTGTGACAATGTGCTGGATGTGTGTGCCGTTGAATCAAGTGGAGCCACTCAGAGAATTTGAATTGTTTTCTTTTATTCCACTGGAGCTTATCCTATTACCCTGTATAAATAGTATGAACTTATCAAAATCACCATAAAAAAAAGAGAACCCACTTTAAAAAGGAACAATACAATGTTGAGTGAATGAGTGTTTATATTCTAAAGAATATATTAGTACAGTACCGAGAGAAAAGCTATACCTTAACCTCCAAGTATTGAACAAAAACAATATGCATCAGTTCCCTGTACCCATAAAAAAAACAGATGACATAAGCACTAAAAGTAACAAATCACATTTCATTTTCCTTCTGTTCTCAAAGTAACATTTACGGTACACTAAACCGGCAAAAATGTGAAATATGGAAAACATAGGACTCACTGTTCAAGCATCCAGTAGCAACACCTCTGGAAATTCTCATTGTCTTCCCCATGTGCATAGTAACAATGTAACACATCAATGCTTCCAACCTATATATATATACTTAAACAATGTTACTCTTAAATATTTATTAAAAACAATAGTGGGGAAACATGAGTGTAAATATATTATTAACCTTGAGCTTTTTGTGAGCCTCTTTCACCGTTTTACCATCTTTCTTCTTCATCCAGTTGTGCCCATCTTTCCTAAAATATCTAAGCACCTTCCTATCAAACAGAGTGATACGGGAATTGAGATCGATATTAGTATGTTACATGGATAAATACCAATATATAGAACACAAAGCCCAGATACATAATAAGACATCGACATATACAAATCATGTCCGTACCTGGAAGCTGTGTGTTCATGTTAGCTAATCCAACCAGCTCGGCTTTGGTTACGGAACCGGAATCCTTCTTCAGGTAACGGAGAGACCGGTTCGGTTAACTCGTCAAAATCGGTTGAATCATTGAACCGAATCAGGAAAGAGGAGTCGAAAGCTTGAAGTTTTGAGCACATCGAGCCATGTCAAATCCATCGGGGCGAATACTCAAATCTATTTATACCAAAATCACACAGCCTCAGATCTAAAGGACTCATTGAAGAACACGTAAAAACCATAACTATCTCAGTTTCAGATTTGTGAGGAAGGGCAAGAGTCACCATCGCCGTCGAACAATGAAGAACGAAGAACACACACAACATCGCGAAAATAGATTAGGGCTACACATAAGGGTTTACATCCAATCTAAAACCTATACCATTAAACATACACGTTAAATTTAAAAGTCCAGACGTGATCCAGAGATGACGAAGTGCTGCGTTTTGGGTGGGACATGTGTTGATCCGCCAGCGCCCGAATTGATGACGTGGATGACGACGTGGACCCCTAGGAAAGAATAATCTATTTTAATGAGATTGTATTTTATAATAATAGATATAATCTATTTTAATGAGATTATTCTTGATCAAATAATTAAATTGCAAGACAAGAAACCTCAAACATTACACAAACGTGTTCTTTCTTAGGCATTGAATTTTTCTTATTGCAAACTCGCAGACCCATCCATCAACTTAACTTATTCAAACACACACACACACACACACAATATAACGGTATACCGATCATAAACTCAGCATAGACTGCAATTCAAAGATGTGGTTTATGCCGCTTTCCAAGAAGACAGTGGTGGAGTCTCGGAGTCCTTGTAAGTAGCCATGTTGTTGTCATATCGTTCCCCTTTCACAAAATCCGGTCGGGCAATGGCTTCCAGCTCAGCCATCTCTTCAGAAGTAAGCTTCACAGATAAAGCTCCTATGTTCTGGTTCAGGTTTTCAATCTTGGATGTTCCTGGAATGGGACAGACATCACCTCCCTGGTGGTGAACCCATGCAAGAGCTAGTTGTGCAGGAGTGCAGCTTTTCTTTGTCGCCATCGCCTCAACTTTCTCATAAAGAATCTTGTTGTGGTTTAGATTCTCCTCTTGGAATCTCGGTAGACCCTGTGAACAAATAAGAAAGTAGCAACAAACAGAACATACTAAAATGACTCCAAATCTTGAAATGTGCTCAAACGAGATGGAACAGAGAACTGAATCCTTAGTGTTACTTGCCTTTCGATAATCATCATCCTCAAAATTCTCAGCAAGCTTAGGTCCTGCTGCCAAGAACCCTCTTCCTAAAGGGCTATAAGCTACAATTCCAATCCCAAGTTCCCTACAAGAGTTGAGATATGAATTAAACAGGTAAACAAAAGAGAAAAGAGTTCTGATTCCTCACAGACCTGCAGGTAGGAATGATATCTTCTTCCACGTCTCTTGACCATAGGGACCATTCTATCTGCACAGCAGTTATCGGGTGAACAGCATGTGCTCTTCTGATAGTTGAGGCAGAGGCTTCAGACAAACCGATATATTTTATTTTACCTTCTTCCACTAGCTTCTTTAACTCTCCCATCTTTTCAAATAGTTTCATCAATCCATAAGTTAAACCAAAATCACAAGAAAAAAAAAGAGAGCCCTTTTTCTCCCCGAATAAGAAATAACTTAAGACACAAGTTTGGATTAAAACTGAAACCAGGAAGCATTTACCGTGACTTCGATGGGGACAGTGGTATCAATCCTATGCTGGTAATAAAGATCAATGCAGGTAACACCAAGACGCCTTAAGCTCGCCTCACAAGCAGACCGTACATACTCTGGATCTGCCCTGAAACCAAATTTACCATCTTCAGAAGCAATGATCCCAAACTTTGTTGCCAATTCCACTTTCTCCCTCAACCCATCTTTCAAAGCCTGGCAACGAATGTAAATACCTTAATTGGCATGAACAATAGACCCTAAATTATATCTTGAAAACCCTAATCCCAAGTTCAAAACGAAGAGTTTTGTTTACCTTGCCAAGGAGCAGCTCGTTAGTCTCGGGACCGTATATGTCTGAAGTGTCTAGGAATGTAACGCCGGCTTTAATGGCATGTCGGAGAAGAGCGACGGCGTTAGTCTCTGGAGTTGGAGCGCCGTAGAAGGCAGAGAGACCCATGCAACCAAGTCCCTGAGCTGAAACCTCAAGGCCTTGGCTCCCAAGTTTCATCCTCCGTACTCCGCAAGCCTCAGCCATTGATAAATCAAAGTGAACAAGATATTGTTTTTTTAAAATGTTTTTGGTGGATTCAGAAGCAGATTAAAGCGGTATTTATAGGAGTGGAGACTGGAGTGGATGTGGCATTGCTATGGGCTGGTTAAGTGTTTCGGAGTTTTTTTTATTAGTCAAAGAAAAGTCTTTTTTTTTTGTGCACAGAAAAGTCTTATTAGGTCTTTTGAACTGTACATTTTGTTTGTTTTATTTTCGTAGTTGTTAATTATGATTAAAAGGAATAAATATTTATATGTTTTGACGTCATTGATGATTTCATATCAGTACTCACCGTTTGATTTTCCAACATCTTTTTATCATTTTAAATTACGGACCTCTCCAAGAAAACTATATTAAATACACTAGTTGGAATAATCATTGACAATATAAAAAATATTGTTTTGAAAATATACATCATAACTAGATAAGGTGACTCCCATTATCCAATGTTGTGCTTTCTAAACACTGATTAGCATTTAAATACATAAAGAATGATAATAGTAGTCAAAAACAATCACATGACCTAGCATTATAATAAAGAAATGTACTGTTTTGTAAAAGGATTTAACATTTTATGACTGTTAATAAAAAATTAAATTTAAATAATTTTAAAAAAAACTTATGCTAAGTGTTTTTAACTTGTGTTAATATTTTTGTAAATTTTTTATAATAGATATAAATATGTTACTGTTATTGATTTATGTAATTTTGGATCTTAATTCACTTGGAATTAAGCATAAGCATTTTGAGTATCAGTTAGGTTTGGGGTATTTCTGAGTATTAGGTAGATTAGATTAGGGGCTAGAGTATCTATTTACTATCTGATCTATTTTTGGTTTGGATTTGGTTCGGGTAGTTTCAGATTCGGTTTGGTTTGGATAAAAAAAATTAGAACTGGAAAATACCCAAAAAATTACTTTTCATTTGGTTCCGGTTCAGTTATTCGGTAGTTTGCGTAATTTGGATTAAATATCGAATAAAATGTCGATTAATTAGGATGCTTGAGATAAAAAATTTTAGATATTTTGGATTATTTTGGATATTTTGGATAAAAATATCTGGATATTTTCAAATATTTTTGGATAGTTCGACTACTCTATAAATTTAGTTTTCTTCAAATATTTTACAAAGATTTTTAAATTATTAATATATATTTAGTTATATCATATGTATATAATTAATATTTTTTTTATATTGAATATCCGGTTGGTTCTTAGTTTGGTTCCGGTTATGTTAGTTATTTTAGAAATAGAATTATAGAATTATTTTAGAAATACACGCCATATTTGTATCATTACATTATATTAGAATCATGTTTACGTTAATAATTTTTATGATGTTTGTATAGTTGATTTATTAAAGATAGTCGTCAAAGATTATTATACTTTCATAATGTTTTAAATTTATACTTGATTAAAATAGATATATAGATTAATTTTCGGACTTTAAAAAAGTTATAACGTTCCAATTAAAATTGACCTACTAATTATTATTGTTTAAGTTTATTATTAATTTTAACTGATATCAATAAATATAGTGTACAAATTAAAATTAAAATTTCAAAATTATTTAACTAATACGATTATGTCAATATATTTGTCAAACATATACTGAACTAAAAAATGAATATTCAAAATCGCTTGACTTAGAAAAAATATTTAAAGTTTATTTACAAATACACTTCTCCACGAATCAGTTTAATTGTTTTCAAAAAAAATATTTTTGTAAGAAACAAAGAAAAAAATGATATCGATTTTTAAAAAATTAGTTGGAAAGTAAAAAAGCGGTTAATACATGTTATTGCTTTAGTTTAATGGGCATTTGACAAATAATTTATTGTCTTGCTCACATAATTTAGTTGGAGGCTCAGTCAAAAATTTAACAAATTGGTTCAAGTTTTGTTGATAAAATAAAATTCATATGATCGTATATTTATTCCAAAACTTACAATACTTAAAATTTTAAATTAATTGACTAAATATTTAATATAAAAATTAAATTCTAATTTAACAAAATTGATAAATTATGAAGAGTTTTTAAATCTAAAACCAAAAGCCAATAAGCGACATGCATAGTCATATTATTTATCAATTATATACTAAAATTTAAGAAATAATAAAGAAACTATAAAAATAACTATTTTATTTTGTTTAAACTAATTTGGTGTACTTTAGTCATTTTTGCAAAAATAATTTTGTCATATATGTTTTGAAAATTGTTTTTCCCACACATTAGCTATGAAAATTTAAAAATTAGACGCCATTATGTATTCGTGTAATTAACAAAATGTAAACAAATTTTGGTGATACTTTACAAGTACAATGAATAGTTTATAAAATTGAAACAAAAATGGATCAACGATATGTATAGTCAAAATTGTGCAAAAAACAAAATGAAAATTAATTTTAACTCGAAAATTGACTATCATAATAAAAATAAAAATGAAATGAAAACTTACTACTTCTGTTTTCGAATTTTGTTAAAATAATCTGATACCTTTCTATAATACAAAATACATTATAAGCATAAAAATTAAATAGAATATAATATCTTTCAAGTTTAAGAACCTTAACAATAAAATATAAATAGCATCATCATGTATATTCTTATGAGGTTATATTTATGAACATAACAAAAAAAATTACAGTTTATGTGCGATCAAAATTTAGTTTTTATTAAAATGGGGAATATATACTTGTAGATGGTTTCTTAAATGGTTGGATCTCTTATCTCCTAGTGCGAGTCGGTCTTTAAATACGAACAAAACTATCGATGAATTTTCAGCAATATGTTACAAAATCTGTTAGAAATTCGAGCGTCACTGCATCAGTAATAAATTACAAAATCGTCGAAAATTGACCAGCTTGTAATGAAATTAAAAGCAGTGGTCGCCACCTCGCTATTTCTACCTTGGCTTCAGTGTTTGCGTAGTACTTTTAGTGTTTTACTAGTAAAAGCAAAGAGGACAAACACAAATTGGAGTCTTTATAGGATTTTCAATTGTACATTGAATTGTATTATTTAGTTTTTGAGTTTATTTAAAGAGAATATAAATTCTAAATCTTTTAACAAAAATTATTATAATTTTAACAACAAATATTATATTTTTAATAAAGATATTTAATTTAAAAATAAAGTATTCTATAACTTTGATGTCATGATGATTTCATACCAGCATTCATCCTTTTGATTTTCAGCATCCTTTTCTATAGTTTCGGAACGTAAAAATTTGGACATCCAAGGAAAACTTAAACAAGCACAGAATTTGGAATAACAAACTTTTGTTATGCATCTACGTAAGACTAATAGATAAGGTAATTCCACTCATCATATGTATTTCATTCCAAACACTGATTAGAATTCTCCAGTGGAATATTTAAAGTGAAATGATCAGACGTGGCAATGATGTGGTTGAAAAAATGATCAAAGATCGTATATGAATTAAGTTGTTTAAAAAAAAAAAAAAGTTGCTTAACATAACCGAGAGAGGTTTGGAATGTTTTAAAAAGGACAAGTGAGCTACAAATCATCTTTCGATATGTTTTCTTAACACTGTATATGGTTGTATTAGATAATGCGTTTGAGAAGAACCTATTTATCAAGGTTTTATCTATTATTTATTTTGAGACACAAACGTTCTGTACTTATAACAAGAGAATTATGACCTTAACCAAAATGAAAGGAAATATTGCATGCAAATGATAGTTTACAGCATATTTTAACTAGAGTCTAGACATCATTGTATATATGCTTAAAGATTAAAAGATAGATAATGATTTGAGTTATGACCATCACTAGTTTCGGCCGATTGTGCATCGACTACTTCAAGCTCTTATTAGTTTGTTATGACAAATCATAACAAAGGAGAGAGAGAGAACAAGAAACTTAATTAGAAAATGTCTAATTATCTGGATGAGGGCATTGGCTGCTACTAAGGATTCCCAAAAAGGAGATTACACTATGAGAGGGTTTTGTTGTCTTAACTGTAAATGAAAGCAACGCTCGTAACAATTCACAGAAAACACATGAAACAAACGGCCATATGTGAATGTCACTCATAAGATTGATTTGCGGTATTGAGATAAAGATGAGATGTTGAGATAAATATGAGATATTGTTGTAACGAGAATATCTCGGTTAGTTTCGGTTGTGAATATTCTGAGAAGATAGCCTTGTAAGCTTGTATATAAAGCTAATGTGCAGCTCTCTTGTAACTTATCACGTTAAATACAAAAGCATTATCAGATCTTTTATGGTATCAGAGCAATTTGGTGATGACTAAGAATAGTGATAAAGCAATTGAAAGCAAGGTGGAGGGAGCGGTAAGCAAGACCGTGACGTCTCCATACGCTTTGTCCAGAACGGACGATCCGGATAACGTGATCACTCGAGTTGTCTTCAATGGAAGAAACTATGATGAGTGGGTGAGGAAGGTGAAGACTGGACTCCGAGCAAAGAAAAAGCTTGGTTTCATCGACGGAACGGTGAAGGCTCCAGAAGAAGGATCAGAAGAAGAGGAAGACTGGATGACTGTAAATGCTATGGTGACGTCTTGGATCTTCAATACCATTGAACCAGGACTTAGATCTAGCATCACTCATCGTGAAATTGCTAAAGATCTATGGGAGAGCATCAAAGCGAGGTTCTCCGCGAGAAGTGAAGTAAAAGTTCAACAACTGAAGGAAGAGTTGATGAACTGCAAGCAAAGAGATATGTCGCTGGAGACATACTATGGAAAGCTGCAGGTCATATGGGAGGACCTTTCTAACTATGAGTTCAAACCTGTCTGTAGCTGCGGAGGTTGCAAGTGTCAGGGTTGTAGATGCGATTTTGTTCATCAGCTGGAGATGGCAAGGGAGAAGGAAAAGCTTCATCAATTCTGTCTCGGTCTGGATGTATCATTATATGGTAGTATACGAACAGCAATCGTTAATACTGAACCTCTCCCGAGTGTTGAGCACGCTTACTCTATGGTCGCAAGGGAAGAACAGATGAGAGTTTCTGATCGCGATCGTGTGAAAGAGGCAAGAGGGGAAGCAGTCGCGTTTGCTGTTAACGCAGGATCAACACAGTTACGTGGAGATTCTCGGAACAGAGGAGGATTCTGTACTCATTGCAACAAAGCAGGACATGAGGTTGAAACGTGTTATCAACTGCACGGGTTTCCAGAGTGGTGGCTTGAGAAGTATGGGAAAGGCAGAGGAGGCAAGTTCTCTCAACAAGGAAACGCTCCTTCCACTTCAAAGAACAAAGGAGGGAACGTGAGAGCAGCTAGCGTCAATGCGGTTTCTCATGCGTCATCGTCTGCGGAGGCTCACGCAGTGACTGGTCTGACAAAGAATCAATGGGAGAAACTGGTGCGTTTACTTGGTGAGAAGCCAGAGGAAACTCATCTGACTGGTAAGCCTTGTAAAGATGATTGGATAGTAGATAGCGGTGCTTCCCACCATATGACAGGAGTTTCAGGTTGTTTGTTCGATATCCATACAGTGGCACCATGTCTTGTTGGCTTACCCAATGGAAAATTGGTACTGGCTGATCAGGAAGGAAGTATTAAACTCACTGAAAATCTCATACTGCATAGTGTGCTCTACGTGAAAGAGTTAAAATGCAACTTGGTTTCAGTGTCACAACTGATAGATGAGCTCAATTGTATTGTTCTGTTCTCTAAGACGTGTTGTCTGTTACAGGACCTCACCTTGATGACTCCGATTGGAGTGGGTAGAAGGAGAGACGGCGTCTATTTTCTTCAAGGAGTGGAGTCGGCGAGGACAGTGAAGAAAGTAGATGCAAAGGAGTCGTTGGAGCTGTGGCACAGACGTCTTGGACATGCGTCACATAAAAGAATAAGGCAATTGCCAGTAGTCAGTAGTAGTAGTGTTGAGCTTTCAGTTTGTGATATCTGTTTTCGTGCCAAACAGTGTAGAACCGAATTTCCTCTCAGTATCAATAAAAGCAACGAGATTTTTGAGCTTATTCATGTTGATCTGTGGGGGCCTTACAGAACACAAAGTTTGTGTGGTGCCTATTATTTTCTCACTGTGGTAGATGACTTCTCAAGAGGGGTATGGGTGTTTCTTCTGTCCGATAAAACACAAGTGCAACAAACACTGAAGAATTTTCTTGCATTAGTCTCACGACAGTTCAGTAAACAAGTTAAGACAATACGATCTGACAATGGAACAGAGTTCACTTCCATGCGAATTTTTTTCTCTGAAAACGGCATTGTTCACCAAACCTCTTGTGTTGGCACTCCTCAACAAAATGGGAGAGTAGAAAGGAAGCATCGCCACATTCTGAACATTGCAAGAGCACTTATGTTTCAAGGAAAATTTCCCATCGAATTCTGGGGAGAGTGTGTACTTTCTGCAGCATATCTGATTAACAGAACACCTTGTGAGATACACAAAGGCAAGACTCCTTACGACGTCATATTTGGCTCTTCGCCGAGGTACGAGGATCTGAGAGTTGTCGGGTGCCTTGCATACGCACATAACCAGAAGAGGAATGGAGATAAGTTCGCAAGTCGCAGTCGCAGATGTGTCTTTGTAGGTTACCCATATGGGAAGAAAGGATGGACGTTGTTTGATCTGGATGCACGGGAAATATTTGTTTCTCGCGACGTTACTTTCTTTGAGGAAGTGTTCCCATTCTCAGACTTGCAGTCACCTCTTTCGGCTAAGGATGTGGAATATGATGGTAATCAGCTGGTGGATTTCGATGCTGTTCAGTTCGATGACGATGATGACAACGTCATCATAACAGAGGAAATCGTTCCTGAGTTCATCGAGCAGGAGAAAGAACCTGAAAACGATGCCGTGGAGGCCACAACTAGAGAAGAACCAACTAACAAAGAAGTGGAGGCAGAAACAGAGGGAAGCTCGGTTGCAGAACAAGGAGAGGAAGTAGAGCCAGTACAGAGTGAACCACCTGTGGTGGAGCTTGGAAGGGGTTTGCGTGAAAAGAAACCCTCCACACGCTTACAGGATTACGTGCTGAATACGGTTCAACTTCATGCCGGAGGTGAATTCGAATTTGAATTTGACTCTCTCTACGGAATCGAACAGTTTCTCTCTTGTGATAAGTTCTCAGCGGCGCATACGGCATTTTTGGCTGCAGTTACCAGCGCTGTTGAACCAAAGTCTTTTTCCGAGGCAATGAAAGATAAAAGGTGGCGAGATGCAGCAGGATTTGAGATCTCTGCTTTGGAGGAGAATGGAACATGGACAGTAGAACATCTTCCTCCTGGCAAGCACGCAATAGGATGCAAATGGGTATTCAAGATTAAGTTCAACGCAGACGGCACTATAGAAAGGTTCAAGGCACGTCTAGTAGCACTTGGGAACAAGCAAGTGGAGGGCATAGACTACTTCGAAACTTTTGCACCGGTAGTCAAGATGACGACGGTGCGCATGTTTTTAAAAATAGCTTGTGGACGAGGATGGGACTTGCATCAGATGGACGTCCACAACGCCTTCTTACACGGAGATCTTGATGAGGAGGTTTATATGAAACTTCCACCAGGGTTTCAGGCTCCTGAAAAGGGTATGGTGTGTCGCTTGCGAAAGTCCTTGTATGGACTAAAGCAATCACCACGTTGCTGGTTTGCAAAGTTCGCAAAGGCCTTGATTGACTACGGTTTTGTTCAGTGTGGAGTTGATCACTCGTTGTTCTCACTTATCACTGCGAAGAAGGAACTTCATATATTGATCTACGTAGATGATCTGGTCCTTACAGGAAGTTCACAAGAGGCAGTACACGATTTTAAGGTCTATTTGAGTAAGTGTTTCCATATGAAAGATCTTGGAAAACTTAAATATTTTTTGGGGATTGAAGTGGCTCGCAGCCAGGAGGGGATATTTCTTTCTCAGAGGAAGTACGCTTTAGACATTTTAGCAGATGTGGGGATTCTTGGTGGACGCCCAGTTGAGTTTCCGATCGAACAAAACCATCAGCTTGGAAAGTCTACAGCTCAGGCTCTGACTAATCCACAGAAGTACAGACGTTTGGTTGGAAGGTTGATATATCTGTCGGCTACTCGTCCTGACCTCGCTTATGCGGTTCACACCTTGTCTCAATTCATGCAGCGTCCAACTCAGGAGCATTGGGAAGCAGGACTTCGAGTTGTCAGGTATTTGAAAGGGTCGCCTGGACAGGGTATCTTGCTCAAGTCTGACTGTGTTTTCAACTTACTGCGTGGTCAGACTCAGATTGGGCAGGATGTCCGAGAACTAGGAGATCGCTCAGTGGATGGTTGGTTCAGATGGGTGAGTCACCTATCTCTTGGCGGTCGAGAAAACAAGATGTGGTGTCGCGTTCTTCTGCAGAAGCAGAGTATCGCGCGATGGTGGAGGCTCTCTGTGAGTTGAAGTGGATAAAGAGTGTATTGCTTACGATGGGGATTGGACACAGAGGACCGATGACCTTGTTCTGTGATAGCAAATCGGCCCTGCACATTGCCGCCAATCCAGTTTTTCACGAGTGTACTAAACACGTTGAGCTAGACTGCCATTTTATACGAGACGACATTCAGAGAGGAGTAGTTCAGACCAAGCATGTGTCTACGTTGAACCAATTGGCTGAAATTTTACAAAGGCGTTAGGCGGGAAGGTCTTTCAGTCTTTTCTGTTCAAGTTGGGCATTCGCAATCTACATGCTCCAACTTGAGGAGGGGTATTGAGATAAAGATGAGATGTTGAGATAAATATGAGATATTGTTGTAACGAGAATATCTCGGTTAGTTTCGGTTGTGAATATTCTGAGAAGATAGCCTTGTAAGCTTGTATATAAAGCTAATGTGCAGCTCTCTTGTAACTTATCACGTTAAATACAAAAGCATTATCAGATCTTTTACGGATTCTCAATCATATAAAAAGAGCCAACTCTTATTACCAATAAGAAACAGAGCTGTGAGAATGCAAGTACCGTCCCTGAAGGGAGGAAAAATATGAAGGAGAAGATAGATGGAACAGAGACCTTACTCACTCTTCGTGACATAATTCATCAAGAAGCTTCTGCGTAGCTTTATTAACCTCAACCTTTTCCATCTTCAGACGCTGGCGCATAGCTGGATGACTCTTTCCTGCTGCTGCATATGTTCTCACCAATGATTCAAAGAACTCTGCGCCTATATCATCAGTTCCCTTCTTTAAAATCTCCAACAAACTCTCAGCTCCATTAACATCTTTGTTTCCCTCGAACTGTCTCATTAAAGTACTGATTGCTTCCTGTGACTGTAACCACTTGCCACCATCTCCTCTGCCGATAGAAACCGCCTTAGATATACATTCAAGTGCTTGAGCCGTATCACCGCTCTTGACATAGTAATCCATGAAGATCTCCCACGTTTTGGCATTGGGCTTTCCACCTCTTCTTGGAGCTTTCTCCTTGAGCTCTTTTGCTTTTTCGATGAGACCTTCTTTCGCATAAGCTCCGATCATCACATTCACAACCCTGATGTCATAAGTAGAACAGTTCGCTTGCCACTCCTTGAACAGTGTCTCTGCACCAGGCACATCTTTCAAGTTCACCAGCACTTGCATCATGTTCAGATAAGCTACATTCGAGGTTTTCGGCATAGCCAGCCTCAACGAACGCCAAATCCTATAAACTTCAGACAGTTTCCCAAGTCGTCCATACAATGTAATAAGAAACTGGTACGCCTTAAAATCCCTGTCCGTGTTTCTCATCTCAAGCTCCTGAAGGGCCTTCTCAGCCTTCTCAGAAAGTCTCGCATCGACGTATATAGACGCCATGTTGCTATACGTAGTCCAATCCGGAGCAACTCTACCATCTCTACTCATCTCCTCAATCACTCTCTCGACACCAGAGACATCCTCAGAAGCAGACAACGCCCTCATCCGGACATTGTACGTGTAAGAATCAGGCATGACGTTCTCAGCCTTCATTTCTTGAATCATCCCCGGAACCCTCTCGGCCTGTCCTGTCTTTGCGTAAAGAGTCATGAGGCTGTTATACGACATGGAGCTAACGGTAATGTTGAGCTCTTTCATCTTGCTGAGTAGACCTTCTGCTTTCTCAGTCATCAGCTCCTTGCAGTAGCAGTTCAGAAGAGAGGCATAGGTGAGCTCGGTTTTCGACGTTTCCGGAAGATTGACGAAGTAAGTCTCCCCAGCAGCGATTCCACGAGCTTTGGCGACGAGATCGAGATGGATCGCTTGATCACTCACCGTCTTGTTCATACCTCTATGTTCCATTACTTCAGATAGTTACAAACCCAACAGTAATAACCAATGTTTTAAACCGGACCGGAGCTAAACCGGATAATTATAATTATTTGGATCACGGTTCAATTTGGTTCTTTAATGAGTTTAGTGAAGCTAATCCCTAGAGCATCTTTAACGCAGTTTCGGAAGTAGGTTTCTGCAGCAAAAAGTAGAGTGTAGGCCCCGCCACTATGTCAAAATCGGTGAGAGAAGGCACCAATAAAGAAACATGTCTGGTCAGCTTTTTATACTATTTTGCGGGCCCCACGACACGTGATGGACCGTGATTGGTTACATTTTTTTTTTCTTTTAATATCAGATAAAACGGAAAAAAAAATCAGAAAGGGTTTCTGGCGTTGCAGATGCTCTAGGGATTATATATACAATTTTGGAGGAGAAAGATGGAACCTTGAGAGCTGGGTAATAAAGGTTGCGACTTCGGAGCTTCTTGATGGTGTCTCCGACTTCCCATTTGAAGACGTGCTTAGTGCCCTTTAGGAACAGGTTCAGCTGCTGACGCACGCTGATCTCTGATCCGCCGTCCTTGAAGAGACGGTGGTAAAGAGGCTCGTCGAGGTACTTCTTCGTCGATCTTTTTACGATGTCTCTCGGTCGGCTCAGATGTCGCAATGCCATTTCTCCACGTCGTAGTGATTTCAATCTCACTGAGGTTTCCGGTAAACCCTAATCGACTGTCATAAGCTTGAGAGAAATGGAGGAGATGAAGACAGACTATGGGACTTTAACTTTCAATGGGCTTCATGGTTCATTGGCCCCACAGTAGCGACTATAGATATTTGGACTATTTTTTTTTAATCAACGCCAGTGAAATAAAATCTCAAACTAGGAGAAACAAAAAAAAAAAAACTTAAAACTAAAACGAAATAGGTTGACAAAAGAAACCATTAATAAATTTGATATTATTCATTAAACAGCTACAACATAAACATTTTTATATAAATACTAAACCATTATACTAATTTAAAGTCTACTCATTTTTAATATTTTTGATCCAAATTTGAATCATATTTGAACCAAAATAAACATAAAACTTTAAAAAAAATATATTTTATTTTAATTTATTTTCTAAACTCTAATTTGAAATTTAAATCAAAATAAATCAAATAATAATTTTCCAAGCCTCGTGAAATAACAATTAGACCTTGCTTTCATGTGTGACTAAATTTTGTTGCTTACTAATAGTGTTAACATATAGTAAAGTCACCCAGCCCAGTCCACAAAATCCAGCCTATTTTTATTTTAGTCTGCAAAAAACCAGAAAACACTAAACCTGAAATCAAAGTCGGAAAAAAACTTATAGGATATATGCCGATATGAGTTTCTTTGCCGGTATCCAAGTTACCATTTTATATATTTTTAATAATTATGTGATACTTAGAATTTCAATATGTGATACAGACTATGAGATCTTTAACTTTTAATGGGCTTCATGGTTCATTGGCCCCATAGTAGCGAATATACATATTTGGACTATTTTTTTTAATCAACGCCTTAAAAGTTTAAGAAGTTAGTGAAATGAAATCTCGAGCTGGGAGAAACCAAAAAAAATTAAAACTAAAACGAAATAGGTTGAGAAAAGAAACCATTAATAAATTTGATATTATTCATTAAACAGATACTACATAAACATTTTTATATAAATAGTAAACCATTATACTAATTTAAAGTCTAGTCATTTTTAATATTTTTGATCCAAATTTGAATCATATTTGAACCAAAATAAACATAAAACTTTGAAAAAAAGTATTCTATTTTAATTTAATTTCTAAACTCTAATTTGAAATTTAAATCAAAATAAATCAAATACTAATTTTCCAGGCCTCGTGAAATAACAATTAGACCTTGCTTTCATGTGTGACTAAATTTTGTTGCTTACTAATAGTGTTAACATATAGTAAAGTCACCAAGCCCAGTCCACAAAATCCAGCCTATTTTTATTTTAGTCTGCAAAAAACCAGAAAACACTAAACCTGAAATCAAAGCCGGAAAAAAAACTTATAGGATATATGCCGATATGGGTTTCCTTGCCGGTATCCAAGTTACCATTTTATATATTTTTAATAATTATGTGATACTTAGAATTTCAATATGTGATACAGACTATGGGACCTTTAACTTTTAATGGGCTTCATGGTTCATTGGCCCCATAGTAGCGACTATACATATTTAGACCATTTTTTTAATCAACGCCTTACAAGTTTAAGAAGCTAGTGAAATGAAATCTCGAACTGGGAGAAACAAAAAAAAACTGAAAACTAAAACGAAATAGGTTGACAAAAGAAACCATTAATAAATTCGATATTATTCATTAAACATATACAACATAAACATTTTTATATAAATAGTAAACCATTATACTAATTTAAAGTCTAGTCATTTTTAATATTTTTGATCCAAATTTGAATCATATTTGAACCAAAATAAACATAAAACTTTGAAAAAAAAATATTCTATTTTAATTTAATTTCTAAACTCTAATTTGAAATTTAAATCAAAATAAATCAAATAATAATTTTCCAGGCCTCGTGAAATAACAATTAGACCTTGCTTTCATGTGTGACTAAATTTTGTTGCTTACTAATAGTGTTAACATATAGTAAAGTCACCCAGCCCAGTTCACAAAATCCAGCCTATTTTTATTTTAGTCTCCAAAAAACCAGAAAACACTAAACCTGAAATCAAAGCCGGAAAAAAACTTATAGGATATATGCCGATATGGGTTTCCTTGCCGGTATCCAAGTTACCTTTTTATATATTTTTAATAATTATGTGATACTTAGAATTTCAATATGTGTTACAAACTATGGGACCTTTAACTTTTAATGGGTTTCATGGTTCATTGGCCCCATAGTAGCGACTATACATATTTGGACCATTTTTTTTAATCAACTCCTTTAAAGTTTAAGAAGCTAGTGAAATGAAATCTCGAACTGGGAGAAACAAAAAAAAAACTTAAAACGAAATAGGTTGACAAAAGAAACCATTAATAAATTTGATATTATTCATTAAACAGATACAACATAAACATTTTTATATAAATAGTAAACCATTATACTAATTTAAAGTCTAGTCATTTTTAATATTTTTGATCCAAATTTGAATCATATTTGAACCAAAATAAACATAAAATTTTGAAAAAAATATATTCTATTTTAATTTATTTTCTAAACTCTAATTTGAAATTTAAATCAAAATAAATCAAATAATAATTTTCCAGGCCTCGTGAAATAACAATTAGACCTTGCTTTCATGTGTGACTAAATTTTGTTGCTTACTAATAGTGTTAACATATAGTAAAGTCACCCAGCCCAGTCCACAAAATCCAGCCTATTTTTATTTTAGTCTGCAAAAAACCAGAAAACACTAAACCTGAAATCAAAGCCGGAAAAAAACTTATAGGATATGTGCCGAAATGGGTTTCATTGCCGGTATCCAAGTTACCATTTTATATATTTTTAATAATTATGTGATACTAAGAATTTCAATATGTTTTGTATTTTCGAAGTTGGGGTTTTGGCGAAAAAATTAGTTTTTTTGTGTTGGCTGGAAAATATTATTTTATTGTTTTTAACGAGAAAACTTGTTTTGACAGGAAATATATTTTTAAGATTTTGGCAATAAAACATGATTTTACGGTATAATGGAAAACAAGATTTTGTGACTTTGGAAGTAAAATTCAATTTTGCGGTTTTAGCGGGAAATATGTCTTTGCGGTTTTGTGGAAAATTTTATTTTGCGGTTGTGAGGGAAACATGATATTACCTCTTTGGAGGAAATTTTGTTTTGCCGAAGAAATTTTGTTTTGCCAAAAAAATTTTGTTTTGCCGAAAAAATTTTGTTTCGGTGAAAAATCATTTTATAACGTTTTGGCAAAAAGCAAGATTTTGTAATTTTTTTGAAAACAAAAATTTATGGTTTTGATGAAATTTGATTTTGCGGTTTTGATTTTAACAGAAGAACTTAATTTTAAATTTTTGATGAGAAAACTTAGTTTTATAAAATAAATAATTCATGTATACACCATTAGCCTACTAATTTTACCTAACATAAATATAACTTTATAGATTGCTTTTATGGTTGTGAGGAGTGTCATGATTAATATGCAACTGCAATTATATCTAGCTCATGGTGAACAGGAGTGGCTAAGAAGTGTTGTGGCAGAAGAGAGGTCACAGGTCTAATGTTTCTTGGGGAAGGCTCCTCTAGCATTGCTGTCCTATTTTCCTCTTTGGAGTGTGGTATTAGGTCACAAAATATATGAGTTTTAGGCTTTGTTTATGTCTATAGTTTTGTTTTTTTTTGCTGAGTTGGTTTGGTTTGTATTTTGATTTTTGATACTCTTCTTTTCTACATTGCAATGAAAACAAGTTTTAAGATTTGAGAAAGAAAACTTGATTTTATAGTTTTGGTCAGAAAACATGATATTTAAGTTTTGTAAAAAATCAATTTGTGTTTAAGTGAGAAACGTAATTTTATGGTTTTTGAGTTGGCGAGAGAACTAGTTTTGACGGAAAAATTCGTATTTGATGGAAAATTGTTTTGGTAGGAACATTCATTTCACATATTTGACAGAAATACAAATTTTGTAATTTTGATCGAAAACAAGATTTTATGGTTTTGAAAGAAACTTGATTTTGCGGTTTTGATGAAAACATAATTTTATGATTTTAATAAAAAATTGATTTTAAATCGTTGGTGATGAAACTTGATTTTGTATAATAAGATCTTTATGTTATTCCCGTACATCATCCACCAAGTTTGCGTCGTTGCATTGACTTACGTTATTAGACACTAAATTATTTGATCGAAATTTACATCCCAACAACTATAATGCATATATGTAATTATGTATATATATGTTTAGTAGTATAATATAAGGAATCAGGGCATTGACTTTAATAGAAATGGACTTGACTTTGGTAATTGTTGCAAAAAAAAAAGACTTCAGATAAAAGCGGTAAACCAAAATCAAATTTCAGTTGCTCATCCGTACTTCTGTTTATAAATATACACATACAACAACACAAATTCTCAAAAGAGACACAACACAGGATCTCCAAGTCATTTCGGCTTAGCAACAAATGGCACCACCGCATTTTCTATTGGTAACGCTTCCAGCGCAAGGTCACGTGAACCCATCCCTCCGTTTTGCTCATCGACTCATCAGAACCACCGGTGCACGTGTCACTTTGGCTACATGTCTCTCCGTCTTCCACTGCTCTAATATCCAAAGCCACGACGACGTGTGCAATCTCTCTCTCCTTACCTTCTCCGATGGCTTCGACAACGGGGTCATCTCCAACACCGAAGACGTCCAAACCCGCCTGCTGAATCTCGAACGTCACGGCGATAAAACGCTGTCGGAGTTCATCGAAGCTAATAGAAACGGAGACTCTCCCGTGTCTTGCGTGATCTACACGATTCTTCCCAGCTGGGTTCCAAGATTAGCGCGTAGGTTTCACCTTCCCTCTGTTCTCCTATGGATCCAACCCGCTTTGGCGTTCAACGTTTATTACAATCACTCAACCGGACGTAACTCCGGTTCCGAGTTCCCGAATCTTCCCACTCTCGAAACCCGCGATCTTCCTTCGTTCCTCTCACCTTCCAACACTAGCAACACCGCACAAGCAGTGTTTCTAGAGTTGATGGAGTTTCTCAGAGAAGAACCCAACGTGAAAGTTCTCGTCAACACATTCGATTCGCTCGAGCCAGAGGCCTTAACCGCTGTACCGGGTATCGAAATGGTGGCGGTTGGGCCTTTACTTCCACCAGATATGTTCACAAGAAGCGAACCAGTTAAAGACCAAAGTAGTTATACACTTTGGCTAGACTCGAAAACAGAGTCCTCTGTTATCTACGTTTCTTTTGGAACGATGGTTGAGTTGTCCAAAAAACAGATAACGGAGCTAGCTAGAGCTCTCATTGAATGGAAAAGGCCGTTTCTATGGGTTATAACTGATAAAGCAAACAGAGAAGCGAAAATAGAAGGAGAGGACGAGACAGAGATTGAGAAGATAGCTTGTTTAAGACACGAGCTCGACGAGGTTGGTATGATTGTGTCTTGGTGTTCGCAGGTGGAGGTTTTAAGACATAGAGCCGTAGGTTGCTTTTTGACTCATTGTGGGTGGAGTTCAACACTTGAGAGTTTGGTTCTCGGCGTTCCTGTGGTGGCGTTTCCTATGTGGTCGGATCAACCGACAAACGCCAAGCTTCTGGAGGATTTGTGGAGGACAGGTGTGAGGGTGAGAGAGAAGGAGGAAGGATTGGTGGAGAGAGGGGAGATAAGACGGTGTTTGGAAGCAGTGATGGAGGAGAAGTCGGTGGAGCTGAGGGAAAACGGCGATACATGGAAGCGTTTAGCAGTTGAAGCGGGTAGAGAAAGAGGGTCATCAGATAAGAACATGGAGGCTTTGGTGGAGACTCTATTCAGTGGAGCAGAGGAGGTTAAATATAAAAATGAGTGTTTGGAGAAATCTAACTTGCTCAGTTAGTTCAAAACTATTTCTAACCTTCTGCCTTTGTTTATCAGTTTCATTATAAAATCAAGAAATGCATTTATCTATGTCTTGAATAAATTCTCTTGAAGATGAGTGTTATAAATGTATTGCACAATAATTTATTCTATATGAATATAGAGAAGAAACAAAAATACTTTAAATAATGTTTCTTGTTTTTAATCTACATATTCTAATTAACATCTACATAAAGACCTCAAGCCTCAATACATTATTTAGCAAAAAAAAAAGTCTCAAGACATATTTGATACCAACTTCCAATAATTAAATGAAAACCGATTTACATATAGCAATAATTATATATACTACAACATATGTTTAATTGAAGTGCTGTTTGAAACTTTTCTAATAGCATTTCTAATGTAATTTTTTTAATAGAGTAACACCACAACGGAATTGGGTTTTGTTCTAATTCTACTCTATTTGAATAAAAAATACAATAATAATAAACAAAAAACTAGAATTATTATTTTATTTATGGAATA
The DNA here is from genome assembly GCA_016432835.1 of Brassica nigra. Taxonomy (NCBI): domain Eukaryota; kingdom Viridiplantae; phylum Streptophyta; class Magnoliopsida; order Brassicales; family Brassicaceae; genus Brassica; species Brassica nigra. The sequence goes on along the minus strand of CM028249.1, from coordinate 8,983,642 downwards.
ATTTTTTTTTATTCTGTTATAAAATTAAAAATAGAATAAAGTTTGAGTATATCTTACTTTAAAATCCATTTTTTTAGTGAATTACAGATTGGAGTTAAAGATGCTTTAAACAAGATTGTTCGATTAATAATGAAAATATTATAAAAGAATTGCTCCAAATGGCTTCCAAGAGATCTAAGAGTAATCCTTCCACTATAGGTTGGATCAAGCTTGGCAAACTGATTAGCGATTGGATTAACATCCTTATCCACTATTTGCATCTTCTTTAGTTTGTATATCACAAACTCTGCTTTACTACAAAAATAAAATAAAAACTTATAACAAGATTTCTTGATATAGATAATAAAACCAAAAAGATCAGAACATAATGTAATTAAAACATCTTCCTATAAAGTATAAATTCCTTTTCTCTATATTAAAGGAAGAAATATTATTTCTCTATTTTTAATTTAAATGTGAAACACTACTATTTAAAAGAGTAAATTGGAAGAAATTTCACTTCAATTTTATTATTTTCTGTTTTAAAGGAAAATAACAAGATATACATTAGAAATGAATCTGTACATCTTAGATTAAACGTAGATTTAAATTTTAGGAAAAGGGTATGCGAATCTACAAAGATCTAAGCTTATGGCATCGAATCAAAATGAGAAATGCTTTGCTATCAATATCTATATCTATCTATATTATTATAAAATTGAGTTCCTTCCCTCCTCCTTGCAACACATGTGCGTCCACGTCACAAATTCGCTTCATGACATCGCGATACGTGTCCCTGCATCAAAAACTCATCACTTTGTTAAATGAATATATCTCTTTGCATTTCCATATTCAAATAGTGTGTAACTGCCACTTTAATGCACATCAATAAACGCTTATGTATATAAAGAGATCCATTGCATCCACTATATATCCTGATAATACTCTAAGATATTTTTAAAACAACTTTTAGTTATGGCCATGAGATAAAACAGAGGAAAGACTGGACTTGCAGGTGTCGTTATCTTTGCTCAGTCACAAGCGCATCTAACATTACCTACGCACCCTGTGGTTCAACATCGCGTTCGTACTGCTTATATATCTTTAAAAGATTCAAAAGTTGTTTTTTTATATAGATCATTGCAAAGTATTCTTATTCAGAGATTATATATTTGTTAGTATTGATTTTATAGAATGTCTAGGCGTATATATTAAACAACTATGTTTACAAATACAAAATAATACTTGATTTCTGTTACATATTGTAATAGTGGATTAGAGAAAAAAGGAAAAATATGCTTATAATAATGTTTTAATTTTGGGTTTGAGGGAAAGAAAAATAATAATAAAATTAAATAAATATAGTGTATTATACGGAAATTATTATGATTTTGAAACTAAAACAAATACATAGGAAAATTGCACATTTTGGATGCGAAGCGATTCATATTAACCGGTTTAGTTTAGAGTGCAATATTATCTTGAAAAAATTTAGATTGAAATTATATTTATATCCATAATCTAGATAATTTAAGTTTTAAAAATTTGTGTACATTATTACTCTAATTAATCTTTTAAAAGTTATGTTTTGAACTTCAGAAATATTATTATCACTATTTATAAATATATTCTTAATTTTAATATTTAAAGATTAGATGAAATAATATATATAAGAAACGTGTGCTTTACTATCAATTTGAGATGTTAATATATTCATATTTTAGATTTACAAATAATTTTAATACAAATATATATATATATATATATATATATATATATATATATATATTCTATTAACTAACATGTACTATAGTGTAATAAAATAATTTTAAAATAATAGTCAGTTTAATATGTATTTTGCTGATTTATAATATTTTTATACATAATAATATATGGTCGTATAAGTTCTGTTTGTGCATAATATTTTAAAGCCAGATTAAAATTTTATGTGGATATATATATATATATAATCATCAAAGTATACTATTCCGTTTATTTGGTGTGTTGTACATTTGTTTTAGTTTATCTCTAGCAAATTACTGATATAACATAAACCAAAAATAAATGTTCAAATACAGCATAAATATCAAAAAAATGTGTTAATAGTAGCAATTACTGTCCTAAACAACTACAAAATATATTCGACTAAGATTATCTCAAAGTTAAAACCTTATTCTCCATTGTATTAGATACCCTGACATAAAAAATAAATTTTGGCATTTGAAAACTCAATCTCATTCACTTAACATAATCACACTTTAACCAACTGAACATAGAGTAACATTTAAACAAGATTATATATTTCATAAAAACCGATGCACTGAATCCCGCGCGTAGCGCGGACCTGCTCTAGTAGTAAGAATAAAAGAATCTCAAAACCTGCTGATTTCAAGGAACTGAACAAGTACAAAACTATAGGACTATTAGCAACGACTGAATAAAACCATAAACGGGTGAAAACGAGGGAAACTGATTGAAAAAAAAATATACTACAAGAAAGCATACCTATAAGATGAAAAATATTCCTCGTAAATGTACAAGTACATAACAACAACTTTATGACGAAATGGTATTTTTCGTAAGAAATTTTTTACCGTAAATTACATGTAGATTTTCATTGATTATATGAGGAAGAAGAAGATTCATCGTAAACGCTTTGTAACTTTACAAATCTTTTACGACGGAATATATTACCGTTATTTTTGGTGGAAACGTGTTTTAAGTGTACTTTATCAAACTTATTTCATTGTAAATTAGTTGTAAATTAGATGTTATAGAGTTGTAAAAGAGTAGTAACTTGTTTCCTTGTAAATCAGTTGTTACATCTTCATCTACCAAATTCGAAAATTTCCTTTATATATGTCCATTCTTCTAAGAAAAAAAACACAAACAGAAAAAAATCGAGAAATAAATTTTTGATAGAAATATCTATGAGTTAAGGATATGGATGTATATGCATACAAAGATTCTGCTGATAGAGTGACAACTGCATTTCTCAACAAGTTAGAGACATTCATGTAGACATGTACCAGGTGGGTTGTATACCGATCACTCTAAAAAAAACATGGTTTTTACACCATAATATTATATTTGGTTTCAACATGTGGAGATGATTATGGTAGAAATTTAGTTAGCAATAGTAATAGTAATTTTCAGAATGCTGGTAATAATGAAGAACCTAATCATTTGTATAATGAATATAGTTACCATCAAGAAAAAGAGCAGATCGTAGATCATGATATGGTTCACGACATGGTTACTAATGCATTTTTAGAAACTACTGCAACAATAGTTGATAAAACTGAAAATGCTGAACAACCTAACTTACATGCAAAAATGTTTTATGAAATGTTAAATGCTGCAAATCAACCAATCTAAACTGGTTGTAGAGAAATTCTCTTTAAATGTCTCTAAGAACTAGAATGATAAATATTAAAATGGATCATAATTTATCTGAGAATTACATTGATGCATAGGTTAAATTATTTAAAGAGCATTTGTCAGAAAACAATGTCTTAGCTGAATTTTATTATGAGATTTAGAAATTGGTTTATAATCTTGGGTTGCCTTCGGAGATGATAAATGTTTGCCGACAACTGCATGATTTACAAGAGAGACGATGATAAGCTAGAAGAGTGTTGATGTTTCAAGAAGCTACGATTCAAACCATAAGGACGTTGATAGAATAGGGTATCGTACCGCAAGCTGCTAGAGCGATGAGAAACGTATGATCTGGTTATTTGATTTGTCATAAAAATGCGGGACCTTGTACATTCCTCGTAACTTATACAAAGACTTGACGGCGAATGTTGTTTTCATATATACTCGATCCATTTCTAGCCCCAATTCCTTGTCTCCTCCTCTATACTGCCTCCTCCTCTCCTTTACTCTAGAAAAAGGTAAGTTTTTTTAAATATATTAGTTTAGGTGGTTGGTTTGGATGATTAGTTTGGGTAACATAACATTCAAATATTAAATTGAGGTATTTAAACTGATTACATTTTTTTTTAATTTAGATCTGTTGTTTATGTATATTAGATCAATTGTTTTCATGCTGTAAAGTGATAGGAAAAGCTCATTAAATCATAATTTTAGGATTGAGTTTCGTACTATGCTCCTCCTTATTCACTGCTTATTTGCAGTCAAACAATAGTAGTTGTTTTATGCATCTTTTGAAGTTGATTTTATCACATTTGTTTATTCACATCAACACAGCCTTTTGGGTCCAAAAGCTTGTTTCTTTTGGCACGAGTCCCCATAATGCCCAAGGAAGTTAACATAGCATGGACTGATGGACAGAAAGGGAATAATGTATGAATAGTGACCAACCTGAGTTCATGCAAAATAGTTCAGAGATAAAACCAAATGTCAATAATCACCAATAAAGTCCCCCACCCCTCCATAATAAAAATAGGTCTAAAAATCTGTAGAAATGGGCACATGATGCCCTTCACAACTCCTTAAGAAAAAAACAAGAAAAACATATGAAACTAGGAAAAGTTTTCATAGGATTTGTGGTTGGGAAAGAAGAAGACTACTGGAGGATTTGTGGTTGGGAATGAATTTTCGAGCCCAAACATGTTTTCCGTTGATGTTGTATTTGGTTAGAGTCTCTGGAAACTGGGAGGCAGAATTTAACTCCATCGTTGCATACAGCGTTTGTCCATTCCCTCCCGCTCCACCCATGTATATCACTTCTATAATTTCCCCAAATCTCCTTCAACACCCAAAAAAGAAAAATATTACTAACTTCAGTGGCAGATCTAGAAATGATATTCATCTGGGGCAAAACTAAAAATCACGATTATTAAATTTACAAATCTAAATTTTTACTAGGAGCATTTTCAAAATTTGGTGCAAAATTACACTAATTATTTTTTTCATGGTGGGCAACTGCCCCACCCACTCATAAGGTACGTACATTCACCACTGCTACCGTTTCAACCTGGCCCATGCATGCATGCATGCATGCCAAACCATTCGAGCCTTCTATATAATTATAACAGGATCCTATCTAATTTAAACCCCTGCAATACCCTTTTATTTACTACCTATACCACTGATTTTTCAAAGATTTCGACTCCTTCCTTAAGGTTATTCCCGTAAATTACTCAGCTAACGATTTCTCCCTATTTTCGTCCCTCTTGATTAATTTTGGTTCGGCAATGTATTGATATTATAGGCCCAAATTGCACAGATCTTCTTCGTCATGTATTGATTATCAAAGTTTCTTCAGACAAATCTATTTTTTTAAGATCCACTCCGAAAATAGGATACCCGAAGCGCCCGGATCCGAATAGTAAAACAAGGATCCGTCAAAACCGAATCCGGATCCGGATATCTTAATTTTTAGGTCCGGATATCCAGATCCGGATCCGTACTTTTAAAATATATTAATTTTTTTAAATTTATTAATAATTATATTTGATATATTAATATTTATTCATAAAATTAGTTTTATAATACTATATTTTAATTTTTAATATTATATTCATATTTATATTTATAAATCTTGTATAAATATTTAATTTATGTATTATTTTAGAATTTTAATATTTTTAAAAATATTATTTTTTGTTTTATTAATTATTTGTACGAATCCGAATCCGGATCCGGATATCCGCGAATAGTATGATAATTAGACGGATATCCGAAAGCCCCGAATCCGGATCCGGATACTAAATTCACGGATCCGGCGAATACGGATCCGGATACCCCAAATTTTCCGGATATCCGGATCCGTCTCACCCCTAATTTGGACCAATTTCAATTTTTTATATTACCTAAAATTAAACACATGATTATTAATTTTTCTTTTTCCCAATATAATTTATACTTTCATAAAATATTAGCTTATTAATAATGAAAGACGTAAACTTTTTAAATAGTAATATAATAGTTTATTAACAAATTAAATCTGTTAAAATAACTTTAAAAAATCACTACATAAAAAATGATTGATTAAAGAAATACAACTTTAAATCCTTAAAAGATCAAATTCAATTAATTAACATAAATACTCATTTATAAAATAATAATAAAATGAATCAATACAAATATATGAAACTTGATTAAATTTTGCAATTATTTTCAAATTTTAGAGGAAAATAAATCCGCGCATTAAAAGCGCGAGCCAAAATCTAGTAATGTCTAAACTTATAGATTGATAACTATAATACTCCATCTGTTTCATAAGAAAATGTCACTTAAACAACTTTCACACATATAATAGAAATTCTACAAATTAATACTTGATAAATTAATAAATTTCTTTGGTCCTGAGTTTGGTTCGATTCAAAATTTGACACAAATTGATAAAATAACATAATAATAACTTTTTTATAAAATACTATGTAAATATATGGTCCTTAAAATTATAAGTTAATAGTTATATGTATATAAATTTTATATAAGTACAAACAAATCATTTTATGTTTATTTTATATTCACAATGTAATTTTTTTACATTTTTCATAATATTTCAATATATTTTGATAACATTTAGTAAAATTATATCTAAAACCACATTTTAATTCTATGAAACATATTTCATATACACCATATAATATTATAAAAAGAATATGAATGTAGAATTTCTAAATTTAATAAATATAATACAGTAAAATTAACTATTCTCTTATTTTATAAAATATATATTCTAAAATAGAAAAACATAAAAAGATTTTTTTTGTAAATTAATAACTCTATAAATTAATAAAGTATAATAGTCCCAACATTACTAATTTTGTTTTTACTGTATTAATAAAATGATTGAAATGCATTAATATTTTCATTAATTACATCTATTAACCAATAATATTTGATCTATATATTTTTTTTCTAAAATCAATACATTTTGCAATTAATATTAAGCTGAAAGTAAGTATAAATTGTATTAAAATTATAAAACAATGTTTTTATGTAAAAAAGTTAAAGTGATACTTTTTAACAAACAGAATGAGTAATTGTGTTACAATTTTTATTTAGAAGAATGGCATTTTGCATGCATGGCTTAAAATGGATTAAGTACCTTGTGAAGTAGGCATGCAATTCTGCTCCAGAGACCGGGTATCCTCTAGAAAATCTGAGGATGATAGTCCAATATTCAGCCCCATTAACATTGTTTGTTCCTTGTTGATAGAACTGGCTATCATTGCTCATTCCCAGCTGTCTCATCTTCGCTATCGCTATTTTCCTCTCTTCAATCTCCTTGTTGTACATCTCAGCGCGCAAATGCTTCTTCATCTCAAAGAGAGTGTTTTCACGGTTGTTGTGGATGACTATGAGAGGTAAGTACCCTCTTGTGACACCCGTGATGAAAGGTATCTCTAGAGAGAGAATACGTTTCCTGAAGTTGGCCACGAATGCTGGGAAATCTTCGTAGGACAAACACCTCATGCACTTCACCGCTTGGTCAGCGACCATGTTGAGGACTACGTCCTGTGAAGAGACAAGTTTCGCTATCAAGTTTCTCAGGTGATGAGCAGTCTTCTCGAGATAGAGGAGAAAGCACATGACTTGACAAGACTGGCGAATGTCTCGTCTTAGAGATATGACAAGACGAGAGAAAAGTGCTTTGTCATACGAGTGAAAAGCATCGACCTCTTCTCGCGTGATGGATATTACGGATGAAGAATCCATTTGATTACTTTTTTCACAAATGTAGATACTCTACTTCTTTTTGTTTAGACAACAAGCTGATATGAGTTTAGCATGCTAAAAGCGAATCCATGTAAATTCCGTTTTCTATAATTAGCTAGATAACATACCAATTTAATATTGATCATTACTATCTGAAAATATACGTACTTATCAAACAATTTATCAAATAAATTATATCAAATTAAAAAATTTAATTAGTGGAATTATTTTTATTATAGTGTTGGTTAAATATTTATTATAAAAGTAAGAAAAATAAAATTATTCAGAATTAAAGTTGAAACTGAATAGATAGGAATATTTATTATCTCCTCTTCTCATAGATTTGTTTTTGAATACATTAGTATGCGATAAGCAGCGAATATATGTAATATTTGTTTTCTATAATTAGTTAGATAACATACCAATTTAATATTGATCGTTACTATTTCAAAATATACATACTTATCAAAACTCTTATCAAATTAACTATATCATCCAATTTTTTTTATAATATTGGAATTGTTTTTTATTATAATATTTCTTAAATTTATATTATAAAGGTAAGTAAAATAAAATTATTCAGAATTATGGTTAAAATTGAATAGATAGTACATTTATTATCTATTCTTCTCATGGGTTTGCTTTTGAATACATTAGTATGCTAAAAGGGAATATATGTAAATTCCGTTTTCTATGATTAGCTAGATAACATACCAAATTAATATTGATCATTACTATTTTACAATATACATACTTATCAAAAAAGTTATCAAATAAACTATCTCAAAAATAATTTAATTTTAATTAATGGAACTATTTTTATTTTAATTTGTTAAATTTTATTATAAAGTAAGTAAACTAAAATTATTCAGAATTACGGTTGAAATTGAATAGATAGATTATTTATTATCTCCTCTTATCAAAGATTTCTTTTTTTTAATACATTAGTATGCCATACGCGAATCAATGTAAATCTTGTTTTCTAAAATTAGATAGATAACATATCAATTTAATATTGAACGTTACTATTTAAAAATATACATACTTATCAAAAAATTATCAAATAACATATACAATCCAAATTTATTAAGATCTTTAAACAGTTATTTTTTTATGTTTTAAATTATAATTGGTGACTATTTTGTTTTTGTTTGATTACAATTTGAATAAGGTTTTTGTACATTGGTTTCATTATATATATGATTAATTTATAATTTACTTAACAATTATACCATAATTTATTATTAAACTAACATTTAGATAATCTTATTTTATTTAAGTAATCTGTATTTTATTTATAAGTTATATTGTGTATAACAGTTTCAGAAAAAATAATATTCATTCACTGATTCAATCTTTTAAATAAAAAGATTTAACTTCGAAAATATAAGAGTATTATTTCTACCACATTATTTCGACATGTTTGGCAGTGTTGGGACATCTTCTTCGGCCCCATCATCTTCTACGGATCCAGAGGCAGTCCCCGACTCTTAGACATCTCAAAGAGTTTCCCGGACGCCTCCTCCTCCTACACCTTAGATACCCCTTCTGATGCCTCCACCTCTTGCTTTATACGCTGCGTCTCCAACAGCTCCAGACGGTGCACCTCCTTCCCTTTCAGCAAGAGTATTTACTTGTGCCTCCATCTGCACTTTACGTTCGATATACCATAAAATATCTCCTTCCCCAACCTGGACGAGAAAGTTTATATATTTTGAACCCCGATCGATCGTCCTGTATCTATTGGTAAATATTTTCCTTTATTAATTTTAAAATTTACATCATATACTTTAACAATATTAATTTTCTAACAAGTTACTACTATTTTCAGTTTTGGACAAAACAACCACATTGGACGGAGCATTTCTGACACCATTAAAGAATATTTAGTCGAGTCCCATCCGAACTGGACTTTGACTCTAGATCATGTTAGGACGGGGTAGTTCGAATATTTTGTGGTGAGTTTTTTTCCAAATTTAGAAAATTAATTTAATAAAAAATTTGTTTGTTTCAACAAAATTTATTGGTCCGTACCAATCAATTTCCATAAAATTTAAATTAATGTTTCTTCTCTATTTTCAGGTGGTCCATAAAAAGGGACAGATGGTGGGAATATGATCTGTCAACGATGTCGCAAGGGCGACTTTTAGACTCTCTGGGATCAAGAGAGTTCTCAGCTGCGGGCTCAAATGGCTGCGACGCAGACTCGCTTGGATTCCCTTGAGAGTCTTCTCGATGTTATATATGACGGTTGGAAACTCGTAAATGTAGTGAGCGTTGGACATGAGACGACAGCAGCTCGGGGATTCAACATCCTCCCTGCCCCATAACAATTACTTCCACGACGTTCTCTATTAGATTTTTCTTTTCGTTTTGTATTTAAATTATTTAATACTGATAAATTATATTTTATGACATTTGTATGGTTTTTCATATTTTAAATATTTTCATTTTATAAAACTAAACGATGTTAATTTATCGTAAAATTTACAAGAAATTTGCAAAGAAGTATTTGTAAACTCCTCGTAATGTTTATGATAGTGAATTCGTCATAAAACATTACCAGGACTTCACAACTACGTCTTTGTAAATTTATCATAAACTTTACATGCACTTAATGACGAATTGGCGTCGTTTCTTCACGACGATTTTACAAGGATGCTCTACGAGTTTTTTTACAACGAACCTAAACTACAAAATTACAAAGAATACGTTGCTTTCTTTTAACACGAATACACTTCATCGTAAAGGTAGCAAAGAAGTTACAATGCATCTTTCACTCCGACTAGCGATTTACAACGAAACAGTAATCGTTGTTATTCGTCGTAACCCTCCTATTACGACGAATTAACAAAGAATACCTCCCTTGTAATTGATATGTTTTTTTGTAGTGAAACGATCAAATGAGTGTAATACATCCATTGTGGTTGATATCTGCAACACAGAAAGCTGAAAGATAAGGGACAAGGTGCATCTTATTCCGTCATGATCCAAGAGGCGGACCCATGTATTAGGAAGGGGTGGCAGCTGCCACATGTTAAATTTAAATCTTACGGAATTTATTCAATGGACTGACTGTAAATGTATCTTAGTTGGAGTGAAGCTCCCTCTCTTGACACCGCATTACGGTGTTCGAACCCAACAAATGACAACTTTTTACTTATTTTTAATAAAAAAAATGTATGCTGGGCTGAGCCCAAGCTTTTGACACAACTAAAAGAAAAGGCTGGGTCCACCACTGATTGATCCTAGAGATAACCTTGGTGGACTTGTGCAGGTACTATAACTGTAGACAATAATAATATCTTCTCACAAAGGTTTTTACATGCATTTGGTTCTTTACTTAGCAGTCGGTTCTCGGTTTTGGTTATTTGTACATGTACAGCATTTGGTCATAGAGAGTGTGTACTATCATGAACAAATCTAAAACAGATATTGATGATAAGTTGCAAACGTATGAGCTAGAGAAGCTGGTATAAGCTCAACCAGTGTATACAATCACACCTTCAATTGCGAGTATAAAGACGCATGTTTCGAAGCAGTGCAGAAAATCTTTAAAGGCGCCAAAAAGTAAAATTTTATTTTCTTTCAAGAGAAACATGTGTAAACAAGAAAAATCTGAAAATAGAAAACCTAGAGATCTCTCGGCTCACTAAAAATCAGCTAAAATAAAATCAACCTTCAAGCCTAGTACGCACTTTAATGTATGGCCCACCAAAGTCAGCAGCCATAATTTTCTTGTGTCTGGACTAGATCGAGTGTGAATGTGAATCGATAATTGTTGAAATCAAATGAGCACTATATCAAAATATCTCGTTTCTTGTGGACCAACAGGAAAGTCTATCTTCAACTACTTTTGTCTTCAATTTCACTCTGAATCATATCTGATTTTCTCATATCAGTAAAATTTTCAAGTATCTGCTTCTTTTTTTTATGTTCTATAATGGGCAATTGCGTCTCCCTCTCGATATCACCTGATCAGTCGATGACTAAAGTATGTGAATGGCTAGACGTCAAAGTAGGTCATGTTCAAAACCTCGAGAAGAATCTCTCGGCTCTACAGGCAACCATGGAAGAGCTCAAGGCTAAGCGTGATGATTTATCAAGAAGGGTAACAAGAGAGGAGGATAGAGGCTTGCAAAGGCTTTCCGAATTCCAGGTATGGCTTACTAGAGTTGAGACTTTTGAAAATGAAGTCAACAATCTGTTTAGTTCTAGAAATGTTCAGCTTCAAAGGCTTTGTCTTTTCGGGTTTTGCTCCAAGAGTTTAATAGCGAGTTATCGTTATGGGAGGAGTGTTTCCTTGACGTTGAGGGAAGTTGAGAAACTAAAGAGTAGAATTTTTGAAGTGGTTGTTGATAAACCTCAATCATTTGAGGTGGAGGAAAGACAACTTCAGTCAACAATTGTTGGTCAAAAAGGAATGTTGGAAAACGCATGGAATCATCTCATGGAAGATCGAGTTGGTATTATGGGTTTGTATGGTATGGGGGGAGTAGGGAAAACAACTCTTCTCACACAACTCAACAATAAGTTTAGTGGCATGACGTGTGGATTTGATTTTGTGATTTGGGTTGTGGTGTCTAAAGAGTTACAAGTAGAGAAGATTCAAGGTGAAATCGCTAGGAAAGTTGGTCTTGATGGGAATGAATGGAAACAAAAGGAGAAAAGCCAAAAGGCTGATGTTATCTACAATTTCTTAAGGAAAAAGAGATTCATGTTGTTTTTAGATGACATATGGGAGAATGTGGACTTAGTTGAGATTGGAATCCCGTTTCCAACAACACAAAACCAATGCAAAGTGGCATTCACTACTCGTTCCAAGGCTATATGCGCGCACATGGGCGTTGAAGAACCAATGGAGGTCAAATGCTTGTCGGAAGATGACGCATATGATTTGTTCCAAAAGAAGGTTGGACAAATAACACTAAGAAGTGATCCAGGGATCCCCGAACTTGCAAGAAAAGTTGCTAAAAAATGTTGTGGCCTACCGTTGGCACTTAATGTCGTAGGCGAGGCAATGTCATGCAAGAGGACTGTAACATCCCGAGTTGTGATATGTGGAAAGGCTTAAGAGAATTGATTTGGCTACCTATGTCACCAAAGTCGACTTACCTTTTCCGGAGCACATCCTGAAAGAACTCCAGAGTTAAGCGTGTTTGAGCTGGAGTAGTGAAAGGATGGGTGACCTATCGGGAAGTGATTCGCGATAGCGTGCGAGTGAGGCCAAAGCACGGGGAAAGGTCGGGTGGTGATTGCAGGGTCAGTAAACAATGATTTCGAGCCTTTCAGAATTATTAACGACCGACCGTCGGATGGAATGGGGCCCACGGGCCGAGTGAGCGGGCGTGGGTGGCCCATTAGCCGTGGGCGGTCTGGGCGTTACAAGGACGCTACAAGAATGGTGTTACACGATAGATGTCTTGACTTCCTATGCTGTAGAGTTTTCTGGCATGAAAGATAAAATTCTTCCACTTTTGAAGTATAGCTATGATAATCTTAAGGTGGAGGAGGTCAAAATGTGTTTACTATACTGCGCTTTATTTCCGGAAGATGATAGAATTTCTAAAGAGAAATTGATAAGCTTATGGATATGCGAAGGGATAATAGATGGAAGTGGAGGTATAGAAAGAGCTGAGAACAAGGGGTATGAGATCATTGGTAGTCTTGTTCGTGCATCATTGTTGATGGAGGTCAAATGGTATGGAACAAAGAATGTATGCATGCATGATGTAGTTCGTGAGATGGCCTTATGGATTGCATCTGATTTAGGAGCAGAAAAAGAGGCTTTCATTGTGCGTGCAGGTGCTGGATTAAATGAAATGCCAAAGGTTGAGAGCTGGAATGTTGTAAGAAGGATGTCACTGATAAAGAACAAGATTCACCATCTGTCTGGCAGTCATGAATGTCTCGAGCTCACAACATTGCTCCTACAGAAAGCGAATTTGGCAAATATCTCGAGTGTATTCTTCAAGTCCATGCCAAGACTAGCGGTTTTGGATCTATCATATAATGGAAATCTCTTTGTATTGCCGGATGGAATATCACTACTGGTTTCCTTGCAATATCTCAACTTGTCATACACAAGTATACGTCATCTGCCTATGGGTGTGAAAGAGTTGAAAAAGCTAATTCACTTGGATGTGGAGGAGACAGATAACCTTTCAAATATTGATGGGATATTATCAAGTCTGCTCAACTTGAAAATATTGAATCTATCTCGTGCTGGTTTTTCATTGGATTGCAACATACTGGCGGAGTTACAAACCTTGGAACATTTAGAAGTTTTAACCATAGAGATCGATCTTCCACCGGGTTTGGAACAATTTCTGAGCTCTCATAAGTTGACGTGTGCAACAAGAAATCTAACGATCAGGGGTATGCAACTTGAATCATCTGGAATCTCGCTTCCAATATCTATGGGCAGTCTACGTGAACTCAACATTGTGTGGTGCAGTATCTCTGAGATAAAGATGGGAACGATAAGCAAAACGGTTTCTCCTCTCTACAATCCGAGGACCACATGCTTCTCGAGCCTCTCTAAAGTGATTATACTAGAATGCAAAGGCGTGAAGGAGTTGACGTTACTGATGTTCGCTCCAAATCTTAGAGTTCTCTCTGTTCAATTTGCAAAACAATTAGAAGATATTATAAATAAAGAGAAAGGTCAACAAGGCGAAAAATCAGGAATTGTTCCTTTTCAAAGGCTGGAATTTCTTACGTTGGGTGATCTACCAGAGCTGAAGAATATCTACTGGAATCCTCTACCTTTTCCATGTCTAAAGAGAGTCGATATAATGGAATGTCCGAATCTGAAAAAGCTTCCACTCGATTCCCAGAGTGGCAATCATGGTGAAAATGGAGTGATTATTCGATACACAGAGAAAGAATGGATTGAAACAGTGGAATGGGAAGACGAAGCTACAAAAACTCGCTTCTTACTTTCATGCCTACACGTCTGTGAAACGGCGAATCAAGACCAGCAACCGCATTCCTCTGTACCAGCCTAGGCGGATTTGATCGAACTCAGAAGTTTACATATCTCTCAAATGCCCGCTTGTATTGAGTAGTTCAATTGGCTCCAAGTTCTATTTTAAGACTGTACACGTTCGTTTATTATTTGTAATAGCTCTAAAACCTGTGCTCTTGGTAGCTATATATTACAGTAACATACGCCCAAAAAGGCGAAAAACCAAAATATCATCATTTAACAATTTTGATCGAACAGAACACAGACAGAATGTAGCTGAAGATTAAAAAGAAAAGAAAAAGGAATCATGTCGTGCAAGGTTACAATATCAACATAAAGAAAATTCACAAAAATATGGCTACCAAAATCAAATTAAAAGGTATATTTGATCGGCAAAAAAAAGAAGTTCCAAAACGTTTCTTTTGCTCTACTTGTGTCCTGTTTTGTTTCGCTTCATTGATTCCCAGAGGAATGTGGGAACCACAATTGGGCATAAAAAAAGATAAAAGCCGAATGAGCCTTAGACGAGTCTTAGTTCGTACTCACCAGCCATGGTTATGTATCTCACCCATGGAAGTGCTTGGTACCCGCTCTTCTCGATTATCTTCAGGTACCGAACCTACACCACACACCAGCATATAGTACTTGGAAGTTTAATCACTTGTACGCAGAAGAAGTGGAAACAAACTACCAAGCTTACCTGAATCCCTGAGACAGTGAAATAAGGGATCTCGAATTTGACACGGATGGGAGCTTTTCGCTCAGGTGTTGCTTCTTCTGCAGTTATACTGGGAAGATGGAACTCTGCTCTCAACATGTACTCCTATATTTGTTTTTTTAGAGGTTAGCATTGGGACTACATGGCTGATAGTTTCAACTGGATCAAGGAAAAAAGCATCTACCTTGTTCCCGGGGAAAGATTTGATTTTCCAGAGCAATGCATCTTTTTCAGGAGCATAAGCAGCAGACCCCAGAGATGTCCTAACGGTGGGGTTAGATGCATCGGCTGGTACAGGCAACTCAATCTCAACATTCGTTGCGGTGCTGCAAAATAGAAAGCTCTCAAAATCAAATATTCAAAGAATCCGATCGATCATCAGATACGTGCATTAAAGTGAAAGAGAAAAGGAATAAAGGATATATTTACCTTCGTTCCTTGAACTGACTTCTAGCTTTTACGAGCATCTCAACACGACTTTTTGAATGTCTTTCTATTTGCGCTTCCACCCATATAAGAGGCTTTACCTGAACAAGGAGTATGAAAAAGAAACACATCATGAGATAAATTTTGTTGTTCTTCCTAATCATGATATATTCCACATGTCATACCTGAGTACTGAGTCTATATGTCATCAGATCAAAAGCCCCATCAGGTGGTATGAAAGATATTGTCCTATCATTTTCAAAACGGGCCAATCGAACACACCTGCGTTGAAGAAAATAATACGTACAACTCTAAGTATAGAATCGTTTGAATAAAAAGGGTAATGATCACTGGAGCTTAAAGAACATACTGATGGAATTTGATGTCCTCTAAATCAATGGCTTTTCCCTTTGTTGCTCGTCCCTGCGCTTCCAGTAATACTCTATCATTCAATCCTAACTTACACTCTGGCATTCCACTGCAACAGAATGGATCAAAGAGAAAAAGAGTCAAGACAAAGATCAAAGCAAAAGGGGATGACAGTTGATAAGGAACATACGTCAAGTAAGTTCGCATCTTCAGGGCTCCAACAACATCAGACCTGATGATTTGCCCATTACTGTTAACAAGAATATTTACATTCTCAATTACATCCAAGAAAACCTGGATAAATCAAAAGCAGACTGTAATCATTTACAAAACCCAACACACAGCAGATGGATATCAAAATGTCCCTTCTCCTGAAAACAAAAGCACTCACTTCGTTCTTCTTGTACAGTAATCCCTCACTCCGCCATGAGACAGCATTAGTGACAGCCATTGGAGGTCTCTGTGTAACTTCCATTCTGTAAGCATCAGTCTTGATGAACTCGCTGAGGATTCTTGCTTCGGTATACTGAGGGTACCCAAAGTCCATCATCTCATCAAGTAACTCATACTGCCCATATCACCATAAATCAATTTCAATAAATAGCTAAAATAGTAGTATAAGAGGCCAGCTACAGAAGAAGAAAACATACCACAACGACAAAGTTATCCCTGAGTGATTCTTCCTCTAACTCCTCAAAGTAATGCGTGAAGACCTATTACAGATGATCACCACTTCTATCATAATGTAACAGCACTACAATTGTGTATATATACGCATTAAAAGCTGTAGAATTAACTTACATCGACGACGCGGTGAAGAAAGGAGAGAAGACTGGCGGCATTACAGTTCTGTCTAGAGGCTATCATAAGGTAAACGTTACTGTGTTGTACAAACATGTAAGTGACCCCGTTATCGTAAGCAACTGGATCATTTGACTGTGAATCACCCTGAGACCAATCAAAACAACATACTTCTTGTTCATCACTTCCAACACAAATCTACTATTCTAAAGAATCTTAGCCGATTCTACAGTAACTAACTATACACAAGGCAACAGAATCAGGAAACGGAAACCTCTTTCTCGATTAGCTTAGAGAAGAAGCGTTCGGCTTGAGCGGCGGAGACATCGCCGCGGTAGTCACGCCAGACGAGAACGCGGCCTTTGATGTCGAGCAGAAACAGCGCAGAAGCAGCTCCTGCCATGTCGAATCAGATTCAAAATGGCAAAGCAACGAGATCTGATGAAATTATGCTTCGATGGAGATGAATCTAGAAGGGGAATGTGGTGGATCTTTCGCAGCTGAGATTTTCCATTCTCGCAATTCAATTTCACATCAATATGGTGATTTTGTTATTGTTCTTTGGGGTTCATCATCATCATGTGGAAATCTATTATTATAAAATTCAGTTTCCTTCACTCCAGAGGCTGCCACGTCATCATCCAGCACATAAATTCGGAGGTTGACGTTGCGACACCTGTCCTAATATGATGAAGTCAACGTTTCATTTAATCCCGTGCATGATGAGTTTATTGGTAGGCTTTAACATAACACGTGAATTTGTGGGCTCTTAACATCTCATGGCGGCCCGGGCAGAAGGGTTTCGTCTCTTAACCCTAATAGAATGACGCAAAGCCATTCAGTTCTGATCCCCTTCGTTCTACGGCGGCGCAGTGACGCTTGAGCTCCATCTCAGTCTCTGGAACGGTCCGATTGGTGACTTTTCGTGTTTAATTCCATTAATCCATTCACCCACGATGATGAATTCAATGCGTGGTTTAGATCTACAAGGCGGTGTGATATGATCTCTCATAATGAATTCTCTCACTCATCCATCTCTATGGATCCACTACTATAAATATGTAAGTTTCATTCCTTAGAATTCATCAGTTCATTTGATTTAATTAATTTTGTTTTAAATCTCTCAGCAATTAAAATGGCTCCATTCTACTACTCGGTGATTTGAAGGCTGGATGTTGAAGTGCGTCTCTTGAGATTCTGGGAGGCTCGCTACGTTAAGAAAGTCGGCAAGCTTATGGATGTTGATATACTATTCCTCAACGCAAAGGTATTTTCCAGGGAACAAAAAACATTATGACCTTCCAATTTCATGAGAGTTTATATTTTCTGATTTCAGGAGTTCGAAACTTTAATTTTCCATTTTTAGAAAATCCTTACGCAGGGAACCGTCAACTCTAAATCGTTTGAAAACACGCGAGTGGTCTCTTCATTTACATGTATCGGTTGTGATGATACAAACGCGGTCGGTGTTCTTATGTTGACATTATTTTCATTTCAGTACATTTATCTAGCATCACCCAAGTTCTACCTTCTCTCAGTTGAACTAACAACTTATATGAATCGTTTACTTCTTCCGGATACCGTCGGAGCCTGCTATCACGATAAGACTGAAGAAGGTAGTATATCTTTGGTTTGTTTGATATGTGAAATGTTAGCTCTTTAGATCTCTTTTCATAATAAGATGTGTAAATAGTGGTGCGATGCAACTTGATGTTCAATTTTTCAGATCCACCGCTGATATTCACATTGAACCACATCAAAATATGATTTCCGATATGGCTTCTTACGTGTGGGACTCACCAGCTACAGAAACTCGATGACACCTCGAATCTCATCTTCAATTCCCAGCACTCAAAAAGCTGAGAAATACCATTGTTTCATTGGTGAAGGTGATTCCAAAGTGGTAGACGGAATCGGTAATGTTCTTTTGATGTTCTCGGCATGTGTATAAAGAAGAAAGATTACAGTACCCTTTAGAGTTGCTGCATTTTATCTGTGAGTTGCTTAGTAGAGAAGAAGATAGAGAGTGGAAAGAGTTTGACACAATTGATGAGAGATTGGTGAAGAAAGAGACGAAGATTAAGGGATGAAGATCGAGGGTACAAAAGAATTGCTTCAACCTATGTGGACGTACCATGCCTAAAGGTTTCACATGGAGGAGAATATGAATAGATAGGATGGGAAAAGATTGTTTGGAGTTGTGGTGTGTTGTAATATACATTCGAGATGAGACCTGAGATTTTGTAATGTTAGGATCATTGTCAAAATCATGGGAATACATTGGTTTACTGGTTACATTGCAGTCCTTTTTCAGTCTTCCTCTTCTTGCAAATTTGTTAATTTGATAAAATGAAGAATGAGTAGTGGTTGATGCATTGGTCGACGATATGTTGGTTTTGCCATAAAACGATCATATAGTTATGATAAAATGTTCCTTTTGATGTGTGTTTCGTAGAGTTGTTTGAACATTATTGTCGTTCTATATTCTCTAAACTTAACAATTTTGTCCCAATTATTATAAAGTTTTCTACTTTTCTAACTCCATAGAATCTCAACTCTCGCTTTTTCCAAAACCTAGACTCCTACTTTCCATTGTCACCATAGGCTTTTCGGTAAACTATGCTCTCAATAGACTAATCTTAATCAAAAATTACATTCTAACTTCGTAAGTTATTTATTTTGGCTCTATTTTTCATGATTTGGTTTGCTCATCTTGAATTATACAATATGCAAACTGATGTTAATTATTATTACAGTATACTGTACAAATTTGTAAAGAATTCACACTTATTGTTTTAGTTTTCGTTGAACTAAAGTTGAATTTTTATAGTAGTTTATCCATCCAATGTATGCATTTTTGAAAGAAAAGTTAATTTGTTTTACATATAATAATCGTAAGTGAAACTAATATTAATTTAATTGTTTTTCAGGCCGATAAAATCTTTTGCGGATGATAAAATCTCATGTGGCTAAGGCAAACAAATATTGGACCGAAACATTTCAAGGTGAAAAAAGTTTGAACTATCGACTAATTAGATCTCAAATATATATAATAAGTGTATGGTTCCTCAGTACCTCCCAAGTACCATTATTTTAGTTTAGCAAACTTTTGTTACTTATTTCTAAATTTAAGCTCTCCTTCCAGATAGGAAGAAACGCTTAGAGCTTATTAAACAAAAATTTCATAGAATATCGAAAACAGTGGTAAGAACAATAAGGTTATGTTATTTATTTACTTAAAGCCTTCAAAATCTTCATGGTAATTTTGAATAATGCCAAGTTGTAGTTGATTTTGTGCTGCACCATGTATGCAATTATTTTAATACATAATCTACCCAATTATATTATATAGAGATTTTAGTTCAATTTGACACAAGTAAATCAATGCATAAAGAATATAAAATATATATGCAAAAAATGCATACAAACACATACAAATATTTTAATACATAATGATCGCTTGAAATTTGTCTGAATAAAATAATTCTTCAATGCATAAAGAATATAAAATATATATGCAAAAAATGCATACAAAAATGCATATTAGTCTACATTCTACATTTTCTACAAAATTTATCTAAATTTAAAATAACAAAATTTTCGTGTTATATTATATTGACAAAAAATTATATACTATAAATCAATTTTGGAAATTTACATAATCCCTCGCATCACTCTAATTCCTCCGTTGGTTAGTCTCCCGGAAGCACATCTTAGCACAAAACATTGTTATAAATCAAACAATATTATCAAGTATATCACTTCCAAATCCAAACTTAACACATTATCAAGAAAAAACTTCAAAATAAATATTTACTCAAATAAAAAGGTACATCCACCGTAGCGATCTAGTTTATAATAAAATTGGAGACGACATCGTTTACCGTTCTATTAGTTTTTTTTTTTTAGCTTTCTCCTTTTCATAAATGTTACATGTTTAAAAAAAAAATTGTTTCAGAAAAATACATTTTAAATTTAACTGTACTTATTTTATCAACTACTAATGATTAACTGTAAATTAAAAAAAAACTCAATTCTACTTATTTGATTCTTATTGATTTAGATTTATTGAAAAATATAATCACAAAGTATGCATTTATTATATGTTTTATTAATATATGTGAAAAATCAAAAATATGAATCAAACAGAGAGAATATGTTTTCTTAGTTTTTGTCAACATATTTTTCTAAAAAAATTCATCGATCATATTTATCATCTATCATTAATATTATTGATTCAAAACCGTTCTGGCGCGAGTCAAATCATTTTTGATTTAAAATTCCAACCCATTAAATTCACCATGAAATTTTTTTACAATATTTGGTGATCACTCATTGGTATTTTTGTTGTATGGTTGACTGATACAAAATTTGGTTTCTTTATAAAGAATTGTGGCATGGAAAAAATGCAAAAACAAATATAATGAAATAACGAGAGAAAAAATAGTTTCATTATTTGAAATTATCATAAAAGATCTTTGGAGAATCACGTATAAACATTAGAAATTCTATTTATATCTTAGTTTTCCAAATAAATCTTTTTTGTAACTTAATTGAAAATAAATCTTTGGTTTCCTTATTCTACAAATACAAATAGATTTATTTTACCTAATACTTAACAAACGTTGAAATTAATTGATTTGTTTTTTTTTATATTTCATTACTATAGTATTTTAAAAATTTACTGTTGTTAAACTACTACAATATTTTGTTACATGTTTTAAATTTCATTACATTGTTAGTGCAATTACAAACAATCTTTTGTTTAAAGGTTAAGTTCCCAACATCATATATGATATTTTTTGTCCATTTTGGCAAAGGTTAAAAAAATTTATAAATATATGATATATGTATATATATATATATTAAAACTGGTGTATTTAAGTGAACAATTTGTTAAAATTTATTTGATCACTTGATAAAATGTATATCTATTTTTCCTCTAAATCCAACGATCAATTTTGTATTAGTTTGTTACATACAAATTAAATTCACATTCCTAAATTATCAAAATTTGTTATTTTAATTGATATACTCACTACTTAAATGAACACAAAAAATTATTTAAATATATAAAAATATAAATGTTAAGTATATTCAATAAATATTAAATCTTTTTACAAAAAGATTAAGTGCCCGCGGGAATGAACTTCAAACGACTCTGGGCTATCTCAACTCTTTTCTTAACTTGTGAGAGAACAGTCTACAAGCATCCATGCTTAAATCCACCGCCGCTGCTAAAGCCACGTGGGTCGCTGCATCCTCCACGCATTTCACGTACTTTTCCCCTACTTCCACCTTAGGCCTGCTCTGTTTCTCAACTCCTTCCACCCTGGTCGACATCACAAACCCCAAGTTTCCTTGCGCTTGCGGCAGAAGAAACCCGAAATCCGACTCGCATCCTGAACGGGTACTCAACCGGGACGAAAGATCAAAACTTCCATCCGACAGTGCCAAAGAAGCAGCCGTGTTGGTGTCCGCGGCAGCGATGGTTCCGTCGATGACAAAACTCCCTCCGAATTTTGTCCTGATCGAAGACGATGAGGAGATTTCAGTAGCGATGTCATCTTGAAACAGATGGAACCGGTAACCGAGAACGTCAGAGAAGCCAGCTGGCTCACGCCATGCCTCGAGACGACCCCATGGCTTCATTATGTAGCCATCAGGACAGAGGATGAGCCACGCGCCGGGGCTTGACTTAGACACGCGCTTGGAACCGGGTGATGGTACGAAAGGTGTGACAATTGTAGCCATAGCTACTGGTGAGCCAGAGAGATCATGGATAGTTATCGACCAACCTTTCCTCCCCCTCCAAGTATGTTTCTTTCCGGTGGTCAAGGACGATAATCTGCATAATTAACATGGAATGACTACAATTTTATGATTCTATTTTTTTTGTCCCTTACAATTTTATGATTCTATAAGTTGTTAAAACCATAGACGTAATTAGAATCATATAACCAAAAACATATGAAAAAGAATGAAAAATATTACTGACCTTATAAGATTTGGGGAGTGTTTGATTCCAAACTTGCATGTGAAAACAGCTTGTCTCTTGTTTCCATGTAGATGAAAAATCTTGGGACTACACTCGGGCTCGCGGTCGAACTCAAACATAAATCTCCTATCGGGTTCAACCCGAACGCTAACGTGGAGGTCCGGATTCTTCTTCTTCTTTGACTTATCATTAGTACCCAACTCAACCCAGCCATGGTGAGCCAAACACGTCCTTGTCTCCGCCGTCTTCAAATCCAGTGAAACATTAAAGAGACCAATCACCTTCTCACCCAAAGAAGGGACGAGACCACACGACGTAACAGAGGAATAAACCTTGACGGAGAGGACACTCCTTTCAGGCTTCGTAAGAGACCATTCGATCTGAGCCTTGCTTAGAGTGAAGCAAGCAGCAACGGTTGACACTTCACCGGAGCACAACCGGGACTGGGATTCTGATTCGGTTCGAAACAGAACGGGAACAGCAACGACTTGGCGTGGAAAACTCTTTAATTTGATCTTACAGAACCAGTTACCAGATGCTGCGTTCGAAACAGACGGTGATGCCCTAATAACCAAGTTTCCGACAGTGATACGTACGAAAGTGCACGGATCCATTAGTAGGTGGGAGAGAGAGTACGCAAAGTAACACAAAACCCCCGACAGTGTTTTAGGGTTTAATAGAAAAACGTTGTCAAAGAAAGTTATGTATTGGAGAAAAGAAGCTATAAAAATGGAAAACTAGTGAGAAAGAAACAGCTGGTAAATGCAAAATTATTTTACCAAAATGGTGTTTAGCAGATTTTGTGGGATCATAATCCAATCTCACGCACAGAACTATATTTCCATAATTTATTTTCTCTTTTTAATTTTAAGATATGCTATTTCTTACCTTTTCTAAACCTCTTTATATATATGTTATTACTTTTTTCTGAATTGTTTTTAGCATAATATTTTTCTGTCTAAGATCTTGATGTAATTTCAGGTATTGTGTATGTGTGTTAATACGATATATGTTTTCCCTTTAAAGTCATATATATCAGAGAATCAAATAGCATTTATAACTCTTGGAAGAAAAAAAATGAACTTTTGGTGGTATTACATTCTCAGTGTGTATACACTATGTACACATTTGTGGTTTTAGTGACAATCTACACGGGTAATTTTTCACTGGCATAAAGATTGAAAAAGGAATGCTAGATTTTAATACTGTAATTTTTTTTTGGTTTATAGCCTTTTCTGAAATCGATACAGAATTTATTCCTTTAAATATCAAAGAATTTGTAATAATTAAAAATGTGGCCTAACTATGGAAATTAAATATTTGACGGCAAATTAGCTAAAGTTGTGCATGAATAATTGGAGTTTATTTTGTAATGATTTTGAATGTAGCTGGTGGGTACCATACTCATCATATCCTTCTTAAGAAGCGTTTAATCGTGTGATATATTTAGAAAAATGATTATCAATCACACAAACAATATGCAATTACATAATTACACATTTACAAAACATAATGTATTAAGAACTATATAAATCACATGAAAATACTCATGACCTATGTGTTGTTGCTAGCACTGTAAACATAATTCCGATAGCCATAAAAGTATATTAGATTTATAATATGGTAGGTTGAATATTTTAACATGTTATATAATATATAACCAAGAAATTTATATAGTATATATATAATAAGATTGTCTCACCTTAATATTGAATAACTTTTAATATATATATTTTTTATTTCTTCAGTTGTTTCTTGAGCCCTAAGAGCATCTGCATCGGCAAAAGCTCTCATATGGTTCTTTAACATATAAAACTAGATTTTGATCCGCGCTTAGAAAGCACGGATTTATTTTTGATTTATTCATAATTAATTTAAAAATAACTATTATTTTTTGTTTTAATCTGAATACCTAAAATATATTTTTAAAATTTTAAAATTTTGCCCAAAACCTGAAACTATAGTCGAAAACCCAAACATAAAACTTGAAAAGAATATATGTTATACCAAAACATATACGAAATACTCAAACATATCAAATATACCAAAAAAAATATCCGAGTACTTTGGGTATCTAATCGGTTTTCGGCAGTGTTTTAAAATCCGATCCGGATCCACGATTGAACGTACCGAGGGACTCAATATAAATACGGTTCGGGGTTTGTGAAAAAAACAAAATTTAGAAACCCAGTAAAACCCGCTAAAAACCACTAAAACCTGGAACCCGGTTACTGGTTGAACCATTGGTTGAACCAATGGTTGAAACAATAGACATCTTTTAGTTTCTAATTATGTTTTTAAAATTTATTTTGTATAATTTTTAATTAAGAAATTAGGTTTTTTAGTTTTATCGACAATTCATTAATGATGTTTTACTCTTGGTATATTTTAGATTTGAAGTTTAATTTATTACAATTGTTTTTAAATAATCTAAACCAGTTTTGATATTTTGTATCTCAAATAAAAATAAAATATAGTAAATTTAAATATTTTCTAAATGTTTTAAACATAATATATATATATAAATATATCCAAAATATTAATTTATGTTTTATAAATATATTAAAAATACTTAACTTTAGTTTTCATATATTTATTTTCATAACTAATATATTATTATACAATAAAATTAATTTATTTACTAACCCGGTTCACTGTAGACCCGATGAACCGGATGACCTTTCGTGACTCAAAAAGTTATCCGGTTCAGTGTCCGCATCGGGTTTTAAAAATTGGTTTTCGGTATGATCCGGACCAGAATCAAAACATGCGAGTCTTACATAATAGCCAATAGGTACTTAGATCTGGAGCGAACCAATCCTATATTTTTTGGTCGGTTTGATTTGTTGTTTTAGATCCTCATAAAATACACAGGCCTAAAGAGTTACAAACAAATTTATATACAAAAATTATATAAGTTTAGAAAATTTTACATATAAAATTATATAATTTTAAAATTAACATATAATTTATAAGTTATATAATTTTAAAAAGTTATCTGCTTGAATACAGTACGATTTCGTAACATAATAACGTACAACAATCTACAAATACTAATTTACATTAAACATTTTATAGTTTTAAAAAAACCGCGCTTAACCGACGTTTTCTTATTATTGTTATAGATTTTCATGAGAAACCTACCAACTTTGCTATAATACATATTAATTCAATATATGTTATAAAGTTTAAAACTGTATCATTTTATTAAGCATTTCCAGTTAATGATATGGTTTATACAATAGTTTTTAATCGAGCATTTTGTTTACCTTTGTAAGAGTACATATATATTTTTTAAAATATAATTATGGACTTCAAACAGTCTCCAGCAAAAGAATTTAACTGTTTTCATGAATGAATATCAGTTTGAACTTTGAAAGGCTTCATCCATGTCTTTCAAATATGCCAGAGGCATATTTGGAGCCACTGTAAAGGTGAGATGTTGCTTGTCATGGCAAATGGGCACGTTTAATTATAATCATTTTGTCAAATTTTGAATAAATATCTATACTAATAAAGTAGGCTTTTTTATCTCCTTGGGGGGAAAAATGCCATGTGGCATTATTTTTTAATAATTAAAATATTTTCTCAATTTAAATTTAATGAATTTTGGTATTAGTTGTGAAATAAATTGGGGGTTTTAAATTTTCCTTCATACAGGTCCAAACGTTTATAAGAGTGTTTTGAATCTGACCCAGACCCGTAGTTGAACCGATAAATCCGATGACCCAATATAAATCGGATTTGAGTTTTGTGAAAAATCAAAAAAACTCACAAAAACTCACTAAAACCCCATACATGTTGCAGCACTGGTTGAACCAATAGATAATTTTATTTTTACTATTTTTAGTCCAATTTATGTTTTAAAATTATTTTTATATTTTAAATTTCTAAT
This sequence comes from Brassica nigra, assembly GCA_016432835.1. Lineage (NCBI taxonomy): Eukaryota > Viridiplantae > Streptophyta > Magnoliopsida > Brassicales > Brassicaceae > Brassica > Brassica nigra. The sequence goes on along the minus strand of CM028249.1, from coordinate 8,956,845 downwards.
TAAAATTTAAGATTTTCAGTTTTATTGCCGTCTTCCTCTTCTTCAACAATATAATTTACGTTTACAAGAAAGGTGAGTCATGATTGTGTTTGAGCACACATTCATAAAACGACTAAAGAACAATAAGGCTTATTATTCCTCTACACTACAATTTACGTTTGCAAGAAAGATGAGTAAATTATTTTTATTTTTATTTAACTTACTTTATAACAAATCATTACATTTTTAATTTACAGATCAAAAGAATTTCCAGTTTCATTGCTCAGAGTTGAAGACAAATTGGTGTAGAGATATTTAGACTAGGCTACAACAATTTTGGCAAGCCTGAAATGTTAAGAAATGGGTGAGATATTGGGGTTGATATGTTGTTGATTAATGGGAAGGTACACGGTTTCTTATTTCAGTTTACAGTTAATGATTGCTTACTTTTAAAGTAGTAGTTTTCTTATGTATCATTTCTTTTTTTGGGTGCTTTTACATGCGTTAATCAACTTTCTCAGGTTTAACACCTTCAAACATTTCTTGAAAGAAAGCTCACTCTATGACATGGGTATTTAAGATTCCAAATAAATTATTTTTTTTACGACTATCGATTTTTATTCTATTTTTATTAACCGATTAGTAACAAGTACTTATGTTATTCTACTTTAAACTAAACAACTTCAAACAAAATAATATACTACGATTGCAAACCACTATCAAAAGATCAGAAAATATCATTTTTACATATTTTCATTTTACATTTTTACATATTTTCTTTACTAAGACCATATAATAAATTATAAATTTAAATAAAAATACAATATACAAATCCGGTAGCTGAATATCACTAGTCTAGTATCTATATATATTAAGACTTAGGAGAATAAACAATTAGAGAATTTTCACAATTAAATGTAGTTGGTGGTTTTGGTTCGTTTAAGCCCAATTCATTTCTTGTCAAACCAGTAGGAGCACATTTTTGTCCGTTTATTAAATGAATGGCATTATGATAATTACCTTATCATCTTCCTAGTAACTGTTTTAGGTTTTCTGCAAAAAAAAAAAATTCACCGTCAATCTTTAATTCGTAGAAATTCAAAATATGTGATCAGATTCGTAGATATATCTTCTAATATGTGATCTATAACATTCAAAACTCTTAAAGAATGAACTTTTTGTTGAATCTGATTTGCTGGCCGAAGAGGCTAAGATCTTCACGGTGGATCTCCGCAGAGGCGTGCTTACCCTTACGAAAATAAGGCAACTGCCTCAGGCCCCATGTTTTTAGATCAAAATTATGTCTCCACTTAGATAGACAATGCACCCTAATTTATAAGCTGTTGTATCTATATTATTAAAATCTAGTACAAAATTAGAATGTTTGGAAACATGAATTGTAGTTTATAAAGGAGAATAAACAATTAGAGAATTTTCACAATTAAATGTAGTTGGTGGTTTTGGTTCGTTTAAGCCCAATTCATTTCTTGTCAAACCAGTAGGAGCACATTTTTTTGTCCGTTTATTAAATGAATGGCATTATGATAATTACCTTATCATCTTCCTAGTAACTGTTTTAGGTTTTCTGCAAAAAAAAAAAATTCACCGTCAATCTTTAATTCGTAGAAATTCAAAATATGTGATCAGATTCGTAGATATATCTTCTAATATGTGATCTATAACATTCAAAACTCTTAAAGAATGAACTTTTTGTTGAATCTGATTTGCTGGCCGAAGAGGCTAAGATCTTCACGGTGGATCTCCGCAGAGGCGTGCTTACCCTTACGAAAATAAGGCAACTGCCTCAGGCCCCATGTTTTTAGATCAAAATTATGTCTCCACTTAGATAGACAATGCACCCTAATTTATAAGCTGTTGTATCTATATTATTAAAATCTAGTACAAAATTAGAATGTTTGGAAACATGAATTGTAGTTTATAAAGGAAGTTTGTTTGGAAACATGGATAACAATATTAAATGAGAATTGTTTGAAAACATGGATAGCAGTATAATTATTTTTTTTATTTACACATTTAGTCATAGCATTAATAATAAATTAGGTATTTCATTTTTGTAATTCTTTTTATTGACATATTCTACCACTGCATTTAAAATAAATTTAAATTAATTAAATACAATTCCAAACTTATCTAAGCAAATTGGTATTCATATATTGATCATTATTAATATTGTAAAATTATTACTAAATATTTTTTTTCTATTTCACTTAATTTAGCCAAACACATAAAAATAATTTTTTTTATTTACGGAATCAGTTAGGCATAGACATTCGGGTATCCATTTAGATACGAGTCGTTTCTTTCTGCTATATATTTTTTGGGTTTTGAAATTTTTTTTACAGTATAACCTCTTTAAATTAATACTCTATAAATTAATATACACTAAAAATTTCTATAAAATAATATAATTTTATAGTCTCAATTTGAGTTTTGGTTCAATTAGATATCGATAAATTAATAACCTCTATAAATTAATAAAAAATTATAGTTTTGGTGTAGTCCCAATATTATTAATTTCTAGAGGTTTCACTATAGGTACTTCCTTTTGTGTTCCTTTTATTTATAGATTCTACCAAGGCATTTAAAATCAATTTAAATTAATTAATTACAATTCCAAAACTTATCTAAACAAATCGATATTCATATATTGATCATTATTAATATTGTAAAAATATTAGTAAATAAAAAAAATTCTATTTAACTTCATTTAGCCAAACACATAAAAATATTTTTTTATTTGTTTACGAAATCAGTTAGGCATAGACATTCGAGTATCCCATTTAGGTACGGGTCGTTTCCTTCGGGTATATATTTTTCGGGTTTTGAATTTTCTTTTTAGGTACTTCCTTTTTGTATTTTTTTTAATTACAGATTCTACCACTGTATTTAAAACCAATTTAAATTAATTAATTACAATTCTAAAACTTATCTAAATAAATCAATATTCATATATTGATCATTATTAATATTTTACAAAGATTACTGAATAAAATTTTCTATTTCACTTAATTTAGCCAAACACATAAAAATATTTTTTATTTGTTTACGGAATCCGTTAGGCATAGACATTTGGGTACCCATTTAGGTACTAGTTGTCATGTCCCCGATCCTGAGTAGGATCGTCTGGTTGGACCATTGTGCGTGGAGACGCACCAGACAGGTCATATGACCTAAAGAAAAGTGTGTCATGATCCAAGAACGTGGTTAATAGAATCAGACAGCTGAGACTTAACCAAAATAGGATGGAGACAAGCTTAAAGGAGTTGGTCGAGTGTTTCTATAGCTGGACGAGGTCTGGGAGAAACTCGATCAGCTAGGTGAAGCTGTGATGTGGTGCATGATCAGAATGGATCATGGGAGAACTAAGTCTAGGTCTGGAAATAGACCAATGGACTTAGAAGGATTGAATAAGATGAAGATATCAAGCTGTACAAAGTGATTCACAGTGGGGATGAGCAGAAGCTCGACCAGCTGGACGGAGCTCACTTGGAGCTCAAGTAGAGTGTGTCAGCTCCCTGAGCTGGATGGACTAGCTCACTCAGCTGGGTCAGCTAGGGATCAGCTCAACTCAGCTTGACTGAGTGTTCGGTCTCGGACAGTTGGGCGGGTCGGACGTGACCGGGCCATGCGGGCAACCCATATGTGGCGATGGGCCGGTGGGCTCTCGGGGTTGGGCCAGTGGCTTGGCATTCGGTTTGGGCTTGTATTGGACATGTCCAGGAGTGGTTGTACAAGTCCAGGACGTCCAGATAACTGCCATAGGCGAATGGGTGTGATCTGGACCATTGATGAAATCAATGGCCAGAAATGAAACCGAAGGGATGCAATGGTTAGAAGTAACCATTCCTTCTTCTATAAAAAGGGGCAGGTCTGTGCCTTTGCAGGCACGCCAGGCATTCATTCTTAACCCTGAAACACAAAGAAAAACCAGAGAAAACAGGGAGAAAGTCGGATTGAAGGATCCAATCCCAATAGTGGGATGAAGGCAGCAAAGAGGCATATTTGAGGGTAATCAAGAGGGGAGTTGAGCACGACCCTCTGGTGAGTTTTGATTAATGTTGACCACGCCCTGGGCTTCCTCTATATCCATAGAAGACACGCAAATAGCCTGGAGAGAAGATAGGAGACCGGATCTAACTTCTAAGGGCTGAGACAGCCTTGAAGGCAGATGTGTGTAGAAAGGCAGTTTCTTGGACACTGAAGGGGGAAGTGATGCACGCCCTTTGGGTGGTGTTTGATCATGGATGAACACATATAAGGCTTTTTCTGTGTCCTGGGAACACAGGCAAATGGTCAGAGGAGAAGGGAGAAGGCCAGACTCCACTCCCAAAGGCCAACACAGCCTCAAAGGTGGATGCAGTGCAGAAACTGGTTCCATGGGAGTTCTATGGTATGGAAGAGAGGCACGACCATTGAATGGATCTTATCATTACTGTAAGTATGTGATAAGGGCTTGATTGAGGCATGCTCTGGAGGAGCATGGCCGAACCTAATAAGAGGAGGCACATGATCTAATAAGATCGAGTATAAGGTAACAAATTTGATTCTTACTTTCCTGTTTATGTTTATGTCTCTTGTGGTGCTGTTAAGCCAAGGTAAGGCACGCCCCTTGAAGACCATAAATTGTGATGTAAACTAAGGATCCAGGACCCTAAGAGGAGGGGCGGATCATTGTTGATCTACTTCATCCATGTGGGGTGATAGTTAGATGATGTTTATTGGAAAGTGATCCATGATGGATCATAGTTTGATGTTGAGTTTGATCATGGTGTGAACCATGGATCCGACCCATTGGTGAGACACATGGGGGTCCTAGTACCAGAGGAACCATGTGGAGTGCAAGTTCCAATTCGTTTGGATCCAACAGCAAGCAAAGGAGAGGAGTAAGGCTCGTACTTGTTGGTGTGGACAACAAGTATTGTGCTGGTGTGTTTATACAAGGAAGGCCGTGTGTGATCTGATCATGGGAAAGGATGGACGACCTGATCCCTGGATGGTGGATCAAGGTGTCTTATCTGATTGATCAAAGGATGCACCGGTGGTAAGAGCAACACTAATCAGGTTCAGTGGGACATGGTTCCATGGCCGGTTAGGAAGTGTGAAGACTCATCAGTTCTAAGTCATGTGGGGTGGTTGGTTGATTTACTTAGGATCTGATGGGCCTTGTTAGTCCATGAAAGGACTTGGTTACAGGGAGCACGCCTGAGACATGGTGGTACTAAACCAGGCCTTGGCGGTTCGGTGGAACTATCCATGGCCTTGGTTGGGCAGCTAGGTCCGGATCTCATAGTTCTGGATGGAATTGATGGGATCCGACCATGGATTCCTCTTAGTGAGGATTTATCATGATTTATCATGTGATTTGATTGGATTTATCAGGCCGGTTTGATGGTGGTCAGTTATGGCCGGTTTAGTGGGATTTGGCCAAATTCTATGTGAATTAGGCCGGTTCTGATCAATCTGATTGTGGTTTCCTCTTAGTGGGGAATTATCAGTATTTTCATGTATTTTAATTAATTTTTGGAGCATGTTTGCTTGAGGTCGTTTTGCAGTGAAGACTTCCGAAGGTACTTAGTCGTGGGGATGGTTGGCTGAATGACTAAGTACCAAGGGAAGGGTTTATACAGGTATGTGAATAGTTGGACGAGTGGACAGGGAGCTGGGCAAAGCTACCTCACAGCTCGATCAGCTGGAAGAGAGTGGGGAACCTCGAGAGGTGGTTCACTCAGCTAGGCTGGGTGAGCTAGCTAAACAACTAAGTCAGCTGGGACAATGAGCTAACAAGTTTCGTGGATGTGGCAAGGTATGATCTATCAATATTGCATAGATCTAGATAGAATGGTTAGGTGAATGGAACCTCGGATTTGGTATGACTTGTTCAGGTTCGGATCGACCTTGGAGCTAGCTGGCAGTTGTGATTACTGACCAGTAGCTGGGGTGATCTGACCAGACAAGTGTTAGATTGGTTTTAGACCAATGGTTGTAGATATTATTCCGCTGTGCATAAGTTGAAATGATCTAAGCTAGGAAATGACTAAGGTAGTCTTGAGCTAGGATCTGAGTTAGCCCTCCTATGGGCGATGTTTGAAATAAAGGCGAAATTTTAGAGGTTCGGTCAGGGTATGGACCGGCGTAGTGAGCATCGACCGCGGCCTAGTCGGCGGGTTCGGTCTTACAAGTTGGTATCGAGCATGCTTGATCCTTAAGGCGGTGCTCAAAGATGTTGAGTTCCATACCGAAATTATTTCTGGCTGAGATGACTTGGGACCTTAGCTGTGGTGAGCCAAGTGGGAGTTGAGGTTAGGTTGGGTCTCATGCTTGTGAGCGGGAAGTTCAAGATGAGCTGGCTTAGCCAAGATGCACTCTCAAGGGCAAGACCTTGGAAGCGAAAGGTTAGTTGTCTAGTTATTTGGAAGTAACCGGATTGGATGATGGACGCAATGCAAGATCTTTGTATGGACGACCTGGACCAGGGAAGTAACATGGACCAGAGAGTGGCTTAGGTTGAAAGAAACGTGCAGCACTCTTGTAGGGGTTAGTGTTATTCCTTGGTGGCCGTTCAAAACAAGTGAGCATATCAGGTGTTCATGTTGGTCTAAGGAGGCGTTACTGCTAGTACATGAGTGGGCTTGTGACCAGATGGATCAGCTTGGATTCGGTATAAGTGAAGGTAGGATTCCTTAGATCGAGTTGAATGGGAATGGATCAATGCCAAGAGGAATTGGAAACACGATGTTAAGTATCTTAGTATGATGAGAATTGAGGTATACTATAAACACTTTTGTGAATGGTATGGGACATTCACAGAAGTGTGATGCTTTGGAGAATGGTATGGGACATTTTCCAAATGTGTGATCAATCCGAGATCCAACTCATCTAAGTACTTAATGATCGGAAAAGGGTTGTTCCAGATGGGAACGGTGGGTTGTCCTTGCATAGTGAACGCGGCCGTAGGCAGAGAATGAGTTCACTAGGTTTGGTGAAGGACATCCCTGTAATGATCACAGTCAGGGTGATGCCTGCGGATCTGAGTATTGATCACAGACAGGGTAATGCCTGTGGATCTGGTTGTTGTCCGCCTAAAGAATCACGAGGTGATATTAGGTATGGACTGGCTTGGAAAGTATCGGGCCACTCTGGACTGTCACGGAGCGTGCAGTTCGAGAGTTGGTGTGAATTCGATCAGGTTCCAAGGTATATGTCCAATCTCTGGATGCTTGGTGGTGTCAGCAATCCATGTGGAATGGATGCTGAGGAAGGGTTGTGAAGCTTATTTGGCCACAAACGCCACTAAGGAGGTCGTAGGGGGTGATGACCCGGATGGGATTCCGCTGGTTCGAGAGTCCATGATGTGTTTAGGCTCTGAGGGCATTCCCCTGGTAGGACTGACCCGTTCATAGTAGATCTAAACCAGGGACGGCCCCAAAGATCCAAAGTTCTTTGTGTATAGCTCTGCGAGATGGCCGAGCTGAAGTCGACCCGTCAGGAAGGGACTGGGTCGCATTACAACCAAGTCTGGGATTGACTTAGGGTTGGGATAAAGACGATCAATTCTAGTGAGGGATGAAGATCGCATTACAACCAAGTCTGAGATTGACTTAGGGTTGGGATAAAGACGATCAGTTCCAGTGAGGAATGAAGATCGCATTACAACCAAGTCGGAGATTGACCTATGGTTGGGGTAACACGGTTGAGTTCCTGAGTGGACCAGGGCCAGGATATGATCACGTCCTAAAAGGACCAGGATCAATTATGACAGAGTCCGGTGATGGACAGGTGTCAAGTTAAGGTGGTTTAGTCTAGTATGGACTAAGATCACAATATGGCCAAGCCGGTATAGGCTGTGGTCGGTTAAGGGATGATCCAGTATGATGTGGCTGGGATCATGAACCCTTGGTGTCTGTAAAGGACAACTTGGTTCGGATTCAAGAGTGTTCCGTCCAAGTGGGGGAGCAATGTTGATATGCTGATCAAAAATGTGATCAGTGAGAAGGAACAAGGAGGAGATGCCACAAATTGGTTAGAAAGAACCAATCGAGCATGCTCCATGTTCGGATGCAAGGAGATAGGTTGGAACATTTTGTCAATGAGACAAGATGTCAGCACCACTGGATTCGAGGGCGAATCCTTATCAAGTGGGGAGACTTGTCATGTCCCGATCCTGAGTAGGATCGTCGTTTGGACCATTGTGCGTGGAGGCGCACTGAAGTCATATGACCTAAAGAAAAGTGTCATGATCCAAGAACGTGGTTAATAGAATCAGACAGCTGAGACTTAACCAAAATAGGATGGAGACAAGCTTAAAGGAGTTGGTCGAGTGTTTCTATAGCTGGACGAGGTCTGGGAGAAACTCGATCAGCTAGGTGAAGCTGTGATGTGGTGCATGATCAGAATGGATCATGGGAGAACTAAGTCTAGGTCTGGAAATAGACCAATGGACTTAGAAGGATTGAATAAGATGAAGATATCAAGCTGTACAAATTAGATAATAAATTTTAACATTTTAATTAAATTATAAACCTAATAAAAATGAAGCAATATTGATATTACACATGTTAGAGCGGCTGCTCATTATTTTTTTTAGTGTTCTCCAGTGAAAACATTCTCTCTCATCTATTTTTTTTTCATCAATCAAAATTTTTGTTTTTATAATATTATCTTAATCACAAGAACACTTGTAGAGCATGTTGTTGAAGATGCCCTAAGAATCATGAAATGTCCTAGCAACATTTACAATCGGAGCCATACAAATACGGCATTTCTTAGTACTCAATTGAAGCTCATGGCCACATTTCAGACACGTGCACATATGTCCACACCTGCAAAACGAAACTTTATTACAACGTTTGCGTTTGGACCTAATCACCTAGCATGCATACGTACCAATATAGAAGCGAGTCTATAGGCTTCTCGAAGCAAATAGAACAGTTTCTTTCAGAAGAATCTAAAACTGAGTTTGAGATAGTTCATTGTTATAGTTACATCATTCACTGTTGGAATCTTGATGTTTTTCTTACTGAGTTAAGAATATTTTTGAACGTCACCTCACATGAAACTGATTTGAATTTCTGGAAATGGACGCAAGATTAAACCAAGCCTTTTAGTTCGAGCATTTCTCTTTGTATTTTTCTCATATCTACCTTGAGATCACAAACCATCTGTGTTTCCTGTGTGAACACATAAATATGTTGCTTCACCAGCACGTAACCATACTGACCTGAGGAAACGAAAACAGAGACAAACTCACAGAGGAGGTATTCTCATGATCCTTAGAAAGCGTAGCAGACACTTACAAGATCTTAAAAAGCGGTAGTCCGAGTTGAATCCGCTTGAGACGTGTAAATACAAAACGCTGCGAGTAACAGGTGAGAATACGGATCGTTTCCGTTACAGTGTTTTTATAATTCATCAAATGAAGAAAGAGACCACATGCTTTCAATCACCACGACTGATTTGTCCGCTAGCTCGTAATCTACAAATTAAAAATAAAAAGGCTCACTTATCACTTCGGAATGTGTTGTTTGAGTACATATAAGAGAATTACAGAAATTACAAAAATTTGATTAAGCAAAAATACTTAAGTAATTTGGTATTGTATATGTAATTTTTTAAAATTTGTATGTATATAGTTTTATTATAAATATTGTAATATTTTGTGCTGTATAATATATTAAAAGTATGTTTTATAAGTATTTGTGAAATTTTATCATTTTTAGTAATTTTATTAATATCAAGGACAATAATGCAAATAAAAAAAGTTTTAAGGATTTTTTTGAGGATTCATGGTTGGAGTAATTAAACCTCAAATCCTCATTTTGAGGTTTTACTCCCCTTAAAATGAGGTCTTGGGTTGGAGATGCTCTTAGCCATGGTTCTTTAAAAAAAATTAATTTTAAAACTTGTGGGTCCCACTATATTTTAAAAACTAACTTTTTTCACCTCTGCAAGAGACGTTTTCAGTTGGCTCTTGTGTAATTCGCGCCACTGACACGTGACGGCTCGCGATTGGTCCATTTTCAATTTTTTTTTTTTTTGAATCAGGCAAAAAATAAAATAAAAATAAAAAATAAAAAATAAATCCTAAGAACCCCTTCCCGTTAATGATGCTCTTAGCCATTAGCCTAGAGATGATAAGTTTTGTTCGAGTCATGATTCGAAAAGTGGACAGTATATAGTAAAATTAGATTATTGGATGACAACGAATATTCTCTGTCGTGGACCTGAGGCTATGATAACTGAAATTAGTATCATAAAGCTTTTATTTAGAGAATTAGTGCTCCCCAGAAATACGTCATCTCATATTGCAAATTGTAACGACACTTACGAGAAATCTGGTATGTAGCAATATGCAATGTGATAATTATTGTGTTCCATGTAGAAAAGCTGGTTAATCTGTTAATCATGTCATTTTTAGTGTCTACCAACACATCATTAGACATTTAGACAACCTCTTTAAAATTTATGTTGTTTTTTTCGGAAAGATCTTAAATTTTTAAGATGTTTTAGAATGAAAAAAAAAAACACATCCTTAGACAAAAAGATAACTTCTTAAAACCTATGCATTTTTATGATGAAAAGTTTCATCTTTATATATCTTAACAATCTATTAAAAATAAATGTAATTCTTAAGATTAAAAGATAATTATTATTATTATTAAAAACACTTTTTAGATATTTTGACATCCTTTTAAAACCAATGCAACTTTTATAACGAAAATACACAGTTCTTGAAAACATATTTATAGACATTTTGAAAATTTCCTTGAATCAGTACAATTTTAAGGAAGATAAGACTATTAAGATACAGCCTTAAATAATTTTTGGATTCTTATTATACTCTGTCCCACTTTAAGTGGTGTTTTAGGGTTTTAATTTTGTCCCATTTTAAGTGATGTTCTCACAAATCTAGATAGAATTTATTGTTATTTAAAAATTTTGACCAATTACAAAATATTACATCTTTTTTTTATTGGTTGAATTGGTTGAATTTAATACTAATACATAAAAACTTGTATTTTCTTAATATTTGTGCAAAAACCTTAAACACCACTTAAAGTGGGACAGAGGGAGTAATAAATAAAAGGTTAGTGCGCCAAATTTTAGCAAAAAAATAAAAATAAAAAAATAAAAGGTTAATGCATAGCGCATAGCATAAAGGGCTGCTTAGTGGTTAGTGATCATTGAAAGATGAGCAACTAGTAGACATTTTAAGCGGCACGTGCAAGCCTCCCGCGTGCAACGACGAGTTTTCCTTTCAAAAAACTGTCCACTCTGCCTTTTCAGATCCAGAGTACGAGGAGCAATCACCTAAACAAAAATCGTAAGGAAGAATAAATAAACTTTTCAAGATGTCATCCATGGCAATCGCTGTCAGCTTGTCGATGAGTAGCCGCCGCATAAGAAGAGGAGGAGGAGAAGTCGATGTTGATAGAGTATTAGTGACGGCCTCACCGACAGCATTGAAGATGAATCAGACCAGAAGAGAAGTTGCAGGCAGGTTTTTGGGGATGAAGAAAAGATTCCATGGTACCATAGCAGTCACGAAGGCAAAGGTGGACGACGGAGAGGAGAAGAAGCAGAAGATGAGTAGTAGTAGTAGGAATCTGAGAGTTGGACTCATTTGCGGAGGTCCGTCGGCAGAGCGTGGGATTTCTTTAAACTCTGTTAGATCAGTTCTTGATCATATTCAGGTTCTTGAAATCATTTAAATATTCTCTTTTTTTTTGTCCTCATCAGTTTTTTGATATTTCGTTTTTTGTTTTCATTTTTGTGATGGATGGTTTTGTTTCTTTACCAGCGTAATGGTATAAGCGTCAGCTGCTATTACATAGATCCTGATCTCAACGCTTATGCAATATCCTCTGCTCAGGTTTTGCTTAAGTTACGTTGTAATTAGCATTTTCGATAAGTGCTTATTTTATTTGTTGAAAACTTGCAGGTGTACTCAAATACTCCGGCAGATTTTGATTTCAAGCTCGAGAGGTGAGGAGAGCATATGCAATAATATTACAAACTCATTCGTAAAGTGACTTTGTTGTTGTTTTGTTTTATTTTTTCATGTTGTAGTCTTGCCCAAGCATTTGCTTCGTTATCAGAATTGGCCGAGCATCTTGTTTCAGCTGTTGACATTGTCTTCCCAGTAATTCATGGTCGGTATGGTGAAGATGGTGGCATTCAGGTTTTTGTTTTGTTTTGGGGGTCCTCATAAATTTTATTTTCTATACTAAGAACCTTATGTAACATTTTGATTAATGGCTAAGCAGGAGCTGTTGGAGAGTCATAACATTCCATTTGTTGGTACCGGATCCCGTGAATGTCGCCGAGCCTTTGACAAGGTAAAGAATATGAGTATTAATAAAATGGATTCATTTGTACATGTTACTAGTCTATCTTTAATTAATAGCCTTGTAGTGTGTATAGTTGTGATTAATTTGTGTGAACTAATTACAGTATGAAGCCTCGTTGGCGCTCAAGGAGCATGGGTTCATGTCAGTACCGAACTACTTGGTTCAGGTAATAAATTGTCTTCAAAACACGTCTTTATCTACATTCAGGTTCTACTTTGAAAAAATTCTATACGTAATGATATTAAGTATTAACATAAGAAGTTCACTCAGGGAACTGAAGTAGACGAAAGTGAGTTAGCGAAATGGTTTACGGATAATCTGCTGGACCTCGAGGTTGGAAAAGTCGTGGTAAGCATCCGGCGATTTTTCTAGAAAATGTTAAGCCAAATATCCTATTTCCTCTTTCATTCTTTTTCTTTTTTATATCACTTCATTTTGTTACAGGTAAAACCAGCTAACTCAGGATCTAGCATTGGTGTCAAGGTTGCTTTTGGTGTAAAAGATTCAATTAAGAAGGCTACTGAACTTATTCTAGAGGTATCCTTGTTTTAAAGCTTCGAGTAGGAAAATAATAAACTATCTTTCCTTAGAGGCTATAATTTTTTTTTTTCATGTGTTGCCTGACAGGGAATTGACGATAAGGTAGTTATTGAGGTGTTTATTGAAAACGCATATGAGTTTACTGCCATCGTCCTGGATGTCGGTTCTGGCTCTGATTGCCATCCTGTTGTTCTGTTACCTTCTGAGGTATTATCACACATTCTCACTTCTTGTGTCCAAAAACTTGGGGCCCATTGAATAGGATGGCTCTATATTACTATCATGTTACTAATCGAAATGCTTACGTGGATCAGGTGGAACTTACGTTCCACGGCAGTGGTGATACGAAAGAAAACGCCATCTTCGACTATCGGAGGAAGTATCTGCCGACACAACAGGTACCTAAAGTCGAATTCTTTATTTAAAAATGTTAGTAGCTTGGTGCACCCTTACAATGTCTTTATTAAATTTAAATTAAAAAAAAAACAGGTCACCTATCATACTCCTCCTCGGTTTCCTATCAGTGTTATCAAAAGCATACGTGAAGAGGCATCTCTTCTATTCAAAAAGCTAGGTCTACGTGATTTTGCTCGCTTTGATGGATGGTATTTGATGCCTACTTCAAACTTAGCATCATCTGCAAGTGAAACGCTTAAAGGATCAGGGAATATTATATTCACAGACATCAACTTGGTTAGCCTTTTGCAAAATTTAAAAAATATAACAGGAACTGCTATGTTGTTCTTAGAAGTAACACTCGGATGGATTTCTGAACTGCTTTTATAGATAAGTGGCATGGAACAAACTAGCTTGTTCTTCCAGCAGGCTTCTAAGGTAATTAATGAAATATATATTGTAATTATAGTGATTTTTGCTGCCTCTACACTCCGTTAAACTTGTCATTCTTGTACTTTGTTTCCTCCTAAAGTATAGTTAGGCAAAATAACATGAACGTTCCTGTCTTGTTACTCTTACATTCAGGTTGGCTTTTCTCATTCAAACATTTTACGAACAATCATCCACCGTGCTAGCTCAAGGTATCCCCAGCTTTCTTGGTATAATTATGATGAGTCTAGCCAATTACTCCGAGGTTCAACAACCATGGAAACCTCCGGGGACGTCCAGAAAGTGTTTGTCCTATTTGGAGGAGACACCTCAGAGCGGCAGGTCTCAGTCATCAGTGGAACAAATATCTGGATGAATTTGCAAAGATTTGGAGATGTAAGCTGAAAATAAATTGAGCATTTATGTCGTTTAATGTGCCATGACTCAAGTAATCTTGTTGTTTGCAGCTCAAGGTAACTCCTTGCTTGCTATCTTCATCACTACGCAACTCAATGGGATTTCCGGACAAAACAGAATCAGATTTGGACAAAAGAGAAGTTTGGTTATTACCGTAAGTATATTCCATGATTTCAACTGATCTATGTACAGATAAGATTTACAATAAAGATGCCCAACAAGACCAAGCTTGTACTGGAAGAAAAAAATTATGGCATTTCACATTCATGTATACAAGTATTTTAGTTTTTCTGAGTTTAAAGTTGTATCATTCCACATCACAAGTGGTTTTCTTTCTTGTCAGCTACTCTGTTGTGCTAAGGCACACTGTTGAGGAAGTTCTTGCAGCGTGCTTGGAAGCTATTGACCCTGATCGGGCTCGTTTTACGTCTCTGCTGCAGCAGCAAGTGAAGGAGGATCTTATGGATGCTTTGAAGAATCAAAGCTGGTTTGCAGGGTTTGATATAACAGACGAAGTGCCCGTGAGATTCTCATTGAAAGATTGGATCAAGCTTGCCAAGGAATCTGAAGCAACCGTATTCCTTTCAGGTCAGCCTTATAACCTAGAGATTTATATGTTTCCTATCTCTATGAAACTCGCACTTAGTAAGTCTTTTTGTGATTTTAATTTATTTCGAATCCTAGCGCATGGAGGAATTGGGGAAGATGGTACGATGCAGGCCTTACTGGAGGATGAAGGAGTGCCTTACACAGGTTCTTTCAACTTATAATGCAGTCTTTGATTCTTCACATGTCACATGTTCACCCTATTGATTTACTTTTCTTTCTTCGGTTCTAATATAAAAGGTTCAGGAGTACATGCTTCAAGGATTTGCATGGACAAGGCTATGGCATCTAAGGCTCTTAGTCATGTATGCTAACCAGCCGATATATACTCTTTCTATATAGAAAAAAGATGTGACTAATATAGTAACAAGTTACTTTTTCTTTTGTATGTGTGTGTGTTTTCATGTAATAAATAGCTTTCAGAGTTTGGAGTTCATACAATAAGCAATGAAGTGAAGAGAACAGAGGATATAATCCATGAGAGCATCCCAGACATTTGGTATGAACTGATCACCAAGTTTAAGTGTCTGACACTATGTGTTAAACCGGCAAGGGATGGTTGCTCCACTGGTGTTGCAAGATTATGGTAAAACTCGTCTTTAACCAATGGTTAACTTTTTTTTGTCTTTATACCTTTAGTTTTTTTGTTTTGTTTTTGTTTTGTAGTTCCTCTGAAGACCTTGAGGTATATGTACACGCTTTAAGAGATCGTCTACCAAGGATTCCAGCAAACTCTTTTTCTAAGGTAAAAAATAAACAAATAGTCATTCTATTAGTATAACTTTAAGACTTGCACTGAACAAAGTAGGACTAATGCAGTTCCCTATCTTTACTTGTGTGTAGACACATGGAATGATTGAGATGCCAAATCCTACCCCAGAGCTCTTTATTTTTGAACCATTTATTGAGACAGATGAAGTCATAGTTTCATCTAAATCCAGTGAGAAGCTATCATGGAAAGGTAGTAGGCGATGGGTAGAGATAACCGTGGGCGTAATAGGTAAGCATGGGTCGTTGCGTTCGCTAAGTCCTAGTCTTACTGTCAAGGAAAATGGCGATATATTGTCACTAGAGGAGAAGTTTCAAGGTATTTACTCCCACTTTTTTTTTGGTTCTTCTCAATAAAAATCATGAGAGTGTTAACTAGCCTTTATAATAGGCGGCACTGGCATAAATCTTACTCCACCTCCACCAACAATCATGAGGTTTGTCTAGAAATTCTTTTGTGGTCTTATTAAGACATGGAGTAGATTAAGAAAACATATGAACACTGAAGAGACCATTTTACTGTGTAGAAAAATGAGACATGGTTTTTTATATATGTGATTTCAGCAAGGAAGCATTAGAGAGATGCAAACGAGGAATTGAGCTGATTGCAAAAACTCTTGGGTTAGAAGGGTTTTCACGTATTGATGCTTTCGTGCACGTTGAAACCGGAGACGTATGTTCCGACCTTGCGAACTACTTTGCATTATTCTACATAATGTTAAAACCTTCATCTTTTTAACTGGGCACTAACAATGACGTTATGCAGGTGATGGTAATAGAGGTGAATACAGTTCCCGGAATGACTCCTTCCACTGTTTTAATCCAGCAGGTGACACTTTTGTATCCATCCTACAGTCAGTTCGGTTTCTATTTGTTTTAGGAAGTATATGTACAAAATTAAAAAACGTGTGAAACGCTCACGAGTCATTGAACTGATAAACACATTCTTTTTTTTTTTAATGGGATTGGAAACAAATCCAAAGGCATTAGCAGAGCAGCCGCCAATGTACCCTCCTCAATTCTTTCGCACACTGCTCAATCTTGCTGCTCAAAGAGTCAAGTAAGCCTTTTTTCTGTATCCACCATTCCCAAGTGTAATAAATAAGAGTATTGTAAATTTAATTTCGTTGTGTGATATATTCAAAACAAAAGTTTGAATAATGTGAAAAACAATAATGTACTTCTGTTAACCTGGAATGTATTCAGTGTACACTGTACACTGTACATTATTACAATACGACTTCATATGGTAGTGGTAGGCTCTGCCATGGATATATCATACCTATCTATAATTTGGATTTGCCTATTTATGTTTCGTTAGGCACAATATAATGTTAACTTTACTCTTCCAAAGGATCGATGCCTCTCAATGTATAACCTTTTCAGTTTTCAGTCTAAATCACTTGTTTTGTTTGTACATACGTTTAGTTAATTCTTTAAATTGCATAGATGTCATCCCTTCGTAAAACCTTTTGATTCTTTGTGTAATTAGATTGATATAAATCCAGACCGGACATAACCAGACTTGTGTACCGGATAATCCCGGTCCTCTCACGAGTCTGTATTTTAATCAAGATCACAAAACCATACTGTTTTTGTATAAAAGGAGAGATTCAAAAGAACACTAGTTTTTGACCCGTGCGCCCGCACGGGTGTTTGTTCTTCGTGATCATATATTTTAAATTTTTTGAAAATTCGATAAATATAATTGTTTACACTCATTATATTATAGATTCATATGTTTGAGAAATTGCTAAAAATAGCACTTTTATGATACCAATTTTCAAAAATACCCTAACCAACTTTACCATTAATTTTTTAAGAGTAGAAAGACTACTATACCCTTTTGCATACACAACATATTATCCTCTCTTCCCCTCTCCAAATCTCATCGTCGATCTCCTCTGAAAAAGCTCGACCTCTTCTCTCCGGTGACCAGTTTCGACGATATCAAAGACGTTCCGGCGACCAAATTCAAGTGATAATCGGACGAAATCAACGACTCTAACTACTCCGGCGAAATCCGACGAGATCGACGATGCTCCGGTGAACACTTACAAGCTCCGGTGAACGTAATCGACAAAATCAGAGATAGATTTGTAAGTTTGTTTGAATTCCGACTTTAATTTAATCTATTTAAAGCCCTAAATCTAATTGATGTGTTTGAAGTAGCGATATGAGATTTTATGTGGCTGGTTTGCGTTCAGATTTTGAAAATCAAAGAGGTTGGTGAGCTGTTTGAAGAAGCAAGAGGGACTCTGAACAAGAAGTGGTTTGTTCTATCAAAGAACTACTGATTTATAAAGCTTTATAAAAGTTGCAGAGTTGGCTTCTTAACACCATCTTTTCTATCATCTTCTTTAGACGTCTCTTATACTTGAAGAGGTTAGTTGTTCATATAAGTGAGTTTGATGCAATAATTTTGATGTTGATCCCTATTTTTCTTATAATCAGGTTATAATGATTGAAGTGTGTTCGTATGTGGAGAATGGAAGCTAATAAATGGAATTCATTGGGATTTCACAATCGATGTTGATCGAGGATGTTCTTTTAGTATGATCCATGAAGATGTCAGCTACAATGATTTGATTGGGGTTGTTTTAGAAGATTTTGGGATCGATGACAACAAAAACAGTGTAAATCTTAGCTATGTCTCACCTTCCAAATTAAACTTTGGTACAAAAGAGCTTCCTCCAGTTTTTATTAGGAATGATCGTCAAGTAACGTCATATATGAACAAACTTCAAGAGAATGCAGACATTCATCTATGTGTAACTATTAAGGTAAGCACATGAAATTCTTTTGCTAGAATATAGAGATTCACTATTACATTCATGGTTTTCTTTTATGTTTCAGAGAAAAGCACAAATATCGCCATTGATTATATCAAACATGATGCAGACACGGGATGAAATTTCTAGTACTCATGATTCCCCTATTGCTGGAAGTAGTAACGCATTTGAGGTACTTTTCAAAAGTCTTACCTTAACGTTCGTAATTATAAAGCCTTATATATTGTTTTAGACATTAGTATTTAATAGAGTACTACAAAGAGGTATTGCTACTAGTGAGCTAATTTTGTATTTCGAGCTAATTTTGGTTGTGATGTTTTTTTAAATAAAAAATTTTATTTTATAATGCTTTATAAAACTTAATAGATCCATGCTTACTTTTGCAGAGAGGAACACACATACACCCTGAGACTGAATGGAACAACATTCATAGAGTTGACGAAGTCTCTGGTATAGAACATACTCGTATAAGAGATACTCCTATTTCTCCTTCTATTGGTGTTATTGGCAATAAGGTACATATAACTTTCTGTTGATGTGAATATATCAGTATCTTATAATGGGTTATAAATTATATTTTCTAACTGTTTTTCTAATTGTTTTTCTTCATCCATGGATCCTTTTTCTTCTTTTTAGTTCCTGAAATCTCTTCTTGTTCCTCTTGTTCATTCCCGGATCCTTTTTCTTCTTCTTGTTCATCCCCGGATCCTTTTTCTTCTTCTTGTTCTTCTTGTTCATCCCCGGATCCTTTTTCTTCTTCTTGTTCTTCTTCTTTTTCGTCAACAACGCAAGGCAAACCTGTTGCCAAGTAGAATTCTCTTAGAGAAAACCGCATTGGTTGCTCTCCAAAAGAAAACCATAAACCCTTCCCATCTACTATAATTCTTCGAAGAAATAGTTGATGAATCAAGTTCCTTGAGAAAGCCATATTCTTCTCTCTCCTTCCCATCTTGATTATAGGACCTAAGAACGTATCCTCAAGTCTCTTGAACTCTTTTCCAAGAACCTTTTCAACCTTTCCAACCAACTTCAAGCTGCAACGCTTGTTGGTTCGACCCAGCAATCCTTTTTCTCTTCCAGGTTCGAAAACTCTTTTTGGTAAAACAATCGCATCATCCGAATTACTCATCGTTTTACCTGAAATAATTCAAGACGTTAAAGGTATGTTTTATAAGGACTTATAAATCACAAATAACAAAAAGTAAAATCAAAAAGTAGAAAGTAAATTAGACATACGAAACCTAGTGGACCCAAACTATTTCGAAATTTTCATCTTACTATGAAGAAGAAGAACTCGAGATACTATGAAGAAGAAGAACAAATCTACTCCAATCTAGTCGATCCATATACCCTAAGGCAGAGTGAGAAGTAGAATCGCGTAGAAGAACACATCTCATCACATTACCGGTGTTTGAAGACAAATCGATGAAAACCCAATGAACACCGATGAAAAGAGCCGGCTAGTTTTTTGTAATCGAAGATGTGGAGAGACGGCGAATGTAGAAGAACGATGGGAACTATTGAGTTTCTTGTGAAAACCCTTATTTGGGGGTGGGTTTCTTTTTGGTATAAAGCCCATTTAAGATTTATATAAACCTTTATATAAAGATACCAAAATACAAAGTTTTATGAAAAAAAAACCTTAATTCGTATGAATTGGGCTTCGAACCCGGGCCTAGACGATCTGGATGCTGTATTTAACCACTAGGCCACAATCACGATCTTGTTCCTTGAAACGAGTCATCTCCTATTGTTCTTTAAATCTCTTATAAAGTTTTATAATGGCTTATAAATATAAAGTTCTACGAAAAACTAACACTAATCGTATTGATAGGGACTCGAACCCGGGCTTAGACGAATCTGAAGGCTTCAGTTCACCACTGGGCCTCAATCACGAACTTGTTCCTTGAAACGAGTCATCTCCTATTGTTCTTTTAATGGCTTATAAAATTCTTATTACTTAAGTTATAATGGCTTATAGACAATAGTTTATAAAGTAAACTCTTATTACTGATTTTATAAGTGCTTATAAGCCATCTCTATCAAGGTGTTATAAAGATACCAAAATACAAAGTTTTATGAAAAATAACCTTAATTCGTATGAATTGGGCTTCAAACCCGGGCCTAGCCGTATCTCGATGCTGCATTTAACCACTAGACCACAATCAAATACTTGTTCCTTGAAAAGAGTCATCTCCTATTGTTCTTATAATGACTTATAAAGTATTATAATGGCTTATAAATATTAAGTTCTATGAAAAAATAAATCTAATTATTGATTTTATAAGGGTTTATAAGCCATTTCTAATAAGTTGTTATAAGTATACCAAAATTCATAGTTTTATAACCGGTTATTAAGATACCAAAATTCAAAGTTTTATAAAGGGTTATAAGTTAATTTTATAAGTGAGTTACGTCACATTCTTGTTTCTTAAATTCTTATCTGCTTTTTTTTTTTGAATGAAACACAATACAAGAGATAAACACTGTAAAAAATACTTATTCCATTTAAAATAAAACTGATTATTTTAAAACATAGAAAACAGATTGATAACAATAGATTCAACATAGCAAAACATGAGACTACTCTTCCAACAACCACTTCTCGTCAAGCTTGTCCCAATCAGGGATTTTAACCTTAATACCACCACGGATGTCTTCTTCCGCATGCTCAAGAGTGAGTTTCTCCAACTCAGCAACCAAGTCGAATTTCCCTTCAGATTCAATAATTGCATTAAGCAATTCAATTTGGTCAGCAAGGGAATTTACAGTGCCCGATGCCTCAGTCCATGCAACTTCAGATTTCCTGTGCTCTTTGGACAAGCGTAAGAGCCGGTAATGCTCTGTTGTTTCCTTCTTTCCTTTGTTGAACCCTTCAGCCGCATCTGATCCGTAAACATCCTGCATGGGACGCTTCATCATCTTCTTAGAACCATCCATTATCACTTGATTCTGCAAAAAAAATCGAAACCAGGATGTTAAATCGAAACATGGATGTTATGGTATTACAGATGTAGAGAAAAGTTTGTGAATTGAATGGAAAATGAGAAATTCCGAAAACTAACTTATATTGCAAAAGGATAAAATAGAAGAAATGAAGTAAGTGAACAAGAGATATGATGTCTTCCTTTGTATTTATAGATCACAAAGAACCCTTCGACTACTGGGATTATTGAAGTCGTTTGAAAGAAACTCTTCGGTTACTAATCTTATTATTGAAGTCGTTCAAAGGAACCGTTCGATATAAACGGTTATAAACGGTTATAAGTGATTTTTCAAATTCTAATTCATTATTGTTTATATGATGCTAAGGAATGTTTTAATAATCTCATGCGATTGTTTTAATAAATGCCTTTATAAATTGTTTTACATAGATTTAAGATATTTTAAACTCTTATTACTTATTTTATAAGGGTTTATAAACATTAGTTTATAAAGTGTTATAAAGTTTTGAAATACAAAGTTATTTGTTAACTTAATAAATAAGAACAGAGCAATAAAATCCAAGACATAAACTCATATAATATTCAGAATTCTACAAAGAAACAAAGTTTCCCAAGGAAGAGTAAAAACAGATTGTTGTTCACACATAACTGTAATCGCGATAAAGTTTTGTTCATTCTCACATTAGTACTCACTGTAATTCGAGAAGATATCAACCGCCAACTTTTCTCTCGATGAATGCAATTTTTCTTCACTCAGCTTTGTGAAGTCTACTATACGCATTGCATGGCACTCTATCAGCTTCAATGCATAAACTCCACTGTCTTCTATTTTAAGAACCTGGAAACAAAAAGGTTTTATCTATAATACAAATCTAACATTTTAAGTTCAAAGATTTATAAGCTGTTATAAATCATGTTACCTGTGGGTAATCTTCGATACAACATATATATCGAATTTACTTGTATCCACGTTGACATCTTTGAAGATGTTGCGAAGCATGAATGGGAGAACAATTGCATATGCATTGACATATGCTCTAATGTTCGCATCTGTGAACTTCACTGCTGCTTATTGAATGCTGTGGCGCTTCTCTTCTCAGTTTGACCACAATTCCAAGCCAATACTTTTCTTCAATTTCAATTGCCGAATACAGGACGCTGATATTCTTCTCTATGTTGTACTTGCCAAAGCCACTTTCAAACTGGAAACCTTCCTTGTCATCTAAAAACTCATCATAAAGTTCATCTATTTCTTCAAGGAATTTAACTCCAACAACTAAGGCAGTTTTGTTCGAAACAAATCTGGATTGTTTCTCTTTCGCTTTCAACAGCTCCAAACCTGCTTCAATATGCTGAGGCAAACATAAAAGAAAAATACTCATAAGAAGTTATCATCTAATATTATAGAGAAGAATAAGATAAATTTATAAGCAATTATAAAGAAGATTTTTCACATATAATCTAACCGTTTTCAAAAGCTTTCTTCACGGAGTTTCAAGATCTGAAAACCACTTCGAGTTTACTCTCACATTGTTGATTATCAGTGTGTGTTTCCTACGTTGAAAACACATAATTATAAAATACTATCCAGGTATATAATTGGAACACTACATTAAATATATGATAATAAAAAAAAAAACTCACTTGTTTTGTTTGACATTTTCCATTCTGTCATTTTTCCTTTCTGGTCTTATCAACTGGCTCAAAGGGATGAATTATTGGATGTTTCTTTCTTGCTCCGTAAATGGTGGCTGTGTATGAATGGATGATATTTGACCTCTTTCACTTCTTCTTAGTGCAACGTCACCTATATCACCTTTATTCTTCTTTTAACTGGAAGCTCAGCATCATCATTTACCTATACAACAAATAAAACAGATTTTTCAAAGAGATATGTTTATGAAACTAAACAAACATTCATAAACTAAACAAACCTGGTTGTCTTGTTGTACTGATCTCTTTTAGTTTTCATTAAAGGTTGGAACTCGACTTCTCACCAACATCTCTCATAAGAACCTGAATCATGAAAATCTTTATAAGGCTTTAAGAGACCTTATCAAATATGAAATAGATTTATAAGTCTTTATAAAATACCTCAGTTGCACACTTTACACTACTACGACTTTCTTGAGAAAGAAGATCAAACTTAGGAGTGGTATATGTTGGAGTAGGCGATGTAACCTGAATACAAAATATTTTCTGGAACCATAAGTTTAAGCTTTATACATTAAAATCTTCAAGCGTTGTAAAATATATAGAAATTTGTTACCCTTGTATCAAAGTTTGGGGTAGTGAATGTTTGAGAAGACGTCACCTGCAAAGATAAGATTAGTCAAGTTTTATATCAAAAAAATTATAAACCTTTTATATTTCTATTTTAGATTTTGTACCTGTGACTTTTGTTTCTTGAAGCTTTCGTTTTCCATTTTTTCAGTCTCTTCGTCTTGAGTGATTTTCTCTGTAATCTCATTTTCCCCAATAGTATTCACTTCCGTTAGTTGCTGCGTAGCAGAAATTGCTTCTTTATCAATTATCTCTTCATCATTTCCATCATCTGCTGCATTTCTTTTATCACCAGGATTTGCTTCTTCTTCATTTTCATCATTGGGTGCACCTTTTGTATCATCAAAGAAGTTGGCTGATTTCTCATAATCTTGTTTATTTGATGAACCGTCGGGTACCTTCAAGAAATCATGTCATGTTAGTTAAAGAAAAAAACATGTGAAAGTTTTTATAACTGCTTGGAAAAGTTATTTGCTTACCTTAACTCCTAAGACATTCTGGATTACTTCTACTCGTTTACCCAAATCATAAACCATTTGGAGTAGCTTATCGAGTTTCTCACTGTTAGTCATGGAAACATCTTCATCTTGATTTTTCTCCTTATCTTTCTCATGCGCTTCATCTTTTCTTTTCTCTCCACTCTTCTTCTGCTCCTGCTCATTAACAGATTTATAATTTTGAAAAACGATAGCCTTATTATACATTTGCTATATAAACATCATCCTCCTATTTTGATAACACAACAAGAAAAGAACTTTTATAAACTTTTATAAAGAGAGATATTTACCTTATTTCTTCTTCCTTCTTTCTGCCTTTCAACTACCACAGGGTACTCGAGTCTTGCATCAGCTTCCATTTGTTCTTTTTCCTCCTCAAGTGTCTTCCCCTATTTCAAGAAGAGAAAAAAAACAAAAAAACAATAACAGATTTTACGATGGCCTATAATTCCCTCAAGTAGTCTAAATTTATAATAGCTTATAAATTATATTACTTCATTGAATTCGCCATCAGCTCCCACATGTGATTCTTCATCATCTTGTGTCTGCTCCTATTTCCAAAAGAAAAAAAAGAAAACAGTAACATAAATGCTGATGGTATGTAAACATATTAATCTTTAAATTTTATAAACCGTTATAAAGAGAGTTCTTTACCTTATTTCCTCTTCTTTCTTCCTGCCTTTCAACTACCACGGGGTCCTCGAGTCCTGCATCAGCTTCTATTTGTTCTTCTTCTTCCTCAAGTGTCTGCCCCTATTTCAAGAAGGAAAAAGAAAACAATAACAGATTTTACGATGGCTTATAATTCAATCAAGTAGTCTAAGTTTATAATATCTTATAAATTATCTTACTTCATTGAATTCGCCATCAACTCCCACCTGTGGTTCTTCATCATCTTGTGTCTGCTCCTATTTCCAAAAGAAAAAAGAGAAAACAGTAACAGAAATGCTGATGGTATGTAAACATATTAATCTTTAAATTTTATAAACCGTTATAAAGAGAGTTCTTTACCTTGTAAAGATGATCCTCGAGTGCTGAATCAGCTTCCATTTGTTCTTCTTCTTCTTTCTCAAGTGTCTGCCCTATATCAAGAAGAGAAAACAAAAACAATAACAGATTTTACGATGGCCTATAATTCCCTCAAGTAGTCTAAGTTTATAATAGCTTATAAATTATATTACTTCATTGAATTCCATCAGCTCCCACATGTGGTTCTTCATCATCTTGTGTCTGATGGTATGTAAACATATTAATCTTTAAATTTTATAAACCGTTATAAATAGAGTTCTTTACCTTGAAAGAGGATCCTCGAGTCCTGCATCAGCTTCCATTTGTTTGTCTTCTTCTCAAGTGTCCCCTATATCAAGAAGGAAAAGAAAACAATAACAGAATTTACGATGGCTTATAATTCCCTCAAGTAGTCTAAGTTTATAATAGCTTATAAATTATCTTACTTCATTGAATTAGCCATCAGTTCCCACTGTGGTTCTTCATCATCTTGTGTCGCTCCTATTTCCAAAAGAAAAAGAAAACAGAAGAAATGCTTATGGTATGTAAACATATTAATCTTTAAATTTTATAAACCGTTATAAATAGAGTTCTTTACCTTGTAAAGATGATCCTCGAGTCCTGAATCAGCTTCCATTTGTTCTTCTTCTTCTTTCTCAAGTGTCTGCCCCTATTTCAAGAAGAGAAAAAAAAAACAATAACAGATTTTACGATGGCCTATAATTCCCTCAAGTAGTCTATGTTTATAATAGCTTATAAATTATCTTACTTCATTGAATTCGCCATCAGCTCCAACCTGTGGTTCTTCATCATCTTGTGTCTGATCATATTTCCAAAATAAAAAATAAAAACAAGAATGAAATGCTTATGGTATGTAAACATATTAATCTTTAAATTTTATGAACCATTATAAAGAGAGTTCTTTACCTTGTAAAGAGGATCCTCGAGTCCTGCATCAGCTTCCATTTGTTCTTCTTCTTCTTCTTTCTCAAGTGTCTGCCCCTATTTCAAGAAGAGAAAAACAAAAACAAACATATGATGGCTTACAATTTTTAAATAAATGATAGTCCAATTTTATAAAGGTTTATAAATTAGCTTACTTCATTGACTTTTGAAGTTTCTCTTTCTTTATCAACGCCCAATTCAGCATCAGCTTCAACTGGTTGTTCTTCTTCATCTTGTGTTTGCTCCTATTTCAAAAAATTCAATACAAATATTTATAAATGCTTATAATATTTAACAATTTTAAATTTCATAAAGCCTTATAAAACCTCAAAACCCATTGACCTTAGAGTTTTCTGTACATCTATGTCTTCTGCCCTGCTTTGTCGACCAAGCTCTTCTGTTGTAAGAAATATATCCACAAATCCTTGTTCCCAATCGCTTTTCTTCAATTTGTATCCTTGTTGAACTAGTTGCACAATGTCAAAGTCCAGATCATCAGGATGTGTCGGGTTCACCAAATGTTTGAATTCCTCGGGAATCCGATCACAGTAGTAACCACACCGACAAAGATAAAACAACATTTTAACTATAAGTCTCCTGTGATCCTGTTTCAAGGAGTATGTTTATAAACCTATTATTAAACAATACAGTAACAATAAATTTATAAAGGAAACTTGTTAAAACTCACATTGTTTTTCCTTTCCAACTCCAACAATTCAGAAATTGAAATAGACTTCGTTGAGTGCCAATGTAGACATAATGGGCCAGAAGAAGAAGTTTCCTGGCATGGCTTTCCCGAGATTTTCCAAGCTTAGGGACTGACGACAAAGCCCACATATTAATAGCTATCACAAACCCGACACTTCATAGCTTTCTCCTGTCCAAGAACTTGCTCCCAACCGTCTAAGGCTATTTAATAGAACTGAATATGCAAGTTTTCCCCAGGCCATCTTTGAGAATCTATCGTAATGCTGATAAGCCATCATCCTTTTCTTCGATTAGAGAGCTAGGGTTTTCTGCTAAAATCACGCCGTGATGATTGCTATTCCTATACATAACCTCTCCAGTCTTGACATTGATCGTCCTTTCTTTTCAAGTCGATCAAACAAGGTACTCACCGTGTACTTATCCCCTTTGGTTAGCATCCAAGGAAAAGGCTTCCTCAATTCTCTAAACATTGGCTCTGTTTTTGTTTTATCTTCCTCACAAGCTAATCCTGTCGTCAACTGAAATTCTCGATCGAAAATCTCATTGGTTGATCAGAGAATGTAAACCGAGACCTTCTCCTTTGGTCATTATTCTTCTGCATGATGAAATGAAACAAATCCTCTGAAAATGAACGCTACTCCTTCTTGCCAGCTTGACAATGCTTCCAATGTGTGAGATCTCTATTTGAGCAAACTCTTTTTCACCTAATATATTAGCAACCTTAGAGACGTAGTCCATGTTCGAATGCTGGATGATCACTTTGTGATTATCTGGTGGTTCTGTTCAAGGTCCATATATCCTAGGAGGCAAACTCAAATTTGACCAAAACTCATTGCTATCCAACTGGAAAATAAAACAAAAGAAGAATTAGAATTTATAGTACTTTATAAAACAATGATATGAACTTTCTAAAACAATGATAGATACTTCATCCAAGCACAATGTTCATGTATTTGCACAATATCTCAACACTAAGTAATAGACAATGTTCATGTAAATCGATCTTCTTTATAAAGGCTTATAAATCGTCGAGTTTTACTTTTAACAATATCCATAGATCCAGATTTATAAGGGATTATAATTCTAAAAATGCAGTGTTTGCTATTCCAAAATCTTAATCTCAACTCTGCAAGTAATAAACAATACATCTCAACACTAGAAGTAATAGACACTACTCCTCTATTGCTAAATCGATCTTCTTTATAAAGGCTTATAAATCGTCGAGTTTTACTTTTAACAATATCCATAAATCCAGATTTATAAGGGATTATAATTCGTAAAAATGCAGTGTTTGCTATTCCAAAATCTTAATCAAAATCTGCAAGTAACACACTACATCTCAACACTATAAGTAATAGACACTACTCCTCTATTGCTAAATCGATCTTATTTATAAAGGCTTATAAATCGTCGAGTTTTACTTTTAACAATATCCATAGATCCAGATTTATAAGGGATTATAATTCGTAAAAAAATGTTTGCTATTCCAAAATCTTAATCTCAACTCTGCAAGTAACAAACAATACATCTCAACACTAGAAGTAATAGACACTACTCCTCTAAATCGATCTTCTTTATAAAGGCTTATAAATCGTCGAGTTTTACTTTTAACAATATCCATAAATCCAGATTTATAAGGGATTATAATTCTGTAAAAATGCAGTGTTCGCTATTCCAAAATCTTAATCTCAACTTGAACTCCAAATCAACCTTGTTTGCCTTTTGGATAAAAGCAATTTTGTAAAAATCAAGGATGTTCATCACAGAAACTATTTTTCTTAGATCTAACCATCCCTTCCAATTAGAAGTCTAAACCTATAGTCAACAAATTACAGAGATTAGAAACTTACAATTTGTGAATTTGGAGTCGACATTTCCGATGAATAGCTCGTCGGCGTCGGCGATCGTGTGAGACAGAGAATCCGTGTGTTAGCTCGTCGGAGATCTCAACGGAACGATGACGATGACTTTCGATGTCGACGACGACGACGATGACGAAGACTTTCGATGACAACGACGGCGACGACTTTAGATGACAACGACGGCGACGAGGAGAGAAACGATGGAAGAAGGTCACGACAGAGAGATACCTTAGAGATAGTAGGGTTGATTTTGTCATTTACCCATTAATGAATAAGGTATTTATGAAAATGTCCTTAGAGTGGTGGTAAAGTTGAAAAGTGGTACCAAAGAAAGTGTAGAAGTAAAATTTCCCCCATATGTTTTGAAGTTTGATATTGTTGAGTCTTATTCAATGTGATTAACCTTTATTTATAAGTTATGAGATCGTATTTTTCTTTTATTGTGATTTTATTTAGTTTATTTGG
Source organism: Brassica nigra (assembly GCA_016432835.1). Taxonomy (NCBI): domain Eukaryota; kingdom Viridiplantae; phylum Streptophyta; class Magnoliopsida; order Brassicales; family Brassicaceae; genus Brassica; species Brassica nigra. Next base: position 8,927,837 of record CM028249.1, on the reverse strand, counting down.
TAGATTAAACAGTAAATTGTTAGTGGTTTAAGTATACGTGTGGGTTTTATTAAATTATATTATAAATATTGTGTTTTAAAATTAAATATTAAGTTCAAATTTTTAATTGAGATTTTTATAACAAATACATTATCTAGACAAAAAATAATGAAACCAAATTATAAAAACATTCAAAAATAAGAAGAATGTAATAAAAAATAAGAACAGATTTTTAAAATTGGACGTAGCAAACCTAATTGATTTTATTAAATTGAGCTATTTTTATGAAAAAACTGGTATATCATAATGAACCTTTTCCAATATTCCAAGCTCATATGTATATATTTAATAAATATATTTTATTAACAGGATTGAATTTTATTTGACATAAAATATTTTATTTTGAAAATATATTTATTAAGATAATTAATAAACATACTATTTTTTCGTTTATAAATAAACACATCAAAAATAGTTAATCTAGCAATAAATTACTAATTGACGAATATGTTATATAACATATTATTTTGATTAATTTAATATCTAACCATAATATGAGTAAACAACAAATTGTAAAGAATTAAAATATATATCTATCATAAATGTTATATACTATAAATTAAAAACAAACACCCATATAGATATGTGTGATGTATAGTATTGTTAATGACTTCTATCATCTGATTTTATCTCATTTTAATCATTTGGATTGCATATTAGGTGTATATATTGCATTTACATGCATAATTTTATATCTGAAGGATTAAAGTGCACATTTGAGAAGTTTGGGATAAAATTGTGAGATTAATTTTATGAATTTAACAGTATTGGGGCAAATGTGAAAACAACAGAAACTTCAGGTACCAATGTTATAAAATTGGAATATTCGCTGGATCTAAATAATACAATTGAAAGAATTAAGGTTCATTTGGAAGGATGCTTCTGCAATTTACAAAGCCTTTTGTGGATTTGAAAATAATCAGAAATAATAGGGACTTAAAGTGCAAATATGGAGAATCCAGCCATTGGAATGGATCAAGCTTTATCTTTGGCGGATCTGGAGATGGACGACGGCAGCGGCCATGATGACAAAGATCACGATGGAGCAGAGACACGAATGGAGACGGAGGAAGAAGAGCAAGCGACAGAGATGTAGACGTATTATGTAGCAAGCGACATAGATGAAGATTGGAGACCATAGAGGAAGAAGAGCCACACTGGCTAGGTGAGCACAGCCGCAGAGAACGGTGAGTCGACGACAGCGAGACCATGAGACATCTCGGAAAACTTCACGGATCATACCAGAGTTGCTATTTGGAGAAAACCCGGGATAACTCAATTGAAAAATTCTGGTTTTTTTTAAAAAAAATTCTGGTTTAACAATTGGATAAAAACGTGTGTTAAAAAAAGTTATGGTTTAGTTATTAGATAAAACTACTGTGTTTTAAAGGCATTGGCATAAATATGTAATTTTTGTGGAAAACTAAGGGTTAAGTACTATTTGTACTTCTCTTTTAATAGTTTAGATTGCCCACTCCACTCTGTTTCTGGGACATTTTTATAATATAATCTAAATCGAATTAAGAGTTTTCAACCAGCACCAGTGGTCTAGTGGTAGAATAGTACCCTGCCAGGCTGCCATGGTGTAGACCCGGGTTTGATTCTCGGCTGGTGCATTGAGAGCTATGATGATTGGCATTGCAAAGGTTGGGTCCTTTGCGTTCTTCTGATTACCGGATGATAAAGGCCTTGTTACTGAACTCTCCTTTTTTCTAAATGAAAGTTGAAACCATACAGAAAGCATGAAGAAAAAAGCACAACCGATATTATTGTTTGGGAAAATTCCTTAAAAATACAGACTGATTTTCATTTGCTAATAAAATACACGAACTATTTTGGATCCCCGTTCAATACATGAACTAATTTTCGTTGCCTATTAAATACACAAACTTTTAAAATTCGTAGGTTTTACACATTATTTTAAACGCCGTTAACTATATTTAACGGAAGTAACGACGACGTTAACGTTTAATTAAACACGTGATTAATTGTAAAAAAAATTCTTTAAAAATACACGAACTAATTTTCATTTGCTAATAAAATACACCAACTATTTTTAGATTCTCGTTTAATACACGAACTAATTTTTGTTTCTCATTAAATACACAAACTTTTGAAATTTGCAGATTTTACATATTGATTTAGACGATATCAACTATGTTTAACGTGACTTAGTCGATATCAACTATGTTTAACAGAAATGAAAACGATGTTAGTGTTTAATTAAACTTGTGGTTAAACTGCGAAAGAAAAATTCTTTAAAAATCCTCTTGATAGATTATATTGTTAGCTTTCTTCTCTATTATGCTTCCATAGTGTAAATTAGCCTGATTGAATCATTACCACTGGATTCAAATCGAATAATAAGAATCAGAAACACATAAATGGAAATGGACACTAAACTTCGAAGTAATATAAAGGGAAATCAAAACGAAGAAGAAGAAAAAGAACATAGTTTGAAGAATAATAAAGTTGAAACAGATTAGGGTGCCAAACTCGAATTGAAACTAACTTGAAATAGGGCTCAATCAATTTGAAAGGTTTTGGCTGAGGATGAGTACGATTTTCACAATTTAACAACATGTTTAGTTAAAACTAATGTCAACTTTTGTTATGTCGTCTAGATTGATGTGTAAAATCTCAAATTTTAAAAGTTTGTGTATTAAACGGAAAACAAAAATTAGTTCGTGTATTAAACGGGAATTTAAAATAGTTGGTGTATTTTATTTGCAAATAGAAATTAGTTCGTGTATTTTTAAGGAATTGTTTTTTTTCAAAATTTGAACATGTATTTAATTAAACGTTAACGTCGTCGTTACTTTCGTTAGATATAGTTAACGCCGTTTAAAATGATGTGTAAAACCTACGAATTTCAAAAGTTTGTGTATTTAATAGGCAACGGAAATTAGTTCGTGTATTAAACGGGGATTCAAAATAGTTCGCGTATTTTATTAGCAAATAAAAATCTGTCTGTGTATTTTTACGGAATTTTCCCTTATTGTTTTTATAAAGTTCATATTTTCTGTTGTGCACCCCCAAACAAAAAAAGAATAGTTGAATTCTAATTGGGGCTCGGAAACTCTTAAAGCCTAAGCAAGTAACATTTTTTAGTTTGTTATGTATTTTGCATTTTTGAATTCAGTACTTATTAACTTGGAATTCCACTTCTATTATCTGTTTATCACAGATTCACAATCACGAGTTCAGTCATTTGCGTGATGGATTGAACGAAAACAAATATAATAAATAAATTTGCATTTTGTCCTCCTGTATGGAGTGAAAACTCTGGTTAATTTATCCATCCAAGTAAGGTTTGCCCAAAAATAAAAATAAACTTGCATTTTATTCTGTACATACTATAAATTATTAAAGAGAATATTTGAGTTTTCCCAATGCGACAAATATACCTTAAGCCTTCTCGTGTCGTGGGATATTTCTCAAATATACTCACCAATCGAAGTATATTTCAATTAATTAAACTGGTGGCCTAATACGCCTTTTTCTATTTTTTTTATAACAGTTATACGCCTTCGTCTTATTTGCTTGTTTATTGACAAAGGCACATCCGCTGCTTTATCTCTTTTCTCTCTAGTCTCAAGTCTCAACCAATCTGTTATATTCTGCTGCTCGTTCAAAAAGAAATTCATAGCATGCTTATTTATTTGTTATTTGAAAACATTACGGAAAAATAAAACTTATCATTTTTCCAAAAACAAGACTTTATAAAGGGAGTTTAAAAATTCCACATGTCCGCATGAATATGATTAGAAGATGGTGAGACAGTTAAACAGTTTAAATTTAGTTCGGAATTAAGAGAGAGATTAGTTAGTGAGCTCACCTACCGAAACACTTGTGGGACAATTTTCTAATCTAAACATTGAAAACGCACTGTTTTCATAGAATTAGCTGATTTTTTTTTTTTAAAAGGGAGTTCCACAACCCGTAGGTCCGTAGTCACCCTTTACCCGGAGCCAGCCTTTGCCGATACCATTTTTAAGTGGCGTAAAGCACTCCATGGCCACGCGGGGTTTTAGGGGCGAGTCGAACTTAGGAACGCTACAGCCAAATGACTGTGCTTAACTCAACTGGATACCATTAGTCCACCACCGCGTAGATTAAAATTAGCTGATTTGGTGATGTACCTCCTGCTTTTTGTATGGAAATTTGGTGTTCTACTTTGAATTGTATGTGACTACGCACCTACTGGCAACATTTAGTTTGTGCGGGAATGTTCAGACTATTTGTAAAGTACAGTGTCTACGTATTCGGATATTGTAAGCAACATGATTTTTTAAAACCACAAATTATATCTCAAACTAAAATGAATTTCATTAAATGGATAACTGAAACTAGTTTTTTTTGACTAAACTGAAACTAGTTTTTCTTTTTGACTAAACTGAAACTAGTTTTTCTTAGTCAACCTATGCATTTTTATGTTTGAGGCTTCGAACATGGAACCTACAAAATACTCTATATGTTGAAAAAATGTATAATGTTTCAAACCACTAAAAATTATTAATAAAATTACTTTTATTTAAAATTATCACTAAAATATATATTTAAAATTATTAACTAATTATAAAATATCATTGAATATAATTTTAAAATAAACTTAAAATTTACTTATATATATAAAATATCTATATATTAAAATAAAAATTATTTTAAACATCATAAATTGTGAAACAGAAGGAATATAACTTAGTAAATAGTTCTCTACCAAATCTTAAGTTATATAGAGCTTTCAAAACAACTTTTTTTTAATTATAACTGAAAAGTAAAAAATTTCAAATCAACGATTACTAGCTGAAAAGTATCTATATGTACAATAAGAATGCAAACCAAAAATTTTGTATACACTGCTTTGTACATCGAAACATAATTGTATATAATTAACCAAGGTGATATGCCGGGTTTGGAAAGGTACTAATCCCTTTGCTATTTCAGATATGTTTGGTGATATGAATATATAATTCTCATTATAATCAACTGGATAATAGATAGATTTCTAAAATTAGTCGATTAGATTCTAATCTAAAAAGAGATCGTAAATAATTAGTGTAGAAAAGAAGTTATTTATATACTTTTTTGGTGACACTATATATATATATATGTTATATCGGTGTGATAAAAACTGAAAAAGGGATAAAATAATTGAAGCTAGAAAAAGCCAACAAGATAAGAGACAGGCCATGAACGTGATCTGCCCAACAAAAAGGACGTCTTCTTTTTTTTTTCACTCCGTAACTTTTCTAAAAAGCAGATAAAAATCTTATGTCTAATGTTTTTCGTTTTATCTTTCTTCTCTGTGACCCATCCTTTCAGTCCAATCATATTTTTGTATATTAAAGTGTGTCCTTGAAAAATCTTGTCCGAAAGAAAAAGTGCAAACAATTCAAACTGAAATCATGAAACATAAAATTACACTATTTCTTTTTCTTCCTACTACTATAATTTTCAAAAAGAGTGTAGACTTTAAAAGGGGAGAAAAACAGAGAGTCTCTTCTTTTCTTGTTATTCTGTCAGTATCTTTCTGTGTGTGTTTTTTGGCATTTTCATTTGGGTTTTTGCTTGTTTGGTCCCTTTTTGATGAATTTTTAATTCCGTTTTCTTTTCTGGCATTTTTTAATTTTGTGGTTTGCAGTGAGAGAAGGCAAATGAGATTAGGTGACTAGGTAATAGTGGTGTTGAATAACAAGGAGACTACTTGAAAATTAGAATGTTGTAGAGTTTAACTACTCAATAATCACCCAAGAAAGAAACGATTAAAATAATAAAAACCAAAACAGTATCAGTCAATTGTTTTTTGTTTTTGTTTTTGTGCATTCCTTTTCTCAGATCTCTAGAAAAAATTCTCAGACTTTCAGGGCATTTCGGTGGTTTTGTTTGCTTTGTTTCTCGGGATAATTCTCTTCATACTTTTTTTTTACATGCCCTCTCTCTTCCTTATTGTTTCGTCACGAGCACTCATTCTCTTAATGCTTCATCCAAAAAATCTCTTTCTGAGCTGGGTATCTTAACAAGGCGTCATCTTTTTCTTGTGGGTCTTCTCCTTTTACTCCATTCGAGTTGTATTTTGAAAAAAAAAGAGGTCCATTGCTTGAAAAAGTTTGTTCTGTGTCTGAAAAAGACAGGGGAAGTAGAAGATAAAAAGATAGGAGAGACAAAGGCAAAGTCTTTCACTCACATTTGAGGGAGAGAGATGAGTTTGTGGGTTTTCTGAGAACTTATTTTGGCAGATAGAAAAGTTGATTTGCTTTAAGAAGGAATATTGCCATGGAAGGTGTAAGATTGGTGTTTTGGAGATTGGGGTTTCTGGTTTTGGTATGGTTCTTTGATGTCACTACTGCTACACTTTCCCCTACCGGTGTTAACTACGAAGGTCAGTGAGTCTTCTTCTTCTTCCATCTCAGTTTCTGAAAGAAAGGAAAAAAGTTGATTTTTTAATTTGTCTCAAACATAGTACTTCGGATTGTAGTTTCTCTGAGCTTTATCATCTTTGTTTGTCTATGTTTCTTCGTTTTTCCGAAAATTCTGGCGAATGTTTTTTGTGGATTGTGTGTTATTTTGTATTTATTGGATAATAAATATCAGCTTTAAATGCTCTCACCAGAACCATATACTAACCAATACCAGCTCAAGTTTTACTTATTTCTTGGATGAAAGATTTCTGTTTTTTTTTTTTATATATTTCAATATAAAAATGCAGCCTTTAGCAAAAAAGAGAATTCATAAGAGTTTTGAGGCTAGATTTTGTTATCTTAATCTGAACTTTCGTGTTTTTTTTTTTGGTTTGGTCTGAAATGAGCAGTGACGGCTTTGGTGGCTATCAAGAATGAATTGAAGGATCCGTACAGTGTTCTAGAGAATTGGGATGTGAATTCAGTTGATCCATGTAGCTGGAGAATGGTCACTTGCACTGATGGCTATGTCTCTGCACTGTGAGTCTCCTCTTTTCTCTCTAGACCAGACAGGCAAAAGAAACCAGATAGAATATTTGATACTTATCACTTACGTCTTGTTTTCTTAATAATGAAACAGGGGACTTCCTAGCCAAAGCTTATCTGGTACATTGTCTCCTAGTATCGGAAATCTCACCTATCTACAATCTGTGTAAGATTTCTTCACTATGTTTGATTCTTGCTCTGTAATTTCTTTGATTAATTTTTATTGTGTCTGTGATGTAGGTTGTTGCAAAACAATGCAATCTCTGGTCCGATTCCTGATACGATTGGGAGGTTGGAGAAGCTTCAGACACTTGATCTTTCCAACAATTCATTCACCGGGGAGATACCAGCCTCACTTGGAGAACTCAACAACTTGAATTACTTGTCAGTCTTCCTTTTTGGGATTCTTTTGTTGCATGTTTTCATGAAACTCCTCCAGTTCAAATCTCAGTGTCTTGTTCATTTGTCTTTTTCTCAGGCGGTTAAACAATAACAGTCTTTCAGGAACTTGCCCTCAGTCTCTGTCCAAGATCGAGGGACTCACTCTAGTGTATGTCCCCCACACTCATGGTCGAAAAACCAAAATACAATCTTACCAACTTATTTGTTGTTTGATTCTTTAATGTGCAGCGACATTTCGTATAACAATCTTAGCGGTTCGCTGCCAAAAGTGTCTGCCAGAACTTTCAAGTAAGCTTTACTAGCCTTATCCAAGATTATGTCTCTCCAGTGAGGTGAAACTAAGTTTGTTTTGTTTCTTGGACTCTTAAGGGTGATCGGAAACGCATTAATCTGTGGCCCAAAAGCTGTTGCAAGCAACTGTTCTGCTGTCTTCCCCGAGCCTCTCACTCTTCCACAAGATGTTCCATCAGGTATTAACCATTTTACTTATCCGTCAATAGAGCTTTTATCTTAACTTATTTCTATTTTAGATGAATCAGGAACTCATACCAATGGCCATCATGTAGCTCTTGCATTCGCCGCAAGCTTCAGCGCTGCTTTTTTTGTTATCTTCACCAGTGGAATGTTTCTTTGGTGGAGATATCGACGCAACAAGCAAATATTTTTCGACGTTAATGGTTAGTAGTATCTTGAAAATTCCTCTGCTTTTGCATCATCTTGTGCTTTTTTTATTAACAACAGTCCCATCTTTTATTCTGCAGAACAAAATGATCTAGAGGTGAGCTTAGGACACTTGAAGAGGTACACATTCAAGGAGCTTAGATCCGCAACCAATCATTTCCACTCGAAGAACATTCTCGGAAGAGGCGGGTACGGGATCGTGTACAAAGGACACTTCAGCGACGGCTCTCTGGTTGCTGTAAAGCGTCTCAAAGACTGTAACATCGCAGGCGGAGAAGTACAGTTTCAGACAGAAGTAGAGACGATAAGTCTGGCTCTTCATCGCAATCTCCTCAGGCTTCGAGGTTTCTGTAGTAGCAACAACGAGAGAATCTTGGTCTACCCTTACATGCCAAATGGAAGCGTTGCCTCACGCTTGAAAGGTAAAATGCAGTTTCCAAAACGGTATTTTCCCGCGGTTTTTTTTTATAGATTTTTTTTTTAAAGATTTTTTTTTTAAAGTTTGCTGCAACTTTTGTTTAGATCATATCCGCGGAGAACCAGCATTAGACTGGTCGAGAAGGAAGAAGATAGCGGTTGGTACTGCGAGGGGGTTAGTGTACCTCCACGAGCAGTGTGACCCTAAGATTATACACCGTGATGTGAAGGCAGCTAATATTCTGTTGGACGAGGACTTTGAGGCGGTTGTTGGTGATTTCGGGTTAGCCAAGCTTCTAGACCATAGAGAATCGCATGTCACGACCGCGGTGCGTGGAACCGTTGGACACATTGCGCCTGAGTATTTGTCCACTGGTCAGTCCTCGGAGAAGACTGATGTGTTTGGCTTTGGTATACTACTTCTTGAGCTCATTACGGGTCAGAAAGCTCTGGACTTTGGCCGTTCCTCGCACCAGAAAGGTGTCATGCTCGATTGGGTATGTTTTCTTGGTTCACTTGCTAGAATCTTGGGAGGTATTTGGGTTGCAATTTTGGTTTGGTTTGGTTCTGTCTTGCTTTAGAGGACACTTAAAACCAAAATAAAATTGAAATTTACCAATTTGGATTCGGAGTCGGTTTAACATTAATCTCCATATTGGTTAAACATCGGTTCTGCGTTTGTGCTTGATCAGGACTGGTTTAAATTAATATAAGCTTTGGTTTCAAGTTCGTCAAGCATAATCTTAACTACCTAATGCCGTTAATAGTTTGGTTTGGTTTATCTCTGATTTGATTTCGGTTAAATTTGGATTGTAGGTAATTAATATAAAGGTCAGAACCATGATTTGGATTCGGTTTTGATTTAATTTCGGTTTTAGGATAGGCAGTTCATTAAACATAAATCTTGAAATTGAATGCATTTTCATGTTTTAAAATTTGGTTCGGTATGGATTGGTTTGCAAGTCATAACGTATAATTATCAAACTTCAGTTTGGTTTGGTTCGATTTATTGGTCTAAGAATGTGTCTTGTTCAACATGGCAGGTGAAGAAGCTGCATCAAGAAGGGAAACTGAAGCAGTTAATAGACAAAGATCTTAACGACAAGTTCGATAGAGTGGAGCTCGAAGAAATAGTTCAAGTTGCTCTTCTTTGCACTCAGTTCAATCCATCTAACCGACCTAAAATGTCCGAAGTTATGAAGATGCTTGAAGGCGATGGTTTGGCTGAGAGATGGGAAGCGTCGCAGAACGGTGGGGCGAAGTCGCTGCCTCCTCCGTTGCCATCGGGGATGGTGAGTTCATCGCCGCGTGTAAGATATTACTCCGATTATATCCAGGAATCGTCTCTTGTCGTGGAAGCCATTGAGCTCTCTGGTCCTCGATGAAGGCTAATGATGATTCACATTTCTTTTCTTGGGTTTGGTTTTATTTATTTTTTCTTAAAAATGGTTATATAGTGGTGGAGTTGAGTGTAATTTACTAGTTTTCTGTAAAAATAATATCCTTTCTTCCGTAATATAATTGTTTGCAGATGCAAAAAATCACTAATTTAGAAAGATACTACAATATAAATATAATTTAACTGATCATAGAAATCTAGAGTTGGCTGTTCAATCTATCTATATATAATATCAAACTTGTTTTTGTTAACTGATGACGTCATCATTTTTATAGGAAAGAAAAGGTTGTATCTATTGTTCAGATTTGTTCTAATTATGAAATCTAACGGACAAGAATTAGTTTCATCTATCCAAATGATGTCAACATGAAACATTGAATATTTAACAAAATACTCATAAGAATTTTGAAGTATATATATTCCATTTTTTGTAGCACATATCATATGTATTTTATAAATTGATATTAAATAAAACGAGGGTCTGATTATTTTTTGCTTTAAATATTGGCTACACTTAAATGAAAATAAATAATTATGAAAGATTTTTAACATTTACTGTATAATTGTGTGTGAGGTATAAAATGGTATTTGAAACTAATTAATATAAATATATTGGGTAAACTATAAATATAGACACAATTTGACAAAAATAATTTTTTACCTTAGCTATAAACATTTCAATCCTTATTTATAGACAATATATATGTGTTTGCATGGGTATGTACAATCTAATTTGGATACACAATAAATTGAACATTTAAGTTAAAGAAAATTCAATAAATTAATTAATGAACAGTATGTATTTATGTGTGTGTGGGTATATATATAAACACCAACACCCACATTATATCAATATATCTAGCTTCTTCAGCACTCTAAGTTAGAAAAAGGTATTAGAGTTTTTATATGCTCATTATCAAAAGCAATCATAAAAACATTCTCTTAAAAAGAAACAAATTTTCTTAATATAAAAAATTTGTAATTCTAGAATCTGATTTAATTATTTTTATTGCTTTAATGCTATTGAAGGATATCTCAGAAAGTGTTTTTTTTTTCCAGGAGAATAACTAATGGCAATCAATAATTTTTCTTTTCGTCGACTAGTTTCATTGAAGATGATTGTACTCTGCTTTTTACCCATGATACTAGGTAACATTTTTTTTGTTCTGAGTGATAGTATATCAAATCAATTTTTTTTATTTAAATAAAAAATTCTAAGAAATACAAAATAGAATTTCAATTAATGAAAATAATACTAATTTATTATCTTTGGATAGTTATATTTCCATTTTTATTCTAGATATACAAAATTGAAAGTTTTGTGTTCTTCTCGATATGTTTTTTGATTGAATAGGACAAAAGAGCATATGTACCATCGGATGTAGTGGTACACCAGAGTGCATTACCAGATGCATATCTACAGGTTTCAGAAGTGGAATTTGCAAAAGAAATCAATTTGGTCAATCCTTCTGTTGCTGTTACCCGAAGTTTAAATCTTCAGACTACTTTCCTGTATCTAATCCTGCTGATTATTAATTTATTCCAAAAACCTATATGTAATTCATTTAGTTATATATCGCTAATATATCTATATAATAAAAATATATAACAAAGACAAATTTTACCATATTTAGTTATATGTTGCTAAAATGAGCAAAATATTTTACTCGTAAACTAATATGTTGAAAAATGACAAAGAATGAATAATAATCAAACATTGATCAACATATATTGGTAAATACAATTATTTTCATAAAAATAAAAAATAAGAATATTGTTTGATTTTTTTAGGGTATCTTTGATCTTTTCAAGAGACCAAGCTTCTGAACTCGACTTGTACAGGCGATTTCTTTAAGGCATCTAAGGCCACTTTATCGCTGATTTCTCTAGCATTTCGACATGAAGGGCCTTGATCCTGTTCATGAAATCTCAGAGATTCCTCTTATTTGACATGAGTCTCGTTAATATTTTAGAATAATTATTTTAGAGAAGATTAAGAGATATATATAAAGTAATTATTAATTTCTTAGCAAAAATGAAATTTTTATGTCTTTGTAAACTTCAACCGACTAATAAAATTAATATAAGAATCAACAATAATCTCAATCGTGAGTTTTACCTCAAATATTTTTTATGGAATTTAATATCATGCTTTGGTTTCAAGTTCATCAAGCATAATCTTAACTACCTAGTGCCGTTAATGGGTTGGTTTGGTTTACCTCTGATTTAATTTTGGTTAAGTTTGGATTGTAGGTAATTAATAATACTAAAGGTTTAAACTAATATAATTTTCGGTTCTGCATTTGTGCTTGATCAGGACTGGTTTAAATTAATATAAGCTTTGGTTTCAAGTTCGTCAAGCATAATCTTAACTACCTAATGCCGTTAATAGTTTTGGTTTGGTTTATCTCTGATTTGATTTCGGTTAAATTTGGATTGTAGGTAATTAATATAAAGGTCAAAACCATGATTTGGATTCGGTTTTGATTTAATTTCGATTTTAGGATAGGCAGTTCATTAAACATAAATCTTGAAATTGAATGCATTTTCATGTTTTAAAATTTGGTTCGGTATGGATTGGTTTGCAAGTCATAACGTATAATTATCAAACTTCAGTTTGGTGTGGTTCGGTTTATTGGTCTAATAATGTGTCTTGTTCAACATGGCAGGTGAAGAAGCTGCATCAAGAAGGGAAACTGAAGCAGTTAATAGACAAAGATCTTAACGACAAGTTCGATAGAGTGGAGCTCGAAGAAATAGTTCAAGTTGCTCTTCTTTGCACTCAGTTCAATCCATCTAACCGACCTAAAATGTCTGAAGTTATGAAGATGCTTGAAGGCGATGGTTTGGCTGAGAGATGGGAAGCGTCGCAGAACGGTGGGGCGAAGTCGCTGCCTCTTCCGTTGCCATCGGGGATGGTGAGTTCATCGCCGCGTGTAAGATATTACTCCGATTATATCCAGGAATCGTCTCTTGTCGTGGAAGCCATTGAGCTCTCTGGTCCTCGATGAAGACTAATGATGATTCACATTTCTTTTCTTGGGTTTTGTTTTATTCATTTATTTCTTAAAAATGGTTATATAGTGGTGGAGTTGAGTGTAATTTACTAAATTTCTGTTAAAATAATATCCTTTCTTCCGTAATATAATTGTTTGCAGACGCAAAAAATCACTAATTTAGAAAGATACTACAGTATAAATACAATTTAACTGATCATAGAAATCTAGAGTTGGCTGTTCAATCTATCTATATAAAATATCAAACTTGTTTTTGTTAACTGATGACGTCATCATTTTTATAGGAAAGAAAAGGTTGTATCTATTTGTCAGATTTGTTCTAATTATGAAATCTAATGGACAAGAATTAGTTTCATTTAACCAAATGATGTCAAGATGAAACTTTGAATATTTAACAAAATACTCATAAGAATTTTGAAGTATATATATTCAATTTTTTGTAGCACATATCATATGTATTTTATAAATTGATATTAAATAAAACGAGGGTCTGATTATTTTTTGCTTTAAATATTGGCTACACTTAAATGAAAATAAATAATATGAAAGATTTTTAACATTTACTGTATAATTGTGTGTGAGGTATAAAATGGTATTTGAAACTAATTAATATAAATATATTGGGTAAACTATAAATATAGACACAATTTGACAAAAATAATTTTTTACCTTAGCTATAAACATTTCAATCCTTATTTATATAAAATATATATGTGTTTGCATGTGTATGTACAATCTATTTTGGATACACAATAAATTGAACATTTAAGTTAAAGAAAATTCAATAAATTAATTAATGAACAATATGTATTTATGTGTGTAGGGGTATATATATAAACACCAACACCCACATTATATCAATATATCTAGCTTCTTCAGCACTCTAAGTTAGAAAAAGGTATTAGAGTTTTTATATGCTCGTTATCAAAAGAAATCATAAAAACATTCTCTTAAAAAGAAACAAATTTTCTTAATATAAAACATTTGTAATCCTAGAATCTGATTTAATTATTTTTATTGCTTTGATGCTATTGAAGGATATCTCAGAAAGTGTTTTTTTCCAGGAGAATAACTAATGGCAATCAATAATTTTTCTTTTCGTCGACTAGTTTCATTGAAGATGATTGTACTCTGCTTTTTACCCATGATACTAGGTAACATTTTTTTTTGTTCTGAGTGATAGTATATCAAATCAAGTTTTTTATTTAAATAAAAAATTCTAAGAAATACAAAATAGAATTTCAATTAATGAAAATAATACTAATTTATTATTTTTGGATAGTTATATTTCCATTTTTATTCAAGATATACAAAATTGAAAGTTTTGTGTTCTTCTCGATATGTTTTTTGATTGAATAGGACAAAAGAGCATATGTACCATCGGATGTAGTGGTACACCAGAGTGCATTACCAGATGCATATCTACAGGTTTCAGAAGTGGAATTTGCAAAAGAAATCAATTTGGTCAATCCTTCTGTTGCTGTTACCCGAAGTTTAAATCTTCAGACTACTTTCCTGTTTCTAATCCTGCTGATTATTAATTTATTCCAAAAACCTATATGTAATTCATTTAGTTATATATCGCTAATATATCTATATAATAAAAATATATAACAAAGACAAATTTTACCATATTTAGTTATACGTTGCTAAAATGAGCAAAATATTTTACTCGTAAACTAATATGTTGAAAAATGACAAAGAATGAATAATAATCAAACATTGATCAACATATATTGGTAAATACAATTATTTTCATAAAAATAAAAAAATAAGAATATTGTTTGATTTTTTTAGGGTATCTTTGATCTTTTCAAGAGAGACCAAGCTTCTGAACTCTGACTTGTACCAGAGCGATTTCTTTAAAGCATCTAAAGCCACTTTATCGCTGATTTCTCTAACGCTCGACATGAAGGGCCTTGATCCTGTTCATGAAATCTCGTAGAGATTCCTCTTATTTGACATGAACCTCGTTAATATTTTAGAATAATTATTTTAGAGAAGAATAAGAGATATATATAAAGTAATTATTAATTTCTTAGCAAAAATGAAATTTTTATGTCTTCGTAAACTTCAACCGACTAATAAAATTAATATAAGAATCAACAATAATCTCAATCGTGAGTTTTATGGAATTTAATATCATGCTTTGGTTTCAAGTTCATCAAGCATAATCTTAACTACCTAGTGCCGTTAATGGGTTGGTTTGGTTTATCTCTGATTTAATTTTGGTTAAGTTTGGATTGTAGGTAATTAATAATACTAAAGGATTAAACTAATATAATTTTCGGTTCTGCGTTGTGCTTGATCAGGACTGGTTTAAATTAATATAAGCTTTGGTTTCAAGTTCGTCAAGCATAATCTTAACTACCTAATGCCGTTAATAGTTTGGTTTGGTTTATCTCTGATTTGATCTCGGTTAAAGTTGGATTGTAGGTAATTAATATAAAGGTCAAAACCATGACTTGGATTCGGTTTTGATTTAATTTCGGTTTTAGGATAGGCAGTTCATTAAACATAAATCTTGAAATTGAATGCATTTTCCATTTGTAATATGGTGGATGATGAAAAAAACGACCAACAAAGTCTCAAAAAACTCTTCTAAGACACAGAATATGAGTTTGTTTGTAATATGGTGGGTAGAAAGAGTGACCATTTGTCTGAAAGCAGTCTTAAGAAAGTGCTGATACAAAAACAACTACAAGTCTTAAGACAGCGCTGATATTTGAAGTCTTTTGATAAAACACTATCAAAGGATTATGATTCGAAAAGAGATTCTTACAGCTAGTTGGATGGTAAAGAAAGAACGACCAACAGCAAAGATGTTTTAAGAAAAAGACTTTTCACTGAGAACTATATGTCTTTGTCGTATAAACCACAAGGCTCAGAGAACTATGAATTGACAACAGCTTTGTACACACGGCTGAAGAGTTTAATTGAAATAAAGTACAAATATGGCATACGAATGTCTCTAGACAAAGACAATATGAGTCAGGTTTCAGAGGAAAGAACGACTAAAGTATTTATAAAGTTTAAAGACAAATATTAAAACCACAAGGCTTAAAAGTATTTATACAGTCGTCAAAGATTGAACTGAAAAAAAAAGACCTGTGGGTCGGTACTGGACTTGCTGGATAAAGAAAGAACCCACGGCTTAGAAAATTCTTTCAACATTGACTATGGCTTCTTTGTTTACAATTTGTTGGATGGGAGAAAAAACGACCAACAACTGAAATTAGTCAAACCTTGACTGAAATGAGCAATCAGATTCTTTCTCAGACCAATCACGTCTTAGACAAGTAGTGTTGGTTGGTTTCTCATTTTCTTGCAAGGAAAATGGCCACCAGCAGTCTATAAATAAGACAATGATTATAAATTGAGAAAACAGATTCTGAACTAACCATAAAGATCAGAAGCCTTTTGAGAAATACTCGGTGGGATCGGTTAAGTTTATGAGTTGGATGGATGGAACGACCAACCGTGTCTAATCAATCAAACAAGACTTGTTGGATGGAAGAGAAAGAAACGACCAACGATTTAAAGAAGTCTTAAGACAAAAACTATGAACCACAGAAAACCTAGAAAACTCTTTAGACAAAGACAATGGCATGGTTTACGATTTGTTGTTGGATGGAAAAATGACCAACAGCTGATATAAGTATTTAGACAAAGACTGAAACGGCTTTAAGAAGTCTTAAGACAAAAATTATTGACAAAGATCATGATTCATGAATCGAGAAAACAAATACTTACTTATCACATGACTTAGTAGTTTTTGCACAAAGACTATGGATCACTTCAGTCTATGTAAGCTGTTGGAAAAGCGACCAACAACTTACATATGTCTTTTTGACAAAAGAATATATTGTGATAACCACAAGGGCTTAAATATTTCTTTAAGACAAACTGTGAACCCAGAACTATTTATGTTCGATAATCAGAAGGCTTAAAAGTATAGAACAAACAACGGCTTAAAAGTATTCTACGTGAAGAATGAATAAGTACAAGTGGCTGAAAAAAGTGAAGTGTCTAGACAAACACTATGGCTCGGTATTCAACTTGAAGCATGAATAAGGCAACAATGGCTTAAAGAAGTCTAGACAAAGACTATGGGTAATTTAACTTGCTGGATAGAACAGCAACCCATAGCTCAGAAAGTCGCACAACTTAGAAAATATTTAGACAAAGACAACGTGCTGGTTTACGATTTGTTGGATGGCAAAAAAGCTACCAGCAACTAAAATAAGTTTTAAGACAAAGTCTGAAACGAAAAAAACAAACAGATTCCTTACTTTACGTATAACCCACGGCTTACAGACGTCTCTACACAAAGACAATATGGGTGTAGAAAAAGGTCCTTGATGAAATAAAAAATTCAAACGGCCTCTTAGACATGGTAAAAGGAAAAAAAATTACCAGCTTCTTAAACAAAAGTCCTTGGATGGAAAAAGACTAATGGGTAAAAGAAAAAACTTGTGAATGGAAAAGAAAAAACAACCAATGACGTAACTTGGTGTATGAAAAAAGACCAACTGCTTCATAAGGTAAAGATTCTTGACAAAAGATTGTGCATCAAGAAAACAGATTCTTACTTAACCAAAGACCATAGACTTGTTGGATGATAAAACAGCTAACGATTTTGCACCCAAAGAAACAACAACTAACGATTTGTTGTATGGAAACGGCTGGCTAAATTAAGTCATACGACTAAGATTTTTGAACAAAAATTATGAACCCGAGACAGATTCTTACTTAAACCACACGCCTTGGATAGAACATAATTCATTAAAAAGACTATGAATCGAAAGCAGGTTCATGACTTTACACCGGCTAAAGACAAAGACTACATTCTGATTCGTTGGATGGAAAAATACGACCAACAGCTTCAAAGACTTCAAATAATTGTTTACAAATCTATGGTGAAATAAATACTAATTAATTCTAATTTTTTCTTTTCAGGTATGTGCTTCGGAATGTGTTCAAATTGTCAGAGTAATGTCTCTGTTTTGTAGAAGAAAATACCAGTCACTATAATTTTTGTATGTCAGTCGTCTCTGTTTTGATCCTTTAAGTTCCAAGTCTGCTTTTGGTGTTGGCCTAATCATTTATGTCGATCTTGTAAGAAACTCTTGAGTGAATATCTTCTCCCAATCATTACAACGGTCATGTCTTTGTCTCTTACAGGTATGTTCTCTCGTTTTTTTTTGGAACGGCACAGGTATGTCCTCTTCTTTTTTTTTTTTGAACGGCACAGGTATGTTGTTCTCTTTAATCCCTTTTGCTTCTAGCGTTTTGATGTTTAATGTTTATTTTCTTCTCCAACGATCGATTTTAAATCCTAATTTGACGTATCTCGAAACCATTGACGTCTCCATCGGTTCTGTGCAATCACTTAAAGAATGCAACACATACATATTAACACCCAGACATATATACATGCATCTATACATGCATATATACATACATATTTGTATACTATTTTTACTCGTACACATTCCATATTTGCTTCCATATTTCAATGTTTACTTGCTTTTTTGCTTCCTTGACTTGCTTTGTTGATTAATTGCTTTCTTAATGATTCCTTGCATGATTGTTTGTTTAATTATGTGCTTCTTAATTCATGTTCAAGTTTCGCTCCTCCTTAATTGCTTATTTTCCTTATATTCTTCTCTGATTCCTTATTAACTTTTTGCTTACTTAAGTTTCCTACCTACTTAGTTTTACCAAGGCCTTATAACTGATGAAGAAGCACTAGCAGTATGCTGAGAAGCAATATGTTGTACAAGTTGTATACTCTCATTAAATATTTTAATAAAGTAATTGGTAGAGCACTAGCAGTATACAATTTTAAAATTATCATAAAGTTAGTATATAATATATTTATTTTAAAATAATATATATTAAATTATAATATATATTAATAATATATTTTTTATTAAAATAATAAATCTTATTTAATTATAAAATTAAATTAATTTTAAAATGTAAAATGTTATTATTTAAAAAATAAATGTAAATATAATTTTAAAATATAAATTTCTTTTGGATATAAAAATAATTTTGATATTGTTAAATAAAATAAACTAATTATATATAATTTATATATAGATTATCATTATTTATTTATTGGTAGAACACAAATGATCATATATAATATTATCATAAAATTAATATATGACATATAATTTATTTTTTTATAAATAATATAGATATGTTTATTTTCTAATATATAATATATAAATATATATTATTTTATGTTTTTATTAAGAATAATGAATGATATGTATAATTATATAAATTATATTACATTTCAAATGTGAAATATTGTTCTTTTATAAAGTTAAAATAATTAATCACAACTTTTATTTAAAAAAATTTCATTTTTCTGATTATGAACATAATTATTTATATTATTAAATAAAACAAATTAATTATATATAATTATTTTAAAATTTATATATATATTCTAACTACAAATGTTCTACCAAAAGCTCCATGTGAGAGCATTGAGTAAAGAGCATTTGGAGAGCATTAGCATCTTGTAAATGCTCTTATAAATGCTTTTGTGTTAAATGTTGATTGTATAATAACGAGCATAATGCTTACGCTAATACTCTGTCAATCAAACCCTAACTGTCTAGCTCCATTTATCAATCTATCTTCCATACACTATACACATATGGACGCTCCTGAGCATCAATAGGACATGTTACTTCTTTTCGCTTTCTTTTTTTTGTTGGAGTCAATTCAAGTCCAATGTTAGAATATTGTTAGGAATCGTAGGATTCTTACGGAAAAAAAACTTTCAAATTATTTGCGACTCTTGAACAGGTTTTTCTTGTATAATGTATGTCCTCTTCAACCTTTTTCTTCTACATACTTGTACACGTTCTTTGTCGCATATATTCATATTTTCTTCCATTCTTCTTTGTTTACTTGCTTTCTTGATTTTTAGTTTGATTTTTGTTTCCAAGCTACTTGCTTTCCTTATCCTATATCCAGTGCCGTCTTAACATATTTAATAGCCTTCGGCGAAACACAAAAAAATGGGCCCTATTTTAAATATTTTTTCAACTTTTTTCATTGCATTTTTTAAGTTCAACCAAAGAAATTTCAGTAACTTAGAAACAAATAGAAAAAGAGGTATGAGTTCCTTTAAATACAAAAAGACAATAAATAAAATATTTTTGTTATACAGATAAATTAGGTTTAGGTATTATTGGCTTTTTTGCTATAAGTTACTAATTATTTGTTCCTTAGAAAATTAACAAGGACCTTTTATTTTACTAAAATCACACAAAAAATTATGGACCCATGGCCATTGCCCCTCTTGCCATAGCCAAGAGCCGGCACTGCCTATATCTTCATGTGAATTTCCTTATTAGTTTATTTTGTTCAAGTCAAAATTGTAACTCGACATTTAAAATACGAATTCTCGGGTAGTAAATGACAAGTAAATATTTATTAAAAAAAGAAGTTGGAATTCTTTTTTTTCATATGAACGATTTGTTAGATAAGCTTGTGTTAATATCTGACGGGTTTAAACCGCATTTTTCGAGGAAATTCAGGTGACGATTGTTTGTAATTTTTTGTTTTAGTTTTTAGTTTTTTTTTCTGTAAAACCATTTGATTTGTCAATCAAGTTTCTTGACAAATAGATTCCCTATAATTTAGGAAAACTTATTTTTCAAAATTTCAAACAATTTGTGAAGAAAATCTTATATTTTAATTAATTAATAATTAAATAAAAAAATATTTTCATAAAGATAAAATTTCGATACATTTTTATCATTTAAACATTAATGTAAAATAAATTATTTGTGTTTCATATATGTAAATAAATATAGAAATTTTTAATATTAGATGTAAGCAATTAGTTATTAATTTCTAATAATTATAATAATTATTAAACACACTAAACAACAATTAAAATTTTATTAAAACTTAATATTTTATAATACAATATATTAGTTTAATTTGAAAATATCCACTCAAGTATTAAAACGAAAATATTTATGTAATAAAATTTAAAATAAGTTTTTCAAAATTTCAAAATATCATATTATTTATAATTTATAGATATTTTATTATTTATATTTTAGTATAGCACTAAAAATAAAATAATTTTAAAACACGGTAATATTTGTTTATTTTAAATACAATCACTATATTTTAATGGTAATTTTAAAATATTTTTAATGCTATTTATTTTATTATTTTAAAACAATGTAATGATTATTTGTTAAAACAAAATTAAGAATACAGCAACACCAAAATCTTAAAATTAAAAACCAAAACAAAAAGCTGAAAATCAAAAACAAAAACTTAAGAGTTAGAAAAAAAAAATCTAAAAACCAAAAATTAAAACTAAAATATGATGTAAACAATCATCACCTCAATGTTCCTCCGAACTCCTTCGAATTCGATGAAACAAATTAAAATAGTGTCAATGTTGGAAATTTTATGAACTAAAAGGGTACAGTTGAAAATAGTTAGAGAGAAATATGAATGACACTATTATCATTACATTATAAAATATATATTATTATTTGCCAAATGATTTTTTGTCTCTAAGCTCTCATTTTAAAAGTTAGAGCGGGTAAAATCATTGTAACTCTTAATGAATAATAACTGATATTATCATTGTATAAAAATAGTTTCTATTGTGCTATAAAGTCATTATTAACAATAATGAATAATTCTATTTGTTAATATATAACTATAAATTTTTAAAAATTTCATTAACTTGATGTTTATAATTATATAAAATAGTTTATATTGTGCAAATAACTATTTACTATAATTTTAATGATATACATTTTTAGTATAAAGATCTTACATATAATTATATTAACAGGTGAATAAATGCATGAAGAATCATAATTATAGTTTATTTGGTTAAATGGATCTCTACAATAATATATAACTGGCCTGTGAAAAATAGTATGACTGGTTTAACCGCATCGCAGCGGTTTGGCGTTTATTCTGGATGGATGGTTACAGTTTTAAGAGTTTTTAAGAGATTTATACGACTGGTACATCGGTTAGAAACTGATACGTTTGCAGAATTCTTATGACTGGTTAACCATCAAATCGAGCAACGGTTAAATAATAAATTAATAATATTTACGTTTTATATAATTATAAAATATGAAAACCAAAATATTATAATAAATATAAAATTATATTTAGAAAATTGTAGTTTTACATTTTCAATAATTATAAAAATATTTTTAATAAAAATTTATAATATAAATTAAAATAATAATTATAAAATATGAAAATCATAATATTATAATAAATATAAAACTATATTTAGAAAATTAGTTTTACATTTTCAAAATTATAGAATATATTTTTAAATATTTTATAATATAAATTAAAAAAAAATATATATATATATATATATTTGTATTTATATGATTTCAGTTTAAAAATTTTCTTTCATTTTAAATTTTATTTTTATATTTTTTAAAAATGAAAAAAGTTACTCTCCCACAACGGTCCGCAACCGCAAATGCTACCTGAAACCAGCTTTTAAATTTAAGAGGTTTAGAGTGGTTTAAAACGACTATAACATTTTCTGTGATTGTTGTAAAAGTTATTGAAATCAGATATGTTATGTAATATTTATTTTATTGTGGTGTACTTAAATTATTCCAAATAAAAGTAGTAGAGATATTTGTGAAAGAAAATAATTGTAAGGACCAAAAAGAAAAGGAATAGTAGTTCTGAGGTTTTGAAGGTTGGATTGGAATGACAAAAACCTCAAAATTTGAGGATTTGAGGTTGGGTTGGAGATGCTCTGAGAGCCAAGGTTAATGATCAACTCCGAATGAAGATTGTTGAGGGTATCGTTTCTCTTTTCGGTTATTTTGTTCCTAGAAAAATCTCTAGTGTATTGCATAACGATTATATATGAGTTGGTCCATAATATAATGGTTCTTCGGTTAATGTAACTGATAGGCCCATTAGTGAAAAACACCCATGTTTTGTGAATTCGACCTACTTATGCCCATCTACGGTCGTTGTAGGCCCTCTTATTCGGAAGCAAGCAATTTACGATAATACCCTCAACCTTCTTCCTATTCATAATTCAATCTCGATAAATCACTCCTAGGGTTTTCTTCACAATCGGAGAAGAGAGATTACAAAGGGGGAAGATGAATTACGAAGGTAACGGAGATAGTATCACTGTCGCCACCGATGACAATAACAACAACGAGAGCTACATAGCTCGGGAGAGCTCCCCATCCAAGTCTCGAGTATGTACACTTGATCTTTACACATTCCTTGTTCAATTCAATGGCTCTGCGTCCCAATGGGTTATGAAGGTTCTCTGGGTTTGATTATTTAGGATTCATGGGTTCAGCTTCTTCCTGTTGTCATTTAGTTACCAGTTCTGTTTTTTTTTTGTATATATAGTTTAAGCTATGTAAAGGGTAAGGTTTGGGTATATTATGCCTCTGCCGTGTGAACTTCATTTGTTAACTTGTGGAGAAGCCTTTTGACATTTGTTTCGCTTGCAGGATTCTCATGATCTTGATAAGGATTCTTCAAGAAGCAGGGAGAAAGACAAGGAAAAGGACAGAGACAGGGAGAAGAGCAGGGACAGAGACAGAGACAGGGAGAAGAGCAGGGACAGAGATAGGGAGAAGAGCAGGGATAGAGATAGGGAGCGCGACCGCCGCCATCGTAGAGATCGTCATAGGGACCGTAGCAGAGAACGTAGTGAGAGAAGGGAACGTGAGAAAGATGATCTCGATGATGATGACGACGATGAGCATTACAGAAGTCGACACCGTCACAGGTACTTATAGTGTGTTATGGTTGTTTTTCTTGTTTCTTTCTTAAGTTGACGGTGTCATCAATTATTACAGGAGCTCTCGCGATCGAGATAGAGAGGAGAGACACAGGCGACGGTCACGCTCTCGCTCGAGGAGCCGGTCTGAACGTAGGTCAAGATCCGAGCATAGGCATAGGTCTGAACTTAGATCACGTTCACGTTCACGCTCACGGTCCAAGAGGTACCTGGTTTCTCTGTTATTTCCCACCAACGTGTTGCGATGTCAAGTCAAATAAACCCCTTATTTGTTAGTTTTTGATGTCTCTATTATCTTGAAACATGATAAAAACATATGTACGCATACTTAAGGTTTATAGTCAGTTGATACTATCATATTTATGAATGCATGAACCAAAGATTTGAAATGTTTATTTGTGTGTTACTTAGGTTTAGTTCAGCCATTATTTTTCATAGTTGTTTTCTACTAATGTCTGACCTCTTGATATTTGCCCTTTCAGCAAGAGGGTTAGTGGATTCGATATGGCGCCCCCTGCTTCTGCAATGTTAGCTGCTACTGCTGTTGCTGCCGCAGGTATATTCTTCTTCATCTACCTAACGTTATTTTGTTCCTTAACTGCTTGTTGTTTTTGATTTTACGTAGTCTGGAAAGATCATTATCAATTACACGGTGTTACTTTGGTAAGCTGCATTTTAATTGCAGAGGGCTTTTGAATCCTTGCTCTCTTCATAGGATGTTTTATTATTTTTCTTCCCTGGTGAAGTGGTTCTGGAACTGAGAGACTTTTGTTTTTGTCTTTTTCTGGTGGTTTTTGTTTGTCTTTGTGTCTTATCTTTGTAGTAAGAACTAAGAAGGCTATGTACAAGGAGGAATCAGGGCAACGGTTGTCATTGGTATTCTTTATCTTCGACTGGCAGCTATATGCCTGTTTTCTAGCCTTACCAAGTTTTGCCAATTTTGAAATAGATATTACATTTTCATATTTTAATGTTCATAAGATGCTGATTTACTCTGTATCGGCGGGTTTAGTTGGTAGGAAGGTGTTGTAGCTTTGTACTTGTTGGTTGGTCTCTGCTTATCCGGAAAAATAATAATTTCTGACTAACACTCTATGATGTGTGCTACTTGTTCTAGCAGGCCAGGTTCCTAGTGTGCCAGCTACTGCTAACATTCCAGGGATGTTCCCCAACATGCTTGCAATGGTCCCTGGTCAGGTATAATCTATGTGTTCCTTTTTTCTCCAGTTTTTTTTTTCTTTGGCAAACATGCTGATAACTTCTTATTTTTTCTTCTCACCTAGCAACTGGGCGCGCTTCCTTTACTGCCAATGCAGGCAATGACTCAGCAGGTAAGATCTACCAATCTTCTTTATTTTTTTGCTCTCCACCTTTTGTCAAGAATCCCTTACAATACTGTGTTATGATCACAGGCAACTAGGCATGCTCGACGGGTCTATGTTGGTGGCCTTCCAACCACTGCAAATGAACAGGTTTTGTTACTTTTTTCCTATTATAGTCTTTTTAGATCACAAACTTTGGCGATGTACTACTGAGAATGAATTTTCATTTTGTAGTCGGTTGCAACTTTCTTTAGCCAAGTGATGTCGGCGATTGGGGGAAACACTGCTGGGCCAGGTGATGAAAGTTTCTTTGCTTTTTGTCTTTAGATTTTTGACAGGTCTAGACAATAACTCACCTTCCCTTTGATTTTAATTCATAGGTGATGCGGTGGTTAATGTTTACATAAACCATGAAAAGAAGTTCGCTTTTGTAGAGATGAGATCCGTTGAGGAGGCTAGTAATGCAATGGCATTAGACGGAATTATACTAGAGGTGATTTATTATCTTCTTGCTCAGTTTATCATCTTTATGAAAAAAAATATGTACCGAGTATTGACATCTTAGCTTTGCACATCTCCAGGGGGTTCCTGTGAAGGTGAGGAGGCCAACTGACTATAACCCGGCGCTTGCTGCAGCACTTGGCCCGAGCCAGCCTAATCCTAGTCTCAATTTGGCGGCTGTTGGATTGTCGTCGGGGTCTACTGGTGGGCTCGAGGGTCCGGACCGCATTTTTGTTGGTGGGCTTCCTTATTACTTCACAGAGGAACAGATCAGGGAGCTCTTGGAGTCTTTTGGGCCCCTAAGAGGTTTTAACTTGGTTAAAGACAGGGAAACTGGAAACTCGAAGGGATATGCGTTTTGTGTTTTCCAAGATCCTTCAGTGACAGATATTGCATGTGCGGCTCTAAACGGGATTAAGATGGGTGATAAGACCCTTACAGTGAGGCGTGCAGTCCAGGGTGTGATTCAACCTAAACCTGAGCAAGAAGAAGTGTTACTTCATGCTCAGCAGCAGATTGCTTTGCAGGTGAGGAATTTACCTTATGCTTTGTCTCTATAAATCGTCTGGCTATCTAAACCCTCTGAAGATCACTCATTAATTGAACTTTGTGTAACAGAGGCTTATGCTACAACCGGGAGGCACCCCCACTAAGATTGTATGTTTGACTCAAGTGGTTACAGCTGATGATCTTGGAGACGATGAAGAATATGAAGACATAATGGAGGACATGAGACAAGAAGGTGGAAAATTCGGTAAGCAATGTTGCTGACCTTCTGCCATTTGCTAACACTCAGGCTTTTATACGTTGTTAATCCATTGTTGTGTGCAGGTAACTTGGTGAATGTGGTGATTCCGAGGCCCAATCCGGATCATGATCCAACACCAGGAGTTGGAAAGGTTCGTTGGTCAACTCTGAGAAACAGTTTTCTTTTTTACTATAGTCATGATCATGAATCCCTCTAATGATATGTGTATTAATGCCAGGTTTTCTTAGAGTATGCGGATCTCGATGGCGCAGCAAAGGCCAGATCGGGGATGAACGGAAGAAAATTTGGAGGAAACCAAGTGGTTGCTGTGTATTATCCCGAGAACAAATATGCACAAGGCGACTACGAAGACTGATTGTTCTTTACTTTGGATCTCTTAGCAAAATGATCTTTTGTTTGTGTTAATCGTATGTCTCTCTACTTTATGGATATACTTGTTTGTCTACATTATTATCAATTTAGTACTTGTCTTGAAGACATAAATAACCAGGTGTGTTGGATAATCGCCCGCATCTCCGATTAGTCGTCTGATTAACTGGAGAAAGGAAGAAACCAGCGCTTAGTTTTGTAAAACAGAGTTTCCCTTACCCAAAAACGCTTGCAAAATATGAAAGTTTCTAGTTCTAAATCAAATACTGGGTCTTAGATCATCTATAAATCGCATACGAAGTTGATGATGGGATTATAGTCATTCTGCTTTCATTAGTGGCAAAAACGAAAAATGTCAAAAAACGCGCTTCTAGTCGCCCTCCACTACAGTCACACTCCCGTTTTTAATATCAGATGGAAGTTAGTTCGGTGTCTAAAGTATTCTATAATTCGTGTTCGATCTGAAAGAATATGGCCTAGAGATAGGAAGGTAGGCCGAGAGAAAATAACTCGTTTGACTAATAAAAAGTCATCTCAATATATTATGAGAAAGATAAAATAATTATAGAATGAAACAAAAAAAGACTGAGTTTGTTAGTAGCGCAAAAGCTTGAGAGAGAAAGAGAGAGAGAAAGAGAGATCTGATTTCTGGTCGATGGAGGGGTTTCCACAGCCACCGTCGGTCCGGCGTTGTGTTTCCCTGTTTGTTTTGGTTTTTTTGTTCGATTTGATGTGCTTGTTTTAGAGAAATAGAGTGTTTTCTCCTTTTAGCTTGGTTTCCAGGTGATAGAGGTTTATATAGTTCCGTTGTCGCTGGATCTTGTCTCCGGAGGGTGGAGGCTCTCTTAGCTCTGCGTCGTCGGCACTCGTGGCCTTTGTCTATGAAGGCGTTTGGTGGTTTTGGCTCTGCAGGAGTCGTTGTAGTCAGCTCGGGGTGTCCCGTGAGATGGAGGCGGTGGTTCTAGGGCTTCTGGTTTTATTTCATCTTTTCTGTGTGTTTGATGGTCGGATGAGATCTCGATTCGTTTGATGATGCTCTCCGACAGACTAAAGATGGATCTGAGTGTGGTGGTTTCGTTTGAGTTAAGGATGAGTTCTCGATCTAGATCGATTGATGCTTTCCGTTGGAAAAAGTGATGGTGATGAAGTGGTATACGGTGTAGAGGCATGGGCATTGAGCGTAGCGGTCAAGTTGCAGCGGTCATGGGACGCGGGTTTCCCTTTGACACGCGGTTGGCGGCACCCCTTCGATTAGGGTTTTCGTTTCATAGGCTTTGGGTCCAAGTAGATTGGTTTGCCCTTTGGATTTAGGCTTTGTGTTTTATCTATGTATTGTACTTGGGTTTTGTCCCTTGGGCTATGCCCATTAAATCATTAATAAAATAAAATAGATGAAAAAAACGCTACTTAACTTTCCAGTCTTCCGTTGCGATGCGACTCCAAGGCGATTAGGGTTTTGCACTTTGTTTTGCCGCCGCCGGTCTGGCCTCTCGCCTAGCGGTGAGAAACTCTTCTTTCTTCCTCCTCTTCCTTTCTTCCATGGGATTAATGGTGACTTCTCCAGTTTCAGAGTCATTGTTGCTCCTTCCTCCACCTCCTGATCCGCCGCCGTCTGCTCTTCCTCTATACCTTGGTGGGATTCCTGCCCCGACCCTCCTGACCCCGACCCTCCCGACGAGTTCGGAATCAGATCTGTCGTCTTCCCCCTATCTCTGTTTCACCCTAACAGCTGCAAGGTCTCATCTTTTTAATTGTACGATAACAGCTAGCTCAGTCTGTTTGTTACTCGTACCTCTTAGAGTGAAGCTTGTTAGGCATCTGCTTCTCCCTACTGCTGGTTGCAGATCTTGGATCTATGAGTTTGTCCGAGAAAACATCGTTTTTCTCCATGTTCTTAAGCTTATTTTCGAAAGGTATGGTTGTTGTGACCCGCTTAAATGATTCTATTTGGGACGAAACCTACCTTAGATTCGAATTGCTTGCCTTCAGTTTAAGGAACCAGTCACGACAATTGCTTCAGTATGAGGATTTTAAACTTCCTGTTAGTCATTGTTTAACTCAGTATGAAGCATTTAGGCACTTGTTTTGCCTTACCTTACCTCAGTATGAGGTTCTTTTACCTCAGTATGAGGTTGTTGTTCAGAATCTCCCTTTGTCCTCAATTCAATATTTCTGTATGTTGGTAGTGTTCTCGACGTTTCAGGTATACTACTACTCAGAAAGATAAGAGATGGATTCAAAAAAGCCAACCTTGGCTCTTTACTTTCAGACTTGTTTGTCTGTCCGTGGTGGTTCTTGCAACCCCACACCCTTTTATGGTTGAGGATCTCCTCACAATTCCAAGGCTCATCAAAAAGGTGCATGATCACCTTTGTAGCCAAGCTTCTTGCTGCTTTCTATGCATTTGTTGCGGCAGCATGTTCGGGTAGCAGCTCACCAAGTGTGGCTTCTGATTCCGGTTTCATCATCTCATCGATTAGCACTAGGAGTTCACTCTTAAGTTGCTTGTGTGCTATGTTTGCTTATATCTATGTTTATGTTACCTGCTTTGCCTGTGTTGCAGCAGTTTCTTTAGCTAGTCTGGCTTTGTTATTTTACTTGTTGAACGATTACTCCTTTGATGGAGCCTAAGATAAATTTATGAAAGTTGGTTTGAACAAAAAAAAGATGAAAAAAAAACAAGAAAAGACAGAAAAAAAAGACAATGAAGCCAAGCAAGCAGCCCATTAGAAATCAAAATAAAGAACTTGGACCATCTCCATCATTACTGCTGCTATTACCGTTCCATATACCCATCTCAATGATCTCAATGATCTCATACCCATCCTTGCCTCTAATCACTGCATCGCAATCTCCGGGAAATTGTTGGGAGCAGTAATCTCATCCGCGCGATAACTTGAGTCACAAGAAAACCTAGTTTGGCACAGAAAGCAGTTGATATTTTTTGGGTCGACACAATCTAATATGAAACAAATGAAAATAGTGTGGTACAACCCTCACAGTCTCATTTACGTGAAACTCATTCATACAGGCAGAGCATTGTTGAGAGATCTTCTCTTCTCCTTCTCCGCTGGTTCTGAACTCTGGTGAGTAAAACATGATATGGTCATCATCATGGTTGTCGCTTAACCCTCCAGATGAGGAGACTCTGTCAAGAATGTCGTTTCTGCGCCAACATTTGTTAACGAAAACGTAACAGGTTACAAGGAATAAAGCTGTTGCCAAGATTCTTATCACAGCGACGGCTATGATCTGGAAGTTCATAACTATACAAACAAGCTTTGATGGAGAATATTGAATAAATATTTTATTTCAGGGGATGTTTACATTTATACTAAACGATAATTGACAGAGATAAGAATAAAATCTATCCGAGAATTAATTGAGAAGTAGTTAGGATAACTGACTTGAGTGATTTGTGTATATTAGATCATTCTATACATATTGTCATTCCTTATAGCATTCATTCGTCAACATTATTAATTTAGTGTAAATATTTTAGTTTCTTGTACAAATGTAAGGATGCAAAGTGGGTTGATGGAACAAACAGATTGGGATTCTTTAATCTTTGCTGGTTAGTTTCATTTCAGTTCTTCAATCGTGTTCTGTAAGGAGTGTAAATTGTTTTACAAGATAAATGGTTCACTACATCGATTAAGGATATCACAAAATTGCTCAATTGACTTAACTAACAATTGAAAAACACAAAAACAATTTGTAAGAGAAGAAGTGACTATTTCACCTTTGATGACACCCATGAACAGCAATCCAATGATCTAAAGAAGGAATACTAAGAACTGGAACAAAGAAGCATGAATCCTTTTGAAGGCTCCATTTGAATTTTAATTGATCAATACTTTGATATTAATTGGAGTCCTGGAAGCAGAGAAAATGATTCAAATAAGCTCAAACGAAGTAAT
The DNA here is from genome assembly GCA_016432835.1 of Brassica nigra. NCBI lineage: Eukaryota > Viridiplantae > Streptophyta > Magnoliopsida > Brassicales > Brassicaceae > Brassica > Brassica nigra. The sequence goes on along the minus strand of CM028249.1, from coordinate 8,897,232 downwards.
CAAGAGCTAAAGAGAGCAAAAGCACAATAAATAGAGTATTTTTTCTCTTTACGAAATATTTGAAACTATCTGTAGTACAAATCTTTTAAAATTATACGAACTGGGGACGATGTTGAAGCTTCCCACCGGACAGGAGACACCGTGGAAGAGAAGACCCATAGATAAGAAAGAATACTGCGGTGGATGGAGTTCGCAGTGGCTGAAGATTTCTGTGGAGAGCTCGTCGACTTGGAGCAGTCTCGGCGTCCATGGTATGTGATGGGGAATCGCTAAGCGTGAGTTGAGCTCGTCGATTTGGAGCAGTCCCAACATTCTCAGCTCAACTTTTAAAAATGATTGAAAAAGAAGAAAAGAATATGGGAAAATTGTCATTTAAATCACGAACTTTCAAATTTGGTTTAAAAAAAGCATGAACTTTCCCTTGGATCATTTAAAGCACCAACTTAGTTTGACTAGACATTTTAAACATCAATTTAGTTTGACTAAACCAAATTCAACATGGCGTTAACTTGGGTAACGGATTGATTAAACGGAGTTAATCGCCGTCTCTAATCTCCGTTAAGTCCAAAACGACGTCGTTTAAAAATCTTTTAAAAAACCGCATCTAGATGGATCGAACCCGTGACCATAGACACAATCGTTGGAAGGCCCAAACAACTAGACCACTTGAACTTTTCTGAACTTAATTGACTATTAATAGTTATTATTATGAAACCTCCAAATCATCTTCTTCCACTCTAAATTCCTAAATGATTTTATAAATATTAAAACTTGTAAATAGCTTATTAATTATTCAAAATTTTGTGAGTATAAATAACTAAATTATTTTAATTATAATTTTAACTAATAATAATACAAAATGATTTTGATTATGATTTTTTAAAAATATTTTAGTATTATTAAAATTATAATTAAAATTATAGTTTATAATAAATTGTCTGATTTATAATAGTAATTAATTATAATTTTACTTACTAGTAATACTAAATGATTGTTAATTATAATTTTAATTACTAGTAATACTAAATGATTTCTAATTATAATTTTAATTACTAATAATACAAAATGATTTTTAATTGTGATTTTAAATAAAAATCTTTTAGTATTATTAAAATTATAATTAAAAATCATTTAATATTGCTATTAATTAAAATTATAATTAAAAATCATTTAGTATCATATAGTTATTTATAAGTAGTATTTTAATAATACTTTTAAATAAAACTTAATATTATAATTAAGTTAATAACTATTATAAGTTTTAATATTTTTAATAATGTTCACAAAATTTTGAATAGTTAATAATTTATTTGCAAGTTTTAATATTTATAAAATTATTTAGGGATTTAGGGTGGAAGAAGATGATTTGGAGGTTTCACAATAATAACTATTACTAGTCAATCATGTTAAGAAAAACTCAAGTGGTCTAGTGGTTTGAGCCTTTCATGAGTGTGTCTACAGTCACAGGTTCGATTCCACCCAGATGCTATTTTTAAAAGATTTTATAACGACGTCGTTTTGGATTTAACGTAGATTAGAGACGGCATTTAACTCCGTTTAATCATTCTGTTAGCCGAGTTAACGTCGTGCTTAATTTGGTTTAGTCAAACTAAATTGATGTTTAAAATGGCTAATCAAACTAAATTGGTGCTTTAAATGGTCCAAGGGAAAGTTCATGCTTTTTTTCAACCAAATTTGAAAGTTCGTGATTTAAATGACAATTTTCCCAAAAGAATATAGAATCGAATGGGAACCACCAAATTCTGTTTTAGTTAGAAAACCTAACAAAATTTAAGCAAATAATTAGAAAAGTGTCTGACTAGAAGAAAGTGACCTTATTATTAAGTGCAAGTGTTTAAATGTTTCAAAAATAAAAGTCTAGGCCAATTTCTCAAATGGAAGATTCATATTCTGGTACTGGGCTTCGTAGTTGTGAAGGCCCAAATAAGTATGGTAAAACGTGTGCATATCTCTACGACAACGATATGCTTCGAATCTCAAGTCGCGCTTTCGATTATCCTGAGACGAGAAAAATAATAGATAACTGTGAATTGTAAAGTACTGTATATACAACCTGAATCGTATCTACGAGAAGTCATTGGTCTAACATAATCTCCGACACCGTCTTCTCTCTCCCCCGTCAGATCTGATCATCCGTCATGCCGTCTTCCCGCGCCGTTAAATCTCTCTTCTCCGTTTACTCAGCCGTCGGATGCGTCTTCCTTCTTCTCTCTCCGGCTTTCGCCTCCGAGTCAGATCACAAGGTTAGATTTGAATCTGTAGTGGTCTGCCGTTTTTTCCTTCTGTTTCTTAAGTGTAGCTCGATTCGAGTTATTTCCTCGTAGATCTCGCTTGCATGTTGTTTGCATTATGGATTAGGTTTCTAGTTTTCGTTGATTGAGTCCAGAGTTGGTACAAAACGCCTTCATCACTACTCTTAACTAATGTTTGCTTGTTGTGACGATCAATGTGATTGGATGTTCATTGGTGTGATTTTATGTTTAATTTGTGACATTTAGTAGAGAAGAGTGGGACTGTAATCTGCTCCTTCGATTCCTTGCTATGTCTAGCTTTTTCTGATTATGTATCATGTTAGATTATATTATAGATCTGGGAGACATTAGCTTCAAATTCGAAGTTAATTCAAGGATTATGGACAATGTCCTGCTATAGTTGAGGTTTAGAGATCTGGATAAGCAAGGCTTTGAGTTTAAGCCCTAACTGCAGTTTCCACTTTTTTTCTGTTTGATGTGATATTTTGATCATGCATTAACAGTAGCAATCGTGTACTCCAAACAGAGAAAATAGTCTTTGTTAAGTAACAGTCCTACATATTCTGAGGATGATGTCGTCCTTGTTTTTTGCAACATTTGTATCTGCATTTTTATGCCTATTTGCCTACTGTTTTGCCGAACATACAAAATATTGCACTACCAGAGCTCTAATATAAGTCTAGCCTTGATATTTGACTCTGTGATCCTCTCTGGCTTTTGGTTTATTTCTCTCATTTATCCCAAGTCATGAAATTTGGTCTTCTGTTTTTTTTTTTCCAGTATCAAGCTGATGAGCAGGTTACTCTGTGGGTGAACAAAGTTGGCCCATATAATAATCCACAAGAAACATATAACTATTATAGCCTCCCGTTTTGCCGCAAAACTGAAAACAGCATTCACAAATGGGGTGGTCTTGGCGAGGTTCTTGGTGGAAATGAGCTCATCGACAGCCAGATTGACATAAAGTTCTTGAGTATGTTTGTTCGGATTCTAGTTTTTTTCTTTCAAAACATGTTATCTTGATTGCACAGCCTTTTTCATGTTTCTCTCACAGAAAATGTTGACAGAAGCGTGATCTGTCAATTGGAACTTGATGAAGCTAAGGTCAAGCATTTCAAAGATGCCATCGAAAATAGTTACTGGTTTGAATTATTTATGGGTATGTATCACATTTACTTGTTCATATTACTGATGACGAAGTATCAAAGAAAATTAGTTGATTCTTTTCACTGTAAAAGATTTGCTGTCTTTTTTATTTGAAATTGAAAGTGCCTATGCACATCGAGGGAGTTGTATTTGAAGTTACAAGTCAGCTATGAACATTGTTTAAAATGAGCTAATACTATAATATCTCCGTAAATCCTCTATTCTAGTATCAGTTTAACTAACTTTTATTTGCTCATCTGTTGTCTTTCTTCTTATTGGCATTTTATGTTATGGCGTACGTGGATGCAATTTCAGATGATCTGCCTATGTGGGGTATGATATTTCTTATATTCACATTGAACACCCAAATTTTCAATTTCAGTTCTTGACATGAATTTTGACTATCTCATTGATGTTATAGGCTTTGTGGGCGAGATGCCACCTGGAAAAAATAGTGAAAACGGCAAGCATGCTCTTTACACTCATAAGAGTATTAATGTCAAATACAACAAAGACCAGGTTGGTTGTTTCTTTGCCGTTAAGCAGTATTAAGGATCTCATATTTACTTTTATGTGATCTGATTTTTTTTTCTTATTTTCCTAGATTATTCATGTGAATCTCACACAAGACAACCTAAGGCCGTTAGAAGCAGGGAGGACAGTGGACATGACATATTCTGTGAATTGGATCCCAACCGATATCACATTTGCTCGTCGCTTTGATGTTTATCTAGACTATCCATTCTTCGAACACCAGGTAAATCATATTTCATTATGTCTTACCGTTTTCATTCTTCACTGAATGCGATTTTACTTGCTTGTTAATCGAACTGTTAAAACTTGAATCAAGATTCTTTTTTCGGAAGCTTTTTGTAAAGGTTTTTAATGGATTCGTTCATCATGCAGATCCATTGGTTCTCCATCTTTAACTCGTTCATGATGGTTATCTTCCTCACTGGTTTGGTCTCAATGATATTAATGAGGACTCTCAGAAATGATTATGCCAAATATGCTCGGGAAGACGACGACCTGGAGAGCTTGGTGATGTCTCATCAACCCCTTCTTATCTATAGAATAGCTGCATAAATTCTTTTTAATATTACTATTATGTTGTCAATTTTATCTTCCTTGTAAGTGCGAGAGTGTGGAGCAACTTCTGACGGTTTGTATTATTGAGCACAGGAACGGGATGTAAATGAAGAATCTGGATGGAAACTCGTGCACGGAGATGTGTTCCGACCACCAAGTAGTCTGGTTCTTCTCTCGGCCGTTGTTGGTACAGGTGCACAGTTGGCTTTGCTTGTTCTTCTTGTCATATTAATGGCAATCATTGGGACACTTTATGTTGGGTATGTATTTCAATCAACTTCTCATGTTGTTTCTCATGGAATAAACGTTCGGCTTTTGTCCGAATATCATTCCTGCAATGAAATCTTCTTGATCTGGTTTAACCTTATTCAGGAGAGGAGCGATAGTCACAACCTTTATAGTTTGCTACGCTCTGACGTCATTTATCTCTGGTTATGTGAGCGGTGGAATGTACTCAAGGAGTGGGGGTATGTTATATCCTTCTCTGTTGAAAACAGCAAGCAAGCTCTCCAATAATTTACCTTCAGTTGACTCATTCTCTTATGCTGGTTTGTTCAGGTAAACACTGGATCAAGTGCATGATCCTCACGGCTTCCCTCTTCCCATTCTTGTGCTTTGGGATCGGATTCCTACTGAACACAGTGGCCATATTCTATGGATCACTTGCGGCTATTCCCTTTGGAACAATGGTGGTTGTTTTCGTGATTTGGGGTTTCATTTCGTTCCCTCTCGCCCTCCTCGGGACAGTCGTGGGTAGAAACTGGAGTGGTGCCCCGAACAATCCATGCCGTGTGAAGACAATCCCACGTCCAATCCCTGAGAAAAAATGGTACTTGACTCCATCAGTAGTCTCTCTTATGGGAGGTCTCTTACCCTTTGGCAGCATCTTCATCGAAATGTACTTCGTCTTCACATCCTTCTGGAATTACAAGGTAAAAAAAATCTCTTACAACTTAGAAAGAGCAACACTAGTTACTGTACATTTTTTGATGGGCCTTTTGTTGTTGTTGTTGTCTCATGACAGGTATACTATGTGTACGGGTTCATGCTGCTCGTCTTTTTGATTCTTGTTGTGGTGACTGTCTGTGTGACGATCGTGGGAACATACTTCTTGCTGAATGCCGAAAACTATCACTGGCAATGGACATCGTTCTTCTCAGCTGCTTCTACCGCAGTTTACGTCTACTTATACTCGATCTATTACTACTACGTAAAGACAAAGATGTTTGGGTTTTTCCAGACCAGCTTCTACTTCGGATACACCTTGATGTTCTGTCTTGGCCTCGGAATCCTTTGCGGTTAGTTTTTTCTTCATTCTCTACTCTCACTTCAAAAGCTGATTGAAATGCATTGGTTTTGGTTTGAAGATTGTTTGGTAATTGGGAAACAATTTGCAGGAGCTGTTGGGTTCTTAGGATCAAATCTGTTTGTTAGAAGGATCTATAGAAACATCAAGTGCGACTAGAGACGTAAGGAACCAAGAAAGAAAAAAATTGGAGTAAAGATGGATCGTGGAGTGTTGTTGGTGGCAGTTAAGTCTGTTAGAAAGAAGCTTCTTACAGGTTTAGATTATACACATGGGAAAGTGGTTGATCAATGGAGGAGGAAGAGGTTGTATGGTAATTGAAAATATTATATTTTTATTTGGCTTCTCTTTTTTTTTTTTTTTTTTTTTTGCTTATGTCCCCTTTTTGGTAAAGTTGAATCTGCTCTATTTTATTTAGGATTCAGAGATACTTTTTGGTTCCCAAAAAAACTAAAATTTTAAATTGGTTTAAAAATTGAAACTCGAAGAATTAAACACAGCCTAATTTTATTTTTCCAATTATCCAATTCCTTTTTTAATAAAGTATATGTGATATAAAAACTCAAAAATTAACCACTAAATCCCAAAATTTCTCAAAGCCTGAATAAAATATCAGTCACACAAAAAATACTAATAATTAATAGTGCATATGAAGAATCATTCGTTTCATTAGACACAAACAAGTGAGACATAGTTTGTGAGCTGTCCCGAAGTGAGACAGTTTGTGAGCTGTCTCAAAGCGAGACCACGTATAACTCACCTCAACAAGATAGATGAGAGAGCGGAAAGTGTGTCAAACACAATCACTCACACAAAAAGGAAACAAATCACTATTCTCCAAATAAAAGACGATAAATCCAATGATCCACACGATAGACGCCACGTGGAAGATAGAATCCCACAGCAATCCCACCTTTTAATCATCTCGTCTCTCCTTCACACTCTCCACGCCATTTCCACAAGCCACAAAGAAACCAAAACTCAAAACACACACAAAAAATGGCCTCAACAGCTCTCTCAAGCGCCATCGTCGGAACATCCTTCCTCCGCCGCCAAACATCTCCCATCAGCCTCCGTTCCCTCCCCTCGGCCACCGCTCAATCCCTCTTCGGTCTCAAATCAGGCACCGCACGCGGCGGGCGCGTCACCGCCATGGCTACGTACAAGGTCAAGTTCATCACTCCAGAAGGTGAGCAAGAGGTCGAGTGCGACGACGACGTTTACGTCCTCGACGCTGCGGAGGAAGCCGGGATCGACTTGCCTTACTCTTGCCGTGCCGGTTCCTGCTCGAGCTGTGCGGGTAAAGTTGTGTCCGGATCTGTTGACCAGTCTGACCAGAGTTTCCTCGATGATGACCAGATTGCTGAAGGGTTTGTTCTCACTTGTGCGGCGTATCCTACTTCTGATGTTACCATCGAGACCCACAGAGAAGATGACATTGTTTAAAACAAAAGATACATAAACATGCTGCTTTTGATGGTTTCATAATCATTCATGTCTTTACATTTTGGGTTGAGTTTGTTGCTACTTAGTAAAAATATATTGTTTGTCTGTTGTGTAATTGTTCTTGGTTTGGCTCACCTTTTGGTAAGCTCAATGGATAACAGTTTAAACCTTATATATGATCATGCAAATTCTGGAAAACTTTTGATGAGAATCCAAACATTTGAAAAATACAGTTTCTTTGAAGACTGTCTTTTTGTGGTTCATCTTTGATGACATTTTAACATTATCTTCTTTTTTTTTTCTTTTTATTTACTGGTTAAATGACAATATATATTCTTTTTAAAACAACTATATAGTTATATCCATTTCTCTTTCGCATAGAACACATTTCTGTCATTGAAGTAGCTTTTCAGTGTAGTGACTAATATATCTTCAACTAAATTCGCTCTCCACCCAATTTTCTATTCTTTTTGCTTTTGCACTTGTTTAGAAGTTCAATGGTTTTCAAAACTTGATTTCTTTTATCTTATTAATTATAAAGCCACAAAAACCGAAAGAGGAATTGCACCCAATAACTAAGAAAAAATCAAAATTCACAAAGTAAACAAAATACCATTCTTTTTCCCTTTTTCTCTTTCTTTCTCTCTCTACACCCTCTCTGAAAAGTAATTTTGGTTTTCTTTTCTGGTTATTTCACAAATAATCCCATACCAAAAACTACTTTACTTTTTCTTTTTTAAAATCTTATTTTTAAGGTACGAGATTGTATAAACTGAAACAATAAAACTACGATAGATCAAAAAGTATGTTGAACCGTAGGTGGTGAATAAGAGATTAGGACTTATGGTTGATGCCATTTTTCAGCCATTTATGGAATCAAATAGAGAGTTGGCTGAGATTATTGGTAGAACCGTGGTGTATTGTTCATACCAAAACAGTGGATGTACATAGCATGATTCTTTGTTTGATAACTCATTACAATGTTTGGAATGTGCTTTTCACGACTCGCTTGTTATAACCGTGCATATAACAAGTGGATTGCAACATTCTGAGTAATGTGATGAGCTATTTGACAGAGAGCCATGCACGTACGTCTACTGCTTTGGCGTAAATATTACACAATAGTTTTGCATATAGTCTCAGTCAGCTCTCAGTTTAACCCCATGCGTGGCTGAAAAATAGTATCAACCACAGCTACATCATAATCTTATATTCACTATCACCAATTCAACAGTTTTTTTTGCTTCACTGTAACTTTTTCTGTTTTGATTTCACACTCTACACAGTTTGAAGATATGATAAAAAAAATAAGGAAAAGGTAAAGTCATTTTTGGTTTTGTGGCTAAGATTAAAAGCTATGAAAAATAAAAAAAAACCCCTTAAATTTGAATTTTGAAAAGCATCAAACCTCAAAAAAAGTGCAAATAAAGGAAAAATAAATTAGGTTTGACCTTGAATTTAGATGAGAGGATATAAGCCATTACACTCCGAAACTACCTCGATAGCAAAAATGTGCTATATGTGAAAGATAAATAGATAAAACAGCCATGAAGTAAACAAACAGAAGTTGATAGTACATAAACTAGTCATTGCTCATCACATTTTCCTCAACTACAACATAAAAATTAGAGATTTTGATTTGGTGCCTTTGAAAATAAAGTTTTCCAAAATAAAAACTTTGTTTAAATAGAAAATTTTGAAAATGGACACTTTCTTATATAAAGACTTTTAGAAATAGAAATAGGAGACTAAAAACTTACTGGAAAATTCAATGGATAACTCCTCGAAAGCTCGTCAAAATCTGACTAGAAACAATATCAATGGCAGTTCATTGGATAATTCACCAACAACTAGTATATGATTAATTACTGTTTTAACTTGACAGATAAAAAAGAAGAGGTAAAGCTATTTATATAGGTAAAGGAAAAAGATGTTAAACTTTCGATGTGGGACAAAGTATTATTTTAATTATAACAGTAATGGTTTAAAGATTTTTTCTCATTAATTGTGCTGAAATTAGCTACCATTTTGGCCAACTACAAAATCATTAAAAACAAACTCTTGTACTGTGTTTGTCAAAAGAAAAAATAAACTCAATATATTGAGTTTGAGACAGTGCATTTCCTACCCTCAACATCGAGTGCTGTTGCCAAACATTCAAGAATCAAGAAAATACATTCGAGATTTGATTATTCTAGAACTATACATATTATTTGTAGCTAGCAACTATAACAGAAGAAAGAATCTCACACTCTAAGCCCAAATAGCCAGAGAAGACATGAGTCCAGCTCCTAGGAACAACATCATATAAGAAACAATTTGAAGCCTAAAGTTACAACTCATCCTCTTACTCAAGAAATCAGCAGCTATGAGATCCACTAAAGCCATGTACACAAGTATCCCTGCTGACAGAGAATCCAAGATGCCTTCCGTGACCAACGCTCCAACGCTGTGAGAGTTAAAAGACGACGCCACTGCAGTTCCAACACCGATCCCTATCGGTGTTGTGAGGGCGAAAAAGCATGCCATTATGGTCGCTGACTTGTTCCTGAACTGCGCTTGACTGATGCATCCACCGAGCGCAAACCCTTCAAAGAATTGGTGGAATGATAGTGCAGCGATGAGAGGCCGGATTGTGCATGGAGATTGAGATACTCCAAGTGATATACCGATGATAATGGAGTGTGACACGATCCCAAGCTCCAAAACCTAACAATAAGATTAAATCTTGAGCTTACATAGTGCATTTGAGACTATACAAGAATCAAGAATCAAGACTCAAGAATCAAGAAACAGAGATTTGTACCTGAGAGACAACGACATGCCTTGCTCCACTTCCGAGCTCCAAACCTCCGTGAGCGTGTCCATGTCCATGTCCATGACCAATGTCAATTTTCTGGTGCCCATCGCAAGAACCATGACTATGTGTATGGTGAGCAGCATGAGCATGCATGCCAACAATGTGAATTCCGCCACTGTCTTCTTCTCCAAACACTTTATCATCATCATCGTTCCATCCTTCCACAACCACGGGAACAACAATACTCCCTGGAGAAGACTGTTCAGGACCAAGCTCCCCATCCGCAGCTTCCCTCTCTTGCTTCCTCTCATAGTACTGAGTCCCCATGAAATCAACAAGGAGAGTGATCAAAGCAGCAACCATGGCGAAGAACCCCGGGAAAGGAAACTTAGACCAAGGGAACTCCGGTAAGCAGGGGTTGTTCAAAGCCTCGGTGCCACCGGCCAACATGTGAACAAACCCCGTGGCGAGGATCACACCTGCTGCAAAGGCTTTAGCAGTCACAAAGAGACTGCTGTCCGTTTGAAGGAACCGGCGGTTTCTCCCAATGAGTGGTATAGCTACACCTGCAGCACCAGCTAAGAGAATGGAAGCGATGGCTACTAACTTGAGGAGAAACGCAGCTGAATCGTCACGACAAAGGTCGGTCTCGGCTGCGTTGCAAAGGATGGTTGATGAAGAAGCAGCCATTGTGTTAGGAACTACCTGCAAGATGGACTCTGTTTCTGTAAACAGAGGATCCGTTGCAACAAAACAGAATAAAAGTGTGAATCTTTTAATCTGTAAACAGAGGAAAAACACACATGCAAAGTTTTTAAGTTGAGAAGAAAAATAGTATCAGTCTTTTGCATCTTTTTTAGCAAACTATGAATCTTTATTTCAAAGGAGCTCGTTGACTTTATGTTCAATGAAGTATACCTGAGAGAGAATCTCTTTCTGATGAGAAAAAGTAAAGAGGAAACAAACTCCAAAGAACCTAAACCGAGAAACCCATAATAATCAGTTTCAGGGAGTTCTACATAAATAATTGAAAAAAGTAATGGGAGATTGACGAACATCGATGAAGAACATTGAGTGACGACTAGGAAGATCTCGTCGGGATCATGAAAAAGTGTTAGCGTAAGAAAAAGTATTCTCGTAAACTCCAAAGACTTGAATGAATGAGAATAATTAAATAGTCTGGAGAATCTTGAAAAAGAAAACAAGTTGGAGATAGAAACAAGTTAATGTCGACATCGTGATGGAGTTTGCAGTTGAGCAACAGGTTTAGACTTTAGAGAAGAGAAGACATTTGCTTATAATTTCTCGAGAATATTGTATACACACGTCAAATATGTCGACATTTTGAAGTAATTCTATTATATATTTTGTTGATTTTAAATTTCTTTCTTAAAATAATGTAGACAACGACGTACGTCCTTGTAACCAATTTATTGCACCAGAGAAAAATACGAAACCGGTTTATTGGATGAAAAGAAAAGAATCATAAAGTTTTTATCTAGGGAGGGTTATTGTAAGATTAATTCTTGTAGAGTTAGTGAATTCTAAAAGTTGATAGATTTTAAAAGTTGTGTGGATTATGAAAATATATCTATGTTAAACTTGTAAAATTTGATCATAACTTTTTTAGATTGCTAGATTCTACGAAGTTGTATTATCTTTTTATATCATGTCTTTTGTACAGTTAATATATGATTTATCAAGTTTTTATTTATTTTTTATCCAACGACTAGCCCTACCTAACCAATTTAAACCACTAAAGATAATACAATTTCATTAATTATTATCGTCATCTTAACTCGTTATCATCTGTAATAGGTAGTTGTTTTAAATTAAAGAAGGACACGACTTAGGTAAATTCATATATATATATATATATATTTTTTTAAAACTACAGAAAGTATTTCTTTCCGTTTATTCGGATCAGTTTGGATATATTGCAATTTAAGCTAATTCTTATCATTTTATAAAATGAGTTTTAGTTATATTATATTTATTTAATAATTATTTATTTTAAATATATATATATATATATATATATACCATCGTCTGCAGTCAAAACAAATGTTTACATTGTTGATTTGTTGGCCATTGTTTCCTGAACTAACAGAACAAAAAACATAATTTGGTAATGTTATTCATTATCATTGGTTCTATTGGTTATAATTATATAAATATTGTCAAATAATTGATATACTATAGTTTTTACAGGATTTTAGTCATAATATAAGTTTTATTTAGATATATTATATATGTTTGCAGTATATTTTAGAGTCTTTTCAACGCTAGATAGGTTTTGGTGAGATGTGGAGATTATGGAGCATTTAGAACATAAATACGAAGAAATTCGTAGCTGTTCCAGAAATTAGAAGTTGGAGCCGAGTTTTGGATGGAGTGTCGATTGACACTTTCTTTTGTGTTGCTCGACACAAACACGAGTAGATGGGCCAGCTCTATTTCCAGAATCAAGCTTGGACCATAAGTTTCTACATACTACAAGATTGCCTCTGGCAGACTTTAGACCTAATATATATAGTTTTCAAGACATTGTTTAGGTAACATATTTTCGTAGAAGCTTTTATTGTTCTTAAAGTTTTTGAAGAGAAGATCAGAAGACTCCTTCAAAGATCTTTGACTGGAACTCTAATATTTCTATTTCTACTTTTTAGTGCAATTCATTCAGTTCATCTCTATGTTTTGCTTAAATGTGTCTGAGTAGATTACTTGTTAGATTTATGATTTTTTAGGGTTTTGATGAACTTTTAAAATATAGAACTGCTAGGGTGATTTATCGATTCGTGCCCGAACCGATCTACATCGATCTGGATCAAAGTTGGTTCATCGATGCCAGAACATTCTGTAATTGAAACTTAAATCTGAGAAGAGCTTATTAAAAACAAAATCTGACAAATCGAAATCTTAAAAATCTTAATTAATATATAAGAAAGATTAACCAATTCATTTATTACCAATTGGGTTTTAAGTTAGAAAATATGTCTAACTTAATGTCTTATATACATTACCAGAATATACATGTTTTACATTATGAAATACTTCGGTTTTATAGACACGACTAACTTTCTCTGGGTGTCGACGCCGGTAAAGACTTCAACCGTCGGTGAACTTGTTGGTGAGCTTATCTTAGAGAAGAGGCGATTTAGAGTTTCAAATTGTATCAGTGGTAACGAGAATATGTTTGAAGGGGTTAAAAGGTCTGATGTTGTTTGGTTTAGTTAGGAGGGTATTACATGAAATTCACAAAGCAGAAGTGCATCACATGTCCAACGTATATTAAAGTGTTAAGATGTATATGAAAATACATTAAAGTGTAATTTTTTCTTCTAAAATTCAAATGATGAATTGAGTACGACAAAAATTTACATAACGTATGTGATTTCGGACATGGAGATATTATGGACTCGGTTTAGAACTTTTTGGTAAGAAAAACGACATAAGCTACTCAGATTTTCACGAATGTCAAAAGTTCCACTATATACTCATTTTTTCTTTTGATAATTATTTAATTTCTACTTGTTTTTCTTTTGCAGTCAATTAATCACATCTATACTATTAAAATAGAATCACAAAGTTGGACACAAATTAATTCTAGGTATTTTTTTTAAAAAACGATACACTATAATTAATGCAATTATAACATTATTTTTAAGCCTAAGAAGCTAATATTTATAACTATTAATTACTGATTTTATTAGGTAACAATTTTTATGGTAAAGTTCAAAGTATCCTAATTTGATACCACATATATTTACATAGCAAAACAATAATACAATTTCCTAAGTTATTTTATAAAATTCATATTGGTCAATTAAAATATTTGTTTAACTCATTGCACTTAACATTATATTTTCTATATCACGGGTAAATTTTTTTTTCACCAATGTAAAATAAGTTAAAAAGATGAACTATTTTATTTCATATTTACATCCTGTAAAATAAACTATTTATTTTGATTTTCATATAAATAAAAATTAAGCATATATTTGTTTATAAAAATATGAAATATTATAATTTTATATAGTACATTATATGATTATTTTTAAAAGAAATTGGTAAAATAATAATATTGTGTTATAATACGTGTTATAGCTTATAATAATGAAAAATATATTTTTGTATAAAATGGTTCAAAATCTAAAAACAATTATTTAAAACTTATTAATTATAACATGTACAAAATATTAAATATAAATTACATATTTTAAAATTTGGTAGTTAAATATTTTGATATCAACTCATCTATTTAAATAACAGTTTGAAATAATAATAATAGACAAATATTTGTGAATATTTCTTATGTTCTATAATATTTGGTTTCTTTAGACCAAATAGGCAAATACCCAATCATTATAAATATAAGCTTAACCATTCTCATAACCATCAAAAACCTCTTTAATATTTTTTATAACTTAGATATGGGTTTCATAACCAAAACCCTAACCTAACCAATGTGAAAATATAAAATCAAAAGGTTAAAATAACTTATGCTTTGAAATCACGCTTCAAAATAATAAAAAGCAAAACTAAAGAAAATAACCTGCGCTTTAAAGACGCGGATCAAAATCTAGTATATCTTATTAAAGTGCAACTAGCGATATGAACTAACCCTAAAATAACATTTTAATTACACCTAATGCCACTAGAAACTAACTAATCCTAATTTTTAACATTAATTAATCTAAAAAATCTTCCTTAAAATACAATCAATTAATTTTAATTATGGTTAACATTAATGATTGTTTGAAATGACAATATATCTTAAAAAAATTTTTCGTTAAAGTAAACAATTAATTAATTTATCTGTGACTGATTGTATATATATATATATATATATATATAAATTAGTAAAATAATATGATATAAAATCATTTTACCATTTCGTAAATATTAAAACATATCAATTTATTTGCTACCCAAAAATAAGTACTCTGTTTATATTATGTAAAATAACTTTTTCAAAATTTTAGTTATTAATACACATGAATAATGTAATTAACATTAAAATATAAATAAAAATTCAAATAATTACTTATTGTATTACTAATAATTTTTTATGTGCTAAAAGTCCGAAGATACAAAACAACATTCAATACTGTATATAATTAGTATATATTAAAAACCAAAATATCATTCCAAAACAAATAATAATCCAATACTAATTCTGACAAAAAAATAAAATAATCTAATACTAATAGCATAATATGTATGCACAATGAACACATACGATACATTTTTAAAAGTTAAAACAAACACCCGTATGGATGTGCGGGTCAAAATCTAGTAGAGATTAATTAAACATCCCAAATTTTTATATCATAGCGACTATCTACCGCAACAAAACTGATCGTTGATTTCTTTTTTTTTGATTAAATTTAATAGCTCAACTTTTGATTCCCACGGTACATTGTACTGTGCATATCATTCCACAATTTTCCAAAATACCACAGAATAAAAAAAAATTTGACAATATCAAAATATTAATTGTAGGCATATGTCATTTACCATTCTATTTATTTATAGAAACATTAGTGATCGAGTCTAAAGCTTTTGCATATTAGATGAGCAAAAAGTTTGGAATATTTCCAAAGTTATATTCAGTTAAAGCGGAACATAATAAAGTGAATTACTTAAATTAGCTATTTAAGCTATATATATGCCTGTTGCCAAAACAAAAATACATAACATTTCGTTTTAGATTTTAAAACCATTATCAATTCACTTCTGTCATATATGATGAGGAAAGCCCCTCAACTATCCTTTACAGTCTTGACTATCTTCATTATTCTTGTGCTCGGTTTGTATTTATATTTTATGTTTATCTTAACATATTACATATACTCGTTATAAAATAAACTGATCTTGAATATAGGATTTTAATATTTTTTTTAAAAAAATTCTGGCTATATTTTGTAAAATACACCATAACTGATAAGTTGTTATTTCAATTATCTCTTTTATGTAAATTTCATAAAATACATAAAAATTAGAAAACATATTTTAGAGGTTTTTGTATAAATATATATGGTATTCATAATTTATGAAGAACTATAATATATAAAAGTTTCCACATATTTCAACTTTTTACCATCAATCTTTCTGTTGTTTTTTAAAGCATAAAAATTTGGCAACATGTGTTTCTCATAATTATTAATCCCCTTTTAAGTAATTTATATAATATATTTCATTATATTTGCATATTTTTGTTGTTATATGTTACTTTTCAAAATAAACAATAATAAAAAGATATTTATATGTTACGCTCACTTATCATTAATGTTCAGAAATTATTCAGAGTATATCTTCACCAAAAGAAAATTCATTTGTTGACTCTTTTCCTATTAGTAATAATTCTTAAAAAAATTAATTCAGTATTGTTTTGTTTCATAAATAAATTTATATTTTTTTAAAATATATGTTCCAGAGAAAGAGAAAATTAGTATTTTTATTTTGACTAAAAATCTGATATTTTATATCCAACAGGAATGATGGCAAATGCACGAGAAAAGAAAAAAAATTGTGTGATCAACTACAGCTCCCTGGAAACAAAAATGGGTTGTATGTTGATTCTGAATGCCAAGCTAAGTGTGTTGAGAGACTCGGAGCTAAAGTGAAGAGTAAACGTGTTGGATCAAAGGACAAAAAACCTATGATTTGCTATTCCGGAATTCTTTGTTAACATTTTAGTTAACTATGGTGAATAAATATGATTCTCAACCATGATATCTTTGAAGTATTTTTTTTTTACATTTTTACTCTGTCGTTTTTTCTTTAATAGAAAAACACTATAAGTTTTTTATTGAGAGCCATATAATAAAGTATTGAAGTTGACATATAAATAAGGTATTGAAATTATTGTTTTGGATTTGTTGCATTATTTATAATAATAAAAAACATAAATGTGAATCAAGACACAATGGTTAGTAAAATCAGTCTACTTATGTCTTTTTATTGTATTTAGTTAATTCCTGCCAATTGAATTAATATCCTGTTCAATTATTTTTTCTATTGGGCTAGAATAATATTACTGTACACAAAAATAAGAATCTAAAAGTGAATTAACTTTCCGAGATTTTTAAAAAAACTTGATCGATGAAAAACTTTTCTTTAAAATTCAACCCCAGTGAAAACACTGCATGTTACTGAAGGAAAAAAAGACAAATGAAAAAAATAATAATGCAGAAAATTAACTAACTGAATATAAAAGTAAAATCACTCTTTGAAGTTTAAAGAAGAAGATTCCACAAACAGGATTTACTCAGTCAGGGTCTTGGTTTTCATCTTTTAAAAATAAAAAAATCGGCAAAAAAAAATATTGACAACAAAATATGATGTTAGATTGAAAATCAATTCTCCAAAAGTATGTACACTTATTATTCTATACTAGATCGTTTATCCGCGTTACGCGCGGATTAGTACACTAAAAACGTTTAGATATTTTTGTTTTCATTTTTAATTTTCTTTTATATTTGTTTCTCCCAGAATCATAATATGTTTAACAGGAAAAAAAAAACAGTAACTCAAAAATCCTATAGTGATCTTCTGAATTGGTGAATTTAGTTTGTTCTTTATTGTCTTTTATATTACATTTCTGAACTTTTTCAACAATTTTATGCAACCCAAATCTTCTAGTTTGAGGTCTTCCGCAAAATTAATTGTGAATTTTTGCTGGATATTATCGTTGTTATGATAAATGGTAAAAAAAAACCTTTCAATTGTAGATACCACAGGTTTCTAGACATGAGAGATATTGCCTTCGCTCATGTTAAAGCGTTAGAGATGCCAATGGCAGATACCTCATCGATGGCCCAAATATGAGGATAAACAACAATAAGAAAACTCTGCGTAGATTATTTCAAGATTTGTGTATTGCTGATGCTGTGATGCATGAGTTCTTTATCATCGTTCTTATTAATTTATCATCGTACGAAGTCCATAAAGTCAATCAAGAGTTTAACCAAAAATTTAACACCCTTTGACTTTGTTGTAGAAATAGAGCAGGTGAGATGTAAGGAAATATTTATAAAGTATGTGAGAAGAAAGAGGAGAATATGGGAGTTGAGTTCATTCCTCTGAAATGAAACCGATTGATTAGCCTCAAGGAACAATGTCTTGTATGAGAGAATATGATCATGTTGATAAATGTGATTATATTTTTATTTTATTATATATTAGTATTACTGGGTGTATTTAAGCTGTGGAGACCTATTATAAGCATTTTATAATAATCTATTTTGAATGTGATAATAGGTTTGTATGGCTTATCAATTTGGTTTGTTAATTTGTTTAATGATGGATAATAATCTGAAGAAAAACTGTCTGATGAATCTTTTGTAAGCTTATATAATTCATTTTAAATAGTAATATGGCTGATTGGAATATTTTGATTGGTCATTACTTTTTAAATATTTTGACTTATGTTGAAGATCTCTCTTTAAATGATCTTTTTTCTGTGTCATTTTGTTTTTTCTCATATTTTAATTTTCCATTTTATGCTTTCTATTAGTACGAATAATAATTTATTATAAAGTATAATAGATGTATTTTTTATTATTTAATTAGTGCTTTTCTATTTAGTTATATCAAAATTTTAGGAGAAATTGTTTAAACTACCACATTCTAAATAATTTTTCATGTTACTTTAACCACATTTACCCTCATTTTTTAAAAGGTAAATAGAAATTTATAAGCCTAGGGTTAACTAATCTAGACTTAAGATTTATATTTGAGAGGTAGTGTTTTAGAAGACGTGGTATATGACTTTAATAAATATATAAATAAATACTTATTTTCAAAATAAATTAAATAGTTTCAAAAGAATTGTCCAATTTGAAAATGAAAATTTGAAAAATAGGAAAAATCAAAAATAAGAATTTTTTAAATATTATAAGAAGTTTCAATTTGAAAGTATAATTCAAAACTATTAAAAATTTCTTATTTATTTGAATAATTATTTATATTTATATATCGATAAAACAAAGATATAAGAGTCTTTTGCCTCTTTAATGAAGAATATATTTGTGAAAATGTTCCTTTAATGAAGACAAACATGAATTGCGGTACTAAGAAGTTGATAAAGTGGAATATATTTATTTTTATATATTTTAGAGGAATTTTATATATTTATTTTATATATTTTTGTGTATCTTAATTTTTTAGTTTAACCATATTTTACTAATTTTTATTGTTTTATTATTTTCTTTGTTAAACTAATTATATACTATTAGTCGTCTTCGTCTTATTTTTGTTTCCTGATCTCTTACTTTTCTTCAAAATATATAAATACATTAATCTTTGCACCTGGTGTTTTCATATTTTTATATTAATTTTAGATTAACACAGAATTAATATTTATGTATATGCAGTATACAGTATATTAATGTTTTTTGTTGTAACTTTACAATATAATATTGTTGCTTAGGTGAAGAATCTGTGATTGTGATGCTTTTATGGCTTTTTCACAGCTTTAAAATGGTTGATCAAGAACATTTCATGCTGTTCCATTGCTTCCTTCGTTTTTATCAAGTACCTATATCTCTAGCTCATCATATAAATGTTTAGTTCCAGATTCTATGACTGAAACATGAAAACTGTATATATAGGACAAATGTCATAAGAAGCAAAGCGTGTGCAGCGCCTGAAGTATATCCCCAAATATTTTTTAGATTATATTCATTGAAGATTTTGATATTTTCTTGTAATTGAAGAAAACTGCATACCATGTTGCATACTGAAAGCAAGATGAGTAGTCTTAGATATGAGGTAATGGTTTATTACTAAAGGATCTCTTCTTTGAGCTCAAATACTAAGGAAAAAAAAGAAAAAAAGGAAAAAAAGGGAAAAAAGTGAAAAAAGGAGAAAAGAGTAACAGAGCACAGAGCACGATGAAAAAAAAGAGTAACAGAGCACATCCCCCATTTAGGAGCTCCTAAAATCTCATTCTCCATTCTCTCTATTATTTGAGCATCCTCACCTTCCACCTGAAATTCTAAATTTTACACAGGCTAAGGCACTCACAATGTAAAGATTCTGTTTTCAACAAAAAAAAAAGATTATGTTTAAGCTTTTTAGTTACTGGAAGATCACAAACATATTTGCCTTTTTTTTGCAAACAATGAGACACTAAAAGAGTATCTCTCTTTAAACCAAATCGTGTCTCCAACTACATACCACTTATGTACTGTACACCCCAAAAAGATCATCCATGCACTTGACCTTTATGGTTTTTGCTCTGTCTTTGAATCATCTGCAGCAACTTTTCCCTCATCTGTTCAACATAAGGATAAACTTAAGTTATTACCAAATCGTTAAGAAGGATCTGTTAAATCATGTTTGTTCATAGATCATCTTACTTTTTTGGCAAGGAATCTCCTCCATGATCAGCTTTAGCAGCAGCACCAACGGCTGTTGATATCTCATCTCTCCATGGCTCTACATTCACCTTATCAAGAGTAACCGGTGATGGTTTTGCCTTGACAATGTCCAGCAGAGTATTCCGTATGAATTATGATAAAAAAAAACAGCATCATTACATTGCTGGAAAATTTGTTGAAAATATTATTTCATACCATATCAAGTTGAGAAGGATCTTGACCTTTGACTCAAATGTAACAGCAGCGGTTTATATTCATGTGATCTTGCAATGTTTATATTAGCATCAGCAGTGGCAACAGTTCTTTGTGTCCATATCGTTTGAATCTGCAACCTTCTTTTTAGCATCATCAGAAGGATCGATTGTATCAAAGCTTTATTGCTCTATGATCACATACGGTGGCATCCAACATAGCATTCATTTTGCTGACAATCAACAAATAAAACATGTTTTAGAAAAAATGCGGTTAAAGATGAACTAAAAAGAGAATAATAACCAACACTTTCCTGCAACTAAAGCGTGTTGATGCCGTACGAATAGAGCTGTGTCTTTTTGAAAGAAAAACACCATGTAGCACCTTTCCATCAATGATACATTTATATTGTGCAACCTAAAGGGATGTTTTTCCTAACCCTGGCTTGAAAGAACGTTTTTCCTTGATCAATCTAGCCAATTCTCAATGGGATATTACTCTTACCTATAATAAAACCAAATACAACAACTGGGTGATTTCATATATACAAAACAAATTCTACTTGATTCCTATTCAGTGTAAAGAATTCCGAGTTAACACCTTGATCAAGGCTGGTTCCGGCCACAGCTATTCTCTGCTCTTAGCATTTTAGCTTCATTTATTTCCTTAACGACAACCTCCCTGGATTTTGATCAAACTGTGCATCATATCCACCATGTGTTAGACATAAGAAAACAATATTAGCAACATTGCACGAAAACAAATTTACTAAAACCAACTGTAAGATCGACATAAACCTGTGCGTAGTAGTAAATGTCACCAACGTGTCAAGATTTTTATTGCAGTTTTCAACAAAGAAAAAAGAACCAGCTTTGTAAGGACCTTGAAAAACTGCTGCAGCAGAGAATCTAGCAGACAACCCTTCTGCCATGGAAACTACCTTACAAGTTACACCTGTTACTATAGAAGCAAACCGAAATTATTTTTTTAATGTAGATATTAGAAGATGGATAAAGAAATTGAAGCTTTTAGGTGACCTTACATACGAACATTAAATACATAGAGAACATTGTAAAGATTCTGAGAATCAGTAAGCCCTCAAATACAAAGATTCTGACCGGGTTCGAGGTGTTGCCCTGAAGGTTCCAATAGCTTCCACACAAACGTATCTGTAAACATGACCAGAAATATATAAGAAGGCATACGTACGCAGACAATAAAGAAGATGTGACTCAAGAAAGCTTTTCGGTCCTCATGAGGACCGGAGAGATAATAGTTATAGAAATCTTCACCGCCTACGACAATGATTTTGTTTTCGACGTTGAGTACGCTTGGCTGTCTTGGGGAGAGGGAGGCTTCTAATGGTATTAGGGTTAGACAGGACTATGACCATATAAATACCAAATACGAGAAGAAACCTAACCAGTTTTGTATGCGCGATAAATGCTTACGTTGGGAGGAGGAAGCTGAAGGAACAAAGAACGTAACTTGATGAGATGATGTGGCTTGTCATGATAGTGATGGAGGCCAATAGCGTCTTCTTTACAGGGTTCCAAGCCTCCCAGAAATGGAGCAGGAGGAATCGCAGCTGAGTTTCGTGGGGACCCAGTGAGACATCTCTGAAGAACATGAATTTTTCATCATAATCGGAGAAGAGAGGGGACTTTCCATTTGGTTTCATTGCCATGGATTGAGGTTAGAGCGGTTCTAGGGTTTTGATTTGTACACAGGAAAGAAGATTAGTATATAAAGAAGGAGGAAAAGAGGGAGCTGAAACGAAATCATAATGAAGAAATTGATTGATCGAAGTAAAAGGGAGTATTGATTGTGTAGAAGTGGATCGATTAGAACTCGCTATGGTTTCAAGCGGAGAAGACGAAGTGGTAGAGGGAAAGATCCTCGTGACTTCGTCGTCGGGCTTCTTTTGTTTTTTTTAGATTTCGGCAGATGAAAAATGAAGTCTAGACATAATGCAAATGAAGCCCACAGGTAAGCCCACTCCAAATAACAGATACACTTGCAGCCCAAAGCCCAGATATTTAAGCCCGTCTGATGTGTAAAAATAAAATATACTGATTGGCTGAATATTTTCGATGACGTGGACACTCTCTTCTTTGAGGATATTCTCCTTTTAATATAGGTTAGATCTTTTATTTCGTTCCCTCATTTTCAGCATGTCATGTCATTGCTACTTAATATCAATTTATATTTTTACAAAGACATCTTAAATTAATCATTTCAACATTATAGACAACTTAACATCTGAAATCCTAAAAAAGCTAAACTGATAAGAAAAAAATTGCAGTACTAAATGAGAATAGAGATGTTGAAGCAATCAACTTGATGACAAAATCAGATAAATGATTGCTTGGATCTGGAAAAATTGGACATGTATTAATGCTGACAAAAAATAAAATAATCCAAGACTAACATCATAATATGTATGCACAATGAACACATACGATACAAAGTTAAAACAAACACTCGTATGGATGTTCGGATCCAAATCTAGTAGAGATTGATTAAACATCTCAAATTTTTA
Organism: Brassica nigra; assembly: GCA_016432835.1. Classification (NCBI taxonomy): domain Eukaryota; kingdom Viridiplantae; phylum Streptophyta; class Magnoliopsida; order Brassicales; family Brassicaceae; genus Brassica; species Brassica nigra. The sequence goes on along the minus strand of CM028249.1, from coordinate 8,874,050 downwards.
TATCAAATCGACTATCTGCCGCAACAAAATTGATCGTTGAATTTTTTTGACTAAATTTAATATCTCAAGTTTTGATTCCCGCAGTACATTATAGTGTGCATAACATTCCACAATTTTCCAAACTACCACAAAATAACAAAAAAAAATTGACAATATAAAAATAATAGTTTTACGCATATTTCATTTACCATTCTATTTATTTATAGAAACATCAGTGAACGAGTCTAAAGCTTTCCCATATTAGCTGGGCAAAAAGTTTGGAATATTTTCAAAATTAGATTCGGTTAAAGCGGAAAAATGAATTTCTTAAATTAGCTATTTAATATATATAAATATATGCATGTTTCCAAAACAAAAATACATCACATTTCCTTTTAGATTTTAAAACCATTATCAATTCACTTCGGTCATATATGATGAAGAAATCCCCTCAACTATCCCTTACAGTCTTGACTATCTTCATATTTCTTCTGCTAGGTTTGTATTATATTTTAAATTTATCGTAACATATTATATATATTTGTTATAAAATAAACTGATCTTGAATATATGATTTTGGTATTTTTTAAAATATCGTTCTGGCTATATTTTGTAAAATACACCATAATTAATATATCGTAGAAGTTGTTATTTCAGATATCTCTTTTTGTAAATTTCATAAAATACATATAAAATTAGAAAAAAAGCTCAGAGGTTTTGTATAAATATATATGGTATTCATAATTTATGAAGAACTATAATATAGAAAAGGTTCCACATATTTTCATTTTTTATTATCTATCTTCCAGTTATTTTTAAAACATAAAAATTTGGTAACATGTGTTTTTATCCCCTTTTAAGTAATTTATATAATATATTACGTTATATTTGTACATTTTTGTAGTTATATGTTACTTTTTAAAAATAAACAATAATTAAAAGCATATTTATATGTTACTCTTACTTATCCGTAATATTCAAAATTATTCACGAAAGCATTGTTAAAATACTTTTACGAGAGGTTTTTATCGAAAACGTAAGGAAACATCACGAAAACTTTGTATCGCACACATAACTGAGTCAAATGTAGTCAATAACTGGGAATGAATAAATATATAAGATCGGAAAGCAATACAATAAGTGGGGGGAGTATATCTTCACCAAAAGATAAATACTTTCTTGACTCTTTTTCTAATGGTAATAATACTTTAAACAAATTTAAATCAATTTTTTTGTTACACAACTAAATTTATATTTTTGTTAAAAATTTATATTCCATAGAATGAGAAAATTAGTATTTTTTATTTTGACTAAAAAATATGATATTTTATATCCAATAGGAATGATGGCAAATGCACAAGGAAAGAAAAAATTGTGTAAATACCAACAGATCCCTGTAAACAGTAATGGGTTGTGTGTTGATTCTGAATGCCAAGCTAAGTGCGTTGAGAGACTCGGAGCTACAGGGCAGAGTAAATGTTTTGGGTCAAAGGACAGAAAACCTATGAATTGCTTTTGCGGAATTCCTTGTTAACGTCCTGGTTAAGTATGGTGAATAAATATGATGCTCAACCATGACATCTTTGAAGTATCTTTTACATTTTTGCTCTGTTGTTTTTTCTTTAATAGAAAACACTATAAGTTTTCTATTGGGAGCCTTATAATAAAGTATTGAAGTTGATATATAAATAAAGTATTGAAATTTTTGTTTTGGATTTGTTGCATTATTTATAATAATGAAAAACATAAATGTGAACCAAGACACAATGGTTAGTAAAATCAGTGTACTTATGCCTTTTTATTGTACTTAGTTAAATTCGGCCAACTGAACTTAATATCCTGTTCACTTGTTTTTTTCTATTGGGCTAAAATAATATTACTGTCCACAAAAGTAAGAGAGATTTTTTACAAAATTGATGGATGACAAAATTTTCTTTAAAATTCAACCCTAGTGAAAACGCTGCATGTTACTGAAGGAAAGAAAGAAAAATGAAAAAAAATAATAAATATTGCAGAAAATTAACTAACTGAATGTAAAAGTAAAATCACTCTTTGAAGTTTAAAGATGAAGATTCCACAAAGAGGATTTACTCAGTCAGGGTCTTGTTTTTCATCTCTTAAGAATAAAACAATCGGCAAAAAAATATTCACAACAAAATATGCTGTAAGATTGAAATTGAATTCTCCAAAAATATGTACACTTCTTATTCAATATCTTTTATTTCGTTCCCCCATTTTCAGCATGTCATGTCATTGCTACTTAATATCAATTTATATTTTTACAAAGGCATCTTGAATTAATCATTTCAACATTATAGACAACTTAACATCCCAAATCCTAAAAAGCTAAACTGATAAGAAAATAATTGCAGTACTAAATGAGAATAGATATGTTGAAGCAATCAACTTTATGAAAAAATCAGATAAATTATTGCTTGGATCTGGAAAACTTGGACATGAACATGTGTACATGTCCATTGCAAATGTATTCAAAACATTACAATAGTGACAATATACCCACTGGAGTGCTTTGGATCATCGCGTTCATTAAACCATTTATGCATTGTTGTTAGTAACTAGACGAGTTTTGGATAGTTGTTAGCTATTGAATGTGATTTGGTTAGGAATTAGGTCTACAACCTCTGTAATATCTCAAATATCGCTTGTAGTGGCCTTCTTTTATTTTTTTTCCGCTTCGAATCAAAGCTTCTCTTAGAGAGTGAAACACACATGTAATTTTATTATTTAGTCTATATACTCCATTCGTTTCAAATTATATGATGTTTTAGAAAGTCTATGTTGTTTCCAAATATAAGATGTTTTAAAATACTATATAAAAGCTCGACTCTGGACTTGAATTGCGTAAGACCGCAAACCAAGCTGTGTTTGATCTGTGTTTGATTGATCAGCGTCCGACTAACACATGCAGTATCTAACGTAGCAGTCCTGCATTACCCGAGAAGGCAAACTAGAAATTTCATATTCCAAACAAAGGATAACTATAAGAAAGTAATGGATTGGGACGAGGCACCAGTCTAGGTTAAAATGAAAAGTTGGTTTTCAAAGTATGAGGCGATTGACCATTAGTTTTTGGGCATGCTACTTTTTCATCAATTCTAGAAGATGAAGAAAAATTATGTGAAGACCGGAAAAGAAGGAAAATAAAATAAAAATAAGTCACTCAAAAATCTTAGTATATTCCATTTGTAACGAGTTGCTGCATCTACGAAAGGAGAAGAATCAATTAGATGAAGATAGTACTTTTACCTTAAATCTAAAAAAGGGAAAAAACAAAGTAGACGGAAGATAGTATTATTATTTTCCCAGAGATATTGTTTACATCTATCTAATTAAAATTGAAGTACCGATATGATCTAACCCTTAAAATAACATTTTAATTACTCCTAATGCCACTAGAAATTAATTAATCCTAATTTTTCGCATTAATTAATCTAAAAAAATCTTCCTTAAAATACAATCAATTAATTTTAATTATGGTTAATATTAATGATCGTTTGAAATGACAATATATCTTAACAGTTTTCTCTTTGTTAAAGCAAACAATTAATTATTTTTATCCGTGATTGGTTTTATATATATATTAATTAGTACAAATAATATGATATAAAATCATTTTACCGTTTCATAAATATTAAAACCTATCAATTTATTTGCTGCCCAAAATTAAGTAATCAGTTTATATTATGTATGATAACTATTTTCAAAATTTTAAATATTAATATACATGCATAATGTAATTAATATTAAAATAACAATTCGAATAATTACTTATTGTATTACTAATAGTTCTTTATGTGCTAAAAGTCTGAAGATAAAAAACAACATTCAATACTGTATATAATTAGTATATATTAAAAAACAAATAATAATCCAATACTGATGCTGACAAAAAATAAAATAATCCAATACTAATATCAGAATATGTATGCACAATGAACACATACGATACATTTTAAAAGTTAAAACAAACACCCGTGTGGATGTGCGGTGTCAAAATTTAGTAGAGATTATAGTATATTTCATTTGTAACGAGTTTCTGCATCTATGAAAGGAGAACAATAAATTAAATGAAGAGAATATTTTTACCTTACATCTAACAAAAGGAAAAAACAAAGCAGACGAAGATAATATTATAATTTTTTCCCAGACATATTGTTTACATCTATCTTATTAAAGTAGAAGTACCTTTTAGATTTGTTTGGAAACAAGAATAGCAGTAAAAAAATATATATATATGTTGTTTGGAAACAGAGATAGCAGTATATTTAAAAAAAAAAGATAATGGGCTTATGTTATTAGGAAAAATTGAAAATCCATTATATTATGAGAGACTATATATCTGGGTCAGATTTTAAATATACGAAAATGATTCAATCTAACATGTTTTGTCTAAAATAATCATAAAACAAAATTTAAACTCTATATACATATATTAATTTAAAATTGATTTATATCAAAAAATTGATTAAAATATACATATATTAAAATTGACTTTTACTACAATATTTTCCAATAACCATTATAAAATATTTTAAATATATATAGAAAAATGCAATTCAAACCCCAATTTCAAACAAAAATTTAATTATGGTTTTATATTTTACATTAAGTTTTAAAATATAATATATATGATGGTACGTATAAAATACTATTAATTATATGATTACTTTTATGATGGTACATATAAAATACAATTAATTATATGATGACACATATATGATATATAATAGTGACATTAAAATAAATAGCAACATATTTTTGGAAAATAGTATGTGTAATATTATATTATATTTATAAGAAAAACAAAATAATATTTAATACAAAATAATAATAACACGGTCTACTTACGAACAAGGTTTACAAAAATTTAGAATATATATAAAATAAAATTTTAAACATAATTAGAAACTAAAAAAAGAGTTATATATTGGTTAAACTAGTGGTTCAATCGATACCAGGTTCCAGGTTAGTGGTTTTTTTGCGGGTTTTATTGGGTTTTTAAATTCTGTTTTTTTTTTTTACAAAACCCGAACCAAATTTATCTTAGGACACCGGATTTTCCGGTTCAACGTGGATCGGAATCGGGTTTAAAAACACTGCTTACAATAAATATATATTTATTTAAAAGAGAAAGTAAACACCCGTGCGGGTGCACGGGTCAAAATCTAGTCTATCTTATTAAAATTGAAGTACCGATATGATCTAACCCTTAAAATAACATTTTAATTACTCCTAATGCCACTAGAAACTAACTAATCCTAACTTTTAGCATTAATTAATCGAAAAAATCTTCTTTGAAATACAATCAATTAATTTCATTTATGGTTAACATTAATGATCGTTTGAAATGACAATTCATCTTAACAATTGTCTTTTGTTAAAGCAAAATATTAATTGATTTTATCCGTGATTAATTGTATATATATATATATTAATTAGTACAAATAATATGATAAAAAATTATTTCACCGTTTAAGTAAATATTAAAGCATACTCCTTCCGGTTTTAAATATAAGTCATTTTTGAGAAATTATTGATTCCAAATTATATGACGTTTTCGGTTTTCTATGTAAAATTTATTAACAATTAATGTTATATGACAATTGATAATACATCTTCTATTTTTATTGGTTGAATTGTGGTTAGGTAAATAATTAATGATGTTTTTGTTTAGAAAAAATAAAAAATTAATTATTTTCTTAATCTATGTGTATAGTTGAAAACGACTTATATTAAAAATGGTGGGAGTATCAATTTATTTGCTGCCCAAAAATAACTAGTCAGATTATATTATGTAAATTAACCCTTTTCAAAATTTTAAAATATTATTGTACATGAATAATGTAGTTAACATTAAAATATGTAGTTAACATTAAAATAAATATAAATTCAAATAATTACTTATTGTATTACTAATAATTTTTACGTGCTAAAAGTCTGAAGATACAAAACAACATTCAATATTGTATATAATTAGTATATATTAAAAAAAATAACATTCAAAACAAATAAAAATCCAATACTAATGCTGACAAAAAATAAAATAATCCAAGACTAACATCATAATATGTATGCACAATGAACACATACGATATATTTTTAAGATAAAACAAACACCCGTATGGATGTTCGGATCCAAATCTAGTAGAGATTGATTAAACATCTCAAATTTTTATATCAAATCGACTATCTACCGCAACAAAATTGATCGTTGAATTTTTTTGATTAAATTTAATATCTCAAGTTTTGATTCCCGCAGTACATTATAGTGTGCATAACATTCCACAATTTTCCAAACTACAACAAAATAACAAAAAAAAAAATTGACAATATAAAAATAAGCGTTTTACGCATATGTCATTAACCATTCTATTTATTTATAGAAACATCAGTGAACGAGTCTAAAGCTTTCCCATATTAGATGGGCAAAAAGTTTGGAATATTTTGAAAATTAGATTCGGTTAAAGCGGAAAAATGAATTGCTTAAATTAGCTATTTAATATATATAAATATATGCATGTTGCCAAAACAAAAATACATCACATTTCCTTTTATATTTTAAAACCATTATCAATTCACTTCGGTCATATATGATGAATAAATCCCCTCAACTATCCCTTACAGTCTTGACTATCTTCATATTTCTTCTGCTAGGTTTGTATTATATTTTAAATTTATCGTAACATATTATATATATTCGTTATAAAATAAACTGATCTTGAATATATGATTTTGGTATTTTTTAAAATATCGTTCTGGCTATATTTTGTAAAATACACCATAATTAATATATCGTAGAAGTTGTTATTTCAGATATCTCTTTTTGTAAATTTCATAAAATACATATAAAATTAGAAAACAAAGTTCAGAGGTTTTTGTATAAATATATATGGTATTCATAATTTATGAAGAACTATAATATAGAAAAGGTTCCACATATTTCCATTTTTTATCATCTATCTTCCAGTTATTTTTAAAACATAAAAATTTGGTAACATGTGTTTTTATCCTTTTAAGTAATTTATATAATATATTACGTTATATTTGTACATTTTTGTAGTTATATGTTACTTTTTAAAAATAAAAAATAATTAAAAGCATATTTATATGTTACTCTTACTTATCCGTAATATTCAAAAATTATTCACCGAAAGCATTGTTAAAATACTTTTACGAGAGGTTTTTATCGAAAACTTAAGGAAACATCACGAAAACTTTGTATCGCACACATAACTGAGTCAAATGTAGTCAATAACTGGGAATGAATAAATAAGATCGGAAAGCAATACAATAAGTGGGGGGAGTATATCTTCACCAAAAGATAAATACTTTCTTGACTCTTTTTCTAATGGTAATAATACTTTTAAAAAATTTAAATCAATTTTTTTGTTACACAACTAAATTTTATATTTTTGTTAAAAATTTATATTCCATAGAATGAGAAAATTAGTATTTTTTTATTTTGACTAAAAATATGATATTTTATATCCAATAGGAATGATGGCAAATGCACAAGGAAAGAAAAAATTGTGTAAATACCAACAGATCCCTGTAAACAGTAATGGGTTGTGTGTTGATTCTGAATGCCAAGCTAAGTGCGTTGAGAGACTCGGAGCTACAGGGCAGAGTAAATGTTTTGGGTCAAAGGACAGAAAACCTATGAATTGCTTTTGCGGAGTTCCTTGTTAACGTCCTGGTTAAGTATGGTGAATAAATATGATGCTCAACCATGACATCTTTGAAGTATCTTTTACATTTTTGCTCTGTTGTTTTTTCTTTAATAGAAAATACTATAAGTTTTCTATTGGGAGCCTTATAATAAAGTATTGAAGTTGATATATAAATAAAGTATTGAAATTTTTGTTTTGGATTTGTTGCATTATTTATAATAACGAAAAATATAAATGTGAACCAAGACACAATGGTTAGTAAAATCAGTGTACTTATGCCTTTTTATTGTACTTAGTTAAATTCGGCCAACTGAACTTAATATCCTGTTCACTTGTTTTTTCTATTGGGCTAAAATAATATTACTGTCCACAAAAATAAGAATCTAAAAGTTAATTGAATTTCTGAGATTTTTTTTTTAATTGATCGATGACAAACTTTTCTTTAAAATTCAACCCCAGTGAAAACACTGCATGTTACTGAAGATAAGAAAGACAAATAAAAAAGAATAATAAATATTGCAGAAAATTAACTAACTGAATGTAAAATTAAAATCACTCTTTGAAGTTTAAAGATGAAGATTCCACAAAGAGGATTTACTCAATCAGAGTCTTGTTTTTCATCTTTTAAAAATAAAAAAATCGGCAAAAAAAAAAGATTCACAACAAAATATGATGTAAGATTGGGAATGAATTCTCCAAAAAAATGTACATTTTTATTCAATATCTTTTATTTCGTTCCCTCATTTTCAGCATGTCATGTCATTGCTACTTAATATCAATTTATATTACGTCTTGACTTAATCATTTCAACATTATAGACAATTTAACATCTCAAATCCTAAAAGCTTAACTGATAAGAAAAAAAAATTGCAGTACTAAATGAGAATAGAGATGTTGAAGCAATCAACTTGATGACAAAATTAGATAAATGATTGCTTGGATCTGGAAAAATTGGACATGAACATATGATGTCTTGGGTGTACATGTCTTTTGCAAATGTATTCAAAACATAACAATTGTGACAATATACCCACTGGAGAGCTTTTGATCGTGTTTTTATTAAACCATTTATGCACTGTTGTTCGTAATTGGGCGAGTTTGGATAGTTGATAGCTATTGAATGTGATTTGGTTAGGAGGTAGGTCTACAACCTCTGTTATCTCTCAAATGTTGCTTGTAGTGGTCTTCTTTTATTTTATCTTTTGGCCTCGAATCAAAGCTTCTCTTAGAGAGTCAAACACACATGTACTTTTCTTATTTTGTCTATATACTCCCTTCGTTTCAAATTATATGATGTTTTAGAAAGTTTATGTTGTTTCAAAATATAAGATATTTTAAAATACTACATACAAGCTCGGCTCTGGACTTGAATTGCATAAGACCGCAAACCAAGCTGTGTTTGATCTATGTTTGAGTGATCCGCGTCTGACTAACACATGTTGTATCTAACTGAGCAGTCCTGCATTACCTGAGAAGGCATACTGCAGACGTCTCCAATTCCACTATATATATCGCAAACTAGAAACTTCATATTCCAAACAAAGGATAACTAAAAGAAAGTAATGGATTGGGCCGAGGCACCGGTCTAGGTTAAAATGACAAATTGGTTTTCAATGTGTGAGGCGATTGACTGTTAGGTTTTGGGCGTGCTACCTTTTTGTCTGCTCTAGAAGATGAAGAAAATTATGTGATGACCGGAAAAGAAGGAAACTAAAATAAAATAAGTCACTCAAAAATCATAGTACATTCCATTTGTAACGAATAGAGTACTTTTATCTTACATCCATAAAAGGAAAAAAAAACAATTATTTCTCCCAGATATGTTGTTTACATCTATCTTATTGAAATTGAAGTATCAATATGAACTAACCCTTAAAATAATATTTTAATTACTCTTAATGCCACCAGAAACTAAGTAATCCTAATTTTTAGAATTAATTAATTTTAACAAAATTCTTTAAAAATACAATCAATTAATTTTAATTATGGTTAACATTAATGATTGTTTGAAATGACAATATATCTTAGCAATTTTTTTCTTAAAGCAAACAATTAATTATTTTATCGGTGATTGATTGTATATACATATATTAGTGCAAACAGTATGAGATAAAATCATTTTACCATTTCGTAAATAGTAAAACATATCAATTTACTTGCTATCCAAAAATAAGTAGTCCGTTTATATTATGTATAATATATATTTTAAAAAAATTAAATATTAATGTACATGAATAATGCAATTAACATTAAAATATATAACTATATTCAAATAATTACTTATTGTATTACTAATAAATTTTTATGTGCTAAAAGTCTGATGATACAAAACAACATTCAATATTGTATATAATTAGTATATATTAACAATAACCTTCAAACAAATAATAATTCAATACGAATGCTGTCAAAAAGTAAAATAATCAAATACTAATATCATAGTATTTATGTGTAATGAACACATACAGTACTTGTTCAAAAAAAAAAAAGAACACATACAGTACATTGTTAAAAGTTAAAACAATTACCGGATAGTGTTAAAAAAAATTTTACCAGGATCTGGGGATTAAAATCTAGTGATTATTAACAAATAACTTCTTACTACTGATTCTCCAAATTTGTCCATTTTGAGCTATGATGAATAGGGCTGAGACTTTTAAATCCCGCTAGTCTCGTATTATTTTGATCCGTCGCTAGTGGATACAGATCAAGTGATTTGAAAATTATAAGTAAAGCAGGTGGGGATCGGAAATTGATTTGCTGCTATCCGCTAATCCTCAATTTTTTTTTTTCAATTTCTTCCAAATAATATTTTCATAAAAATTTAATTATTTTGATTATAAGTATAGAATTTATATTACTTTTTCAAAAATAATGAATATGTAATTAAAAATATTTTTTTTATGCGTAGTAATATACGCTGATTATCCACAAATTTTGGCGGAAATGTCAAGTATAAAATTTTTTCTTTACGAGTTATGCAGTTCAATTTTTTTTTTTTTTAAAAGATCCAATTTCTAGTTGGTAGGTCAAACGAGACAAGTTTGACCCACTTCTCAGGTCTTGATGAATCAAAGAATCCACAAAGTACTTCCAGACGTCACCCTGTCCCGGTTTTCTCTTCAGTGTTAATCGGATCCTGAATCAGCTACAGAGGTAACCAGTAAAAACAGAAAAATAATCTAAAACCCGAGAGGAGACGGACAAGTATGGCAGAAAAGCAAAGCTTCGTTTCTATGCTTTCAGTTGAATATGTGTAACATGTCCGCACAGAAATGGTTCTTCCATTCTTTACAGTTTCTCTTATAGATCAAAGAAGAAAAATACAAAGTATGTTACAAAAGAAATGAAAGGAGAAGCAAATAGAAGTTTTATGAACCATCATATAAAGCCATGTATGTGGTTTAAAAAACTACAATCGCCTCCACTGCCTCTGCCAAATGGTCAGAAAACAACTGCAAACGGATAAAGAAAGAACAATTTTTTTTTGTATTCCTCTACGTCTTTTGGTTTAACTCACCACCTTCAGCTTCTTCCATATTGATCCGACCTGAAAATAATATAGAAACTATCACTAAACGCAAAACATACTGACTGGCGGTTTAATAAATTTTGTTACGTACCTAACAATGATATCAATGATGGGGCGTCCCCTGATCCATTTGGTTTCATATCCGTACCTACATTCAATGTCAGGGCTTAAACTTAGATGTATACTAACTATTCGACCTTCTCCGAATTGGAAACTCTTAGCTTAAGACCAAGTTATAAGGAATCACATGATCAATAGAGAAGAAAGAAGAGTCACCTGTATTTTCCATTGATCTTGTGATGTCTGACTTCTTAAATGTAAATCCTATGAAGTTATTGTCTTTGGACGTCAACATCTGCTCAACCAATCAACAAGTTAGCACCAAAATCTACTATGTAAACTCATTGACAGTTTTTTTCTTATTCTATGTTATGGTGATACTAGTTAACCATTACAAAACAAAACATGCTAGCTTTATCATGTCCTGAGACAATTCCAAAACATAAATTTGCAACACAGATTATACTACAGGAATTAAGTGGAGCGTCACCTTTCTCCAAGGACCAACTTGTGGTGCTTCAGATGCCGATCCTTCAACCTACAAGATTTATATGGAAAAAAACTTGATGAGGATACCAGACGTCTCTTTAATTTTGTTTTATGAGCTTTAAAACAAGTTTATGGGTCACCAACTAATCAAAGCCAGAAAATGTCATAACAAGCATCTAACTTACTTCAGGGAACTTCTCAAAATTTTGTGTGTCTAGTTCTCCATCAACAGTTGGTCTGTAAGCTGCCTCCATTTCATACAGTTTGTCCCATTGGGTGCCATTGAACCACGGATGAGTCTGAAACAAGAGCAAAAACGAATTTTAAAATGATCTCAAGGCTGAAAAGCAAGGAAAACGAAATGCATATTTACATATCCTTTTTCAGAAGTCTCACCTTTATCTCCTCAGCACCTCTGGTTCCCAACCTTGACTCAACATCACATAGCAAGCGACAAATCAAGTCCCTGGCTTCATCTGATATTTTCGGTTCTTCAGGGAATTTCAAGCATACCCTCCAATTAATTATCTGAGGAAGTAAGTACAGATCTTTATAAGTATTTTAATATAGATAATAAAAATGCATGACTAACCAGGTATATATACACCTACCTTGCGGCATGTTATACGGGGGTCATCAGAACAGAACGGGGGATAACCAACTAACATCTCATACAGAATTGCTCCGAGCGACCACCAGTCACATTCCATTCCATATCCTTTCTTCAGTAGTACTTCTGGAGCCATGTAGTCAAGAGTTCCAACGGTTGAATAAGCCTATAAATATGAAACAAATTAGTATTCATCTTTACAGTCTAGCAAAAAAATGAGTAAATCTATGTGATCCAATTAGAGAACAAGTATATGCATGAACCAATGCACGGCGATTGCGCTTCCATTGCAGCAACTGCTCTTTAGGCATTTGCCAGGGTGCTTTGTCAGAGTCTGCTTTTCCTGACTGGCTCTCTGCTTCCTGAGAAAGCATTTCTTCATCTTCTAATAGCAGTGAAGAATACTTATCATCTAGTGGCTTACATAGACCAAAATCTGAAAGCTTTAAATGCCCACTTTTGTCTAGTATCAAATTATCAGGTTTGATGTCCCTACAGGCAAGACGAAAAAAAAAAACACAAATCAAGAACTAGCTATAAGTCACAGAGATTCTCCCAACACACTAAATCACTAGGCACAAAGAAGACCAGCGTCAACACTTGTTATGATTATAATACCTGTGGACATAGCTGTGTTGATGGATTGAATGAATAGCAAGGATGCTCTCAGCAATATAAAAGCGGGCAACATCTTCGGCTAGAATGTCTTCTCTCATGAGTAAAGTCATGATGTCACCTCCAGGTAAATACTCCATGATAAGATACAAACATTCAGAATCTTGAAAAGAGTAGAAAAGCTTCACAATGTAACGGCTGTCAACCTCTGCAAGTAAGTTCCTCTCAGACCTTACATGCTCAACCTATAGAGAAAAAAAAGAGGACAGCAAAACTAGTAAAATAAAGGAAGAAAAAAAACTTGCAAAACAAAAACTGAAACAATTCAATAATACTGTGTGACCATTCTCAAGCTCTTGTCTTGCATCAGATTTTCTTTTTCTTTTTTGAATGACAAAAAGGTTTTGGATCCGAAGGCCCGCATACCCCAAACCATCTTGAATTAATATGACTTGAATCTGTGATCCCTTAGATCTTTACTACGTGATCCAAGAGTTTAAGTCAGTAGGTCAACTATGTTTGCAGCAATTGTCCACTTACTAACTACTCTTAAGTCTTAACACATTTCACTGAGAATGCAAGCTGAATACAAAGAAGGTAACCTGTCCACGGCTAAGCATATCAGTTTTTTTCAATTTCTTCATGGCATAAACCTCGCCTGTAGATCTCAAACGGCATAATCTAACCTGAAAATTATAACAAAATCATGTAGAGTCAAATTCCTTTAAAGCAAACAAAGCCAATTTTGTAGAGAGAAAATCATCACATTGATTCTCTTCTGTTACCTCACCAAAGGCACCTTTGCCAATAACAGTCAAGAGCTCAAAGTCATCAATCCCAATCTTACGCCTCTGAAGCCTCATGTACTCCGTTTCTCTTCGAGCCAGGTTCCTCATCATCTCGTCCTGCTCCTCAACAGGTAACTGAGCTTCCTGCACTTTCCTCTGAAACTCTCTCCGCCTGAAAAAAAAACATCAAACAGAATCATATCTCAAGTCAAAATCAAATTGATGATGAATGATGATGCGACGAACCTCTCCATACGCTCGTGCAAGCCTTGCAGGTAATTCTTGTAATGATTCTCGATGAATTGCTTCGCGGCGGCTGCTTTCTGGCGCGTCACGGGAGAGGAGACGGCGGAATCGGAGTCCGATTCGAGTCCGCGAACAGGCTTGGAGTTGAGACCACCGACGCGGACGGTTCCATCGGCACCTCCTTCCATTTTTTTTTGAGAGCAGATCGGGCGTAGAGGAAGAAAGACGAGATTGGTGATTGGTGGAGAAAGAGAAGAGAAAAGAGTGAGAGAGGATAATAAATTAACGAAGAAGAAGGAGAGTCAAATCGAGGAGAGATCTAAATGAGCTGTTCAAAGATGGAAAGGAGGAAGAACGTGGACTATTTACGATGACCAGAGCTGTCTCCTGCTCTGTTTTTTCCATTATTATTAGTCATTATTTATAATTATTAATAATTAATAGTTTTAAAAGAAACAAAAAAAAAAACAAATTAGAGAGTTTTACATATGGAATAATTTGAATCGAAACTTTTAATCATCGTTCGTCTGACTTTGTGTCAGCGGAAGGTTTGGATCTCCCTGAGGGAACATTTCAATATTTTTGTTTCTTTTAATTTTGGTATCATTTTTGAATCGGTGTTCAATAATAACAAGTAGATGTTTTATCGAATCGTACTCTAATACCTAGGGGTGGACACGGATCGAATATTACCATATTTTTCCGTATTTGTGATTTGCTTCGAACTTCACAGATATCTGATTTTCCGATTTGCTTTGCTTCGAAAAAATACGGATATTCAGTTTTACGGATATCCGGAAAATTTATGGATATTTGCGAATATTCACGAATATTTATGGATACCTTTTCCACTATGTTTAATACAAGTAAATATGAAAATATTATACAAATTTGTTCTTATAAAAGATAAAATAAAACATTAAATTTTTAAAAATTCATAAAAATTCTTATAAGTTAAATGTTTTAAGAAGAGTTATAGTTTTTTATAAAGATCTTATAATTCTTTTCTTCATATTATATTTTTATAAGTAATTTTATAAATAAAATTATATAAGATTATACATTAAAAACTATATTTAACTATAGATATTTAACTGTTTATATAAAAGTCGGAGCGGATCGTATATCCGTCTCTAATTTTAGTATTTGTGATTTGCTTCGTTTTTAACGGATAGTGATTTTTAATATTTGCTTTGCTTCGAAGACTTACGGATATCCGGATTTTTCGGATCGGATCGAAACGAATAACAAATCAAATCAAATTTAACGAATAAAATGTCCAGCCCTAGTAATATCCATCCTCTCTGTATAGGAAGAAATATCAGTGTACTTTTAAAAAAATTATTTAATAGTTTGCTGATGTCAGATAAAAATGGGTCTTCACCAGTTGAATTGTTTGTGCATCCATAAATTCCACTTGAATATGCTTTTTTGTTGCGTCTTCACCAGTGGAGTAGTATTATTCTAACGTTTATGATCGTACCAGTTCTAAATTAAAAACCATCCAAATAGGAATCCAAGAAAAGCTACCTCTTCGGTACTCTTTTGATACTTTGATTTTGTTCAGTAAACAAATTGTATTTCTTGAATTTTGGGGTATTGATGTTTTGAAATGTAATTGGATCATGTGCTATGTTTTGATGTTCTTTTACTTCATTTTAATTTTTAATTATTTTATTTTTAATAATTTAAAAATCAGAAAACTATTAAATAATAATTTTCTTTGATAAAGTCATGTAAAATCTAAGTATACCACCTTCCTTATACTTAATTTTTATTCTGTCATAAAAAAAACAAATACAGAAAAAATAGTTGAAAAAGTAGGACATTTCCAACCCAACTATAAAATTCTATTTTGATGGAGTTTTCACACAATCCAACACTAAAAATTACATTATATTAGTGCAAAATTATACTGTAACATCAAATTTAATGCAACGTTATTGATCACAATAAATAATATTTACTTTTATTAATAAAATATCTAACTAAATAAAAATAAATATTAAAATTTATAAAAAAATTATATGTATTAAAATCGTTTATTTAAATTTATTATTATAATATTATTATATATTGAAATAGAAATATTTTTAAAAAATTATTGTAATTCTCTTAGTAATATAACTACCCAATAATTTTTATGTATATTGTAAATATCAAATTATTTTTATTGTTATTTATAATATAAATATTACATAATGGTAAAGTTTATAATATTATAATGCAAAAGAGGTTTTAGTTTGAGAATTGTCATTGTGGTTAAAAGTATATGTTTTAAGTTTTGAAATTACTTTAAAATAGTGATATTATGACACAAAAATAATGCAATGCATTGATAATGTATGCCTAAATATCTATAATTAACATAAAAATTAGTTTTGCTAGAATATTTAGATGGAGAATCAAGAGAAATTTTAAGTACTTAGGTATGTTTTAAGTATTGTTTAGCTATTTATTTGTATATAATTTTGAGTATATTAGACAATTCAAAATATATTTTTTGTATATTATATCTCAAATAATTGATATATTTAAGTATATTAATATGATTAGGATCTATTCAAATATTTAAAATATATCAGTCCAGGTGGTGTTCGGTTTTTTAGATATCAAAATTTTGTACCTGTTTGAATCTTTAACTAATTTCGACTCGGATTCGGTATTACTTTTTCGGATCGAATTTAGTTTTTTAGATTTTGGTTCGTTACCCAGCTCTAATACCGGTCAAGCTTTTACTTGGTAAAAAAATTAGTTAGTTTCAAAATTTATTGTGTCGATGCAATTGGTTTGATGGCACCAAAGTTTAAATTGATTTTTAACGATTTAAAATGCAATTTTCCCTACAAATATGTATATGGACTTGCTCTACCTAGAAAGTTTTAAACCGCTTTGAAAACTCCCCTCGTTTGACTTAGCTTCCCTCTTCCATACTCTGCATCTTTAAGGATATTTTGCTCAAGTAATCCACCTGAAACTCGAAATAAAACACACAACATCAAGAAAGTGACATTGTCATGGATCTCCCTGAGGGAACATTTCAATATTTGTTTCTTTTAATTTTGGTATCATTTTTGAATCGGTGTTCAATAAGAAAATTAGATGTTTTATTGAAGCGTACTCTAATATCCTCTCTGTATTGGAAGAAATATCTGTACTTTTAATAGTTTGCTGATGTCAGATAAAAATGGGTTTAATAGTTGTATTGTTTGTGCATCCATAAATTCCCCTTGAATATGCTTTGTTTTTTGTTGCGACTTCTCCACTGGAGTAGTATTATTCTAACGTTTATGATCGTACCAGTTCTAAATTAAAAACCATCCAAATAGGAATCCAAGAAAAGCTACCTCTTTGGTACTCTTTTGATACTTTGATTTTGTTCACTAAACAAATTATATTTCTTGAATTTTGGGGTCTTGATGTTTTGAAATGTAATTGGATCATGTGTTATGTTTTGATGTTCTTTTACTTCATTTTAATTTTATATTATTTAATTTTAATAATTTAAAAATCAGACAACTATTACGATACAAACCACTGTAAAATACTTGAACTAAAATTTTGTTTGATAAAGTCATGTAAAATCTAAGTACACCACCTTCCTTATACTTAATTTTTATTCTGTCATAAAAAACAAATACAGAAAAAAATATTTGAAAATGTAGGACATTTCCAACCCAACATTTAGTGTATGTATTTAGGACATTTCCAACCTAACAATAAAATTCTATTTTGATGTAGTTTTCACGCAATCCAACACTAAAAATTACATTATATTAGTGTAAAATTATAATGTTACATCAAATTTAGTGTGATACTATTTATCACAATAAATACTATTTATTTTATTAATAAAATAATAAACTAAATAAAAATATAAATAAATATATAAAAATGGTCCGAAATGGTTTATTTAAATTTATTATTTGAATATTACTATATATTGAAATAGAAATATTTTAAAAATTATTGTAATTCTCTTAGTATTATAACTACCTGATAATTATTATTTATATTATAAATATTAAATAATAATATTATTATAATATTATAATGCCAAAAGAAGTTTTAGTTTGAGAATTGTCATTGTGTTAACAGTATATGTTTTAAGTTTTGAAATTACATTAAAATAGTGATATATTGACAAAAAGATAATGCAATGAATTGAATAATGTATGCCTAAATATCTAAAATTAACATAAAAATTAGTTTAGATAGAATATTTAGATGGAGAATCAATATATATTTCAAGTACTTAGGGTTTTTTATTATTGTTTAGTTATTTATTTGTATATAATTTTGAGTATATTAAACAACTTTAAAATATATTTTTTTGTATATTACATCTAAAATAATTGATATATTTAAGTATATAAATCTGATTCGGATCTATTCAAGTATCTGAAATATTTCAGTCCAGGTCGTGTTTGGTTTTGATTTTTTAGATATCAAAATAAGGTGTTATTGGTTTGTGTATTTTAGTGGATTTAAAAATCTAAATCAAATTCAGTGTTATTGGTTATATGATTTTAAAATCCATATTTAAATTATGATTTTTAAATAAATTTTAAAATCATGTGTTATGCAATAGCAGTGATTTGTTTGTGGATTTGATTTGTAACTGCATTGAACCTTGTTATTTTGATTGGATTTGTATTTTTGGGTTTTCCATTATTTTACGTTTGGACAAGTGCATGACAAGATGAACATCAAAGCTACTTTGATGGTTTCCTGCTGGGTTTTATGGTTCGCTTTTGGTGGTGATGTTGCTGTGTTCTGTAGGAGCTCTTATCTGTGTATCTCGTTGCAACAGCTAGGTTACTGTAGTCACCGTCTAATCTCTGTGTCTCGGCAGTGATTACCCGGCTCAGTTCGAAGGATTTGGAAGCTTTGGCTCTTCTTCTGCATCATGTCCTTGGAAGTCGCAAGGTAAAATCAGTGTCTATCCTCGTTTTCCTGGTTTGTCTTTCCACGGGTTCGACTCGTGGCTCTTCCATAGAGCAATATAATGAGTTCCGGTTTGTGCTGCAACCTCAATCAAGTTCAGCTTATGATGTGTCTCCGTTAGTCCTTTCTTTGGTTCACAGTGACTTTAATCTCCTCAAGTGTTTTGTCTTATGGTCTTTGTTCTGATTTTTATTGTACTTAAGCTATTTGTGTATCAGTCTCAGGAGATGTCACTTTTATCTTCCGGGTTTTGGTTCCGGAGACTGATCTTTTTATCTGCTGGCTTTGACTCAAGGATATGTGTATAACTCAGCTAGCTGTGGTTTCAAATCGTGTGTAAACATTGGATGAATGATTAATATAATTATGATTTTTTAGTGAAAAAGAGGACAAGTGCATGACAATTTTTCAACTTGTTTATTATAACTAAAATCTATACTAATAAAGTAGGTTTTTTTATCTCTTTGGGGAGAAAAATGGCATGTGGCATTTTCTTTTTAATAATTAAAATATTTTCTCAATTTAAATTTAATGAATTTTGGTATTAATTGTGCAATAATTGGGGGTTTTAAACTTTTTGAATTTAACCTTGAATTGATGTGAGATCTATCTATCTATACCCCTGTTCGGAACTACGCTAGGCGCTGATCGGGCGGTAACTCTGGGCCTAGCGAATTACCAAAAAATCGGGGATTAAGCGGGGTATACGCGGGGCGTTATTTTAATTATTATTTTAAGTTTTTTAAAAATATATCTATATATTTGTGAACTTAGGAATATAAACAAGTACCAGTAATGTTGCCTGGTGGTTAGTGGGCTTGTAGGAGTTTATATTAACTCAGGTTCAGAGCCCAAGAGTCGCATTTTTGTTATATTTGTATCTTACTTAAGTGAATGGCATAATTGTGATTATTTTCTCTTCTTCCCCACGATTTTTTTTTTGGTTTGCTGTAAATTTTTTTTTCCGCCGTCAACACAGATTTGTCAAACTCCACAAGTTTTATGAGTTTTTTTGGTTGTTTATGATTTAAACTCATAGATATATCTTCCAGTATTCAGTTTAAACACTTGAAACTTCAAAAAAAAGAAGAACTTTTTGGTCCACCCGATTTCTTGGCCGAGGATGGTGAAATCACCACGGTCTACCTCCGCCGAGCGCTCAGACGCCGCGTAATCGGGCTCCACGGGCGCATTTTAGAACAGAGATCTATACTAGTAAAGTAGGTTTTTTTATCTCTTTGGGGGAAAAATGTCATGTGGCATTTTCTTTTTAATAATTAAAATATTTTCCGATTTAAATTTAATGAATTTTGGTATTAATTGTGCAATAATTGGGGTTTTAAACTTTTCTTCATACTGAGTTCAAGCGTTTATAAGAATGTTTTGAATCGACCGGACTCGTAGTTGAGCGGATAAATCCGGTGATCCAATATAAATCGGATTTGAATTTTGTGAAAACCATAAACACACACAAAACTCACTAAAACCCTATACATGTTGCGGACTGGTTGAACCGTAGATAATTTTATTTTTACTATTTTAAATTCAAGTTATGTTTTAAAATTATTTTTATATTCTGAATTTCTAATTAAAAATTAAAATTTTCAGTTTATTGTCGTCTTCCTCTTCTTCTACTGCAAGAAAGGTGAGTCATGATTGTCTTGAGCCGCGTCAGTAAAACAGACTAAAAGCACGATGAGGCTTCTTATTCCTCTACATTACAATTTAAGTTTGCAAGAAAGGTGAGTAAGTTATTTTTTTTTTTATTTAACTTAGTTTATAATAAATCATTACATTTTAATTCAGATCAAAAGAATAAAATCATATGATCATGTGAATTACAACACAGAGTTTTGGATTGTTAAAGAAGAAAAACCTGGCGAGCTTGATTATAATAAATTAGAGAATGCTCTTGCTGAAGAATATCCCAAAGATGATGAAGTGACAAATTTAGAAAATTTTGTTGGTAAGTTTTAAAATTTAGAAAGCGAAAATTAGTTGATGTGATCGGTGTTAGTTTATTTTTGTTATTGACAATTTATTACAATGATGTTTTAATTTTGGTTTATTTTGGATTGGAAGTTTAATTTTATGTCTTGATTTTTTCTAATAAATTTTGGTGTTAATTGTAAAATAAATTGGGTTTTTTAAACTTTTCTTCATACAGGACCAAGCGTTTATAACAATGTTTTGAATCGACCGGATCCAGATTGAGCCGTAAATCCGGTGACCCAATATCATCGGGTTTGGATTTTGTGAAAAACCAGTAAACACACACAAAACTCACTAAAACGATCTGAGGTTGCAGACCTTGGTTCAACCAATAGATAATTTTTACTTTTTACTATTTTTAGTTCAAGTTATGTCTTTAATTTTGGTTTATTTTGGATTGGAAGTTTAATTTATTGTTCATAATAATATATTAGCTATGAAAATAAATATATATGAATTTTATGTCTTGATTTTTTAGATGTCATAGCTCTTATGTTACAATTTTTTTTAGATAGTCTAAACTATTTCTTAATATTTTGTATGTACATTTAGAATACTTACTTTATTTTGTATTTATTTATTTTCATAGCTAATATATTATTATATGATAAAACTAATTATTTTTGATGAAAAATGATCCATGATCCGTAAATCATTGGTTTATAGGATTTCTTTGTATTTGATGTTGACGATGGAGAATATAGCCTCTACGATTCTCCTTCTTTAACTTGATCGACGTGTCGTTCATATAATCAATCCGAAATCCCACTCATCTTACTATCTCTATTGAATGCTTCTTTAGTTCTGCTTTCGGTTTCATTGTATATGTATAGACGGTGTGAGAATTCGGACGATAATCCCTTTACTTTTCCCAATTCAATCATTGTCAAATTTCCAGTTTCATTGCTCGGAGTTGAAGACAAATCGGTGTAGAGATATTCAGACTAGGCTACAACAATTTTGGCAAGCCTGAAATGTTAAGAAAGGGGTGAGATATTGGGGTTGATATGTTGTTGATTAATGGGAATGTACACCGGTTTCTTATTTCAGTTTACCAGTTAATGATTGCTTATATTTAAAGTAGTGGTTTTCTTATGCATTATTTCTTTTCTCAGGTGGTGCTTTTACATGCGTTAATCAACTTTCTCAGGTTTAACACCTTCAAACATTTCTTGAAAGAAAGTCTATGACATGAGTATTTAAGATTCCAACTAAATTAACTTTTTTACTATCGATTTTTATTCTATTTTTATTAATCGATTAGTAACAACTACTTATGCTATTCTACTTTGAACTAAAGAACTTCAAACAAAATAATATACTACGGTCGCAAACCACTATCAAAAAGATCAGAAAATATCATTTTTTACATATTTTCATTTTACATATTTTTAACATATTTTCTTCACTAAGACCATATAATAAATAATAAATTTAAGTAGGAATACAACTTACGAATCCGGCGCGCCGGAATATCACTAGTAAACTATAATAAACACAGCGCATGACAACTTGCCACTTTATCAATATCTTATATACATATCTATTTGGTCAACATCTCAACCAGATACTTGGCCAATATCTCAGTCTCCTAAACTCGTACTATTGAGGTCTATTTATAAATCCATTTGATTGATTTATAACAATTCAGTTATTTTGATTTCGAAATTCATATCAATAATTCTCAAATCTACTTGTTTGATTTGAAAATCATTAGATTTATGAAAGATTTCTAAATCTAAGGAAGATTTACAAATCCATTAAATTATTAGAACCAATAACCCCTACTTAGAACCCGCTTGAATCTTTAACTAGTTTTGATTCGGATTCGGTATTACTTTTCCGGATAGGATATATTTTTTTAGATTTTTGGTTTTTTAGATTTTGGTTTTTTACCGAGCTCTAATACTAGTCAAGCTTTTATGTGGTAAAAAACTTAGTTAGTTTCAAAATTTTATTTAGTCTTTAAAGCTAAAGCCAAAAATAAATAAATAAATGAGTATAGAGCCCTGTTTTTTAAAGCAAAAAAAAAATATTGATGTAACAATATCTTTATTTTCTGTTTTTCCTCATTTAGTTTTTACAGCTACACTAGATACATCTATATCAAAAATCCTACATGCTAAATTATACAATTAAATTTCTACAGCTATATTCTAACCATTGTCCACATTACCTTTTAGGACATCGTTTCTTATTGGAACATTTACATATGATATATGTGACTTGACCACTCTATTTGTTTGGGTCAGTAAATGTGGCTAACAATTGTTACTTTAGTGGCTATGTAAACGAAATATCTTTTGGACTTCTAATTCAAGTTATCTTTAGTCAGAGGATTATGGATAATTTATTCTTCATTTTTTCCAGTTGTTTATTTTCTCTCATTTATGTTGGAAAGACTGACTAATTCAATTTAAGTATGCAAGCAAATCAGGTCTTACTTATTTTTTTATGGATAAATCTATATTTTTAAGTATCAGTGGAGATTCAATTCCAACATATATTCTTAATCTTATTTGAAAATCATCTTAAAGCTCTGTGGTGGAGCAACCGGAATACATATTGTATATCTAAAATTCGCCTCATAATGTGATGTGAACAAACAAAAAAAGGAGATTGTTGTGTATTTCAATGGAATGCAAATATATATAGAAATACAAAGCTTAAGGAATAATCAAAGATTAGAATAAATATATCTAATATCTTCTAAGTATATCTACTATCTAGTATCTCCTAAAAATATACACTATAATCTATATCCATATCTGTTTATTCATGACTAGAAAAACAAATTTCAAATTTTATATCAAAAGATTAATGTTTAGTTATTACAAATTTCAAACAAATTTCCTTTATTGTGATTTATACGCATTTTGTTTGAAAATAATCTTCGTATTTTCCTAAGTTAATCATTTAAGAATTTAAATGAATTGTTTTATTATTTTACTATTTTTACTTAATTTGTTTCCAAATTTATAAATTAACAAAATTAAAGGAAAAAGACACATCATATTTTAAACACATTTTATAAAAACTTATTTCAATTTATTTTACTTTTAGTAATTTAAAAATACCATAAAAGTGGATAATAAAAAGCTGAACTGGTTACAAATTTAGGCAATTAAATCTGAACTTTTTTTATACGTGTCACGTTCTTTAGAAATGCTTAAAGTTCTAGGAAGTTAAGGAAACAGACAAATCTTTCAATAAAATTTGACACACATCAGTATCAACAGAATGTATTTTGACAAATGTCTTTGTATAACGAGATTTCTCCATGTCTTCGCATAGTGATGTTACCGTTATATATTTATATCTGTAATCAAACGTTTTGATTGGCTCACAAACATAGACAAAAATGTTTAAGATAAAATCAGAAACAAAAACGAACTTCTCGTGTTCAGCTTACGTTACTATTCCTTGTGCGTACGTTTCCTTGTCGCTCCTATAAATGTCCCTCCTCTCCATTTACGTACACAACAACTCTAAATCAATCATTTTTATCTTTTAAAAGGCCTTTCAAGTTCTTGTTCTTTTCAATATTAAGCATCTATTCATTTCCACCTGAAATGGAATGCATCACAAAGCTCCCTTCCAATGAAAATGAAACAGACAGCCTTTTGATGACCTTTGGTTCAATGGTCCTACATGATCAAGAAAACCAAGTACCTCAAGAGTTCGTATGGCCCGACCATCAGAAACCCTGTCCAAACGTTCCAATCCTCCAAGTCCCTCTCATTGACCTTGCTGGCTTCCTCTCCGACGACCCATTCTTGGTCTCGGAGGCTACAAGACTTGTGGCAGAAGGTGCAAAGAAACATGGTTTCTTCTTGGTCACCAACCATGGAGTCGATGAGAGGCTCCTGTCCAGTGCCTATACATCTATGGACAAATTCTTTTTGTCACCGACTAGTGAGAAACAGAAGGCTCAGGGGGAGTGGCGTGAAAGCTGGGGTTACGCTAATAGCTATTTCGGGAAAGACAAGAAGAATCTCCCTTGGAAGGAAATGCTGTCGTTTTCTTTCTCCCCAGAGGAGAAGACCGATAACCACTCTCAAATCGTCAAAGATTTCATTATTGAAAAATTGGGTGACGAATACAATGATTTTGGGTATATAAAAGATCTTTTGTTTATTTTATTAGTTCGTTTGCGTTTCTATGTTATGCAGTGACTGACTATAGATGGATACTAATAGTTTCTTTCCATACATACATGCAGGAGGGTTTATCAAGAATACGCCGAGGCCATGAGCAATCTCTCATTGAAGATCATGGAGCTTCTTGGAATGAGTCTTGGCCTTAATAGAAGCCATTTCAAAGATTTTTTTGAAGACAATGAATCGATATTGAGATTGAATTACTATCCAAAGTGCAAGCAACCAGATGTTGTACTAGGGACAGGGCCACACTGCGACCCAACCTCTCTAACCATACTTCAACAAGACCACGTCAGTGGTCTTCAAGTTTTAGTGGACAACCAATGGCATTCAGTCCCTCCCAACCCTGACGCCTTGGTGGTTAACATTGGCGACACTTTCAGGGTAAGTTTTTCATCTTCCTCTAAGATCAATAAAAGAAATATTTATTTCAATACGTACGTGTATAAATCGGAGTCCCAACCTTCACCAACTCTTTCTTAGCAATCAAATTAAATTTTGAGACATGATCAATACATGAAAGAGATAAATATTTTTTGGATATTATATATTGGACTGTCGAATTTCTTTATCTTGTACTACATGAAATGTATAAAATTTTCTGAGTACTTCTGAATAGTTTGAGAATCGAGACTAATAATAATACAAGAAAACAAACAATTTTTTCTTTCCCCCTTTTTCTCGGGGCTTTGAATATAGGCTCTTACCAACGGAATATACAAGAGTTCTTTGCATCAGGCGGTAGTGAATAGCGAGACAGAAAGAAAGACAATTGCGTTCTTCCTATCCCCAAAAGTGGACAAAGTGGTGAAGCCACCAGAGGAATTAGAAGGTGAAAGAGTGTATCCAGATTTTACATGGTCTATACTTCATGAGTTCGTAAAGAAACACTATAAAACAGACGAGCACACGCTTGAAGAGTTCACAAAATGGCTCAAGAAAGGCGGAAATGTCTGATGAAGGATAAGAGCATAGTTATGTTACGAGCTTTAAGTTAATTTCCTCGATTATCTGAAAAGACTATTAAGGAGATTATTCCCATTCTCTTTCTGTAAGTTGTGTGATGTATTAAATAAAGTGACATTCTCATCCAATTTAAGCCGTAAAAGAGAACTTGACAGATATATTCTCCACCACTTACAACTTTGATATACATTCCAAACCTCTTAACCCGTACCCAATATACTGATTACGGGAAATGAAATACCACACTGATCCACGCGTTTTCACTCATGTAAACTCTAACAAGCGTATCGCCACACGTTATCATGTGAGATGGATAACCTTTGATGCAGTCGGTACCGGCATATCCACGATTTGCGCTCACACCGCCACCGGACTTGTCAAGCTTCATCGATGGTTCTTTTTGCAGCTATCAACCCTTAAGCTATGATGGATCGCCACTTGGAACGTTAAGCGGAAATTTCAATAGTTTCATCAACTTGATGCAATTTCTGGTGAGAAACTCCTCCTCTTTTAACCTAATCTCAGGCTGTCGAAAGAGAAAAGGCTTTTAAAACGCACCGTTTTGGGCTCTGAGGCGAAAAGTTAGGCGACTAGGGTTTTGCTTGCTCTTTTGTCACGCAAGCTCTCCGGCGGCGCTATCATGTCTCCGACGGAGGCAGTGGCGAATTCGGAGGGGCTGATGGGTGATTCCAGTCAGTCTTCTCCGAGGTTACAGACAATTCATGGTTCTCAGAAGGGTTCGTGGGTGAACGCAGTGGAAGGTTCAAAGGTGTTGAAAAAATACGATGTGGAGGTTAAGTTGATTGATGGGATGGGTTCAGTGGAGGTTCCGGAGGAGGTTTTCCAGGACGCTTCTCCTCTTTGGGAGGATTTTCTCATTGGGAAATTTTTGGAGAGAGTTCCACATATAGCTAAGGTGCATGCTATTGTGAACAAAATATGGGCTTTGAGTGATAAATCTCAGATGATTGATGTCTTCGAAGTTAACTCAACTACAATGAAGTTTCGGATCGCAAACCCTACTGTCAGGAATAGAATCCTGAAAAGAGGGATGTGGAATCTTGCGCAGGTCCCTGTGGTTATGTCCAAATGGACTCCTATGGTAGAGGATGCTCAACCAGCTATGCAATCAATACCACTTTGGGTGCATCTTCGCAATGTGCCTATGGACATGTACTCGTGGAAAGGTCTCAGTTTTGTTGCTAGTCCAGTTGGCGTTCCGGACAGATTACATCCAGAAACAGCGCAATGTCTTAATCTTAAGGTGGCAAAGATATTTGTCAAAGCTGATTTGACTAAACCTCTGCCCAAAAAGATGAGTTTCAATTTTCATGGCAAGGAAACTGTTGTCGAGTACACTTTCCCTTGGCTACCATCTAAATGCTCTAACTGTGACAAATGGGGTCACTCGGTGAAATCATGCCTAGCAGCTCCAAAAGGTCTCACAGAGGAAACTATGGAGAAGATTAATGTAGTGGAGGTGGATCAGCAGATCGATGTTGAAAAGGATAATCGAAGTATGGAACTTTCAGTAGAGCAGACAAAAATGGAAGGAAAGGGACAAGAAAGGGAACTAGTGAATGATCTGGTTCAAGAGGCTCATTATGAAGGGACAAAGAATAATGATGTAGGAAAGTATATTGAAAGTGAAACAGATTCGGTGGAGAAAGGTTGGTCTGAGGTGCATCCATCAAAGGCCAGTCGAACCCCAAGCCCAAAGAAAAATTCGGAACATGAACAATTATCCATTCTCTCGAAGACGAGGTTCTCTGTTCTTAGTCTAACTGAGGAAGAGGATAAAGAGGATGATGAACAGAAGGTAGGGGAGAAAGAGGAAGAGGGGAAAATAGTGGACAAGGAAGATGAAGTGAATACAGTGGAACATGTGACCGATGGAGTCAGAACTGAAGAGGGCGAGATTGTTGACGGGAGTGCAGACTCTACTGACGTTCACAGTGAGCATGGTATTGAGATTTCTACTGAGGCTACCTCAGATAAGATCTCTCAAGAACAGGAGGTTACACTACGACAATCTCTTCCTAGAGGGTCAAAGAATAATCACAAATATTTATCTGATGTGTCTGTTCAAAAACAAAGGGATGTGAACCCCTCTGGAATGAACAAAAAGAAGACTCGTAAAACGCAATAATGTCTGGATTTTCCTGGAACATTAGAGGTTTTAATAAAAAATCTAAGCATTCTGTTGTTCGGGAGTGGTTACGAGGAGGATCCTTTCAGTTTGGGTGTCTGCTTGAAACAAGAGTTAGAGAAGGTAAAGCGATGGAAATAATGTCCTGTGTTTCGGGATTGGTCTTACCTGTCCAACTACGAGCACAATAGGCTAGGAAGAATTTGGGTGGTCTGGAGTCCACAAGTCAGAGTTACCCTTTTTTTAAAAGCGATCAAATTGTAACTTGTTCAATTTTACTGGAGGGAGCAGATGAAGAGTTCTTTTGTTCCTTTGTTTATGCAGCAAATGGAATAACAGAGAGGAAGGAGCTTTGGGCTGATCTAAAATGTCATGGTGATTCTCCAATTTTTCGTGGCAAGCCATGGATCATAGTTGGAGATTTCAATGAAATTTTGGATATTGAAGAACATTCAAACTATGAAGTTGCGCAAATAAGTCCTCCTGGTATGCATGATTTTCAGACCTTGGTACGTCACTGTTCTTTACTGGATATGTCTTATCAAGGATCGAAATTCACATGGTGCAATAAGAGATCGAATGGTTTGATATGTAAGAAGCTGGATCGTGTCCTTATGAATGATATTTGGATGCAAAAATACCCTCAATCTTATAGTGTATTTGAAGCTGGAGGTTGTTCGGATCATATGAGATGTCGGTATAAAATCATGGCTGATGTTTTCAAACCAAGGAAACCCTTCAAGTTTACTAATGCAGTTACAGAAATGGCGGATTTTCTCCATGTGGTGGAACAATACTGGAACACAACAGATGCATTATTCAAGTCTACTACATTGCATCGTTTCTCCAAGAAACTAAAAGCTCTAAAGCCTATGATCAGAGAACTGTGTAGGAAGAACATTGGTGAGATATCAAAAAAGACAAAAGAAGCGTACACTCAACTCTGTGCTGGCCAGTTGCTTACGCTAACAACCCCCACTACACAACATTTGGAGGAAGAAGCTAGATTATATGACAGATGGAGTTTTCTCTCGGGTTTAGAGGAAAAATACCTCAGTCAAAGAGCTAAGCTTCATTGGTTAAAGGTTGGAGATGGTAATAACAAGCAGTTTCATCAAGCTGCTCAGATCCGCAAGTCGAAATGCCATCAAGGAAGTTCAGCGAGGAGATGGAACTTTAGCAAAAACTCAGGAGGATATTAAGACAGAGGCTGTGAACTATTTTAATGGGTTTATGGCTCAGACGCCAGAGGATTATTTGGGAGTTTCGATGGAGGTGGTTAAAGACCTGCTGGGGTTTGAATGCGATGAGGGAGAACAAAACATGCTAACACATGAGATATCTGAAACAGAGATTAAGCAGGTTCTTTTTGCAATGGCAAGCGACAAATCCCCTGGACCGGATGGTTATACTTGTGAGTTCTATAAATCTGCTTGGTCTATTGTTGGAAGAGAATTTGTTCTGGCAGTCCAATCCTTTTTTGAGTTTGGCTTCCTTCCCAAAGGTATCAATTCTACAATTTTGGCTCTCATCCCTAAGAAAGGTGAAGCAAAGCAAATGAAGGACTATCATCCTATCTCTTGCTGTAATGTGGTGTATAAGGTAATCTCGAAGATATTGGCTAATCGCTTGAAGAAAATTCTTCCAAATTCCATATCAGCTAATCAATCAGCTTTTGTACAGGATCGGTTACTTATGGAAAATGTCCTCCTTTCTTCAGAACTGGTGAAAAGTTATCATAAGATTTCGGTTTCCCAGCGATGTGTTATGCAAATTGATATCTCAAAGGCCTTTGACTCTGTACAATGGTCTTTTGTGCTCACTGTGCTCACTGCTATGAGAGTTCCAGATAGGTTTGTTCATTGGATCAGGAGGTGCATTGAGATGGCGTCTTTCTCTGTCCAAATCAATGGCGAATTGGCTGGTTATTTTCAAAATAAAAGAGGGTTGCGCCAAGGATGTTCTTTATCTCCTTATCTCTTTGTGGTGTGTATGCAAGTGTTATCAAAAATGTTGGATCGAGCGGCTGCGACAAAGCTCATTGGTTTTCATCCTTATTGCCAAGGTATTAACCTCACACACTTGTGTTTTGCGGACGATCTCTTGGTATTCACAGATGGAAAGAAGAATTCTATAGAAGGAGTCCTAAAGGTTTTCAAGGAATTTGCGGAATACTCCGGGCTTGAAGATTAGTCTGGAGAAATCCACTCTCTTTATGGCTGGAGTTCAGGAAGCTGATCAAAATGAGATATTAGAAAGCTTTCCCTTTGCCGCAGGTACACTTCCGGTTCGATACTTGGGGCTACCGTTGCTAACCAAGAGAATGACTGTTGCAGATTATACTCCCTTGATTGAAAGAGTCAGGAAGCGCATTACTTCATGGATGGCTAGAAATCTCTCATTTGCTGGGAGGCTTCAGCTTATTGGGTCAGTGATACATAGTATTACTAATTTCTGGATGTCTGCTTTCAAACTTCCAAAGCAGTGCATAGCTGAGATAGACAAACTTTGTTCATCTTTTCTCTGGTCCGGTCCTTCGCTGAATCATAATAAAGCGAAAATAGCTTGGTCAGATGTGTGTAAACCAAAAGAAGAAGGAGGCTTAGGTCTTAGATCGCTGGCTGAGGCAAATCTCGTTTGTTGTCTTAAGCTTATATGGAGAATTCTCACAGCAAAAGCGTCTCTATGGGTTTAATGGGTGAAGGTTTATCTCATTCGCAAAGGTTCTTTTTGGAGTGCAAATGACAGAAGTTCTCTTGGATCCTGGATGTGGAAGAAGTTGCTCAAATGCAGAGCTATAGCAGAAGGTTTCATAAAGGTTGATATCCAAAGCGGTTCTGAGACATCATTTTGGTTTGACGATTGGAACCCATTAGGGAAGTTGATCAATATAACGGGTGTCAGGGGGTGCATTGATCTCGGCATTAGTATTGATGCCACTGTGGAAAAGGCTATTCAGACCTACAGACCGCGAAGACACAGAGCTGAAATGCTTATACAAATCGAAGACGAAATACTTCTACTCAGAACCAGAGGACTCACATCTTTGGATGATGTTCGACTTTGGAAAGGAGCAGGAGATACTTTTAAAAACTTTTTCAACACGAAAGCTACCTGGCTTCTCATTCGATCTCCTACTCCACATCGCGACTGGCATAAGGGTATCTGGTTTGCTTCTGCAACACCTAAATTCACCTTTGTAACTTGGATTTCAGTGCATAATAGGCTGGCTACAGGGGACAGGATGGTGAAGTGGTACCCTCAAGCTGATGCTATATGTGTTTTCTGCAATGCCATGGAGGAGACGAGGGACCATCTCTTCTTTGAATGTACTTTTCGATGCTATATGGAAAGGGCTGACTTCAAAGCTCCTGGGAAACCTCTACTCAAGCAACTGGTCCACACTACTAAGGTTGATGGTCGACAAAAGACAGGACAAAACTCTACTATTTCTTCTTGGTCAGTGTTCCAGTCAACTGTCTACGGTGTGGCGGAAAGAAATGGAAAGCATGGTGAACTGTCACAAACTGTGACACAGATCGAAAGCTACATTGAAAAGCATATCAGAAACAAAATCTCCACGATCAGGTTGCTGGGAAGAAAAGGACATGAGGACACTATGAGAAGATGGTTGGAAGCTCGATAACACATTGTTTTTTTTTCTGAAGCTTTGTTAATCTAGATTACAAATAGAAAACATGATGCATTCATTGTAAAAATGGTTTTTTGAGTTGAATAAATTTAACATTCATTCAAAAAAAAAAAAAAAAATCTCAGGCTGTCAGGCACAATCCTAAACGAAGAGGACTATGACGCCAGATATATTACTCCCACAGCTAGAAGATTATAGATTAATTATCCCTAACACGGATATGTAGAAATACTAAAACTCAAAATTAGGAAATTTTAATAAAGATTTCTAAAGTAAATTATACTTATTGAAAATAAGATATCTATAAAGAACTAAAATTCATTCTGTCTTTTGGTCAAAGTTTATATATAACATATATTTTTTAAAAAAGCTATTTTCTAGATATTTAATAGATCTTGGTATATAAAACCTAAAGTTATATTATTCTTGTTTTAGTTTTGATAATATAAAACCAAATCTACACATATCTATAATGAAATAATTAAAATATGATTTTTATGTATACCAATGTAGAAACAAATTTAGATAACTTTAATCGAAAGATCTCATAAATTATATCTTAGTAGTTTTAACATAGATTCTTTTTTTGTTTCTTATAGCTAAAATATCAATTTGAATGGTTGAATTTATAAAACAAAAAAGATTGCTTACTAAAAATATGGATTCATTTTACTCTGCATAGAATCAAATCTATGAGTGTAAATATATATATCAATATATATAATATTAGTGTTTGTTAACCACTAGTTAGAGAAACATAGAGAAAGGAGAGAATAAACAAAAGAAAATATGAGGTTCGCTGCAATCTTCTTGGCTTGTTGTATCTTATCCTTTTTACTCCCAAGCCACTTTTCACAAGGTCTTATCACCATATTGACATAACCATTTTTCTCATCATATTCCAAGTTAACCCAAACCAAATTTGTCTAATTCAGTTTCTTATAT
The DNA here is from genome assembly GCA_016432835.1 of Brassica nigra. NCBI lineage: Eukaryota > Viridiplantae > Streptophyta > Magnoliopsida > Brassicales > Brassicaceae > Brassica > Brassica nigra. The sequence goes on along the minus strand of CM028249.1, from coordinate 8,841,229 downwards.
TGATGTATTATAGGTGAAGAACTAAGTGTGACTGCTGGGCAGATAAAGCCGTGGTGCCCATCAAAACAACAAACGTTTAGTGGTTCATGCCCAAAGGATGGAGCACAACAATGTGTTAATGACTTGTTTAGTACTTGGTATCCATATGTAAGGCTTAGCCCAATCTCCTGCACTTGTACTTCTCAGTCTAACAACATGCGTCTCTGCAGTTGTCCTAATATGATTTGCAAATAAATGATTCCTTCTAAATATGATACCCCAAAGGCCCAAACTGTTGTTCTAAACAATTTTCATATTTATCTGTAATGTGGTTTAATTTCCCATGAGATTATAATATAATGGTATCTCCAAATAAACTTAGACACATTTGTGTTTATATAGGGGATAAAGATAGTGTCTAGTTAAAATGAATAATGATTATAAAGTATTATGAAAAATTTAACTATCTTTAGTATAAACATATTCACAAATAATCTACAATTGCGTATTTCTCGACTTATACAAATCAAAATCAAAGAAGGAACACCTCTAATAGAGGGACAAAGAGCAAAAATAAACATAGCATATGTAACCCTTAGATCAGAGTGAAAACTGTTGTCTGGTTTCATTAAACTCTTGCAGAGAAACTTTTATTTCTTAGTCTTCAGATTCATAGCTTCCATAACTGCTTATTTTAAAATCATAAATAACTCATAAAATATTTTTTAAATGACAGTATATTGTAAAGTATATATTCAGATCATCTTTCAGTGACACTTATTTGTTTTTTTTAAGTTGAAATTTATGTCTGAATTATATAAGATTTTTCATTTAATACAAATCATTTCAGTTTTCAAGTTCAACACCCCATACAAGTATGATTCTAAATAATTGTCATTTTATATATGTTGAATTTATTTTGACTAAAATCTAACTAAAATGAAAAGGAACTAAACTTAATTTTCTTAACCTAAGCATAAGCAAAACCAAATAACAAGTATTTTATGATTTTAATTTTATAATGACCAGTCGAGTCAAGTTCCTCACTAAACAACTTTGGAGGCAGAACCAATATCCAACGCTTTTATGTAAAAGGGAGATGTTTTTGGGAGTCTCATTGATTTAAGGCGAAAAAATCTTGTCAGCCATCTAACAGAAAGGAAAAGTAATCTGGCAGTAAAAAGGTTGATAGATAAGGGAGTAAGACATGCTATTGGATCGGATCCCGACATCCCTGTGTGGAAGAATAAATAAAACCGATTAGTCAAAAAAAAAAGAATAAATAAAACCTTGTTGCAATCTCTTTTTTTTAACACCAAAATATATTAAAATAGTCAGCTAACTGAGAGTTGGAGTGAAGAACATATGCCTGCTTTAGCAAGATAGTAATCCTTGAAGTTTAAACATCTCGGAACAAAAACGAAAGACAGCAACAAAAAAACAGAAAGAAAAACACAGATACTCGATGATTTTCGAGTTAACTGCTCAAATGAGCACTTGACAATCTGAGAAACAACAGATTGGGGAGGGGATATCACAAGCTGTTCCACGATCCTTGATCCAAAACTCACTCATGTGAAACCTGATGAAATTGAAGTTGAGTATGAAAGATCCACCTGCAACCCGTCATTGTATAGGTCTCCACGTAGCGTCTGAGAAGCAGAGAACTTCACCAATCTGCAGCCGCGGTAATGTTACCAGACAGTTTCATAATAGCTGACATTTTTAGAGGATGTGTCTCCTACATTCAGAAGTGTTCCTGATGGAGATAATGGGAATTTCTTCTAAAGATATAACTCAGTTTTTGAAAACAACTTTATTCCTTGCAGTCCAAATTTCCCGAGAAAAGCACAGTGGAGGAACATGTCTGCCAATGTTACTTGTTCACCAAGCCAAAACATGTGACATTTTTTCCCCCGCTTTTGAAGTTTTGCTCCTAATGGTAATGCTCATTATACTACCCTTTATTTATTTTATTTTTTTTGAAAAGTTTCCTTGTACTATCTTCCAGAGAAACATCTTTAGTTTAAGCGAGAAAATTTCAATTCCAAATTTTTTTATGCCAATTCAAATTAACTGCAGTTGGGTGAAAATCAGGTGCCAAATTTGAGTTGGCCACTGTTGTAAAATATCCCGACTTATTATTCTACTTTTTGAAAATAAAATATCTAAAAAGAACTAAAATTAATTCTGTCTTTTGGCCAGAATTTAATAAACAATATGATATATTTTAAACATATTTTATATTTATATTTTATAAAAATATAGTTTCTAGATATGTAAAAGATCTTGATATATAAGGCCTACATTATATTATTCTTGTTTTAGTTTTGATATATTAAAACCAAATCTACACAAATTTAAAATTTAATAACTAAAATATATGATTTTTATGTAAACCAATTTAGAAACAAATCTAGATAAAATCAGAAACAAAAACGAACTTCTCGTGTTCAGCTTACGTTACTATTCCTTGTGCGTACGTTTCCTTGTCGCTCCTATAAATGTCCCTCCTCTCCATTTACGTACACAACAACTCTAAATCAATCATTTTTATCTTTTAAAAGGCCTTTTAAGTTCTTGTTCTTTTCAATATTAAGCATCTATTCATTTCCACCTGAAATGGAATGCATCACAAAGCTCCCTTCCAATGAAAATGAAACAGACAGCCTTTTGATGACCTTTGGTTCAATGGTCCTACATGATCAAGAAAACCAAGTACCTCAAGAGTTCGTATGGCCCGACCATCAGAAACCCTGTCCAAACGTTCCAATCCTCCAAGTCCCTCTCATTGACCTTGCTGGCTTCCTCTCCGACGACCCATTCTTGGTCTCGGAGGCTACAAGACTTGTGGCAGAAGGTGCAAAGAAACATGGTTTCTTCTTGGTCACCAACCATGGAGTCGATGAGAGGCTCCTGTCCAGTGCCTATACATCTATGGACAAATTCTTTTTGTCACCGACTAGTGAGAAACAGAAGGCTCAGGGGGAGTGGCGTGAAAGCTGGGGTTACGCTAATAGCTATTTCGGGAAAGACAAGAAGAATCTCCCTTGGAAGGAAATGCTGTCGTTTTCTTTCTCCCAGAGGAGAAGACCGATAACCACTCTCAAATCGTCAAAGATTTCATTATTGAAAAATTGGGTGACGAATACAATGATTTTGGGTATATAAAAGATCTTTTGTTTATTTTATTAGTTCGTTTGCGTTTCTATGTTATGCAGTGACTGACTATAGATGGATACTAATAGTTTCTTTCCATACATACATGCAGGAGGGTTTATCAAGAATACGCCGAGGCCATGAGCAATCTCTCATTGAAGATCATGGAGCTTCTTGGAATGAGTCTTGGCCTTAATAGAAGCCATTTCAAAGATTTTTTGAAGACAATGAATCGATATTGAGATTGAATTACTATCCAAAGTGCAAGCAACCAGATGTTGTACTAGGGACAGGGCCACACTGCGACCCAACCTCTCTAACCATACTTCAACAAGACCACGTCAGTGGTCTTCAAGTTTTAGTGGACAACCAATGGCATTCAGTCCCTCCCAACCCTGACGCCTTGGTGGTTAACATTGGCGACACTTTCAGGGTAAGTTTTTCATCTTCCTCTAAGATCAATAAAAGAAATATTTATTTCAATACGTACGTGTATAAATCGGAGTCCCAACCTTCACCAACTCTTTCTTAGCAATCAAATTAAATTTTGAGACATGATCAATACATGAAAGAGATAAATATTTTTGGATATTATATATTGGACTGTCGAATTTCTTTATCTTGTACTACATGAAATGTATAAAATTTTCTGAGTACTTCTGAATAATTTGAGAATCGAGACTAATGATAATACAAGAAATTTAAACAATTTTTTCTTTCCCCCTTTTTCTCGGGGCTTTGATTATAGGCGCTTACCAACGGAATATACAAGAGTTCTTTGCATCAGGCGGTAGTGAATAGCGAGACAGAAAGAAAGACAATTGCGTTCTTCCTATCCCCAAAAGTGGACAAAGTGGTGAAGCCACCAAAGGAATTAGAAGGTGAAAGAGTGTATCCAGATTTTACATGGTCTATACTTCATGAGTTCGTAAAGAAACACTATAAAACAGACGAGAACACGCTTGAAGAGTTCACAAAATGGCTCAAGAAAGGCGGAAATGTCTGATGAAGGATAAGAGCATAGTTATGTTACGAGCTTAAGTAGATTATCTGAAAAGACTATTAAGGAGATTTTTCCCATTTCTCTTTCTGTAAGTTGTGTGATGTATTAAATAAAGTGACATTCTGGTCCATTTTAAGTCGTAAAAAAGAACTTGAATGATATAATTCTCCACCATTTACAAGTTTGATATACATTCATTCTAAACCTCTTAACCCGTACCCAATATACTGATTAAGGGAAATGAAATAAAGTGCCACACTGATCCACGCGTCTTCACACGCATGTAAACTCTAACAAGCGTATCGCCACACGTAATCATGTGAGATGGATAACCTTTGATGCAGTCTGCACCGGCAGATATATTACTCCCACAGCTAGAAGATTAGATTAATTATCCCTAACACGGATATGTAGAAATACTAAAACTCAAAATTAGGAAATTTTAATAAAGATTTCTGAAGTAAATTATACTTATTGAAAATAAGATATCTATCAAGAACTAAAATTCATTCTGTCTTTTGGTCAAAATTTAAAATACTGTATATATAGAACATGATATATTTTAAAAAATGTTTTTATTATTTTTTGTTTTTAAAAAGCTATTTTCTAGATATTTAATAGATCTTGGTATATAAGACCTAAATTTATATTATTCTTGTTTTAGTTTTGATAATATAAAACCAAATCTACACATATCTAAAATGAAATAATTAAAATATGATTTTTATCATGTATACCAATTTAGAAAAAAAATCTAGATAACCTTAATCAAAAGATCCCATAAATTATGTCTAATTATTTATTAATTTTTCTCTAAATAGTTTTAACATAGATTCTTTTTGTTTCTTACTATAAGTACTAAAATATTAATTTGAATGGTTGAATTTATAAGAAAGATTGCTTACCATAAAATATGGATTCATTTTTACTCTGAATAGAATCAAATCTATTAGTGTCAATATATATATATATATATATATATATATATAATATTAGTGTTTGTTAACAACTAGTTAGATAGCAAATTATATTATAAACACACAAAGAAACATAGAGAAAGGAGAGAATAAACAAAAGAAAATATGAGGTTCGCTGCAATCTTCTTGGCTTGTTGTATCTTATCCTTTTTACTCCCAAGCCACTTTTCTCAAGGTCTTATCATCATATTTCAAGTTAACCCAAACCAAATTTGTCTAATTCAGTTTTTATATTGATGAACTATAGGTGAAGAACTAAGTGTGACTGCTGGGCAGATAAAGCCGTGGTGCCCATCAAAACAACAAGCGTTCAGTGGTTCATGCCCAAAGGATGGAGCACAACAATGTGTAAATGACTTGTTTAGTACTTGGTATCCATATGTGAGGCTTAGCCCAATCTCCTGCACTTGCACTTCTCAGTCTAACAACATGCGTCTCTGCAGTTGTCCTAATATGATTTGCAAATAAATGTTCCTTCTAATTATAATAGCCCAAACTGTTGTTCTAAACAATTTTCATATTATCTGTAATGTTGTTTAATTTCCCGTGAGATTATAATATAATTGCATCTCCAAATAAACTTAGACACATTTGTGTTTATATAGGGGATAAAGATAGTGTCTAGAGAAAATGAAAAATGATTATAAAGTATTATGAAAAATTTAACTATCTTTAATATAAACATATTCACAACTAATCTACAATTGCGTATTTTTCAACTTATTCAAATAAAAATCAAAGAAGGAACACCTGTAATAGAAAGAACCACTAATCTACTATGGTCTGGTTTCATTAAACTCATTCAGAGAAACTTTTATTTCATAGTCGTCAGATTCATAGCTTCCATAACTGCTTATATTAAAATCATAAATAACTCACAATATGTTCTGCTTAAAATATTTTTAAATGACAGTATACTGTAAAGTATATATTCGGATCATCTTTCAGTAACACTTATTTGTTTTTTTTTAAGTTCAAATTTATGTCTGAATTATATAAGAGTTTTCATATAATACAAATCATTTCAGTTTTCAGATTCAACACCCCATACAAGTATGATGCATTATGATTCTAAATAATTGTCGTTTTATATATGTTGAATTTATTTTGACTAAAATCTAACTAAAATGAAAAGGAACTAAACTTAATTTTCTTAACCTACGCATAAGCAAAACCAAATAACAAGTATTTTATGATTTTAATTTATAACAAGTTCTTCACTAAACAACTCTTAGGAGGCTGAACCAATATCCAAATGCTTTTATGTACATGGTATTAAAAGGGAGATCATTGGAAGTCCCATTGATTTAATGCGAAAAACCTTGTCAGCCATCTAACAGATGGAAAAGTAATCTGGCAGTAAAAAGGTTGATAGATAAGGGAGTAAGACATCCTATTGGATCAGATCACGACATCCCTGTGTGGAAGAATAAATAAAACCTTGTTGCAATCTTTTTTTTTTTAAACACTAAATATATTAAAATAGTATCTGTTAAAGCTAACTGAGAGTAGCGTGGAGTGAAGAACATAGGCCTGCTTCAGCAAGATAGTAATCTTTGAAGTTCAAACATTTGGGAACAAAAACGAAAGACAGCTAGAAAAAAAAAAGATTTTGAGAACATAGGCCTGATTTTCGAGTTAACTGCTCAAATTAGCACTTGACAATCTGAGAAACAACAGATTTTGGGGAAGGGTATATCACAAGCTGTTCCACGCTAGATCCTCGATCCAAAACTCACTCATGTGAAACCTGATGAAATTGAAGTTGAGTATGAAAGATCCACCCACAACCCGTCATTGTATAGGTCTACGCAGCGTCTGAGAAGCAGATAACTTCACTAACTGCAGCAGTGGTAATGCTAGCACCAGACATTTTCCTAGCGATCACTCTATTTTGGAGATAAAAATAAAGTGGGTTATAGTATATTTTATTCCAAAATAATATTTGGATTAGAAAATAGAATAAGGTAGGAGATACCCTAACTTGCATGTATGTATTGACGTGGGTAAGTAATGATAACAAATTACAAAATTGATTGTTTGCTTTGTATTATCTTCGCTCTATTGTTCGAGAACCACTAGAGCAGTCGGAATGGTGAACCACCAATCTTTTGTCATTTACACAATATATACAACAAATTATAAATATTATATTTAATTATTATGTCATATAAATTAAATATACATAATTTTAAAACTGAAAAATGTGATGCACAGATTAAACTCTACTTCTAATTAATTTTTTTCTAATTCTTTGTTTTAGCACATTTGTTTTTCTAGTTTTCCTATACCTAAGAGGGAAGTCATGTGTAACCGACCTCATAGCCATATATATATAGCATGACTACCCCTATTTTTAAGATTAAAATTTGAAATTACAATATTAAGAGTTTCTCTTATATCATTTCTTCAGTTGATTAACATCATCGAAACAAAAAGTTCGGTCCACAAGGTAGTTTTTTTTTTACAATAAAGAAAACTATTCTACTAAGAAACCACCTGATCAGAAAACCAAGCCGGAAGTATGGAATCCACATATAACATAGCTGAAGGAGAACTCCTTGCACCTCGTGCAAGCTTGTCCGCCATTGTGTTTTGTGTCTTTCAAATATGTGTGATCTTGAAATTAGGGAAGAAAGTCTTACTGCGGTAAAACTCCTCCATATGTGTAGCAAAAGCTGGCCAATCCTCAAGTGACGACATCATCTTCACCAGTTGAGAACAATCTGTTGCAAAAACTACTTCTGAGAACTACACGGTCTTCATGCACTTCATTGCCCATATCAGTGCTTCACATTCAGCATGTAAAGGTGATAGACTTCGTCTTAGGTTCATGGCCCCCATCATAACGTCATCTGAATATTTCACTTGACAGAAGCAGCCCTGTCCTGTGAAAATATCCTGCTCCTTCCAGGCTCCATCAAGAAAGAAAACTCTTGTGTACTCTATTGGTTGCCAGTTCATGGGTGGCTGAGAATAACCCTGATGATGTTGTATTAGTAGTTGTGCCTCAGCCCAAAGAGATCATTCCACCTCTGCTTTACGCAATATTTCCTGAGGATTACCATTTCTATTCTGATAAATTTTTTCATTTCTATTCTTCCAGATATACCACATAATCCATGGAAAACAATCTGAATCGAACTTCTTTGGGATCCTCAAAACAAATAATCCAGACTAGTGTAAACTGAGGATGATGGAAAAACCCCCGGGGAGGGGGGGGGGGAAGGTATTCGGTCCACCAGGTAGTTCGGAGACCTTATTTCTAGTTGTTTGATTTTAAAGTAGAAAGTGAACTCGATCCATTTTTCAATGGTTTATAAGTCTTTTTTATAGATTTTTGTACTCGAAATTCAGCTCAATTACATCCATATCCAAAAATATGGAAAGATCCTTATTTAATAGAAACTTTTCATTTTACCCGAATGCAGAAAAAAAACATGACCAAAAATCAAAAGTTGTTTAAACATGAGGAAAAAACGGTTTTTTTTTTTCTCTTTTTTTCTCTAAGAAGGAAGATTGACTTCTTAGATTAATTATCCTTAACATAAATATCCAAAAATACTAAAAATTAAAAACTAATGAAAGTATAATAAATAATAGGTGGTAACATGCACCCTGCGCAGGGTGAATTGATTAAAATAGATTATAACTTTTAATTTATAGATATTAAAAAGATACAAATCATAATCAAAAATATTATATGTTACAAAATGAAATATTAAACGAAATTGTACATATTTATATAAGATAAGCTTCAATTTATTTTTTTTAAACTTGTGTAATTAGTTAGGTGTAATTGAAGTATATTTTGTGGAAGTAAATCTATAAGATGAAACAAAGACTTATATAAAATTGTTTATGAATTTAAGATAAAACGTAACATAGGTAATAAAATTATTTCTTTATAATATTAATTGTGAATATAAGATGAAACGATACATAAGCAATAAAAAATAAAATATAAAAAAAAATTATAAAGAAGCAAATAGAAAAAAATGATAAAATCACAACTCTTGTGAAAAGTGTATTCAATTAAAAACTCTTTGTTTGAAAATCCCTTAAATAACAATAAAAAATGATATCAACTTACCAAAATAAACACATGTATTTAACAAAGTCTTATGACTTCATCTTAATCTTCATTCTTTGACTTCAAACCAGAGATGAAATTCATAGCATTCATTGGCTTTGTGTGTTTTGAAGTTTGTAGATTGTGAAACAGTAGATAAAATTTAGTATGTTATATATAATAATAACTAATAAGATTTAGGCCATAATAATTAAGTCAATAAAATATATTATATTGCGAGATTAATGACTAATAACTAATAGGTTTTAGACCGCAATAATTGAGTCAATCAAATATATTACATCGACTCAATTAAATTCTCATAAATTATACTCAAACGTAAAATTAGCAAAAGAAATCATGTAAATATAGAAAAAAAATTATTGGATTCGACATTAATAGACGCCATGTAATTTAAATTCACGGATTGATTCACTATTTATTTACTTGAATTATGTAATTTTGTCATATATAATAATACTATATATATGTTGATTATATGTATTGGAATTTATATCTTTAGACAAATGATACATGTTAATATGTTAGTACAATATTATACTAACCAAAAAACTCAACTAAAAAATGTGTTTTAATAAGCCAAGGTTTTGATAACATTATTTTCGTGAACATCCGAAAAATATAGCTACCTCTAATTGAGTCAATCAAATATTCTCATAAATTATGTTCAACGTAAAATTAGAAAAAGGAATCAAGTAAATATAGGAAAACAATATTATTGGATTTGATATTAATAGATGCGATCAAATCCCCCATTAATTTAAATTCACGGGCTGATTTCCTATTTATTTACTTGAATTATATAATTTTTCCATATATAATAAGATTATATATATGTTTATTATATTTACTTGAATTATATATCTTTAGAAAATGATATATGTTAATATGTTAATACAATACTGACCAAATACTCAACTAAAAATGTGTTTGAATAAGTCGAGGTTTTGATAACATTATTTTCGTGAACATCCGAAAAATGTAGCTACGTCTGATTGAGTCAATCAAATATATTACATCGACTCAATTAAATTTTCATAAATTATGGTCAAACGTAAAATTAGCAAAATGAATCAAGTAAATATATAAAAACAATATTATTGGATTTGATATTAATAGAAACATCAAATCCCACACCAATTTAAATTCACGGGTTGATCCCCTATTTATTTACTTGAATTATATAACTTTGTCATATGTAATAGGATTATATATATGTTTATTATATTTACTTGAATTATATATCTTTAGACAAATGATATATGTTAAAACAATACTACACTAACCAAAAACTCAACTAAAAATTTATGTTTTAATAAGTCAAGGTTTTGATAATATTATTTTCGTGAACGTCCGAAAAATGTAGCTACATCTAATTGAGTCAATCAAATATCTTACATCCACTGAATTGAATTCTCATAAATTATGGTCAAACATAAAATTAACAAAATGAATCAAGTAAATATAAAAAGGAATATTATTGGATTTGATATTAATAGATGCCATCAAATCCCCCATTAATTTAAATTCACGGGTTGATTCCCTATTAATTTACTTGAATTATATAACTTTGTCATATATAATAATATTATATATATGTTTATTATATTTACTTGAATTATATATCTTTATAAAAATGGTACATGTTAATATTTTAATACAGTACTGACCAAAACCTCAACTAAAAATGTGTTTTAATAAGTTGAGGCTTTGATAACATTATTTTCATGAACATCTGAAAAATGTAGCTACGTCTAATTGAGTCAATCAAATATATTACATCGACTCAGTTAAATTCTCATAAATTATTGTCTTTCGTAAAATTAGCAAAAAGAATCAAACTTAATGATTTTAAAAAATCAATCAAAAAAAATTATGAATTAATATCTAATTGAATGTCACCAAGGAGATCTTATGAAAAATTATTTATATCATTAGTCAAACTTAGTAAAATACTCCATCATTTGCCCTTAATTACCGAGTAATGCTCCTGGATTTTTATGAAAATTAGAAAAAATTTCATTTATTTACTTGACAAATATAAAGTTGAGGTATTCAAACCATGTTCAAAACCATTAATCAATCAATGACTAAGTTTTTTGGAATAAAATCTTTTTGAATATTTATTCTCTTTCTTAATTTCTGCTTATTTACCATTTATAGCGATGATGACCATTATCATAATGACATGATTATGATCCCCCACGTATTATTGGAAACAATAAAAGTCTTCTTTATACATGGTCAAACATCTTCAATTACACACCTAATTTAGTTAGAAAGAGATTGGGATGTACTATAATTATAACATATAGATTGAGATACACATCTTTAAGACCCGATCATAAAAATACATAATGTACTATATATGTCTATATATAACCTGATCATAGAAATACTAATGTGCTTATAAATTAGTTGCATATGCAAATTATAAACCCAATCATAAAAATACTTCAGTATTTGTATCTGCCTAGAAGTATTTCATGTTTGTGTTTTTATTTGCCTAGAACATTATATAACATGTCGTGATCATAATTTTAAAATGAATGCTACACTTCCTGTTACAGATTTATAAGACGTGATCATAAGCTATATAAATAACGTGATCCTAAAAATACTAATGTGATCATATAAATAACATTCAAACCTTGGAAGTATCTAATAGCCAAGATATATAGAAAGCCACGACTGATATAAACTCATATGATGCGGCCATCACAGTTACCATTTGTAGATGATTATAAAAATATATAATGTGACATAATTTTGTAGATGAATAATTGACAATAGCATGACATGTAATTAGTCTAAGGAAAGAAAGGATTATTCAATAATCATTGTGAGAGGCATTGTGGTGTTGCCACCTAATAAATGACATTTTTTTTTATAATCACACAATAAGAAGGGGACTTATAAATTAAATTATACTTTTTGAAAATAAATATCTAAAAAGAATTAAAATCAATCCTGTGTTTTGGCCAAAATTTAAAATTATATATATAAATAATATGATATATTTTAAACATATTTATATTATTTTTGTAAAAACTATTTTCTAGATATTTAACAGATCTTTATATATAAGACCTAAAGTTTTATTATTCTTGTTTTAGTTTTGATATATTAAAACCAAATCTACACATATTTAAAATTTAATGATTAAAATATATGATTTTTTTTTTTGTAAACCAATTTAGAAATAAATTTTGATAACCTTAATCAAAAGATCCCATGAAATATGTCTTATTCTTTATTCAACCTTCTTTAAACAGTTTTTACGTAAATTATTTTTGTCCTTATAGCTATAAGTAGTAAAATATCAATTTGAATGGTTGAATTTATAAGAAAGATTACCATAAAATATGGATTCCATTTTTAATCTCTATAGAATCAAATCTATATATTAGTGTATATATATCAATATATATAATAGCAGTGCTTGTTAACCACTAGTTACATAAGAAAAATATATTATTAAACACAAAGAAACATAAAAAAAGGAGAGAATAAACAAAAGAAAATATGAGGTTGGCTGCAATTTTTTTGGCTTGTTGTATCTTATCCTGTTTACTCCCAAACAACTTTTCTCAAGGTCTTATCATCATATTGAGATAACCATTTTTCTCATCACATTCCAAGATAACCCAAACCAACTTTGTCTAATTCAGTTTTTATATTGATGAATTATAGGTGAAGAATTAAGTGTGACTGCTGGGCAGATAAGGCCGTGGTGCCCATCGAAACAACAATCATTCAGTGGTTCATGCTCGAATGATGGAGCACAACAATGTGTAAATGACTTGTTAAGTACCTGGTATCCATATGTAAGGCTTAGCCCAATCTCCTGCAAGTGCACTCCTCAGTCTAACAACATGCGTCTCTGTAGTTGTCCTAATATGATTTGCAAATAAAAAGTTTCTTCTAATTATAATACCCCAAACTGTTGTTATAAACAATTTTCATATATATATATATATATATATATATGTGTGTGTGTGTGTGTGTGTGTGTGTGTGTGTGTGTGTGTGTGTGTGTGTGTGTGTTGTGTAATGTTGTTTAATTTCCCATGAGATTATAATATATCTGCATCTCCAAATAAACTTAGACACATTTTGTGGATAAAGATAGTATCTAGACAAAATGAATAAGGATTGTAAATTATTATAAAAAAAATTAACTGTCTTTAGTATAAATATATAGGAGTGTGTGGTGTCATATTCACAAATAATCTAGAACTGCGCATTTCTCAACAAATTTAAGACTCCAACAGAAAATTCAAAGAAATAAACATAGCATATGTAACCCTCAAAGATCTTAGATTATCAGAGTGAAAAATATGCTCTGGTTTTATTAAACTCATTCAGAGAGACTTAAGACTTTCATTTCATAATTGTCAGATTCATAGCTTCCATTACTGCTTATTTTAAAATCATAAATAACTCATAAAATGTTCTGCTTAATTTATAACCTAATTTATTTAAATGACATTTACTTTAAAGTACATATTCAATATGACAGTATACATTAAAGTACATAAAGTACTGTCATCTGCCCCTAAAATTTTTGTTCGGATGCAGAGGATGTGCTTAGAGAGATGAGGTAAGACCTTCTCAAGAAGCTGTACTTTCCAGTTGTTTGTCCTATGCAAATAAAATTAGTAAAAACCAAGTCGTGATAGTACTCCTCCTGGGACACGTATGAATGGTGTGACCAGTGTTGTGGTACTAATCAAGGGATCATGTCAAACTTTGGTAGATATATACTCCTTACAAATTACTTTACTGATGTAGCATCCAGGCCCGGGCTTGACCCAAAACATGTGATACAAAGGTATGGGGCCTACTTTTTATGTAAATTTTTAGGCCTATTTTTTCATTGTCATTACTTATTAATTATATCTTGTTATGTGCATATTATCAAACTGTCAAGCGAAATTGATTTGTAGATTCTCAAAGAAATTATCCCATATTAATTAAAAAAGAACAAGAAATACAGTCTAGGGCGTGCTCTCCGGCTATGTTGCCAATATTGGTCAAAACTTGACGATTTGATTTGTTTTGTTTTTTAACGTATTTTTCTTTGAAGATTTTTATCATAATTTCCCTCTATTATATCACAAATTAGGATAAACAGAGTAAACTGTTCAATATCCAGCAGTACGCTGTATTTTATTCTCTCAAGACAACATCATACAGCCGACTTGGCTCAATTCATTTCTGTACAAGTGAATGGCCTCGAATGTCATCTATTTTTTATGTTTTTGTTTGTGCTTTGCTTTTCCTTTTTTTTCTTTCTCGCTAAGAAATAAGTGGGTGACAAATGGTGGACTCCATTTCCGTTTACAGTTCTTTGTTGTTAATAATGTAAAGTATGTAAGAAAATGAACACTAAGGGGTAGGTGAAGTCAACTAACATGTGTAGAAATTAGAAAGGGTGGTCATGAAAGCACTGAAACGAAGAAACAGTAATAATTTAAAGAAAAAGGTTTGTAATTATCGTTTAAAAATACAAATGCAACAAATAGATAGGTCACCAATCACCACTAGCCGACAAAAAGGGGTACCATTCAACCCGTGTTCAATTCGCGTTTTCTATCACCAAGATTCAATTAGCGTTAGAGCATTAACATCGCCAAACTCTTAGATTTAGGTTCTTAGGTTTTTTTTTTTGTCCGGTTTAAAAAAAAAAAGAGACCACCAATTGCCAAGCGTGTGTGTGAACGACACAAAAAAAGTCGACTCTACCAAAAGAGATAAGAGAGTAAGGTTTTTTAAAAAAAAGTGGGCCCCACGTGAGATCCACCACCTAAGAGTTCACTAAAAGCTAGCGATAATTATGCTCTTAGGCAAAATATATAGATCTAAAAAAATATCTATTGTATATGTCCATTTTTATATTTTATAAACTTTCTCATTTCTACTCTTTCAAATATACCACAATATTCATGGAAAATTCAAATATATAATTTAATTACAAAAACTATCATATATAATATTTTAGTTATTTTGGCTAATTACAGTGGATATTGCTATCAGGTTCGGATAATAGTTATTTGAATCCAACAAAGTCAGATATAATGAACTCCAGGATATCTAATCCATAATCTTAATATTGATTGGATTACACAAAAAGGTAAAACCAGACATTGGTAATTATGCACTAGTCAAATATAGTTGTGTGTGTATATGTCTTATTTGTAAGATATTAGCTTGCTATGAGTAGGAGACAACCACATGTCATAACAACACATAAGCAAAAGAAACAAATAAAGAGGAGAGAGAGAGAGAAGAAACTTACAGAAAGAAAATATGAATCTGGCTTCGATCTTCTTGGCTTGTTGTGTTTTATCCTCTGCTATCCCAAGCAACCTTTCACAAGGTAATTATCATACTGAGAATATCATTTAGCTCATGAAACTACAGTTATTGAATCGCCTTGGTTCGACTCTCTTTTTCTTGTTGTTGATGAATTAGGTGAAGACTTAAGATTGACCACTGCACATAGAAGGTCGTGGTGCCCATCGAAAAAACAAGTGTTCAATGGTTCATGCTCAAAAGATGGAGGTCAACAATGTTTAAATGACTTATTAAGTACATGGGATCAAAGTGTAAGGCTCAGCCCAATCTACTGCAATTGCTATCATAAACCTAACAACATGCGTCTCTGCAGTTGTCCTGATATGATTTGTCCATAGGAAACATCTATCTAAATACTCCAAACTGTTGTTATGGATTGTTGATATACACTGAATCTTATATGATTCGCTAACTTTACTTAGTCAGTGGTTATTTTGTTAAATGGGGTATTAGTAGGTATCGCTGTCTGGGTACCTGTTTGGGTTAGGATTAAGTTTATTGGATTTTCAGTTTTTCGGGTTCCCTTTGTAGACTCCTTTTCCATAATTTTAAATATCATATCAAAATAAATATATATTGGGTATTTGATGAATTTATTTAAATTTTAAATATTTTATCGAAATATATATAATTAAATATTTGAGATATTTATTTCAGTTTAAAATATTTATTTTGGATACTAATTAAGATTTTTGAATCCTTGAATTGGTTTTTGATTTTGAATTTTGAATATTCACTACTAAAACCTTCCGCATAGCCACAACATTGCCACAGCAAAACAGTGGCTAAAAATATATAAATTACTTATAATTTTTTTTTAAAAAAAAATTGAAATTAAAACTAAAACTAATATTCTAAAAATTTTAAGATCATACAAAATTTAGTTACATTTATTCTTAAAAGTGAAAATAAGATTTGAAAATTCTGAGTTTTTTTTTTATTTTAGAGATTTTTTAAGTTTTGTATGAAACTTATTATTAAAATGAGTATACTTTGTGTATTAAAAGGAGTACATTTTAAGAGTAAGTGTATTAAAATTAGAAAAATAATTAGCTTGGGTATTAAACCGGGTAAAAAAACTTGGTTATTAAAAAGTTCAACGAAACTTAATTAGAATATTTATATGAAATTTTTCCAACAAATAAAAAGCTACGGTCCAGCCACGGTCTAGCTACGGTCCAGCCACGGTCTAGCTACGGTCCAACCACGTTTCTGATTTGCTCAAGATTTATATAAAACCGTTGTTAAGTTGTGGCTATATTAGCCGACTTAGCTTTTTTTTTTGAACATGATAACATATATAAATTAAAACGTCAACCCAACTAAACTGGGTTGAGGGGAGCAGAGTAACACTGACTTAGCCAAAGCATCAGCCAAGGAGTTCAAGTTTCTGGAAACAAAAGTAAAGACAATACAATCAAAGGAGAAGGATAGAAGCTCGATGTCCCGGGAGATTCCGTAGAGATCCATCGGGTAGTTCTTCGAACTGAGTGAAACAACAAGTGCTTGACAATCTGATTTAACACAGATTTTTGTGAAACCGGCGTCTAGTGCGCCGAGGAGTGCCGAACGGATGGCCAATGCTTCTGCCGTCAGTGGGGAAGAGGTATGGCGAAAAAGCGCTGATCCCTGGGAGATATGGTCGCCTTGTTGATTCATGAAGATCCAACCACAGCCCGCCCGTTTGGAGGAGGCCTGCCAGGCTGCGTCCGTGTAACAAAGGATACTATCCGGGTGAAGCGATGGGCCTGCGAGTCGAGGCATAACTGGCCGAGTTACTGTAAGCTCCGCTTGTGCTAACGACCATTCTCTGGCCTGTTTAATAGCCCGAGAGATGATGTCCTCCGGTGTGAATGCTCTGCTTTCGAAGATTAAATAATTCCTTGCTGTCCAAATACCCCATACAATCCAAGAGAACAGGTTACCAGATACGCCTATCGGAGGAAGGTTGATGAGAGAACCAGAAGAAGTAAGCGCTTCCCCAAAGTCAGTTAACGTGGACGGGTTAAATTCTGTTAGCTAAGAAAATAAATTTGGTTAGAGTTGTCATAACTTAATCACGAAAGTAAGTGGCTTAGTTTCCTAACCACGACCTGGCCACCAAAAAAGTCAAGGCAAATTTATTAGCCGCGAAATTGTTACGTTTTCAATGTGGCTATTTACGTAGCCACCACTTTTCTACGGTTCTGTTGTGGCTATAGTTTTGCATAATTGTGCCGGTGTTATGTCTAATAGAGTCACCAAAAGATAGCCACTAGCCTTTAACATACTTAGGGAGTGTAAAGATTGTTAAGCCTGAAAATTGATGCTATCCAAAATTTTCTTGATCCTGTTACAACATTAGTATGTTGTTTTTCTAAATGTAATTGTGGCACCAGAGACAACTGTTATCTTCCTTATGTTTTCTTAGGCGGGAGAGGGAATACAACCTAAACCTTATTACCACTGCTCCAAGTGTTGTATATAGGGTGAACACTGTAAATGGTGATACTTTAATTTCCTCTTGATCCTATAATTTTGGTTGATATTAATTAATTATGCTATTCATAACTATAGAAGTGGCATGGTATTGTAATTGTTTCATAATATCAAAGACAAAATTCTTATAAAAGTTTTGCTTTAATAGTATAGATTGTGTTTATGAGTAACATATTAGTGTTTGTTACCACAAGTGACAACAACGTTAACATATATATAAAAAAAAAGACACAAATAAACAAGAAAATAAAATGAAGTTGGCTGTATATAAACCTCTTGACTACTTGTGTCTTATTCTGCCTTTTCCCAACCCCCACTTTTCAAAAGATAATATCATTCTCCTGAGATTACAGTTTTGCTAACCCTTTAGTTTTTTGATGAATCTAGGTGACCTAAGCTTGTTCGCTACGGAGAAAAGAAGTGATGCCCGTTCAAAAAAATTCAGGGGTTCATGCTCAAAAGATGCAGCACAGAAGTGTCTAGATGACTTAATACGTACATGGGATTCAAGTGTAAGGCTCAGCCCAGTCAAAACCAATTGCACTCCTAAACCCACCAACATGCGTATAGTTGTCCTGATATTATTTGCCCCTAAAAACATCTATTTATGACCGAAAACTGTTGTTCTAATCTCTTTTCAATATTAATGTTACAATTTCCAATGAGAACCCAAATATAATATGCTCGCATCTCAAAACATGTTTGTTGGGTACCAATGTGCAGTTTCCTTTTGCATAACTTTTTTCTTCTACTCAAGAACTTGGGTTGGTTGATGGAGGATGTTGCCGGGATAGATAAGGGGCTTCAGCTACAATCCCATAAATGTCTTCCCCTATAGTCACCGTGTTTCCAATCGAGGCTGCTTGTTTCTTGATGTACCCTAACCCGAAATGGCTAGATCCGTTTCTTCCCCTAGTGTAGCTAGTTAGCTTCCCGACCTGAAAATAATGTCAAGAAACAATAAAAACAAAACGTAGATGCTATTTCTTTGTTTTAGAATAACTTAGACATGAACACAATGGCTCAAATACCTTTTTCCCGTCGAATGTGATGGTGCTGCCGGGTTCTGCTTGTGCAGAGAGTTCAAGTCCACACAACCTTTGTTTGATTCCATCATATGTTATAAGTCTTGCTATGGTCTCCTGCCCCTTATAACATCCTGCGAAGTTTGAATTTGGTTAAACCTGGGCGCTCATTGTGTCATTTTAGTTCACTAACTAAAGTTTCTTGAGTACCTTTGTTCAAAGAGATTGAATTCCATAGACCCGATTCCAGAACGTTGAATTCCTTGCTGAGTTCTCTCTCAGGTGCTGGTCTTCCTGCAAAACATTAACGCTTTTGGCCTGAGAAACAATAACTTTCTCTGCTTTGGAAAAGAAAGGCAATGACATAAAGAACAGCATCGTACAACCTTGAATGACTCTAAGTTTTTCCCAGGCCTCAGAACCCATTGGAACGGCACCTTCAGATAGAAGAGTCTTCCAGACTGAAACAGCACCACCAGGTGACATTAACATGGTAAAGCCTTCATCTGAAATAAGACTACCGACCCCAACTGTAATTGGCATTCCATCAAACTGAAAAGGAAAGGAACATATGACTATATGCTCTTCACATGATTTGTTTAAGAGTTTTTTTTTTTAAAAGGCTTACACTATAATGCTTATGTTTGCCATATGGCTGCCCGATAAGATCTCCCAGATTCAGTTTAGACATAATCTGTTTCAAGTTTCTTTAACATTAGCATAAAAAAAAAACAATTTATTTGAACTACCATAGATGCTAAACAAAGAAAATGCTAAAAGAAAGAATCTTACTTCGTTACATTTCGGTCCTGCTAAAGCAAATAAGCAAGTTTGCTTGGTGATATCCTTGATCTCTACTTTGTCAGCAAAAAAGATATACCTAGGAAGATGATAAATAAGTGACATCACGATTCTCAAGATCAAAGAAACCGGCAACATAGATAAAACGTTATAACATACTTGTTTAGCATCTCAATTATGTTTTGGCACGTCGTTGGAGAAACCATTAGCATTATTGCATTTTTCTGAAAGCGAAAAAGAGTCGTTTTTTAACACGGAACTTGCATATTAAAAAGAAATATGAACTCAAAAAACTTATTTAACCCCACAAAAGGAAGGGGAAGGGGGGTGTTAATACCATGATCCAGGCATGAGCAATATCAATCGTCCTTGCTGTTGGGGTAACGAATACAGTGTCACATCCCTTTAAAAAAAACATATCCACACAAGTGGTTGGTTACTAGAAGCAAGCAACAATCTAGAGATTCAAATATCCTTTAACAAAAAAAAACTCACCTGTCCTTCATTGAGGCATTCAAAATTTGCAGTAGTTTGGTTGTGAAGGAAATGAACGCGATCATCTCCACTAACTTGACAGCAAGGAACACACCACAAAGATTTAATTAAAGCAAAAAGAGTTCCAATTCTAGGCTGATAAAATAAGGATATACCTCGTATTCTCCCAAAATGCGAGAGATCCACGACCTGTAAATCGAATTTTGATCAAAACAAGAATCATAAGCCAAAGAGGTTAAAAGTTAAAAAAAAAGAGAAGATACATTACCACAACTCCATTATCAAAAGCATCCAAAGCCTCATCGTCGTTATCAAAACTCTCAACAACACCATCTTCTGACACTATCCCTCCACCATCACTAATTGTATCCTTCACACAGTCCATAGATGCAATTAACCAATTAACAAGCAATACTGACACTATATATTCAAGAAATTTCTATCACAGAGAAGAAGAAGAAGAAGCTTACGAGGAGGTCGTGATCGATCGGAGGCGGCGAGAAATCAAATTCAGAAGGCGAGACGCATCGGAGCCGAAGCTTCGGTTGTTCTCGATAACCACCGTTTCGGGGACTAAGGGAGCTGGGGCGAAGACTAATTGTCCCGTTGTAGAGACATGGAAGCAGAGCTGTAGCAGTGGCGGTGATATGGCTAACGCCAGCCATCCTCATCATCGCCCCGTCCATACAAACTCTTTAGAAAAAGGAAAGAAGTTTTGTTTCAAGTGGGGAAAATGTGCCAGATTACATTTTCTTGAAATTTTTCTATAGTATTCTATTTCATGGAGAAAAAAAAAATCTCTGAAATTTTTTTAACTTCGTTGGTCCAAAAAAGAAATTCTGCCCTAGAAAATTTTATGTTCACAATAAAAATATGTGCAAAATTCCAAAAGGACTCAAAAATGTATTTTAAGCATAAAAATGTATTCTCCATGAAGACAAACATAATGAAATTTTCGAATGTTTTAGTTAAAACTACAAGATCCTTTCATAAAAAAATCATGTTTATTGGTTGTTCTATTCCGGTTTGAGTAATAGAATAGATGTTTGACGTCAAAAAACTATAAAAACATATCAGTGGGAACTGATAAAAAAACTTCATAAAAGAAATCGATGACAATTATACTTTTATTCTAAAAATATTAAAATAAAATAAAATGTAAATAAATAACTAAAAATTCGAAGAAAACTACTCAATCCTAATTTTTCTGATTTTTGAAAAATAAACTTCAAAATTTATTATTAAATTTTATTTCAAAATCAGATTTTTATTTTTTAATTATTATATTAAATTCTAAATCTTTTATCTTTTTATTAAAACCTATTTTGATCATTTTGATCTTTAGAGACTATTTTTTATAATAAACTCAACAATTTAAAATTTTGCAGTGATTAATAAATCTAATTACAACATTACACATTTAACCATCCATAAAATGTTATTTTCAATTATTATTTTAGAGACATACATACAATTACTTGATAAAAATGAAGAATTTTATACAAAAATTATTGTCCATATTTTTATTCTGAACTTGTTTAATTTTTTTTTAGTTCACAAAATTTAATTAAATATGAAAATGGTTTAACTAAAATATGTGGGTAAAATATAAATTTATTTTTAGAATTTCGCCAATTGTCAAAATAAATCTGTATAATTGCAATTATATATGTCATAACAATCTTAAGACATCGTGTATAATTTGTCAAAGGACTTTTAACCTAATGTTTCTCTCTTACAACAAATATAATTTTATTATTCAAGTAAGGGCCCATGGTTTCCCTACCAAGAACGCAGCTTTTGGTTGCTGGCGTTGACAGCAAACAATCATGCAAACCGCTACAAATCGCTTCAAACTGCTCCGAACCTCTGAAAATCAAAAGCTGGTTCCAGCTAGCGTTTTATGGTTCATGGATGGATAAATAAATATAAAATTATTTTCAATATTTTTAAAATTTTAAAATTTAAAATGGAAATATTATAAATAAAAATATAAAATATTTTATATATTAATTTAAAATTCACAAACTTTGTCATAATTTTTATAACAACTTTAAACTAACTATTCATTAGACTTTTAAAAATTAATATACATACATATATAAAGATATACACTTATATATATAAAACGAAATAAAATATTCTTTTAAAAGTTTTCATATAAATCTTAAAACAAATTTTGTTAAAATTATAAATTTCGACTAATTTAAAATTAAATAAATAAGCATAATATTTTTATTAATCATATTATATTGATAAATATTATATTTTATTACAATAGTTTTTTAATATTTTTATCGTGTTATAATATGTTAATATTGGTTATTTATTATTAAACCGCTGCAATATCTTATAATCAACCAGTCACAAATATCCCGCAAACGCAACAATTTTCAAACGTTGTACCAGTCATACAAAACGCTTAATAACGCTTGAAACCGCAACCATCCGCACCCGCAAACTCCCGCAACCGCTGCGTTTAAACCAGTCGGGTCTATGAAACTTAACCGAAATAAAACAACTAATCTAAAAATGTTTTCCATAGATTGTTTTTGTAATTTCTAGCTAAAAAATCAGTAATTGCATTATGGCCTCGAGAATATAGGAAAACTTGAAAGATTGCTTGGTCTTGTTAATAGCAAAGTGAAGTCCATTCTTATCAGAATTCTAATCATAGCCAAAAACAATGTCATAAATTTATTTACCAACCCTTTTTTGTCTACCTTGTTTGTATCCCAAATGCTTGTTTCTTCGGCCAGTGACTATACAAGCAACAAGGAACACAAACACACACACACACAAAAAAAACAATATACATCAAACAAGAAAAGATACTTTAGTCCACTAAATGAGTATCATGATGAGGATTTTGAGGGGAAGTATTTGCAAACACTTGAGCTTCATCTTCATGTTCTTCTCTCACATCCCTAAACATCGAGAGAAACGAGTTAAATCCTTCTGAAGAAGCACCGCCTAAAATCCGTAGTAACATCGAGCTGAACGAGCTCATAGCGCCTGCGTGTGGATTAGGCTCTACAGGAATGGCGTTTGCTGTGTTCACTTCTTGCTGTTGATGTTGCATTGGATTCTCGACTCCTGCATCTGCTGCTGCTGGAGATCTTGTTTCTGTGTTTTGGTTTGGGGTTGTGTTGTTAGGACCAGACGGAGCTCGGTTTCTTGTTGTTCTGTTCAGCCTCGTGATGTGAAGAGTTGACGCTAGGATTGTTGAGGAAGTGATGTGGAAGTCTGGATGTTGGTGAAGATGTGACTGTCGGCTTTGAAGGAATCTCTGAAGTGCCGGTACCTGCGGCTTCTGTGATTTAGTTTTTGGATAAAGTAATAACTTTCCATTGAGAGTTATTGAGATCAAACAAAGTTTACCTCAAAACGGTTCCAGAAGTACAAAATTAAGTGTTGCATGAATGCAGCGGTTGTCATTAGCGCTAGATAAGAAAAGCCTGTTGAGAGAGTTCAGCAGTAAGTGACATAACATAGTGTGACGTCTCTGAAAAATATACACAGTAGTTAATCAGATGAATAAAAACTTAGTCCTTACCATAAGCGTACGAGAAGAAATAAATGTGGAACACCAAGAAGTAGAGCAAAAAGAAACGCGGGAAGAACTTCATTGATATTGGTGTCCTAACGCTACAACATTTGGAACATATGACTTTTGTTAATCATCAGCTAAGGAACAAACTTTTAATTGGTTGCAAGAGAGCTCGATAGTACATATACAGGTAACTGAGGCAAAACCTTATCAGGGTGAATAATTCGCATAGCCAGACAAGAACGAGGACCATGAAAGCTAATAGCTGATCGTCGTAAAACTCAAACAGGAAGAAGAGAATCCCAATCATTATCTGCAATTTCAAATGATTTTAAGTCACGAGAGAATCCTCTGAAATGTTGGAATAAGAAAAAAAGAATGCATACCGGTACAAAGACGAGGGATTCAATCACGTGCACAAAGATCAACTGAAACGTTGGTAGCCGATGCTGAGCATGGTGTTGAAGCTGCACTGCAAAAAATTGATATCCAAAAATTTTGAGAAACAAAGATGGGAAAACCATGGGCTAGAGAAACAGAAGAAAGACAAACCTGTGAACTTCAACATGCGAGTTTGTGTCTCTCGCAAAGTGAATGACACAGACATTGTGGTTGTGAAAAATACAAAGAGAGACATCATAAGAACACCGCATTTTGTCACCAAGTAATCTGCATAAGCCCGGAATAATGATATTACTTAAGCAAATGGTTATACTGAACTAAAGAGAAAGTTGCAAGAGCTACTAACGCCGCCTTAATCAGATCTTCCAATCCAACATAATGCTCACACTAATAATATTTGAGCGATGCAAGGTAAAATTTGTAACATGTGATGTTAATGATACAGAACATGAACATACCTCCAAATTGCGAAGAACCTTCAGAAAGTTCTTGGGAGTAACTAAGATTGTAAAACTCTCTTGTCTGGAAGTTGTATAGATAACCTGTATTGGATGAAGTTCGCTGTTATATGGGGTGAAATCTCCAGCTTTCACAATATCATATAGATAAAAATAATCAAAGGGACATGAGCAGGCGGTAATGACATTGGTTATTTTACATTATGCATTTTCAAGCATGGACCAACTAATTCATGCATTTCCCAGATGATAACTTAATTAAGGTAACAATAAAATATAAACCGAGAGTCTCTTTTTAGCGGTAGGCTAAACTTTCAGATGGAAATAGGTTGCACACAAGCTACAAAAGTAAGGAAAAAAAGAAATAGTTTTCCTCAACGCAAGGAATCACAGGCCTAGAATGATTCATATATATAACTTCGAGAGACCCACAATTAATGAAACTTGCACGGGCTTTATCAACTGACAAACAGCTTAAACCTACCTTGACCAGCAGAGTTCTGTAAGCTATTCATTATGATTGTATCATATCCTACAACTCTGTTTATAGTAAGTTGCTGCAACCTGCAAAAGTAATTTAATTTTAACTTTACGAAGATTATCATCAGGATCCAGCCTTTCCAGTTAAATTTTAATTGTTTCAAAAGTGTGGGCCCATAAATGAGTATTACCTGTTGCCAAAGCAGGGATGTCGTGCCGATATGCTGACATTTGCAGTGCGAATGTTATGCCGTGACTTTGCTTCATCAGGCAGCAAAAAGTAACCCTATATGGAAATGGGGCAAAGCGACTGTAAGATCGAACCAGAATTTCAACAGAAAAGTTCCTCATTTTTTCTAATCTTCCTTAACAAACTAAATAATTCTAGGGTATAAGATGCTCATGGATCTTCCACTAGTAAGCTTTGAATTCCTAACAGAGAACAATATTTACCTTTTCCATAGTATATAGATATGTTGGCTCAAACTCTTGAGTTCTTCTCTCAAGCCATTGAACTGTCACAAACAATCGACTAACAAATTAATTACAAACATACCAGTACTTGCATACATCTTCCCACCCAAAACAGAGCAAAAGCCCATCCTGTGTGATTTCACTCTTCTAATCACTAAACCTCTTAAATGAAAATATAAATTTTTGGTACTTTGCCTATCTGGAAACAAGAAATGTTAACAATGCAATGTATGTATTCAGATTCAATTTTTCATATGTAAGAAGGCTCATCATTGTCTGATACGTTCATTAGATAATGAAGAACAAAACCACTATAGATATATAATATAGATTCTATTGAGAAGGATTTTACCTGCATAGTAGTTGACCTTATCCATATACAGCACATGAAAGAATTTGGGCAGATAAAGATTCAGCGGTATGCCAATAATGTTCTGCATTTAAAATTTGAAGAGCAAAATAATTTGTTTTGTCAAAGCAAAAATCAGAACTGAAACTCAGTAGAAGATGTGCCACCAAAATATAGATATCTTTAAAGAGCCAAATTTCGTAACTAGACCTAAGTTCATTCGCCTCACAGAACAGAGGAAGGCAAAAATGAAAAAAATTCACACCCTAACAATCTTAAATCTTCTAGTAACATATATTTCCGACCAAAAGAACATGCTACTTGCTGCCGAAAACACTCAACAGAAACCTCGCAGAGGAGATAAAATGTTTATATATAAGTTATAACAGCCGTAAGCAATACCTAAGTCATATTTTGAGAAACAAAAGTAAATGAAACAAAGAGGTCAGATGAACTAATTATTGGGGGATATTCTAAGTCAGTTAAGAGACAACTCACCCATATTTTTCTAACACCTCTGAGGATCCGTGCTGTATGCTGCAAAACGAAAGATATGCGCCTATAAAACTTTTTGGGAAAGCGAAGAACAGCTGCTCTGACAGTCTCCTTTGCAGACACGGAGAAACTACTCCGAGTCTCTTCCTTGTCAACTTTCACAAATGTATTATCATCAGCATTCTCTTCACTGGTACAGCTTTCTACATGATTTCAAAAAAAGAAGCAGCATCAGCCCCTGCAAACTTTAAAGGTATTCAGCATTCTATCCACAGCCTAATCCTGAAGATAAAGAATCACCACCTTGATCATTCTTTGAGACTTGTAAGTCGTCAGCTGAAGCATCAACTTGAGGAACATCAGGAACGGTACTTTCATCACTACGTGACCACAACCCCGCGCTTGTTATCTATACAACACAAATAAGTTAGTGCCATATATGTTGTAGACAAAATAATGCAAGCTCGCAATCAGAGGAGATAAGAGGTTACATACTTTGATTTGTAAAAGCTCTGCTTCAGATAACTCAACTCCAGTCAGCTCACTTGAACAACCAGGCTTTGCAACAAAATAATGAAGAAATCAAAATATGAATTTTGTATTCATCTAATTTGCCGTGAAAGTAAACACAAACACACCTAAAGAAATCAGAAATATTAAAGTTCAAATCTTTTAGATAATCCTTCTAATCATAACCTAAATTTTCAAGCCAGTAGCCCACTTACATCAAAATTGAAAAAAAAAAGAGAGAGAGAGAGAGTGAATAGAGGAGTACCTGCTGAACATAATTGGCGTGCATAACAACGAGGATGCAGAACAAAGTGATTGCAAGGAAGAGGAAGGTATACTCTAAGAAGGCCCTAATCCTGGGATTTAAGATCTGTGAAAACCTCTCCTGAACCCTTATAAACGTCTGCTCCGGATCCATCTTCGATCTAAAGATGCACTTCTTCCTCTTCTTCTTCTTCTTCTTCTTCTTCTTCTTCTTCAAATTGTCTGCTTCAACGAGAAGAGTGCGTCGACATCGATTTCGATTTTGCCCCGCAGCGACGACGATGATCGTTTAATTAAAGGATTGGAGATTGAAAGCACCGCGAATGGATTATATAAGTTGACCAATAAAATGAATTATACAATTAAATATTCCTTCATATATATTTTCTTGTGTAGTTTCTGGGTATGGGTTAGGCGTGGATATAATATCATAACCCGAAATCGAAATCGGAACCCGAACTAAAAAAAAAAACTGATCGGTTTGAAATGTAAAAATATCCAAAATGAGTCTTATGCATGGTACCAAACATATTCCGACTTAGGGCATGATTGGTACAGCATTAACATGGACATTATGCTCTTTACTATCCAATCAACTATTTTGACTAAAGCATTTAGGATAGCATTTAGAAGATGCAAATGCTCTCTAAATGCTCTTCATCAAATGCTCTCTAAATGCTCTTCATCAAATGCTCTCATATGAAGCTTTTGAGAGAAGCATTCATTTAATATATTAAAAAATAATTAATTTATTTTGTTTAAAATATCAAAAATTATATTAAAATCCAAAACTAAAATTTTATCTTTATAATAAATTTTATTTTTAAAATAAATTTAAAATTTAAAAGATAAAATTTATATATATATATTTATTTTTTTTTAAATAGTTTCTAAATTTATTAAAATAAATAAAATTAAAAAAAAATTATTTTCTAAAACAAAATTCACTTTTAAAAAAAAATTTTTTAGAAATAATTTTTTTATTTTAAAATAAAATTGTTTAAAAATAAAGTTTTAGTTTATAAAATATTTTAAAAAATATTTTAATTTTCAAAAACAACTTTTATTTAAAAGTAAAATTTATTTTAAAATAATTATTATTTTGTTAAATTATTTTATTTTTATTTTTAGAAAGGAAATTTTTATTTTTATAAACAAATTAAAATATATTTTAAAATTTTAAAGAATGATATTCTAATTCAAAATATGACATATTATAATTAAATATGATTTATTACTATGAATAAAATTATAAAATTAATATATATTATAAATATATATATACTATTTAGAAATAAATAATATATTATATACTAATTTTTAAAATAATTTTATATCTGAATCATGTCTTCAGAATCGCTCTACCAATCAACTTATTAGTTAGATTTATGAGAGCATACGCTTCAGATACAGTTTCTATAGCATACTGCTTTGTTATCATGCCAATCAAGGCCTTAAAGTGCTATTAATCAAATCCGAACAAGTAAATCGAAAACCAAAACCTGAAAATATATTGAATGTCCAACTTAATATGTAATATAAATATTTGAAATATAAACATATACTTCATATATTTAATTTCATATTTTAAAATGATATCTAAAAATAAGTATTTAAAATTTAGATAAGTATCTCAAAAACCTAGTTTTATATAAATAACTAAATAAGTATATATTTTGATTTTAAATTTTAGATTTTATTTTGGATATACCCGAACCAATCTAATATCATCCAAATCCAAATGATGGTTTACTTTATGGGTTTTATGAAATGATACAAATTAGAGCTAAAATTAAAAAACCACAAAATTGAAATCCGAAATACCCGATCCAACATCGACAGATATCTGAATGCCATATCTAGTATGCGTGTTCGGATATCCATATGAGTTTAAGTAGAGTATTTGGATTGTTATAGTGATATAAATTTCGTTCGGATATTTTGCACTTTGGATCAGGTTTTAGTTATTTGTAGTTGGGTTCTAGTTAGGTTGGGTCCGAATTTTTGTATTTTTCACAAAATTACATAGTTCTTGCAAAAAAAAAAGATCAAACCGAAAAATTCATAACTTTATAGTATTAAATCATAAAACAAACCCCCGAAAAACGTCAATGTATGATCTTGAATCGTTTAACCCAAATACAAACAAAAAGTATTTGAAGATGAATCATTTGTGATTTCTTCTTCTTTGTCGTCGATGTATAAGAATTCGAAAAAAGTAAGCTTTTTGTCATATTCAGTTTGATATAGTCGTCAAACCTTTACATTTGTCGTCTAGAGTCTTTTCCCTCGCAGCGTGGAAACAAGATTTTACTATATAGCTAAATATGAGAATCCAAATAAACTTTTATAACCAAGAAAAACGATCAACAAAAAGTGAAAGTCAAAATCATATAAAACTGAAACTAAATGTTGATGATGAGTAAAGAACACCGTCGCAGTAACATCCATTGGACGAATCATCATCACAGTAAACTTACAGAAGTAGCAAAGTTTCATAAAACACATTCTTAAAAACATACATAAACTAGATTATCAGAGCTAGTAAACTTGGACACAGGAACAGGCAACTGATGATAAAACTCTATGATTGTTACATGCCTCAACAGCTACTTCATTCAGCTGAGAGAGGGATTGGTTTCACAGCGCTCTGAATCCGATGAAAAGCTACTCTCACTCTTTCCTTCAGACCTTCATGCTCACCCTCTACATCTCCACTCTCTTTATCAAGACGAGCGACATTGCCATCGACAGTAATCACCAGTTTCCCGTTCTCTCCAAGTTTCACATCCCCAAAGAGCGACACAAGAAGAGCATATATCACTTTTTCCACTTTCTTCCCATTCTCTTCTTCGGATTTCACAGCAACTTCTTCCTCCGCAATGATCTTGGGAACTTCCCGGCTGATGTTGAGAACCAGAGCTACAATGGAGTCTGAAACCATGTCACTTATTGGATCAGATGACCACTGAAGCGAGATGTGCTTCTCTGACTCTTGCTTCACAGTTACTCTTTCGTGTACTTTCAGTGCTGGAAGACCGGTTTCCTCGTCCGTTGAAGATTCAACGCTCTCAAAAATCTTCCCGAGGCGATGTGCTATCACACCGAAAGCTCCAGAGAAAGGGATAGTGATCCTCTGAGTAACAGTTGCTGTTGATAGCTGTGAGAAAACATGGAGATCATCAGGTGCCATTATCTGATAAGTGAAACCTTTCTTCACCAGAATCCCACTCACTGAATCGCCAACATCAGGTGTCTTCTCAGCCAACCTCCCAATGGTTTTCGCCATCTTCTCAGAGTTGAAGTACATCTCCACTGACTCACAGTTCTTCGGATTCATGATCCTGGTGTTTCCGTCAGGAAACTCCGTAAAGAGTTTCTGTTTGAGCCTCATCATCTCGTTAGCTTCACCGTGAACAAGGATGATGTTCGGAGGCATGAGCTCTTTCAAGAAAGTGCTGGTCTGCGCATAGTCTGCGTGAGCAGAGAAGGAGATGTAGTGCACTTGCATGTTGAGAGGAGCAGTAAGACCGTTCATGAGAGTCACCTCCTTCGGCTCATTGATTATCGTTTTCGCCAGTGTGCCTTCCACCATATAACCAGGTATGATACAAGCGTTTCTCTTATCTGAACACCAGATGTCAAAGAGCTGCCTCGAGAAACCGCTTTGAAGACCTCCAGGACTAGCCATCACCACAGACGGACCAACATCTCTGAAGTCATCGATACTGTTCAACGCAGATATGTGCTTGAACACAAACGGATTAGAGTTTGCAAACTGGTTGCGGATTCTGTCGTTCATAGATAAAATGTAGGTCTGGTAAACGGCCATACACTTTTTGGCGAGCGGTGATGCATAGTAGATAGGGATATTGTGTAGGTCAGGGTGGTTGGCCCAGTACTCATCTAGAATCAAGAGGAGCTCCTGTGCACGGCCGAGGGCAAAAGCTGGGATCAGGACACGACCGCCCTGAGCAACTGTTGAATGGATTACATCAGTGAAGCGTTTCTCACGGATGTGACGAGACTGATGAAGCTGGACACCGGAAGTGGATTCAATGATGCATATGTCAGGGGAGAACTGAGGAAGCTCAGCTGCTCTAAGATGTCGGTCTTCCTCACGAGAATAGTCGCCTGTGTAGAGGATCCGGACACCAGCTATGTCCGCCATGAACATGGCTGCACCCAAAACATGGCCTGCCGTGTAGCACCAGAACTTTATGCCGTTCACTTCAACCGTTTGATGGAAATCAATAACCTGGACAGGAATTAGACATAAATCTTAGCTGATCACTTCCTCTGAAACCGATGGAAAACGTTTTAAACTTAAACTAACTCAATGGACTGATAAAGGCGTTAAACCATAACAAGAATCATATATCTTATCGATGATTTAAACTTGTAAGAAGACTAAAAGATACGCACACTACACAGCACACATTCAGATGGCTAATGTGATCCTTTGTAGGATTCTAAGAAGTAAAATTCAAAACACACTACTCTAAGGCGCAAGAAAGTAGAGTATTCTGTTCTTACATCTTACATACGTGGACAGAAACATAATTTCCAATGCAACATTAGAAGCTAAACACAAAGCAAGAATAAGTTGTACACACCTCAATTTTATCCATGGATTTGTTGATATCGTGTTCATCGAACAGCATGTCTTCCACAGAGACCTTGCTGACTTTAACATAATCTGTAAGCAGCAACTTATAGATAGCCTTTGTAGCATGTGTCATGAAAACTCGCCCTTTGAATGTAGTCTAATCAAACAAATACTAATCTGTATTAGTTCCAGCTAAAGTTTAAAAGGGCACTGACAACAAGATCCATCCAGTA
Source organism: Brassica nigra (assembly GCA_016432835.1). NCBI lineage: Eukaryota > Viridiplantae > Streptophyta > Magnoliopsida > Brassicales > Brassicaceae > Brassica > Brassica nigra. The sequence goes on along the minus strand of CM028249.1, from coordinate 8,809,036 downwards.
AGAGAAGCAAAACTACCTTCTCAAGAAAATAAGGGAGGGATGCTGCATGATCCAAATGAAAGCTGCAACAGAAAAGCATCATCACATCAACCAACAAGCACAAAAGGCAAAGTAACAATAAACAAACTTCTTCAACTAGACAGACAGACACAAGAAACAAACTTTATGGCAAATCAAATAATGGGTTATTAGGGAAAAGACAGTAAACAAACTGAGTAATCAAGAGGACATCAATGGTGGAAGGATCAATCTCATCGAAGTAAGGCAACGCGGCCATTCCCGAGTAGGCAGGATTAATCCCACAATCAAACTGCCACACAACACCAAACGGATTTAAGACATTAGCAAATAAAGCAAACGACTTTGCAGAGTGGGCGAATTTCGAAAGTGAGGGAGAACTGACGAGAATGGTTTTGCCACGGAAGGACATGTAAACGCAGGAACGGCCCACTTCGTTACCGGCGCCTAAAGGGGTAACGATAAGCTGATCTCCTTCTCGTGACATTGGCTGCTCTCTTCTTTTCAGAGATGTCGAAGACGATGCCATTTTTCTCGCTCTCTTTCTTCCTGTCTTTCCACCCTAGAGAGAGATATCAGTGTGGAAGAAGGAACACACTCCGAGATGAGATTGTGCAAATCTTCGTGAATAAAACCCTAAAAAGTTTGTCGAATAAAAAAAAAGAAAAAGACGACCACAGTGGGAGTCGAACCCACGACCTTCTGATCCGAAGTCAGACGCGCTAATCCACTGCGCTATGCGGTCGATATTAAAGTTCCTTTATAATTACTATTTAATCCAAGAGTACGAGCAAGGTGATTTTATACCGACAATACCCTTCCGTTGGATCTTTTAAGAATACAAAACCCTTCCCTACACATTGTTTTTGCAATTGGGTCTCGTAATTTTTGTTCCTCGACAATTGACATACCCATTCAATTGTATATCTCTCCCTCTTTGACCCTTACCTTCCACTTCCGCCGCCCGTCGATCTCCGCATCAAGTTTCCGGCGACTTCTCTCTTCATTCTCAAGTTAGTTTCCTTCCAATTCTTCCTTTTTAATTATTTCTCTCATTTCCCCCTTTTCTCCGCCGCGAGAACCTTGAGTGAAAGACTTCGAGCTCCTGGTTTCGACCGGACTCCCCTTTTCGAATCCAATTCGATAACCCATACGAGAGATCGATCCTTCTCCGCCTCTTAAGCTCTGAAAAAACTGCGATTTTGGCTTCCGTGATTCAAGATCTCTCGTATAGCTCTATTTGTTCCCAATTATCTGTAACCCTAATTCAATGTCACAAAGTGTCTTTCTTTCGTTACGCTTAGAATAAAGTACAAACCCCTTTTATAATTCATTCAACTTTTGAGCTTCTTCTTGTAATTTTCAGGTGATAGTTGTAAAAAAGTCGAAGCCATGGTTGATTTAGACGACTTGCTTTTGGAAGCTGCTGGGAGAACAAACGCACCTTCTTCCAGGTCCCGTCATTCTTCTCACCCTTCCTCATCATCAAGAAGACGCGAAGGTTCTTACTCCGATGATGGTGGCAGCGGGGACGACTCTGACGAAGATCGCGGCTACCCAGCTACCAGAAAGCCCTCTGGCTCTCAAGTCCCTCTAAAGAAGAGACTAGAAGCAGAGAGAGAAGCTCGAGATGAAGAAAGAGGTTCTGACCGTGAAGGTGACGACGACAGCAGCAGCAGCGAGGAGTCTGATTTCGGAGACGACCTTTACAAGAACGATGAAGACAGGCAGAAGCTCGCTGGGATGACTGAGTTCCAGAGAGAGATGATTCTCGCCGAGCGTGCTGACAAGAAAGGTGACAAGAGCTTCACTGAGAAGCTTAGGTCCAAGAGGGAAAACGAGAAGACCACCACCACCACTACCACCGCAACCCCTGTTTCCTCCAAAAAGGTCGCTCAGCAGCAGCTTCCGGCCTCGGCCTCTCGTGGCGTTCGGTCTTCTGCTAGATCTGCGGACAGAGCGGCTGCAAAGGATGATGCTTTGAACGAGTTGAGGGCTAAGCGTATGAAGCAGCAGGACCCTGCTGCTCTTAGGAAGCTCAGAGATGCGTCGAAAGGTGGTTCAGGTAGCAGAGATTTTTCCATAAAGAGGAAACATTTAGCTTCCTCAAGTGATAGTGATAGGTCTCAGAGTGACGATGAAGGGTCCAATGGTGGAATGGTTGACAGTGATGACGACAGGTCGGATGTGCCTACGTATGAGGATATCAAGGAGATTACTATCAGGAGGTCTAAGCTTGCTAAATGGTTTATGGAGCCTTTCTTTGAGGAGCTCATCGTTGGTTGCTTTGTGAGGGTTGGGATTGGAAGGTCGAAGAGTGGTCCGATTTACAGGCTCTGCATGGTGAAGAATGTAGATGCAGCTGATCCGGACAAGGCGTACAAGCTGGAGAACAAGACGACACACAAGTACCTTAACGTGTTCTGGGGTAATGAAACCTCTGCTGCTCGTTGGCAGATGGCGATGATCTCAGATGGGCATCCTGTGGAGGAAGAGTACAGGCAATGGATCAGAGAGGTCGAGAGAACAAATGGTCGCCTGCCTTCAAAGGAAGATGTGTCAGAGAAGAAGGAAGCGATCAAGAGAATCAACAGCTTTGTCTACTCGGCGGAGACTGTTAAGCAGATGTTGCAGGAGAAAAAATCAGCTTCGGTGAGGCCAATGAATGTTGCGGCCGAGAAAGATCGGCTTAGAAAAGAGTTGGAGATTGCAGAGAGCAAAAACGATGGAGCAGGTGTAGAGAGGATCAGAGCTAAGATCAAGCAGCTCGATGCGTCACGGAATAAGAAAGGTGTAGATAAAAAAGCACTCAAACTCTTCGAGATGAACAAGAAGAACAGAGCCGAGAATTTCAAGAACGCATCAGAGGTGAAATCAATCGCTGCTAGTCTCAAGGCTGGTGAAGCTGGGTATGATCCGTTTTCAAGAAGATGGACACGCTCATCGAACTACTACAACGGTAAAAACAGTGGGAAAGACGGAGGAGACAACGAGGCAGCAGCTGCAGCAGCGGTTGAGACCAATGGAGCAGATGGAGGAGGAGAGAACGGTGTTGAAGCGACAGAAGCAGCTCTGGAAGCGGCTGCAGAGGCAGGGAAGCTGATAGACACAAGAGCTCCAATAGGTCAAGGAGCCGAACACAATCTGATGCATAACTTTGAGTTGCCTTTATCCTTAACGGCATTGCAGAAGTATGGAGGACCTCAAGGAGTACAGAAAGCATTCATGGCGAGGAAACAGGCGACAGAAGCAACAGTGGGATGCAGAGTTGTTGAGAATGATGGTAAGAGACATGGACTTACGTTAACTGTTAGTGATTACAAGAGAAGAAGAGGTCTTCTCTGATTATTGGATTGTGTCTGTCAAGAGTCTTTTCAGTGTTTCATCATCTTCTTATTAAAACCGCTGCTTGGTTTCTTTTCTTTTTGTTTGAACTCAAAATGTTTAGAGCAATTTGTTTTTTTTTCTCCCTAAAATATTTTTGTATTTGTTTCTTATGTGAACTTTTCCTGATTAGTATATGACTGCATGAGATTATAAATCAAGTCTTATGCCAGTCTTCAATTAGATGGCTTTGCCGTTTTTGATCCCATGATAAATTAACAAAATACTTTTGATGGTTTGGCGGTGGAAAGTATCAACGAGCCTCAACAATGAATTGCATACTATTAAAACTGTTATTCATAACACAAATTAAACAAAAATGTTTTTGAATTTTTATTAAATCCAAGAAAATCTCTTTCACTCTATTAAATTTTATACAGATAAAACCTTATATTAGTATCAATCAATCACAGGAGAACAGTAGAAAATATATAGCGTGAAATTTAAAATACATTCCAACAACCATATTATTGCATATGGTTAGTCAATGATTAGTGTTTCAATTGCACAAGAAACCGCTGTCAACACAACCAAATTGCACAAGAAACCGATTAAAGTCTTGACCATGCCTGGAACTATCTTGCATGTGTCATTAGAAACAATCAAACAAGATATAACCCCACACTCTTTAAATGATAGTAGTAGTTTACTATAATCTTTTGCACTTATTATATATTTTGTATTGGTAGTCTTTCTCTTTCGCCATTTTTAATTAGTATTTGCATATATGATGCATGTATATATATATATATATAGGTATTCCAAGAACATTAAAAAGTATTGTTAACTTTTTATTCAACAAACAATTATCATCACTCACGTAAGACAAATGCCCTCTTGTCCTCTGAAAAACATAATTCTCTGTCTCTGTCTTTTGCAAACTTTGTTTGGAGAAAAACAAAAAAAAAATGGAAGAGAGTAGAAGAACAGAACAAGTTGTGTTATTGCATAGCTTGAAAAGATTGATCGTCTCTTTTGTTTGTTTTCTTCCAGTTTCTCTTGTCGGTCTTCTTATCATGCTTCTCTTAATCTACAACAGTTACTCTGTCTTCTCTCTTCATCTTGATCCAATCCCACCAATTAAGTCCACTCTTTCACTTAATCAACCACAGGTTCTTCAGCATCATCCATCAGTATCACTATCATCAGCAGCAACACTAACATCATCATCTAAGTCAGATTCTTCCTTGTTGCTTGCGGTGAAAGAAACCACTTTAGGGTTGGCACAGAAACAGAACGTTTCGTCTACCAAGACAGAGAGAAGAGACGAGTTAACACCCGCGACGACACAGAAGCCACAAGGAAAATCAAGACAGAGATTCAAGACGAGGATCAACTCATTCTTGAGCAAATCCTCGTGCGAGTCCCTGCTCTTCATGACTTGGATCTCAAGCCTCGAATCTTATGGTGATAGAGAGCGGTTCACCGTAGAGAGTCTCTTCAAATCTCACCCAAACAGCTGCTTGATCTTGATATCAAACTCACTTGACTGCGAGAGAGGAACACTGATCTTGAAACCCTTTACGGACAAAGGGCTTAAAGTGCTTGCGATTAAACCAGACTTCCCTTACATCTTCAAAGACACATCAGCAGAGAAATGGTATGAAAGATTGAAGAAAGGAATGTTCAGTCCAGGTGTGATTCCATTAGAGCAAAACCTCTCTAACCTTCTAAGATTAGTCTTGCTCTACAAATACGGAGGAATCTACTTGGACACAGACTTTATAGTCCTCAAATCTCTCACCCATCTCCACAACGTGATCGGAGCACAAGCAGTTGATCCTGTTACTAAACAATGGAGCAGGCTCAACAACGCGGTGCTCATCTTTGACAAAAACCATCCTCTTCTTGAAAAGTTCATCAACGAGTTCTCAAGAACCTTCAACGGTAACAAATGGGGTCACAACGGTCCATACTTAGTATCAAGGGTCGTTGCAAGATTCAACACTTCCTCCTCTTCCACGGATTTAGGATTCTCTGTTCTTCCACCATCGGCGTTTTATCCTGTAGATTGGATTAGAGTCAGAAGATTTTACAGAGCGTCTGTGAATGAGAGCGAGGTGAATTGGTCAAGGAAGAGGCTTACGCACTTGCGTAAACATAGCTTTGCTGTTCATCTTTGGAACAGAGAGAGTAAGAAGCTTAGGGTTGAAGAGGGAAGCATCATTCATCAACTCATGTCTGAATCTTGTATCTTTTGTAACTCTTCTTCTTTACATTTTAGTTAAGAAACCATGTAAAAGAAGAAAAAAAGAAAAGAAACCATGTAAAGTATTTTCTACAGGAGAGAGAGACAAACACACATTTTAGTTTGTGTGTGTATGTTATCAACTTATGAACATACAGATTTTCTGATCTATCTGCCCTTTTCACATGGGAGAAAGAAGAAGAGATGTGTTTCATGGCTAAAACACGAAATCTAAAGAAATATACGATATGGAACTAGAAGGGTAGATGTAGTATTGAGTTTTAAAAATATCAATAATGGTTGGGGATATCTTCCTAATTATGGTTTTTGTGTGTATATAAGCCTAATTTCTCTTTGGACTTAACTTGATCCAAAATGTTGAATCCGAATTTACGATCTCTAAGAATGTTTGAATGAATTTACTAGTGTGGTAATTTAGGTATGTATCAGATGTTTCTGAATCCAATCCAGATATGAACAAATCACCAAAAATATAAAAACATAGCTAGGAGTGGATGATTGGGTGTCCAAATGGGTTCAATTGTTTTTTTTTTCTGAAGACATGAAATTTAGTCTCACTGGTATTTTTTAAGTTGGGTTCGGCTTTTTTTCTGGTTCGATTCAGAAATAATAACACATGGCAAACCCGATTGAAACCGTTTTAAATTTGGATTTGGTTCTAATTCGGGTTTTGGTTACACAAACACTTGTTTGTGATTCGAAATTACACACACTAGTTCACAAAGCTGGCAAATTTAAACAACTTTACTAACAAAAGTTTAGTTACATGATTAAGAAGTGATTATTAAGAAAAATAATATCAACAAATTGAAATTAGCAGCTAAAAAATTTCCAAAATACATTATTTAAAATTAAAAAATAATGTAACAGTATCTAAATTTAGGATAAAACTATTTATAATCAAACCTGAAATGCAATTGTCAAACATAAGACCAAATATCAAAAATCTACAAACTGAGTATCTGAGTTAATTATTAATTTATAGATAATTATTTAGGTATTCACTGAAATTTATAAGTATTTTGGTAATTACTTGTGATTGAGTTTGAGTTAAGTATGAGTTTTTTTGGATTTTAATTTTTTGGATTTCGGATATTTGTTCTAATTCAGGTTTACTGCAGATAAAAATACAAGATCCAAAATACTGTAGAACATGATTTATTCGGGTAATTATGTCGGATTCACTTTAGATTCATTTTTGGGTTTGTTTGGGTTTTTGAGTTTAAATACATAAGGTTATTAATTTGTGTTATATCAGATTTTACTTATATTTTAAATTTTAACCAAATCGCAAACTAGGTCGGGTCCATAATAAGTTACATTTGATTACAAAATTGACTTGAACCTGAAATATTATTTATTAAATCTGAATCAAAATCATATAAAGGGAGGACATATGTGGTTAAACCCAAAAATCTATCCCCTCCTTTCAAATTATACAACAAAACTTTAAAAGCTCATTTAGACATTATTTGAGAAGTGAATTTTAAAATTTTACTTAATACCATCACCACATTAATGGAGAAATGACATAGCTTACTAAAAAATATGACATGGTTTTGAAACTAATCGTAACACAGACATTTTATATCTAAAATTGATTTATATTTTTGATAAACTTTTAAGAATATGTAATAACTTATACATCATCACTAAATTAAATATTTTTAAATATAATATTAAAATAATAAAATAGAAATATTACAACATTTATACAAATCTTGGAAAATATATTTTAGTTCTATCTTTTTAATAATACAATTTCTATTACTAAAATTTCGTCAAAATTTTATGCAATTTTTCAAAATTAGAATTTTATATCCTAATACCATAAGTTTTTTTAATATCTAAAAAATTTCTAAAACCATTTAGTTTAGTTTTTGATAATTATAAAATTCTATTTCTAAATACTATATATATTGATTCTTTATTTTGTCGGCTGGCCGTATTGATTAGACCAAGTTATGATCAAACGAAGAATTGTTCCGAAGAAAACTTATGTCTGACTATGTCTAGTCTAGATGTGAAAATACAATGCCTCTGGTCTTCACCATCTTTACTAGAGAATCCGCACAGAAATTTCTGCTCCTTGGGATGTAGGTCACGCTTGAACTCTCAAAGTTCTCTTGCAAAAAAACATGGTCATATCTTGAACGCTTAAACATATCTTGTTCTAATGATGCAGTAAATATAGGAAGTAGAAACTAAGAAAAAGCATGCTTTACTAAACCATTAATTACAAAAAAAAAAAGAGTTAAAACACAAACTGTACTCCAAGGAAGGAGGAAGCATGGGACGGGGTAAACGTAGGAACCATTTGTAATACCAATGCAACCAAGTGTCGCAATGAACCAGCTTTCTAATAGTGCGACAGAACAATATCAATCTTCAGAACAAGCAAAACACCTATAAAAACTATAATTATATGGCATTATTGCCACAGTACCACACCACTCGATCGTCCCGCGAATCACATCTCCAACCAACTCCAACATGATCAACACACACCTAATTTCCTTCTTGCTCGATCCATGCCAAAAAATCGCCAGCTTTCCATCGTACTCCACCGTCGCAGCGTTATGAAAAATAGCAACACCAAGTTTCTCCAAACCAACCACTCTCCTCCACACCTTAAGCTTTGCGTCAAACCCCATCAACCCGTGCGTAAAATAATAACAATAAAGCACATCCGCAACGGCACACATATAAAACAATCCACCACCGTGTCTACCACCACCACTCGGCATCTTCACCTTCTTAAACCTCTGGCCTTTGCTAGGATCGTACACAACGATCTTCTCACCTTTCACCATATAAACTTTCCCGTTCACCGACGCACGTAACCGCCTCATCGGCTGCAGTTTCTTTTTACTCTCCGCGACGGTCCACTCCCGTGAGTTCGGATCAAACACCTCTGCTTGGATATCATCATCGTCGCATCCTCCCATAACATACACCTTCCCGTCGATACTCTCGACGATGGCTTCACACGTGCGAGCCACGTTCATGTTTGGTCCCTTTGTTAAATCTCCAGATCGAGTATTGAGAATCCAAAGTTTCGTGGAAGGCTTTATATATCCACCTACGAAGAATATCTCTGGTCCCAAGGCGATGGTACAAGATCGGTACATGAACTTAGAACGGATCGGAGTCGAATATGGAACCAGTCGATATTCAATCTTAGTCGTCGTCGTGGACGTCTTCTCAGTCTCACGGAGAGTGAACCAAAAGTAGAGTGGGGTTTTGTCGACGTGAAAGAGGATATAGACGGAGCCCTTGGGTTTGTTAGGGAGGAAGGATCGCAAACGGTGGAGCTCAGGGGAGTTGACTAGAGACCTTAGGGTTTTGGAGACACTTCTAAGGTTTTGGTAGTAGCATCCTGGGACACGGGTTAAGCAGTTGAATATGATTTCGTCAGGCAACGAAGTTAGCGACAGAGATGGCGGTTCTATGCTATCTTCTTGTGGTGGCTCGACGCCGGCGGTTAAGGAAGATCTTTTTTTGTTTTTCTTTAATGGAGGTGGAGACATTGTACAGTATTGTGGGGCTTTTTAGGTTTAGCCTTTCTCACGTTTCTCCTTTTTTACAAAAACATTTTTATATCACTTGTTTTTCAAGCTTGACGCTTATTTATTAACTAACTTAACTTAGTAAACCTATTTTATGTGGGCTTGGGTCTAATTGCTGGCGCAATGGCCTTCTGTCTTTCAATAGTGGCATGTCACCATTCTCTTTCTATCCCTTTGAGGGTATACCAGATCTCATGAGTAGTAGTGGCGCTAGACACCAATGGTTGGACGTCATCGATTTCGATCCTATGCGAGCACTGTATAAGAGTTGATCTTTCTCTATGATGCGTGTTATTGTTGCTTCATCAACCGTCTAAGTGTTTTCTTGAGGTTTTTTAATTAAAATAAAAATTAAATTTCATAGTTTTTGATGAGTTTTTAAAATAGTTTAACGAAAATTATAGTAAATTCTCAATTGATCCAAAATAATCTAAAAGCTTACTAAATAAATCAAATAACTTCAACTTCTAGAGGGGAATACATCTTCTATGGGAAGAAAGATGCACAAGTCAATGAGTCATAGATTATAAAACTTACAACTTTTTTTTGAAACTTTGAATAAAACTTACAACTTACTAAACTGTATTATTATTGTTTAACCTCAGAAGAAAACAGAAATACACAAACTACAGTAAAGGGCTTTCGAGATTTATCTCCCCTCAAGTCATTTGAAAGACTAAAGATAAAACAGAAAGAAAGAAAAAAAAAACATAAAAGGATCATGGATATGGTCTGTCTTTTCTTTTTGTAACTTGTCTTTCATCAACATGGTCTGTTGCAGATGCAGCGAAGGCGGAATCCGTGGCAGTCACCATCTGGAAAACCTTCATTCTGGCAAATATTAGCGCAATTGGTTGTGCTCAGACACGGTCCATTGAACAACTGGCTACTCGTTTCACACATGCGTGCCTTGGCCGTGACCGGACCCATCCCTAAAGGTATAACACAAAGTAATCATACCCACGAATATACATAAATATTGACATACACTGACGAATATTAAGATATGGGTCATAGATTATTACTCAGTAAAATCATATATTAGGTAGATGACTACATACTGACATGAGATTTTTATTTAGAAATATCATGGTGATATGAATTCTGAACCTGTGGCGATGAGGAGCATGAACAAAAGCGGAACTGCTGAGATCAAACCAAAAGAGAGCTTCATTTTTCAAGAGAGTTATAGAGAGTTGAACACAGGAGTTTTGCAGAGCTAAATAGGGAAGAAGATGACATCCATACGATAGATAATTTATTTTCCCAGAGTGGTTAGACCACACTATCGCCGTTTGTTTGGATCTTGCTCTATTTACGTTTCTTTTTCCTTCTTTGAAAGGAAAAAAATTTGGTAAATAAAATAAAAGCTGGGGAATACTAGTCATGAATAACCTACAAATGAAGAGTAATAAAAATGTTAAAGTTTGCGAAAAAGTAAGACATATTGTAACCGTGTAAGCTATGTAGAATATTTAGATATGTGTTTGCAATGTAATCAAGAAAATTTCGGATATTAAACAAAGTGGTGGTGGTCTAGCAATTCCGACCCCATTTAGGAGGAGTTGTCTTTTGGTTTAGATCTAGGATTGATTTACCTCAAACGTAAAATTAGTTTGAATTTCCTATTTGGCCAGTCAAAGTGGTCTCACCCTTTAAATCCATTAAAACAATCGGTGAATAGAGTATTTGAAAAGTCAACACCACCTTCTGGCTAATGAAATATAATTCTTGATAAGTTGATATGACAGGAAACCCAATTTATAAACCGAAGTATCTATTTAATTTTTGGAAACATTGTATTGCTTCATTCGCTTTTCTCAGATTGCATACTTCTATCCTTCATGATGGTTTTTGTATATAGCTGAATGCCTTGAGAAAGTTTCATAAAAGAAAACTGCATGCGCCAAAGAATGTGCTTTCATAAGAGCAAGTGCACCCGTGAAATTATTTATATTTCCATTTTTGTGACTGTAAACAGGTAAAATTAGTTAGAATATATAGTTGTCAGGAGATAGGGTGTGCACCCGTAATAATCCAAGTTCAGATTCTATTTATATGCCTTTTATTTTTTTATCATCAAAAGTATACCCAATAAACAAAACTTCTAGCTTCACCCCTTCACGTAGATATGAACCATGCTTTAAACTTCATTTGAATAGAGAGAGAATACATTTGAGGGTTGTATCTCCTTTTGAAAATTAGACTGGTTCTATGTGTTTTGAATATCCCCAATTTTTTTTAAAGTGTTAGTTGCACCCTTTGGATCGGTACCTTCAAAGAAAGAAAAAGTGTATAACAACAAAATGATATTGCTTATTCCTTATTGTCATATTGTGGCAATAAAAAAGGTCGTCCTTTACTGATTGATTCAAAACGTTTTTAAAGTCTTTCACTCAACAAGGGTTCTGCATCTCCCAGGTCCCATGAAATCTCTAAGTCCTAGTCATTTTAGAGGCATTCAAAACTACAAACTCAAAAGCCAAACAATACGTTAAATATCTAAATACATATATATTTTTTTTTTATGGTTCCATTTTGAAACATTTTTAAGGTGTTGAAAAGGGCAAAAAGGAATAGTATTGTGTGATGATCTGAACGATGGAATCATCATGGGTTCTGAGGATCAGTTTGAATCTCATGAGCCAACTCTCTGGTTAAAGAATCGGCTCGATCGTCATGTCCTCCAGCAAATGTGTAAACTTTGAATGCAAACTGGAATGCCCTCCACAGCATTTTAGCAGATCCTACTGTCTTCTTCATGCTAGGATTTGCATCAGGCGACACAAGCTTTGCATCTCTCTTTTCCTTTTAATTTGAGGTTGATCCAATATGAATTTTGGTTAAAAAGGGTTTACAAAGAAAGTGATTTAATATTTTCAGGTGTTAATTACCTTCAATGCGAGTTCCATGCAACTTGATGAGATATCAACCATAGTCTCCTTGATCTGAATAAGGACATTGAAGTCAAAGTGGATATTGTGGCTCTGGAATTTCTTCGCTTCTTCATCTTTGGTTCGATCCAGCGTGTCAATATCTCCTTTGATCTATTACATTAATCATCTTGTATTCACAAAGTGTTGTTGAAATGGCCTGAAAATAAGATCTGAGCAAGCAATTGAATAAGATAATTACCTTTGTGAAGTAACGTTCGACTTTATCAAGAAGTTGATTCAGAGGAGGTTCTATTTTCCAGTTATGTAACTCGGTGATCATTCCGTGCAGCTTCAAGTATAATGCAGCAGCCATTCTTATTGCTTCGAGTTTCTTCTGTGGAAACCCTTCGCATCGCGCAAGAACCTAAAAGTTTTAAAACATAATTGGCAATCAAGAATCACAAAAAAGGGACACATAATTAATAATGATAAGATAAAAAAAATAAAATAATAATAATAACATGAAGATATTTTAGAGTTTGCTTACTTGTGTCTCATCTGTTAGTTTTTCAAGAACTAATTCAACACGGCGGTGGAAGCTAAGAAGCTCAGTCATATCTCTAGTCTGAAACTTAGTGATCTCAATCTTCAGCTCCTTGATTGAGTTCATGTATTTAGCAACATCTTCTTGTATTTGCTGAAAATATGCAGACTTCTTTGTGATCTCAGCAAGAGCATCAGCCATTCCTTGCTTTCCACCGGCGGGAGCAGCGCTTCCGACTCCGGATTTTCGTCCACTTCCGCCCCCTGTCCTCGTCTCAGGATCACGACCTTCTACTTTCCCTTTAAGGATTCTGTAAAGGTTTCCTAATTGGGTTGACCTTTTTAGTTTTGTAGCTGCTTTCTTGGGACGCAAGCTTCTTGCTGCTCCTGGTGGTGGCGGTGGACAAGCCGCTCCGTTCGACACACCCATTCGAGGCGGTGGCGGAGGAGGTGCTGTTCCCTTTGCCATAGTAGGTGGCGGAAACGGTGCTGCTCCATTAGCTTCAGGCATAAGAGGTGGTGGAGGCGGTGGTCCACCACCTGCTCTATTAGTTGTAGGCATTGGAGGTGGTGGTGGTGCTCTGTTTTGCATTGCTGGAGGAGGTGGAGGTAGTGGCGACTCTGCGGTCCCTGGAGGAGGGGGAGGTGGTGGTGGTGGTGGTGCAACTGGGGTTCTTGGAGGGGGAGGTGAAGGCGGTGGTTGTACGGCCACCACAGTTACTGGAGGAGGACGTGGTGTTGGTGGTATGGAGCTCTGTAAAGGGATGAGCAGTGGTAGAGGAGGTGGCATTGGTGATATGCTCACATCATCAGCCTTTGCTATCAATGGTGGCGACCGAGGAGGAGGAGGAGGTGGTGGTGGGGGTGGTTGAGATGGTAAAGAATCTACAAATACAGTTTTTGTAGTGGATAGAGGAGGAGAAGGAGATGGTGGCAAAGATTCCGGCCAAAGTTCAGATTTATCTGAAACATCGAGTTTGGATTCACATGTTGAATCAAGTGGAGAGACTTTCATGATTGTATCTTCTTGCTCATCAAGAACAAGAGTTTCTTCTTTCTCCATATTCACATCATTTCTCTCTATGTCATTGGTCTTCTGCTTGTTCTGTTCAACAACATTAGTTTCATCTTCTACATTGCTTTGATTTGGTCCCTGAACCTCTTTCTGTGACATAATGTGAATAGCGAGTCGCTTAACATCGATAGGACTAAGCTTCTCAAGTGCTTGGACTCTCATATTCCACAAAAGATGTGATGCAGAGTTTGCAAAGTCTCCACCCTTTCCCGGCGAACCCATCATCGGTTCTGGAAGAACTGATCTTGGCGTGATTGGTGACCCGCAAAACGAGCTTCTGCTATCAGAGAATGATTCAGATGGAGACAAAACTCGACTGCTCAATGTTTTAGCAGTCCGTGGACTAATCAAATCTTTCTTCTCTTCTCCCTTTTCATCGACCTCCATCATATCAAACCTCTCTTTCGACATCTTGATCAGTCCATCTAGTGTTGCTAACACTTTTTCCACTGCAAAGGAAAAAAAAAAGATTTTGAAATTCAAGATAGTGAGATGACTTGTGCGTGAAGGTAAATGTTACCTAGTCGATCGGACTGATTTTTTCCCACACTGCTACTCCAATACTTAGATTTAGCTATCCATTCGGAGTTATCGATCCATGAATCTCCCATGGATTTCAAAGCGTTGAAGAAATGGTCAAGAACCTTGAGGAGAAAACATTAGTTCAGATTCAAGGTATATAAACCTATTATATACCAGCTCATGTTTTGAATATATACCTTATCGACATTTGCACGTCTTATATCCGAAATAAAAGAGCTGTTTATAATCTCAGGAAAAATATTCTGGAGATCTTTCATTGTATGCATAACCATCTACCCAACAAAACAAGCAAGTGAGTAAAAAATAATATATGAAGGGTTGATTAAGAATGAATAACGAACTTTGTGGTTTACACACATCGGTTATGGAAGGAGAACCGTCGAGAGGAGGAAGATCAATGATATCTCTAAAGGTAATGATCTTCCTGCGAAGCTCGACCATGAGAATAAAGTTGCATGTCCATTTTGGCGAGCTGCTAGTCTTGGGGCTCTTTGCTTCTCTAGTAGAAGAAGCATTCTGTCTAATAGAAGCATTCTTGAGGATGCCTATAGGCGACAAATTCGAAGAAGTACGTCTTGATAATATTGACTTAGATGATCTAATCGGCACAGGTGGCGAAGCGTTAGGTGGTGACGATGGCTTAACATCCTGCTTGTTAATCTTGCTAGCTTTAGGCGAAGATTGGCCATTTACTGTCTGAAAATTTTTAAAAAATTGTTAGAACTTTTTTTCTGTTTTTAAATAAGAGAAAGAAGGGTTGGAACTTAAAAAACTTTGAAACTTTTCATGTAAAAATTAGATGTAGACAGATTAAATGAATAAGGATTGCATTCATGTGACAAAAGAATATGCAGATTTTGTGATGATCTAACATGAACAAGATGAAGGATTTATGAGAATACCGGTATGTTATTTTTTGTAAATAAAGTCATATAGTAACTCAAGGGACATGGAACTTATTAAAGCAAGACTTTTCTATGAACCATTTAAAATTTTAAACGATTTCCTGGGTTTTGTAGATATGAATAACTAGAATCAATAAAGAGAACTTTAAAATAAACTCAATCAAGAAAATAAGAACAAGACCTGTAGCTTGCTCGATGATTTACGACCGAACAACATTTTTCAATATCGAAACAGTCTCCGGCTGTCATAACCCGCCGGTGACTCCAACTTTAAAATGTCTTGTTTCACACCAAAAATTATGTTGAAGCTTTCAAAATTGTTTAAAGATTTATTTGAAGCATTATAGCTGCAAATTAATAGAAAACATCACAATCAGATTCGGGAAGACCCAATCTAATCAGGGTTTGAGATTCAATACAAGAGACGCTTTTTGGCTGTGGGACTTATGGAACTTTCTCAAGAAAGAGAGAGCCAAAGGAAAACAAATGTTAAATCTGTCCTTTTCTTAGTTGTACATTTTTCTGTTTTTTCTTTTTATCAGTGTGATTACTAAATATATATATCCCACCTTCTTATTTTCCCTCTACTTATGTGTCATTGTTACACCTATTCTGTTTTACTTGAAGGGTTAAACCTTTTTATTTCTGATTTAACTATAACAGAAAACAAAACATTATAATATTGCTCAAATAACACTAAAAGAAAAAACAAACCTTCAATGTGTACTATAGGAGCTGCACAATATTTATTTCTAAAGGAGATGCACATTATGTACCTTAATAAATAATAAAACAATTGAAGCAAAATCTTATATCCGAATTTTTCATTACATGGATATATATATATTTTTTTTGGAAACTTAATTATAACAGGTATATTATTGACAGGTAGGACATTAAAACAATATCCAAATTATAAATTAAATATGTAGATCATTTTTATCCTTTTGGGGTTTAAAACTGCATTTATTTATTTTTATTGAAGCGAACAGTAAAATTAAAATATGAAAGTGCATACATTATTATTTATTATTACTATTTTTTAGTAAATACAATGCTTTTTAAATTTGAGATTGACAATATGTATTGCAATATTGTTGGTCGGTATAGCAAAGGGGCGTGTTCGGGCAGCAATAACAGTCTTCTTCAAAAATATCATCGCAAGGATCAAGGACACAGGTAGATCTATCAAGTTTTTCCGATCTTTCTATCCTCACACCTAAACATTAATTTGAAACACGCATCAACCCAACTTTGATGACTAGGAAATATATATATGGGAAAACATTTACATACATTGATGTAGAGCAAATAGGGAGAGCAAGAGGATGCAGATGATAGATGCATGTGATGATTTCATGATCTGAATGTCTTCAAAGGTATGAATTTGTGGCTTTAAAGTTATCTTTCTGCGTCGCTTTAAATTCAAATCTTGATCAATACATATGAACAGGAAATATATAAGCCTAAATAATGTGACAATATTTATAGAGAATACCTTCTCTATTTGTCTTGATCACGATCTTTCATATATCGATAGATTCACAACTTTTTGGCTGTCATCTTTGGATCCATTATACACCTTCTTTTCATGTTTTATACTTAATTTGTACGATCATTTGTTTATGCTGTTTTTCTTTTCGTGTATTAATAGCGTGTTGTCTCTAATTTTTATTGCAAAAACATGGGATCGATGATCTGATAGTGAAAATGAGATACTTTACCTTTTACCATTAAAAAAAGATTTGTAATTGTAAAATGTACGCAGAGAAATAGATACTTATTGTATAAAACACAACTGGTTTAAAAATATATTTCATTAGGAAACAAAAGTAAGATTGAACAAAAATATGTATTTTATTTGATTAATATGCTTTCTTTTATACCACATGAATTTATTTTCTAAATATTTAAATTATTATAGCTGTATTAGATTACATCAATGCTACATATTCATGTAAAACTGATGAGAACCAAGCTGTCGAAAGAAACATATTAGGGTGTATTAACTTTTTCACTTTTGGGTGGAGTCTTTAATCCAAATTACAAATATATAATTACAAAACCAATATTCGGGAAAAAAATTAAATAAATAAATAATCGTGACAAGCAAAATCAAGGAGTATCACCATCACCTTGACTTATTCATGAAAATGTATAAAAATTGAAGTACACCTTATTTGGCGCAGAAAAACATCTCGTTTTGTTCCCAACGGTTTAAACTGAATCCAATGTCTTTACTTGAGCTTCTCATGTGGTCCTTTCACGAACCGAGGCTTTTCGAGAAGTAGTGGCGGCTGATCTCTCAGCGATTCTTCTCTGCCTTTCCAAAACAAGATTCTCTATTCTCTTCCTCATCTCTTCTTCCTACATTCCCAAAAGATTAAGTAGCAACAAAACCGTTAAGAAAAAAAAGCAAATATAAGATTTTTTTTTAATGACTAGGAGTTTAAGTCACTAGACCAACTCGTCATCTGTTGTAGTGATAAAATTTGTTCTTACCTTTTCAAACTTGTTCTTCTGTGCCATTGTTCTGCTAGCTGCAACCGGTTTCTTAACACTCTTGGACATGCTTTCACCTCTGTTTCTAACTGGAGTTCTAGACTTACGAGCTTCCGGCTTCTTCCCATTAGTTTTCTTCTCGCCGCTTGAGACTGTCTTATCCTCATTCTCCTGAGCTGTTCCGTTACTGGTCAGCCTTGCGTTCGCTTCAACAGAGAAGTCGATGGAGTGATCAGTAACCAAAAACTCTCCCGAGTTGCGTTCAGGAATCATACAGAGGTCATTTGGTTCCCATGAGCCAGACATCTCACGCTTCTCATTCGCTTGACCGTTATCGATGTCGATATCTGCAGACATGTCTGGTCTCCAACGAGAATCATAAACATCATCACCAGTGAGGGACGATGAACGGACCATGAACGAATCATCACCGAACTCCTGTTTCTTGCTCTGATCAGAACCTCCAGATGTCATCATGATGCAGCTTTCATCAAACGACCTTTCCGGTTTCACTCCACGATGATCAGAAGTAGTAAACCAATCCTCTCCACTCCCTGACTTCTTCACCAGTGATGTAGCATTATACAAGTCTTTGCTCTCATCATCTCCTAGCGTTTCTGATCTCTTTGGAAATAACATACATTCTTCTGTTGAATCTCTCGTTCTTGAAACAACCCTACGAGCACTCCCCTCACTCTCAAAATGATCAAATGTTACACCGGCTCCTCCATTTTCTATGTGTTTATGAGTTACAACGATGGAATCACCAGAGGCATTGTTCTTGTCTTGCAAACCTCTAGAGCCACTGTGTGTAAAATGCTCCTCGCTGACGACATCATCGTGCTTCATCAGAATGTTCTGAAAAGAATCCCAAGTCTCATTGCTTCTTTTTCCTTCAGCCGAACTCTTCAGGATATCATCACTCTCATAAGCTCTGTTTTCCTTGAGGAACCCAACAGCAGTATCCACAGTCTCTCTGATGGAACCGTTCTCAGTAAACTCACTCCCCTCCATGTCGCCGTTTCTTCCCTCGGGAGTTATGTAGTTAATGTTACGGATGATCACAGTTTTAGATGCCTTCTTCCGGTTTTTCTTTGACGACCGGCGAGAGTTCTTCTTATGTCTTTTACCTTGATCTTCCAGAGACGAAGCAGAATCGTCGCTGGCCGAGTCAGAAGATTCACTGGATTCAGTAGACTCATCATCTCCATCAGAATCTCCTTTCTTCTTGGAAGCTTTGCCCTTTGAAGGAGGCCATGGCATGTTGTTCCCTTGGTTTTGTCCTGGCATTATAGGGTAAGGATAGCCTTGGTACGGAGGCGGGTAGTAGTACTGAGGTATATGGTTCGGCCATCCCATTGGTGGTTGAAAGTTTGGAACAGCAGAGGCTTGTTGTTGGTCTACAAGATCAAAAACTTGTTCACATTTAGTAATGGACGTAAGTAAAAAGAAAGTTACTAAGGTTAAGGTACCTTTGTTTTCTGAAGAGTGTGTCCCGTTTAGTGGAAGAGCAGCAGCAGCAGCTTCATTGGTGAGGATGATCCCCGAGGAACCTAGTAAAGACATGTCTTCAGGTGCAATTGCTTTGACAGCTGCTAGTTCCGCCATCCAAAGCCCGTCTCCGTGCTTCTTCTTCCATAGTTCCTTGTACTTTACGCATGCCTCCCTGCATTATGATGTAAAAAGGGTTATTTGTGAAATGGATGAAGGTTAAGCACTATTTTGACTTACCTTAGCCTTGAGGCACCAAAAGCATCAGCGAATAGTATGAGATCATCAATAGTATCAATCTCGTAACCAGCAACCACACCTCGTGCATAAGCCATTGCTTGCTCTCTACGAAGCAATGTTCTTCGGGTTTCAAGAAGACGTTGAAGCTGAATCCTGTTAAAAATGAAACGAAGAAAAAAACGCCAATTAGTCAACCAAGACTCGTTCATAAGTGAAACATGTATTAAGTAATTTTTATGTTACTTGGATGTTTCCTCTCCTGCAGCCCCATTGCCATTCTCAGACTCCTGTGAAACAACACATTGAGAAGAAAACACTCAATTGACAAAACACAAGTTACTGAAGTAAGACAGTACAAATTGAAAAGACCAGTTACCTTGGAGGACTCACTGGACTTTCTCACATTACTCCCTGCAGATTATATTTAAAAAAAAAAATTATCAGGGAACATTTGTCATTACAAGCTATAGATTTAGTAAAGTGAATTGTACAGCCTGGGGAATGAATACCCTCTAGTAGTTGCTCAGCATTGGCAATCTCATTAGCGTGAATAGAATGTTCAATCTGCAAGATCTCTTTCTCAAGAGTCGCGAATCTCTCTATAATCGCAGGCGTGTTCACGAATCTCACAAACCTGCAACCGAATCCAGCAACACAATGTATAAGATCATTTATTACATGAATGATAGAAGCCTTCAAAAAAGGAGAATCAATTATCAAGTTCTCTGAGATAATTGTTGCAAAAATTTGAAATAATTCAAATCTGAATTTCGAAATTGCCACACAGAATTCGCCAAAAACAAAAAAATAAAATAAATAAATAAAAAACTGTGGAAATATTATTACCGATCAAAAGTGGATTTGGTGAACCAAGAAGAGTGAGAAGTGGGAGGATGAAGAGAAATGGAGTAACCGCCTTTGGAGATTTGATCTCTGGCGAACTTAAGATGGGAGATGAAGGGTTCGAATATCCCAGATGCCAACTTCTCCTTCTTACTCCCACAGAACAGCACCAGATCAAATCTTTACCAAAAAAAACAAATAAGATACAATCGTCAAACATAATCAAGAAGAAGTGTGGACAGACCTGGTACGAGTAGGAGTGAGTTGAAACAAAGCAGAATCAAGGATAGCTCTCGAATCCATGGACAAAGACAGAGAGAGAGAGAATCAGTCTTCTTCTCCGATGAAGAGGGAAGGTAGGAAGGAGGAGGAGAAGACGTGAAGAAGGAGACATATATTGAATATATTAGTTTTTATTATATATTTTGGATTCGGTGTGACAGCAAAGGATGAGTTAAGCCACAGCACATGGTCAGTGTCTGACTTAGTGGTCCCCATCAATCATGTTTATGCTCCGCCTCTCTTTTCCTTATTTGTATCTCTTTTTTTCCCTAATTCATATAATCTAGTCATTTAAACAAAAATATCAAACAGACAAAAGAAGTCAACAAGAGGAAAAAGCATTACCAATTCACGACATTCTCATACGAAACTAGTATGAAATTTCTGCTTTAACGATTTTATTTGTTGCCGACAAATAACATAAGAATATTTTATGTGCGTTATACACTATTCTAGTGTTATGTTTGGCTAAAAGTTTTTGACAGAAAATATATATGATGATGCTTAATAGCGAAAAAACTGAATATCGCATAAGAGAAGAAGAAAAAGCAACTTTTAATAATCTGTTGAACAATGAACAAGTAATCCACTAGACACTATATATATGAAGCAATTTGCATATGTTTTATCACCACATTTAATATCAACAAAAATGATGATATGTACAATTTTTATTATAAATATTTATATTTTTATAAACTTTTAATATGGCAATGACTATTAACTCGTAAGCTACAAATGTAATTTTTTTATAAATATTTATTTTGGCAAAACTATTTATATATATTAATAATTAGTAACTTATATATCACCACTAAATTAATACATATATATATCACATTAATAAAAATGTAAACTAAATATAACTACAAAAATATTTTTACATAACTTATATATATCATCTTTTTTGTACATATATAATAAAAATTAGTTGTAAGTGTGCATCAACATATACAAAACTAAAATAATACTAATCGAATAATTTTTTATAGTTAAATGATTAAATTTTATATAATTTAGTAGTTCATTATATTAACTAACATATTAATTTCTACCAGTTTAACGTATTTTAACTAAAATAAACAAAAATCTAAAATATATTTAAATATAGACATATTTAAGACTAGCTAATAAGAGACATATTTAAAATAATAAATCACTAAATATACTATAAATTGAATTAAATAAAAAAAACTTATATAAAATGAAATCTTAACTATTGAAATTTAAATATAAAATTGAAATACTTAAACTAAATAAAAATATGATTTATTGAGTACATATGTTTTATAAGTATTAATACTATTGATGAAGTATTAATGAATTTAAGAAACATAACTTATCAGCTTGTGAAGTAATAATGGATGGATCGTAAGAGCATCTTTAACCCTAAAATCCTAATGGGTTTTTTAAATTTTTTTTTTTAACTTTTCTGATTAAAAAAAAAATTAAAATCGCACCAATCGCGGGCTGCCACGTGTCGGTGGGGCCCGCAAATAGTGCAAAAAACCCATGGCAATCGATCCTTCCTTCACGCCTTTGGTGACCGATTTTAAAGAAATTGTGGGGCCTACCAGGGAGAGAAACCCATTAGTATACCCCCAATAATTGTGCTCTAAAACTATAGTCTCCGTCAAAAATATACAAACGTAACACCAGGTGCATCTGTTTTCATTCCATGATTAACAGAATTGTCGTACCAATCGCGGGCCGCCATGTGTCGGTGGGGCCCGCAAATAGTGCAAAAAACCCATGGCAATCAATCCTTCCTTCACGCCTTTGGTGACCGATTTTAAATAAATTGTGGGGCCTACCAGGGAGAGAAACCCATTGTATACCCCCAATAATTGTGCTCTAAAACTATAGTCTCCGTCGCAAATATACAAACGTAACACCAGGTGCATCTGTTTTAATTCCATGATTAACAGAATTGTCGTACCTATCACTAGGGCTGGGCACAAGGCGTTCGCTATTTTGTGTGTACTTGCTACTTGACTTACCTTATATGAATAATACAATTTTCGATTTATACTTGACTTGCTAAAAACTAGTACTTGCTACTTCGAGTATTTGATCGAAAATGAATTACTTGCAAGTTACTTGTCCCGTTCTGTTACTTGCTATTTACGAGTACTTGTCAACTATTTACGAGTATTTGTGAACTATTTACGAATTTTTCTGAATATTTAAGAACTACTTACTAAATAATATTCTATTAAAAATAAACATAAAATTGTCTTTTATTTATTTTTTACTTAAAATAACATGTGAATTACTTCAAACGAAATATTTTGTTCATATTATAAAGAAAACAAATAAAGATATATGAATAGTTCGATATATAAGCACTGTGTAATTTTCACGATGACAAAAATGTCTTCTCTAAGCAAGTAACAAGTAATAACAAACCATATAGCTAAATTTTGTAATACTTGTTACTATTTAAAACTTAACCAGATGACGACAAGTATTTAAAAATCAAGACGGATACGAAACAAGTAACAAGTATAAGAAGAGTAATGAGTATTTGTCCAATTCTAAATGCAAATAAAAGAAAAGACAAATATGAACAAATATTTAATGGATCATATAACAAATAGTAAGTAATGAGGCAAGTAACGAGTCGAGTACTAAAAATAATAATGATACTTGATACTTGACTTAGTCTTGCAAATAATGAAAATTATCGACTTGTTACTTGCCTTGACAACACCGAATACTTGAATTTTTAAGGCGGGTACGAATCGAATAGCGAGTTCAAAGCGAGTAACGAGTAATGATGCCCAGCCCTACCTATCACAATAAAGGACAATTCACCTCAATCCAATCATTCTTGGGTATTGGATTCTCAAAATTTCACTTGGTCCACACACAAACTCATGTAACCAATCAAAAAATTCTTCACCTCTAACCACACATATTGTTTCCTATAAGAACAAGTATGTTATAGTTAAAGACAATGTAAAATAATAGTTTTATAAATATTTAGCACACACTTACATCATCATAAAGCCATCCCAAAAATGTCTTTTGCTTGACTAGTTCAAGTTGATCTTCGGTGGCATCTATGTAAGTAAAGCGCATACGTCATGTAAATCATGTACGAACAATAAAAATGTTACACACAATTGGTAAATATAACATAATTAGTTATAGTATTTTAACGTGCATTTGTATGCACCTCTCATATTCAAGAATGTCATCACACTTGGTTCGAAAATATGTTCGCAAATAAGTATGTTCATCTTCAGTAAGTCTTTGTACTCTTTGATTTTCAACTACGTCGTTCAGTATGTATGAGCATGTATGAGACAAACATAATAAGTTGTCATTTCACCTCCGTTATCATGGTGAACATGTGATTTTTTGTTTGAACTTCTGATGGAAAGTAGTATTCAGCAAAGTTTTAAGTTTTTTCCTTAATTCTATGTGTGATTATATATTCCTCCATCTTACTAAAAATTTTGAAATGGTTTTTAAAATGGAACATATACTGCTCGAAAGGAGACATGCATATATGGAACAAATCTGTCTGGAATTTTAAATATTTCAAACTAAATAACAGTTAAAAGTTTCATCGAAAATCTGTAGAAATTTTTTATGGATTCCATTTCTTTGATTTCTAGTCATGAATTCACTTGTTTTCTTGTAGTAGTTCAGCTGGAATTGGAAATTTCGTTATTCAAAAAGCACACATTATAGTATATGTCAAAATTATTAAAAATATATATTATTTATTAGCTTTTTATGTAATGTTCAATACAATGGTTTTCTCTCTATTGCGGCGATAAAGCAGGAAGAACTCCTTTGAGAAAGGCGGAGAAAAACGCAAGGGATTCGATGGGTTTGAAGGAAGGCACATCATGTCCTGCTCCTTTGAACGTTCCAAACGTTAAACCTTCATATTCTTGAAGCCATCCACTAACCTAATAATTATAAAGAAAGCCATTATGGTCACGTTTCAAAAACAACTCTTATTTTATGAACATACCAATGAGTAATTATGTGAATGCTATCATATTGACCTGTTTCTCATGGTACCATGGCCTCCACGACGTCTTGATGGGTAATGCCAACTTGTTTATGCAGTACCTTGTCCCGAGTACGGGAACTCTTCCATCAGTATCGCCGCTGAGCCAACACCAACGAGAAAAACAAGCAAATGAACGTATATGTATTAGAAAATACCAAAATAATGATAATCAAATATCCCACCCCAAAGTCAGACAAACTTTATAATATATGATTTAGCCCCATTCAGCATATTTATTTATAGTTTACTATTCAAAGTTTACCTGTAAACCCATATTCTAAATCCTCCCGTGATTAATTTCTTATAAATTGGCAAAACTGAGGGCTTTGAATCCGTCCAATTATTAAAAATATCATCGCTGTTTCTCAGAAAAAGCAAAAAGAAATTATTTTAGCTAAGTTATTTATATATATATATATATATATATATATATATATATATGTATATATATATATATATGTATATATATAGATGCAAAAAAGCTTAATAAAATAAATAAACAAGAGTAGTAGTAGTACTTGCAAATGCTCCAATTCTTTAGATGAATACCATCACTTGCATGAAGAGCTTTCTGGACATCTGCTCTGTTGTAGAATACTCTCGTGTAATCATCCAAACACGGGTCGTATCCGCCCATCATCCTCGGCATCTACTGAGAGTTATAGGTAATTAAGTCTTAGTTGCAACATTCAATGTAACATAGTCTTAGCTAGTTGGTTACCATTTTGGAATTGCCAAGATTAGTCCTGAATCTCGTCGAATCAAGGGAGGAACTAGGCGTTGAATTTCCATTACAGGTAGGAGTATAGAGGCTGTATTGATCAATTTTGTGATATTGGTTGATTACTTCGTCTACGCTGTCTTTGCATTCTTTAACATCCCAAGTAGTGTTACTACTGAAATTGCAATATCTTTTTATGACTCCATACATCTCGTCTGATATTACTGCATGGCTCCATGCGTAATCCACCCATCCATCCCAATCTTCAGCTTCTGATGTTTCAGGATTTCCAAGCTAACCACCAAGAGAAGATAAGAATTTAAATATCATTAATTTTACAGTCATATATGGAACAATTAAATTTGTTTAGCATAATAAAATCAAAAGTACTAATGTACTAAAAACTTCAGTTATTAGAAATTGGTTTTAAAGTTTGAACTCTATCGAACTCAAACACCTATATGCCCAATCATAACCCGAAAATAAATTGGTCTCATAGATTCTCTGAAATTAATTTTACAATAGGATTATATCAAGAGGAATGAGTAGATGAACAAGAGTTCGAACAGTGTGTACAATGCTTTGTACGCCTTATGAGAATGAAAAGTATCAAATTAGCGTTAACTTCTAAATGAAAACTGAATAATGGATGATGTAAGTTTATCAAATATCGCTGTAACTAAACGTATTAGATATAAATCAAAGAAGTGACGATTCTTGTGTATGTAGCATAAAGATCAAACATACCAGAATGCCTTTAAGCTTGATATGAAGTGAGGAATTATCATTGTTCTTGTCAGTGCCGTGCGAAGGTTTTCTTGGGCCTATGGCAAAAAAATGTTTCAAAAAAATCTATTACTAGAAAAAAATAAAACTATAAACAGCGAAAAGTTATGTTTATTATAATAAAATAAAATTTACTTTATGGTTTTTATACAAGATTAAATTTTACAACCTCATACTAATGATTTTCTGTTTTACAAAGAAAATTTTAATAGATTAGTTTATGTATATAGAAATATTTTATATATATATATATATGCAATACTTTGTATTTTACGGTAGCTATATATGAATTATTACATCAAATAATTTGTGAAACACAATTAGTAATTTGATAGGTTATACGTTAAGAAAATAATTAAAATATCATAAAAATGAAGATAACGGAACTGAAGCTAATGAAGAATATAATTTCTTCAGAGGTCAATAACATATTTATATAGACAATCTACCATATGCATAAGATGAATACAAATACTTCTAGTAACATTCTGTAAAGAACGAAAATAATATAATTTGATATATGTTTTAGTTAATAACTTAAAATAGTTTGTTTACATTTTTCTCTATCAATTAATTTATTTTAGTAAAAAATCAATAAAATAGACGGGGCCCTGAAATTAGATGAAAAAGTTGGGGGTCTGGGGCTGTTGCCCATTTTCTATAAGGGTGAGCACGGCTCTGGTTCTTGTCATAGACGACCTCTGCAAGCTCCGGTATGTACTTTCCTGCATGCATTTGTTTGTAAATGAGAACATGAATCAAAACCATATACAATGTTGTTGACCCAAAATATATAGACTTTGATATAATGTTTTTTTTAGTACTAAGTTCAAACCTGCATAGCTCTCGCCTGCTATATAGAAATCGTTTTCTTTGTAAGCTGGGAACCTCTCTAACCAATTTTGAATAAAGTAGTATGCGTCTCTAGCTGTAGGTCGTGTCATACGCAGTCGTCAGGTTCGTGAAATAAAATTTATAGTGATATATTTGACGTCTAGCTAAGATAGCGGTTGAAAAATATAGTAAAATTCGCTTTGATACGTTATCAAAACAAATTCAGAAAATACATAACCGTCAATTTACAAAACAAAGCACATAGCGGTTACAAAAATTCGTTTAAAGAGAACAAATCACTAGTACTCAAATTCGACGACTTATGATTCGTATAACATATTTGTTAACTAAATATGGATAAACAGAAATATATAAATTTCATTTTAAACAAAAAAAAATTAAGGAAGAAAAGTTTTAAATTCTTTATGATATTTAAATATATATATATACTGTAATTTATTTTCGTTAAAAGTAAAACCTAAATAAATAAATAAACTTAGAGTTCAAATATCATTTTACGGCCGCGTTGGGTATTTCATGACAGCTCCAACTTGGTCTGGAAGACTGGAACTGACATACGAATTGCACATATATATCCCACCACTTATACGAGTTAGACATAACAAAATGGATCACAAAAAAAATCGGACATCTTTTACATCACAAACCACAAGTAGTCGCTCTTAATATTAATCAAACAAAATAAATAAATACATCCATAAATACCTGTAAATTCATCGCCGATTTTTTTATAGTCACTACTTGTGTTTGAATACGAAAACCCGACACCAACAGGGGATTCTAGAAACAGAATGTTGGCCTCTGCACGCATTACCAAATTTAACGTATTTACGAACATTTATTTATATAATTAACAATTTTCACACTGGAGAAGGAAATGGAATTACAGTATATAAAGAACAAGTTTCATCCATTGCCAAAAGACCATGGACCTAGAGATAACACTATATATATGTACGGTATATACATAGTAATGTTATAATGCATTGATAATGAACTTTTAATATATATAAAATTTGGTATACCATGATTCCATGCGTAGGGATTAAATTGAAGACTGTTTCCTTTGTTATCCACAAGAAATGGACCAATCTCTTGTGTTGCTCCGTATCCCAGAGAAGAACATCCAGGCCCTATATAATTAATTGAAAAAGACAAATCAAACCACGTGTCCCGCTTAATCTAAGACATTAACATAGACATGTTGCCTTAGAAGCTAAAATTGAGTTTGATCCTACCTCCATTAAGCCACAGTACTAAAGGCTTCTGGTTTGGGAGACTCATAGCCTCGAAAAACCAATAAAACATAGCCCTTCCATGTTCTTTATCAACCGGGACATAGCCGGCGTAATGTCTGAAGCTCACACCAGATTGACCAGGCAAATCTGTAACGAGATCTCGCATTGCTTCTGGGCTATCAGAAAAAACAAACGCGAAAAGAGTGCAAAGACACAATACAATGGACACATTGTAAATGTTTTGATGACTCATTAGGAAGTGAGATTTTGAGAAAAGACCGGAAGATGTAATGGTTGGTGAGAAGTAAGGCAATGAAGTGAGACTTTGTTGCAAAAAAGACGCAAGGCTTGGATTTTTAATCTATTTATATGGAAAGATTTTAATTCGATTTTGTTTCTTGCTTTTTTATTTTTTTTTGTATATGGAAATAATTAATTTTAATGACCTTGACCAAAAAATAAGATTTAGTGCCATCTTTTTAGTCAAAGATAGAATATGGAAATGGAAAATTTTCTGAACTGACATGTTAAATATTGCAAAAGAAATTAAAAAGAATTATATTACAATTTTCAGAGATTATTTTTCAAAAACATAATTTATAAACCATCTAAATTATAAATCTACTCTATGATCACTCATAGTTTGAAACTTATTTATCCCAGTTTCATTTATTTCAAATATCTTTTTCAATTGAACAAATAAGATAAGTATTTAGAAATTGATCACCAATGTTATTTTGTAATACTATTTTGACGATTTTCATTCATGTCTTGTCTTAGAAACTGTTTTATGATCTTAGCCATTGTAGGCAGAGCAGAGGGATGCTCATGACAGCAGCAGAACCAACTTATCAGAATGTTCATGGTGTAGACACTATGAGATCAATCAGAACATCGTGTAGTTTCTTTCTCACGACACACACACACACACACACACACACATCAATAGCCAAAAAAAAAAAATTGTTTGATAGTTCTCCATAAGGACTTCACACGTGGTCTTGTGTCCCTTGAAAGTTCGGTTCAGCTTGATTTGTACTTGGACCGGTTAAGAGCCAAACAGTCGTAGTTAAATTAGAGTGGGCTTGTGAAATTTCTAGTACTTTTTGGTATGGGTTAACTATTCTTTTGTCATTCGATCTTCAATGTTTTACATTAGTAAAAACTGGTACTTTCAAAGACATCTTAGTTATATGAACTGGAAACCAATATTCAAATCCTAATTTGATTAATAGTTTTTGCCAATTAGCATTTAACAATGCCCTGTTTAAAATGCTTAACCATGTTTTTATCAAATCCGCTAAAGCTCCATATCTACCTAAAACAGAAAATTTTAAAAACAATTTGTGAAAACTACTTATAGCAATGTAACGAATAAAGAGAAGATCTCGAAGAAGTAAAAGCTCTAACTATCTTACGGACAAATCAAAATGTATTCTTACAATGAGTGATTCAAAAGCAAAGGACCCTTAATGTCTTCATTGCAATACCTAAAAGTTCTAAAGAGAATGAATAGTAACCAATCAAATTCAGTTTTTTTTCCTATTATCATATTCCCATACCTGTAGTCAGTTATACCAATAGTTTCTCCCCCTCCATAAACTGCACAAAGAAAATCCTATCATATGTACCCATCCACGCACAAAAAGAGCTCTCATTAATCTGCCATAAACAGATAGTTCAAGTCCTCCACTGTGAGGTGAGACTGTCGGCTTCCCTTTTCATCTTCACCAAATGCAGACGCTACCATCATTCTCTTCTTTAGCTGCATTGGCAAAACTTGTTCAGAGATCAAATGCGAGAAATGGCTTGAAAGGCTTACTGAGAAATAAAAGGAGAATCAAGTCAACCAATTCCACATACCTGAAGGGCTAATATGCGATCTTCCACTGTATTTTTCACTGTGAATCGAACCACTGTTACTGGTCTAGTCTGTCCTATGCGATGTGCTCTATCGATAGCCTGATCCTCGGTTGTTGGGTTCCACCACAAGTCTAGCATGAGAACATGACACGCTGCTACCATGTTCAGTCCGAGACTAGCAGCCTTGAGTGACATGATCATTACAGTAATCTAAATTGTAACCCAAACAAAAAAATAGAGTCAATCAATCAACTATCATCATGTCTTGACATTATCATAAACAAGCGAGCCAACCCAATTCTACATGATTTCATTAATTGCTATGTACCTCAGGGAGAGTGTTGAAATCCTGCACTGCTTTATCTCGAGCAGCAACTGACATGGTTCCATCGAGCCTTCTATACTGAATACGAGAACTTATAAGAGACGCTTCAAGCAGGTCCAGCATCTTTGTCCATTGAGAGAAAACAATGGCTTTTTCTCCAACAACCTTGAGTGGAGTTACAGAAAGACTGGAGTCCGCTCCCTTTTGAGATATCTG
Organism: Brassica nigra; assembly: GCA_016432835.1. Taxonomy (NCBI): domain Eukaryota; kingdom Viridiplantae; phylum Streptophyta; class Magnoliopsida; order Brassicales; family Brassicaceae; genus Brassica; species Brassica nigra. The sequence continues at coordinate 8,778,519 of CM028249.1, read as the reverse complement.
CTTCGTATCTGTCAAATCCTGCGGTCTGGCAAGTGATTGTAAGATCTCTAGAGCAGCCTTGATTTTAGATGACTCATATGGAAGACCTTCAGAACAAGAGTCAACAGCCTCAACATGAACTGAAGTGGCACTTTCATGCATGGAAGGCATAGCAGATAGTCTGCTATTGCAGTTTGCAATCGGGCATAGATTATCATCTCCCGTAAGGCTTTCATAAAAGCACTGCTTGCAGAAAACGTGACCACAGACTGACACAACAGCATCCTCAGGTGAATCCTGAAAGTAAAGTAGAGAGATAGATTCAGAACTAGTCAAGATATATATATATTATGGTTTGACAACAAGAGATAAGATAACAACTCAAGGATCTGCATTCCGATTTTTAACATTCACTAATGCTTCAGGACTTCACTTTAACATTCATCAGGAAATACTAAAGAGAAAACAAGTAGTCTGATAATTTACAAGACAAAAGAATCTTACACTGCAGATACCACAAATTTGCAATGAAGCTTCTGAGAAATTCTCCTTCTTAGCTAATCCGAGCGAGGATTCCCAAGTAAAACTGTATTCGCCTTTAACGAGAAGAGGGTGATCACAAGCTTGGCGAAGACGCAAGAGCATCAACAAAATGTTTACATAATTTTGCTTTACTGTCCCCGCTTCTTTATATTCCTGATACAATAATAGAAAACTTCAAACATCAATATGCATAATACATTTTCAAGTGCATAACAACACATTAACTCATGGTATATTACGAAAACTTATAAACACACAAAAACATAGTCCACAGACATACCTGGAATTGACTACGAGATTCGCTCTCTAAGTTGGTGTAGAAATCACGTTCCTCCTCAGTGAAATCCACTTTTCTCAACTCTATGGACTTCGGAGGTAAAGAGATTATGGGTTTCCCGTCAATAAGTGAACCTAATGTGTTAACCAGTTAAAAACCATAACAGACAACCCAAAATGAACATTCAAAGCAATTTGGCTTCATTATCAGTAGACTGACCTTTAGTTCGGCGAAGCATCACTGTTTTAAGGATAGCCTGCAGCTTCTGATATCCTTTCACCGGGGTCTTGGTGACAGGATTCTTAATTGAATTACAGAACCAAATGTAGGAAGAATAAGGATCATATTTAAGGAACCGGAAGTAGCTGTACAGGTCATCGATTGAATTCTGGATTGGAGTACCAGACAAACACCACCTCCGTTTAGCACGAAGGCCCCAGCATGCTCTAGCAACTTGTGTCTTGTGATTCTTAATGCTCTGTGCCTCATCCAGAACAACTCTGAACCAGGAAACTTTCGCAAGAGGGCCCGACTGAGCCTCAACCAATGCGCGGTCAAGACGTTTCTTCTTCTTTGAGCCCTTCTTTTGAGAATCGGGAGGATATTTCCTTTTCTTGTTTGGGCAAAGGCCAGCAGCTGCACCTTCACCATTATGTAAATCATCCTTCTCTTCATCCTCATTATCAACAAGAGGCTGCTTTGGTACTTCCATGCTCACGATAGAATATGTAGTAACCACAACATCATATTTAGCCAACTCATGAGGATCCTTTGTTCTGCTGGACCCATGGTATACAAGTACAGAGAGATTCGCTTCACTAGTTACCTTCTTGCGTAACTCATCACCCCACTGTCGCATAACACTCGTGGGACAGACAACAAGCGTTCCAGCAGCTGGCCTTCCCCTCACCTTATCCACACTATTTCCATCAACTTGTTCGCTCTGTTCATTAGGTTTTGAGGACGCACATTCTCCACCCTCGCTTTCTAAGTCAAAAAATTCTTTCTTGATACTCTCTTCACATGTTCGGGAAGGTGTAGACCGTTCCTTTAGTATGAGTGCTATGGTGGAAATTGTCTTCCCAAGTCCCTGCAGAAGATAATTATACCAGGTTTCAAAAAAACATTAAGAAAATTGACAGAATTTAAGCTTCATGTCTGTTAACTACTAACATAAAAAAAGATTACAACAGAAGACAATAACCTGATCATCAGCAAGAATGCCTCCTGGACAGGGGAAGCCAGTCGTCTCCTTATTGGCCATCCATGACAATGCAATTCGCTGTCCATGAGTAAGAATTAAGAAACATTCAAGTAACTATATCAACTGAAAAGTAACCCATTCCTTATTTCTGGACCAAATTTCATAGTTAACCATACAGTACGTTCATAAAGTACAGGAGGCCTTAAATTTCTAAGCGTGTGTTTTGGATCAGAGCGTGTTTGAATTTTGATAGTTTCTACATACCTGATGTCTCATTAGCGGAACTGCCAAGACTCCATCAGGAACATTTGCTTCAGCCTCAGGCAGAGAGAGATCCTGTCATATCCAGACAATGTCAGTAGACCTAATGAGTCTGAGGTAAAACCAAGAATAAAGATTAATATGGAATTGTCATTAACTGCAATCTCGCGACACATCCAAATAATTACATAATAGCTCCATACGACATTCTCAGCTAAATAATGTGCAGAGTTGCAGAACAGATTCTCAATAGAAATAAATATAGTTGGTACCCGTGAGAGAGTCTACAAGAATCAACAGCTGCTAACCTGCAGTGCAGCTTGAAAGATCATATTTTCTTTGTTTGAGTGGTGCTTCGTGCCTCCAGGTTGATTAAAAGTATAACCACTTGAAGAATACTGTGAAGAAACCACCGGGCTTTTGATAGCTAGAGGTCGATATGGGTTTGCAGATTGACCATTAGTTTCTATTATGTAGACATCAGAATCATCATCACTGTCGGATATACTTTCTCCAGAAAGAATTTGAACTGATTCAAAGCCCCCATTTGAGAGATTATAGTCAATGCTCCTTGGTTGAATTTGTTCTTGGTTTACTTGTTGTGTCAGAGAGTCCACATACCCATTGATCTGTGTCACTGGGCTCGGATCTGCTGCAACATATTGCAAACATGCACTCGAATCATAAAATTTAGTGGAGTTGCCATTATCTTGACCAGGGAAACTAGTTTGCTGTGCCATATATGCGAATCCTTCTTCAAAATCTGTCTGATGGGAGACTGAACAGCCAGATGCAGCAGACCACCAATGACTGGTTTCCCCAGGTGCATAAACAGGGTCAATAATGCTTTCTTCCTTAGGAACTGAATAGCCAGATGCACCAGACCACCAATGAGTGCTTTCCCCAGGTGCATAAACAGGATCAATAATGCTTTCTTCCTTTGGAACTGAACTGTAAACAAGTTTCTCTGACTCAGCCTCTGGCTTAACCTCCACACGGGTAGCTCTATTACCCTGAAAACTGCTTGAACGCTTATCAATCCGGTTAACATCGTTATCAGCTAAGTGACCGTCAAAACTATTGTACGGGTTGGCACAGGGAAGAGGAACTGAGGGATTACTTCCACACTTGAAACCGTCCCCTCTTGCACTAGAGAAATCAACAACAGGCTTCCTGTCTAAAGATCCGTAATCTACTCTCCCGTGCGTATCAAAAACCATCCGGCTGGCACCATCAGACAGACACTCACTTACTCCACTGTCAACATCATTCACAGCTTCTTCTTTATTGGGAAAGAACTGAAACGCGAAACTGGGTGTGTGTTCTGATAAGGATGCACCACTTGTGTCGTAGCAATTTTGTCCGGAAGAGAGATAGTTATCCACACCGTTACCGACAGTATTGGAATCATAACAAAAACCAGACACGGCACAGGGTTCGACAGGCTTCTCATCCTGGCCCACAGAAAACCAATCTTTAAGACTTGCAGAGCAAGTACGAGGAGGTGAAGGAGAGTCGAGTTTCACATGGTCATCAAATGAACCAGACAACCCAGTCCCAGAAGGTGAACCTCTTAAGCTATACGAATCAACCATCTGAGTTCCTAACGAAGAAAAAATACATAGAAGTTAGCGCAATATAACTTATACAGCTTAAGAAGTATGGTATTAAACATAGAAGTAGAAGAATACCATTTTGCAAGTGTGAATCCTTGAGCTCGTCAGGGGAAGAACCAGCTGGAGATGAAGTTTCTTGGCTACCCTAAAATTAATTCACTCACAAGTTTAGTTTTAAATCAAAAAAATCTTAATCAGTATTGGGACACATTCAACGAAGCTAATCAAAACGGAGAAATTGAATACGGTATACCTCAGTAGAATCGGGCGGCTTCTCATCTAGAATACGGTAGATCGTTTCGAAGTCAATAGTGAGATCTTCATCGTCGACTTCAAACTCGAAACCAGGATCAGAACCATCAGGAGGAAATCCATCGCCGAGGGCAACCGCTGGACCCTCCTCACCCATCGTAATCAAAACAAAACCCTAACCCGAGAACGATGAAGGATCAAAAAGGGGGGGAAAACAAACCCTAAATCGGAGAATTCAGAACGAGAAATCAACAGTCACGGCGCAATTATCCTCCCCTCAATCAACTAATCGCAGAGAACACGGAACGCGTAGATCCAGAGATTTGCGGTGATTTAAAAAAGGAGGAGGAAGAAGGTCACGGGAATTTTCGAGGAAAGGTAGGAGAGGGCAGTTGGGTGGAGAGACTTTTCTCGGGGACGAGACGGTGGTGGTTGCTTTCTTTTTTGGCTTTCTCTCAATTGGAAAAGGTAAACAAAGGCATTACAAGAGAGACTTCTTCACACTTAAATAAGGAACGGTCCAGCAAATCTTTTTTTTTTTTTTTTCTTTTTTTTTGCTTTTTTATTTTATTTTATTTTATTGATACAACATATTGCATGGTTAATATTATATGTGCCGTCATCTTGTTTTTCTCCTTCACACTAGTTTTTTTTAAGGCTTTTCACATTAGGTTTATTGCTAAAGCACAATGATAAAATCAAACAAACAAAAAATACTTTGACTTTATGGGAATATAATCTAAGTTTGCCGTTAAAAAAAAGTGGAGAGTGTTCAAGTTATAGAGATATAATTACGTTTAATGGTTGTATAATTCCAAAATATTAAACATATTATAAAATGTATTCTTAACTCAAAGAAGAGAATCAAATAAAAGTATTATAAAGATTAATGATTTTTAATTGTTAGAAGAAATTAGAATATATTTCCTGATTTCGCGTATTTGGGAAAGCCTAGAGCCATAGACTATGAGCTTTTTACCAAAAGAAGAATAGTCGTGGTTGAAATGTAATATGATGGAAGTTTTGCAGATCAAGACAAGGAATAAAAAGGCTGGATATTGGAGAGAAGATCCTACATCGGAAATATGAAAGGAACATTAGTAATATATAAGGGACTTGGACCATTCCACTAATTGCCAATTGGTTTTAAGTTGGAAGCCCAAGAAACTTATCATGGTATCAGAGCCGGCCCATTACCCTGACCCATTAATCCGGCCCGATCAACCCATTAGCTGATGGTCCATAGAAGGCTCAGTTCTCCAGGATTGCTAGAAAAATAAAGCATTGTTTCGGAGGGGTATGATGGATTCTGCGAGATTAATGGTTATACGCACCATTATCTCGAGGGAGGGTATTAGAGAGAAAATCCTACATCGGAAATATGAAAGGGACATTAGTAATATATAAGAGACTTGGACCACTCCACTAATTACCAATTAGTTTTAAGTTGGAAACCCAAGAAACTTATCACTGGATAAATATAACTGGTTAAAAAGATGTACAAGGATTTTACTTCGGAGCTACACAAGGCAAGTCTTGAGATCTCTATATCAAAACAATCTTGAGATCTCTATATCAAAACAAGTATTAATTGAGACAGTTTCAAAAGGATATCAAAATCATCCAATAATAGGGGTCCCAAAGACTAAAAGAACAAGTTACCATAATTTTCTCTTTTTTATTCATTCTCTTCATATGTAGCTTATTAAATACAAACGATGAATAGTAGTGGATCGTTCAACAGTCCTAAAAGCTAGGAAACATAATTGCATAACTAAATAAATGTAGATATGGAGATCAAACTCCTATATTCAAGGAAACATTAAAACTGAAATTAAGAAAAGTCTTCTACCTTCTTAACCAAGTCTCTGGTCCGATTTGGTTATCTTGATCGGACCATTTGGTCCGCATCATCCAACCAATCGGCTTATGTTAAAGACTTCAATACATTATGGCCGATAACTTTATATGTTTGAATATATAGAGAGGCGGTTCTCAACAGAAACAAAAGAAGCTTGGTACAGAATCATAGATCAATCGATAATTAAAATGATGAATCGCCTTTCGTTTTTTCAGCTTGTCATTGTGCATTGGGTTGAGTTATGCCAAGTTTTACGAGAAAGCTCTGTACATTTTAATTACTCTCTTAATCCAAACAACGTTGTCAAAGTTCATTTGTATCGGAGCAAGATGACTTTGGCGACCACTTTTGACGCCCTGGAGAAACTTATGATATTAGCTTTTATGAAAGTAATAAGAAAACAAAGATCGATCCTGACTTATGGCAGGGACCTGATTTCAGATTTCATGCAAAGTTCAGGGCATATAAAGGTGGTGGATTCCTCATTCATTATGATAAGAAATTTTTTTGGGATGCTAGGCGATATGTCTTTTACTTCACACATGAGAGTTACCCAAGTTGGAGTATAAAGTTCAGTTCTTTTTTTTTACTAAAAAATATTACTGTATTATGCATCAGTATAAGAAAAATAAATAAAAATGATAAAATGATAACTAATGGTTTAGTATTGTTTAAAATAAATAAATATATTAAATAATATTGTTTCTTAAAAATTGTCAATAAAATTAATTTAGTTTCTTAAAATTTTCTTCTATGTAAATTTTCATATTTCAATGATATATTGGTAATACTTTTTATATTATAATAATTTTAAGTTGTACGGATACTTTTATATTCTTCAAAAAATAATTATTTTGCATATAAAAAATTATATATATCATTTATAGACACACATAGACAAAAATCTCACCAATAATATTCACTACAAATCAAAAATTGGAGTTTTCTTAAGGTAAAATAATTTTATAATGTTGTAAATAGTATCTTTTACCATAAAACTCACAAATTTTTATATTTTTACTTATAAAGTTACAAGTATTTTACACTATATTTTTTAAAAATTATAGCTATTAACTTTTATTTTATAATTTTAATTTTATAAATTCACATGCTTACCATAGATTTTAAAATATTTATACTTATAATTTGTGTAAATAAAAATAATTATTTTTTATGGTGATAGTTTGTATTATATATTATTTTATAGTAATATTTCTCTGTGATCTTTTGAATTCTATCATTTTCACTTTAAACACGAATAATAATTTAAATATAGACAAAATCCAAAAACTAAAAACCAAAAACCAAAAACCAAAAAGTAAATTACCATTCAAGTTTTTCTAAAAACTAAATATAGAGCAAAATCGGAAACCAAAATTCAAAAACCAATAACCAAAATCCAAAAAGCACAAAACTAAAAACTAAAAACTAAAATCTAAGATTCGAAAACCATAACCAATCATCACCTTAGGATCATCACATAAGGTATCCATAATTACATACATCTCCACCTTCTTATCATCAACACGTACATAATATAAGCATCTTCGCAGCAAGACTTCAACGCATTTTTAAATTGTATCCTCCTTACATCTCCTAATAATCCACAATCAAAATAAAATTATAACGAAAATTTTAAAATTTACAAATTACAATCCGCCGAAAAAGACCGTAATGTTGAAGAAAATCAGGAAATAACAAACAACTAGATATGGATCCGCGCTATGCGCAGAAATGTTTTTTCGAGTCGTCCAAAAAAAATATTAATATCTATTATACAATGATCAAATTTATGGTTTATATATAACATATTTATTTGGATATTATATATTTTCTTTGCATGTATAGTATTGGTGTGTGTTTTAATATAGTGGATAGATTGTATATGGTGTTAGTTTTTAAATGTATAATGAATATTCATATATGTAATTAATTGGTTGGTTTACTTTGGTTATTGATTGTAATATCTATCCTATTAGTGCATACAACTAAGGGTTTAATTTTTTTGTCTAAGTTCATATTTTTAATTTAGTTTATAAAAAATAATTTAGTTAAAATAATTTGTATATTCAATAATTTAAGGGTGCAAACTGTTTTATCTTATTTATCAATAATGTGGTGATACAAATGTTAAGAATATTATTTTTATAGGTTTTATTTATGTACATTTTCAAAAAAACTAAATTAGTTTTTTTTATACTTTCAAAATTTTGTTTCCAAACTGATTAATCGGTCAATCTATTAAAAATAAAAATCAGTTAATTTTAATGTAAAATTTTAAGTATGAAAACTTGAGTGATGAAAAAGATCCTTTTTCTTCAAAATATTAGATATCCGAATCTAATCCGAAAACCGGATCCGAATTAAAAATATCTGAACCTGACCCGATATGTAAAAACACTCGAACGGGTTCTAAAATTCTACCCTAAATATCTAAGAATCCAAAATACCTTATCCAAACCCGAACAGATACTTGAATACCTATGCCTAGGTTAATGTAACAAAAGATAAAGTAATTTTGGTTTGGATGCCATTATAAAAAAGGGAAGAACATGAAATTAATGTACAAAAAAAATATCAAAAGGATCTTAACTCTTAAGAGAAACAAACACAATTTTTGTATAAAAAAATGATGTAATCATTATTGGAATATAACGAGAATCGTGTATTGACCAGGTCCAATACGTCCAATCTGATTTACTAAGGAATTGGTTTAATAGAAACCAAATCAGAGTTTAATATTTTGTTGGTTTAGTTTAAGTGGATCTATTGATATTTATGTAGCGTGTAATTAGATTATCAACATTTTTGAAATGGTCCAAAAATTAATGACAACTTATATCAGTAGATAAAAGTAGGATTTTATTTTAATAGATTAGATGGTCGAGCAAATGCTTTCCTATTAAAAATAACCAATCCAATTAACCGTGTTTGTTAATAGTATAAACCGGATCGGTTCATGGACGGCTCGCCAACATAGCCTCTGAAGATACTCCATCTCTTTTCTATCCACAAAATCCAAAGACTTTTGTAGAATAATAATTAGGGGAAGCAAGTTTCGCAGGGAATCTAGAAAGAATCAATCAAGATCCCCCAAATTCTCCGTCTTGTTTTGCCAGATTATCCAGGTACTCTTCCCTGGCAAAATAGTCGCACACTCTTTGTTACAACTTCGTTTGATCGCTAAAGAGCATTGAAATAACTCTGATCGGAGAGTGTTTTTAGATCGTCTTTTTTTTTGCCAGGTAAGAAGTTGAATTGAGTCGATATGAGACCCGCACTCGCCTTCTAATGTCACTGTTTCGTATCTTCATTAATCAGGACGACGAAGATATGGTAAAAAAATAGATTCCAATCCTTCTTCATCTTTTGTTCGTTGGTCACAAATTGACTTGTTGATGATGTGTTTTCGATAAGGCTACTTCGAAGAAAGTGATCACACGTGATGAGTGGGAGAAGAAACTAAACGCTGTAAAGCTTAGGAAACAAGACATGAACACTCTCGTCATGAACTTCCTTGTCACCGAGGGTTATGTTGAAGCTGCTGACAAGTTCCAAAGGGAGTCTGGCACCAAACGTATCCTTCTTGAGTTTAATCTTCTTTTGTGGTTCATTTAGGGATGTTAAAGTATGAATCTTTCTTTCTTCGTTTTTTTTTTCCTTATGGAGAAACAGCAGAGATAGATCTTGCGACCATCACTGATCGAATGGCTGTTAAAAAGGCTGTTCAAAACGGTAATGTTGAGGATGCTATTGAAAAAGTTAATGACTTGAATCCTGAGGTATACATCAATGCCTCTCTCTCTCTCTTCTTGTTTGAATAGTGAGGTAGCAAGAATCTAAATCTGATCCTTCTTGCAGATACTAGACACAAATCCGGAGCTCTTCTTTCATCTTCAGCAGCAGAGGTTGATTGAACTTATTCGACAAGGGAAGACTGAAGAAGCCTTGGAGTTTGCTCAGGAGGAACTTGCTCCACGTGGCGAAGAAAACGTATTATCTCTCTTTCAGTATATTTGCTCACTTTGATTCTCTCGTTCAAGATAGCGTTGTTACATATCTAAATATGTAAGATACCTGTTTTTGTTTTTAAACTCTTCTTGTTGATGCTTTCTGCAGCAAGCGTTTCTGCAAGAACTGGAAAAAACTGTAGCGCTGCTTGTTTTTGAAGATGCCTCTAACTGCCCTGTTAAAGATCTTCTTGACATTTCCCACCGCCTTAAGACAGCAAGTGAAGTGAATGCAGCTATTCTTACAAGCCAGAGTCATGAAAAAGGTAAACTGTGTCCATGATTTATTCTGTTTCTGTTTTAATACCACAAATCGCTCTTTTCTTCTTGACCATCATTCTTAGGATTAAAAGTCTAAAGATTCTTCTCACATCATTAACATTCAGTTTGTTTGATTCGTTTCTTCCTCTATCCCATCAAATCCTTTCTTTCTAGTAAATGGTTGATGTATGGTCTTAATGTGTTGTGAACAAACAGATCCCAAACTTCCAAGCTTGTTGAAGATGCTGATTTGGGCTCAGAACCAGCTGGATGAGAAAGCAGTGTATCCACACATCAATGATTTGTCTACTGGCCAGCTTGAAGACCCGTCAGAATGAATAATTCGATACTTCTTTTAGCAAGTGGAAAAAAAAAGCTGCAAAAGGGAACAATCAATGGTGCCTTTCTCTCCCATTTCAATCTCAATAACGTCAAGATTCATTATGTTTTAGCGAATGCTTTCTGCTTTCTGCTTTCTTGTTGGACCTTGAACGGTTTAGGATATGTGGAAGGGAACCTAAAGCTGTTTGTAGGCAATGAATTACTCTCTAGTCAAAATGTTTTGTGATTGTCAACATATCCCATGACTCTGCATGTTGCCCATTTGATTTGAATGAAAGTTAATTCGACCTTTCCTTGTTTCGATCTATATGGGTTTGTTTGGAGAAACAAGAGAGATGGCTTGTTCCTCTTCACATGTGTATATGGATCAATAAATCAACTCGGTAAGGTTGGTCCTGTTCTTCCGGCACTGACAGACAACTTTGAATCTTATGGAATGAAAGAGAAAGTTCACATTTGTTGTCTTGTAGTGTGGAGAGGATTCTGAATCATTGATCTTTACTTGACAGTTCTAGGCGTCCAATATGAAGTCTTGCCTTATTTTTTTAAAAAAACTAAGAATCCTGTTTCTAGCTATCTGCAGTATCTCTCTCATATTCTCACCAAAGCATTAAAACATAACTCTTTACGCCCTCAAGAAACACAACATGGTCTTTTTTCCTCCTCTGTTCATTGTGTGGCACAGAAAGTCTAAAGACAGTCATGGATAGGGTTTCAAAGATGAGATGAAGAATAGGTATAATTAAAAGGATGATGTAAATAGTTTAAACCAGTTCCCACATGAAAATTATCATGTGTATCAAGGGTATATAAAGTGTTGCATACAACTGTAGACTGTTGGAGACTGGGGCCCGGTAGATCGAAAGATCGACGCACCGTCTTTATCAGGCTGACATGGGCCAACCCGTTCTCTTACAAATTGTCTTTTTGAAATTAATTGGAAAAAAAATTTGTACGGTACCCCATGACTTAAGGTCCTGATTGGCAAAGCAGATGAAAGAGGGTATCTATAAAAGCGATCGAGTAGTTCTTTTGCTAAACTGTTTAATAGATTGATTGGTAGAGCAGTATGGACATGTTATTTAAAATTATTATTAAAATTAGTATATAATATATAATATATTTATTTATAATGAATATATTTCTAATATATATATGTATATTTTATTTTATTTTATATATTAATATATAAAAGATATATAATTATTTAATTTTATTTACTAATTTCAAAATTATGTTTATATCGAAAATGTTATTTTAAAAATAAATTTTACAACTAAAATATCTATTTTAAAAATAATATTTCGCATTTAAAATATAATATAATTTATGTGATTAATTTAATTATATTATATTTTAAAATTTAATTTATATAATATAATTTATATAATTATTTAATCAATTTATATAATTTAGTTTATATAACTAATCTAAAATATAATTTATAAAATTAATTTAATTAAATATAATTAAATTATATTTTAAATGTGAAATAATAGTTAAAAATATATTTATATGGTAAATTTATTTTAGAAATCAAAATTTCATTTTCTGGATATAAAATAATTTTATGATATTATTAAAAATCAAATAAATGAACTAATTATATATTATTTTAAAATTTATAAATTATAAATGCAAATGCTCTTCCAAAGCTTCATATGAGAGCATTTGCCAGAGAGCATTAGCATTTAGTAAATGCTTTTCTAAATGCTTTTCTAACAAATGTTGATTGGATAATGTAGAGCATAATGTTAATGCTAATGCTCTACCAATCAAGGCCTTATGAGTGTCACATTTTCTGATTTTGATTATTTTCCGGAATAGACTTAGATTTCATATTAGGAACAAGATAGCTAAAATACTTTCGATTTTTGTTTAAGTATAATTTAAAAGTATTATTCATTTAATTTAATTGAACCATTTGAATGGATAAACGAATAATCACAAATATTATTTGCATAGATCATTTGGATGCATCACTAAAATGGTCAAATCTAGATAAAAATAACAGAGAGACAGACAAATATATTTTTTTAAAAAATACTATTTTATACTTAGGAAACCTAAAATAGAGATCTGAGCGTTGCAGATGCTTTTGGATATACAACAAGTAAAAATACGTTATAGTATACCATGATTCATAAATGTCACATTTTCGCATTATTTTCTTGATTAAACTTAAATTTAATATTTAGAATATTCTTTGATTTTTTTGCATCTTTTTTGCAAGTATGTTTAATATATTCTTCTAAAGTATTTTCAATCTTTGTTTAAATATAAATTTCACTTCTTTCTATGAAAATATTTTCAGGAAATGCTGTGCAAGAAAAGGGAAACATGTGTATCCCTAAAAAGCTACTAGAGTTCTTTTTTTTTTTTCCCTCGATTACTTTTATTAAATTAAAAACTGGCCGAAGCCCAAACATTACAAAGCCCGATATGCATCGGGTCTACTCAGATACCCAATTGGGCCAGAGACCGCAGGCCCAACTTGAGAAACCCTAATTTTCTAAGCGAAGAGACGACGCCGCCATTTGTAGATCAGGTAAAGGATTGAAGGCCACGTGTTATCATCCTCTAAACTGAGGGACACGCGTCGCGCAGGCCGTCGTCTCACTACCGCTTCTCGCAAACCACCGGAGAACCAGGCTCGATTCACCGGACCTCCCCGGCGTACATGAACGCCACTCATCTTCACCGTAAACCCTTCGATCCATGGGGATCTATTAGCGAGCTTCAATCGCCGGGGCGAGAGCTCACCACCATCATTAACCACAGCCCACAGAGTCTCGTTACGGCGGAGCTCAGAACCGACAGAGCCTCCGACGCAACTACCAAACACAAACGATCCAGCACAATCAAATAAAGACAAACTAAAATACTACCCCCTTAAAGAGAATTAGGATTAACCAAAAGTCGGCGGCGTAAGGTAGAAGAACGCCTTCACACCCCGACGACTAGTCCGGAAACGGTGGATCTTTAGGAGTCTCCACCTCCCGGTGTCTTTGCCGGCGACCCAGAGCTGAGAGAGCCTCTACGCCCCGGGAGCTTGAACGGCGAGACCAGAGCTTTCGAAGCCCCTCCCTTCCAACGACTAGGACCGGCAGCGGTGGATCTGTCGTAGCATCCACCTCCCGGAGAAAACACTAACCCTTGCGATCTTCTTCACCGCTCCTCCGGCGACCGTGTCATCCCTCCAAAGACCAACACCTTCGAAGTTGAGGATGAGGTTGATCAGAGCTTTGACAAGACGGCGAGCCGAGGAGATGAAAAAGAAGACAAAAACCGAGACCTTGCATGAAGAAACGTAGGGCTCCGGCGGCGGTGTACGGACGCTCACGCGCCGGCCGCTCCGCTCGCCGGACCCTAGATCTACTTTCTCTCTCTTTCTTTGCCGGTTGTCTCTTTTAAAGCTACTAGAGTTCACTTAAAATATATTTTCAAAACTTGATAACCTTTCACACTCTCTCACTTTACCCCCCACATTGGTCACTCTTTCTCTTAAAGATTTTAGTTACTCCCTCTCTCTCTCTCCCTTCTCTTACCATGGCCGAGCCCAAGAACAAAATACTGTGAATACAGCTAACAAGAAATATCAAAACAACGACATGAGAGAGCTAGAGAGCTTCAAAATGACGTCACTATATCAGAACCATCAATGGCCACCGGTGGGAGCTCCAACGAATATCCGACAAGAGGAACCATGGAGATCTCAGTTCAACGATCCTGTCAACGCTGTTTCCTTTGGTTTTATCGCCACCGCCATTCTCATCTCATTGTTCATCGTCATGGCCATCTTCGAAATGCTTATTCGAACCACCACCACTAACTCGCATTCTTCTCCGGGTCAGGTCCTTTCGGGTTTAGAGTCGCGGGTGGGGCTCAATGGCCTTGCATTTTCTAAGTTTGGTTGTGAATCTCCCAAGGTAAGTTTTCTTTTTTTCTCATTTCTTTAGTTTTCGCAATATAAAAAATCTTCTTAATAAGATTTTTATGTGATAGGGATGTGATCCAGATAGTTCTTTAACTGCTTTGAACACCTTTTTTCAAAAGGCAAAACAAGAAAACATCATAGGGTTTGTGTACTCATTGGAATAAACTGACCCACACACATGCTTTTGCATACTGTATCATAAGTTTTGTCACACACGCAGACACACACGGATACTTTTGGTGATGCATTCATTGAAAATCTGAAATGATTCGTCATCATCTCTGCTTTTTTTACCCATGGTGATAAAAGAGGAGTGAAAAGGCAAGATAGAAATGTAGTTTTGTTCTGGCATTGATTGGTTTGTAAGTATTTATGAGTATGAAAGAAAAAGTGGATTCTATGCGTATGGAGCTAAAAATGTGGTCTCTACCATATTTGACTTTAACATTCCTTGGAACACAAAATGGCCCACTGGCCTTTTCCTCTTATTTTACATGTTTCTAGTTGGGAATAATATAAGTCCCATTGAGATTACAGATTCCTTTTCTCTCTCATCACTTCAAGTTTTAGCAATAAGGATCAGCTTGCTTGAGAGATGATTTGATTCTTGGAACGCCAAATCTCACTCAAAGACAGTGGGTTTTTGTTGTGTTATACTATTATTGGGATGAAATCTTTATCCTTTCGTCTTAAAACTCGTCTACTTTTGGTAGTCCTTTGGGGCTTGGCATATAACACTTTCATACGGAACCAACCATAAGATCAGAACTAGAATCATTCAAAATATGGGTGATTGTGTTAAGTCCTGATTTATTTAAAGAAAACTGTATTACTTTTGTTAACATCAACTTAGAAGCTTAATACATTTCATCTGTCCAACACGGTTAGAGGTTTAGATCTGTTTTTGTTTGCTCAATGAAACTGTTTGGATATTAATTTCTTTGATTTCCAGATGGGTGTGTACTCAAAAGGGGTCTCGGTGTTAATGCCAGGAGACAATGTACCTACATTCATTGCTCACCATGCACCCGTACCCGCACCTGCAGACAAAAAGTCCAACACTCAAAGTTCCAGCTCAAACTCCAATCAAGAATGTTAATTCTAGATTTGCATTATTCAGTGTTTTCTTCCTCTGCGATAGTGGTAGTTTCATCGCTTAGATTAGAGGAGGTTGTTGTGAGTATCTCTTCGTAGATATAACTAAAGGAACCAAGCTGCAAAAGCCTGGCTTAAGTATATATGTATTTAAGATTTTCCAGACTTTAAAATTTGTTGAGTTTCATATGCTTATTACAAGAAAATTAGTTGAAGGGGAGAGAATGAAGGTGCTTTCACTAGGCATACGTTCAGGTACGAGTCGATTCTTTCAGATTTGGATTTTGAAATTACTCTATTCAATAAAATTTTGGTCGGGTTTGGTTCGGATCTTCTCAAATCCGGGTGGGTTCAGTTCTAATGTATAGTAACCTGAAAATAACTGAATAGCTAATGTTCTGAAATTGGTTCAGATATTGGTACCCAAAATAATTATATTACCTGAATCGATTCGGTATTTTGTATCTAAACTACCCAAATATACCAAAAATTAACCATAAATATTCATTTAACACAGTTTTTGTTCATTTCTATCCAACCTACCTATTTTATCCGAAATATACAGAAGTATTGAAATTAACTAATATATTTAATTTATGATTTTAGTTCAAATTCTTAAAATAATTATATGTATAACTAATATATTTAGACATATATATATATATATATTTACATTTCAAATATTTTCGGATACTCATCTAGTTCTCGGTTCAAATAGGATTGAATACTAGTTCTTAAAATATATGACCTATTCGAGTTATTTACCATGGTGGGTCTGGATATTTTGTCCAACACTAGTTTTTACTGTGGTGTGAACTGCAATATTTATTGTCGGCCTGCCCAATCTTTAAGCCCGAACCAGTACGCATTAACTTGTTTGAAATATATAGAGTGGTATGCTTTTCTGGTTGTTAGATTCGTCTTATGTTATAACTTACAATACGATCTTAGATCTCTGACATAACCGATATCTCTTTCACCCTTTATTATTATCATTGTTTTTAACATCTATCTTATTAAAAGCAGGTCTTCTAAATACTCCAAACTCGTTTGTCAGCTATATTTGGATTTCATGAATTATATAATATCACAGAACTAAACTATCATCTGTTTTTACAGAGCTTTATTTTTTTTCAAAATGTTTCTTAGAGCTTACGTATCATCTACACTAAAATAATTATTATCTGGAAGCTCAATAATGTTAATAAAAATTGTTACATTCAATGATAATTTAGAAGGGAGATGAACCATGTTTGGAGCTGTATAGATCTGAAACCATGTTATGCATGTGACTAGAAAATATATATAGATATACCTTTTAGATCTTTAATGATGTTTTTGACGACATCTACACTATTTTTATTTTGAACTTTCATCTACACTTTCAAGAAGTTTTTTAACCAATCAAATTAAAGGATGTGAATGGATGTCATCTAAAGTTCATTTTATTATTGTGGGCTTGACCTAACATAATAAAAGTGGAATTTTGGGGAAAAATTAGTTATTTTTATTCAAAATTTAGTTACTTTTATTCTTAAAAGTTAAAATAAAATTTTAAGATATTGTTTTGAATTTTAGAGATTTTCTAAGTTTTATTTAAAACTTATTATTAAAATGATTATATTTTGGATATTAAAATGAGCAAAATTTAGAAGTTAATGTGTTAAAATGAGCAAATTAATCAGTTTTTGTATTAAATCTGTTAGTAAAAAAAATTTGGATATTAAAAAAACTTAACAAAATTTAGTTAGGAGTATTTCTATGGAATTTTTCCATTTATTAACTTAATTATAATCAAGAGTCAAGATATTGAAATTTGCATGGGGCTTATTAACCATTACTATCCACTCATATCAGTTTATCAACTGTCCCAAAATATAAACAATAAATACTCTTTCACGTGCTCTAACTTCAAAGTCATCCCTCTGCTGTCATCTCTTCACAACCAAAAGAGTATAGTACTACTCTCCATCTCCGAGCAAACGACACCGTCGTCTCTCACCCTCTCTCTCAAATGGGTTGCTGCGTCAGCTCCGGCACCGCTGATCGGACCAATGAGTACGTGTCCGACAAGAACACGACCATTGTCGAAGAAGAAACGGTCGTCAAAGAAGTCTTGTCAGAGACAGCATTTCACACTGCTTCCTCTAGTGTCCAAATCTCAGCCATGGATGATCCGGTGAAAAGAAAGATCCGGGGAAGAGAGGAGGAAGAACTGAACTCGTGTATGACCCGACCCGGCTCGAATGACCCGGAAGAAGGATCAGAGGCTTCGGAGATATGTAGCTTGAGCTTGAGTGAGAGTGTTTCTTCGACGGCTGTGATGAATGGGTACGGTGAGGAAGAAGCGAAGCAGAGGAAATCTCAGAGATCTCCGGCTAAAACTCGGACCCGGGTCACGGGTAATAACTATCCGACCCGAAGAACCGATCAATCTCCTCGTAAGAGAAACAACGGAGTGGGTAATACTGGAGCGAGAGGCGGGTCGGGTATGGGAGACCCGGGTGAGAGATCCGGAAGAAGGTCGAGATCGCCCGCGACGAATAGATCCGTGATGGATTCGTATCAGAGTCGGGTGGGTGGGGCAAGGACTCGGAAGAATAGTCAGTCTCCGGGTCGGGTTAGGCTAGATCCGAATAAAAACACGTTGGATCAGCAACAATGTCAAAACTACGGTTATACCACTGAAGAGTTGTTAGAGAACCCACTTGTTTCATTAGAGTGTTTCATATTTCTCTGAAGAAAATGATACTCCAAGAAAGACGTTTTTCTTTTCTTTTTTTTTTTTAAGAAAAAAACATTTGAAGCTGGATTGTAATAATTCGTAATGCCACTTACCTTACCTCTGTAATTCATTTTTCTAATATTAAAATTGAAACGAATAATTTTACTAATAAATATCCCATACAATAACGTCTGTAATTCGTTTGTGTTTTATTTTTTGTGTAAAATTGTAATTTTGGTAAACTGATGTCAGGATTTTTTTTTTTTTGACAACGATGTCAGGAAAATTTAGATCATATAGAAAAATGTTTTTCTTTTTTTTTTCTTCTGTTTGCTTGTTATATCTTTGGATAATTATGGTTGTAATGATATTTTATGAATTAGACTATGTTTTTTTGTTTTAACGTTATATTGATGCAAAAGAAAATGTTTATTATGGACTAAGTTTATTATGACTTTAGTCCAAAAAGATTTATTCTTTCGTTCTTAACAAGCTTAAATCACATACGAAGATCATGTACAATGGTTTTAACATTTACTTCATATTCGACATCCTCTTTTTATTTTCTTTTTAACATTTCATATTATCTTCTTTCTTCCACCTAATTATTTAACATCCATTTCATTTTTAACATCTACAATAATTTTATTTTAATAAAACTCAACATCATATCCACCATTTTTAATTCATATCTTTTACAATATAATAACTACATAATAATAATATTTTATTATAATTAACTTAAAACTAAAATAACTTTTCTTTTATTTATATACTTAACTTAATTTTTTTAAATAATACTAAAATTAAAATTATTAAAACAATTAAAATCAGAAAAATCTTCATTTTAAGTTAGACATTTACCTAATTTTATTTTTAAAATACTAAATTTAATATTATTAAAACAGCTTAAATTAAGAAATTTTAAATACACACGATATAAACACACAAAATTAAAAACTATAAATACACACGACACAAAACACACAAAATAAAAAAAAATACATAACTTAATTAATACAATAAACTCAGCTCACAAACAATTAAACTCTTAAATCACACATAGAAATTTAAAATCTTTTTAATCCTGAAACATTTCAAATTTTGGCCATATGTGATTGAAATTAATAATTGTTGGAATTTTGTAGTTAAACAGAAAGTTAGAAGAATTTTTGGGTTTTAAAAGATTATTATTAGTATCCATTTAATAAAAAAGTTTAAAATATTAAAATAATTTATTATAAGGAAAATGACGTTTTTACGTATCCAAATGAAACAAGAGTATTCTCTATTTATAGATCATAAAAATCATGAATTTTGATATAATTTTTATTTTTATTTTTATTTTTTAAAAGTTTTATTACTTAATAAATGAATTTAAATTATTGGATGGAGATAAAATTAAAAAATCTGCATGACAAATAAAAAATAACATTTAAATATCATCCAGATTTTTTTTTTTTAAAAAAAAAACTTTATCTGCAGGAATGCATGTACACATGCGCTCAACATTTTTCCTAATCAAATTGCTCAGGCCACAAAAAATCTCTATGTTTTGAATTCTTATGACTCAGTTGAAGCTATGTAGATATGTTCCAAATTTTCAACAAAGGTTGAATCCAAAATTCAATTTCACCCCGTGGTAGGTGGTCTAAGTCTTAGCAAACAATTTGTGGCCCTTCAGTCAGGCCACAATTTTAAACGATAGGAGACAATTACATATCGTCTTATTAATCTATCAAACCGTTTAGAGTTAGTTTACTGCTGAGCGTTTTGCCTCTCTACGTCGTACGTGATTCCTCTTCCTCTCTAGATTAATCGCCGATTTATACTATTAATCACCGATTTAGCAATTGAATTCAAATAATTCTTTTAAACGGTACCATTAAAATGATTACTAAACTTTACCAAGTTGAAATTTATAATCCTATTTGGATTGTCATTTAGGTCAGACGCAGTGAAAGTGGAATACTTTTTCTGTGGCAGGAAAGTGGAATCACTTTTACACTGGTTGGAGATTTTATAGATTTTTTTTTCACCAGAAGGAAAAAATATTAAGGAAAGTATTCCAGTCATTATTTATTCAAAACTCAAAAGTTACTTTTCTACATATAAACGTTGCTTTTTATTTAACTTTCTCTGTTTTATAACCTTTTTTAAAGAACATGACTTCAATCCAAAGGTTTTTGAACTTTACATTCCATAGTTTTCTTTTTGAATCGGAGACTATAGAACATTAATTTCTCTTACCCTAGTAAAACCATTGTAACTGAATCAGCATTTTTCGGTTTAGTCAGTCAAAGTCATAAGCCCGCTTTAGATTCCTTGGATTTGGTTTGGTCGTGGTTACAAAATGAACCATCATTGGTAGCAGAACCGTGCTGATGCTTAAACCGGCTTAGAGAAATGAACCATTCATAATAACTCAATTGCAGCCATCCCAAAGTCATGAAGTGTCCAAAATCAGAAAAATCTAAATTCTAAATAGAAGAACATTAATTCCAGCAAGAGTGCTTAAAAGGAAACAAGAATAAATATTATAAAAACAGAAAATGTCTAGTTCGAAGCGGCTAAATCGAGTTTTAGGATAATCTCTATAATATTATTTGAGAAGTCAGTTTCCTATATGTCGTGCTCATGTTAACTCTCACGGTAGTTGATTACGATGATACCCTTAATGAATCAAATATATCTAATTATCATTATTAAATATTTATTTTGTTTTTCCTTTTTTTATTTAGGTTTCCTTTTTCAAATAACCTATATAATTAAGAAATTTATAAATGTTAAAAACAAAAATATCTTTATATATAGTGTAATTTATAATAAGGAAAGTTCACAAAATAATCTTGATTTTAAAGTAAATAAATAATCTTCCCTTTTAAAAATAATCTTAAACAACATAATATATATTTTAAAGTATTAAGCATTTTATTTAAATATATTTATGTCTCATACTATTACAAAAATATTTTAAATAGCATAAGCTAAGATATCTTTAATGAATAAAATTTAATTTTATCCTTTTTATGTTCTCTTTTATATTTTTCAAATAACATATATGACGAAGAAAATATTTATAAAACTTAAAACGAAAAACTATTTTTATATATAATGTAATTTTATAAAAAGGAAAGTTTAGAAAACAATCTTGATATTAAAGTAAAGAATTAATATTCTTTTTAGAATGTATCGGTTATGTTTTTATGCAATTTTGTACCTATCATCACTTTATTATTATTATTTTTTACAAAATTAACATATACCAAATTACTAAGTCCTATAAAATTAACATAGTCCTGGGGCTATTTGCAACTAGCCAATTCATAAATATATATACACATCTAAGATGAAAAACAAACTAATGCAATGGATACAATAAATATGATTTGGTTGAATTGGATTAGAAATAGTTATATACTTGAATTTGATGGAATATATGTAACACAATATACCCACAAATGAGTAACTAGACCAATCAATTATTTTTATACAAAGTCAAACATAAAATAAAAAATAATATACTTTCATTTATAGTAATATTTTTATACATAGAAATTATAGAACGACTCAACATATTACTAAATAAATATGAATTCTTAAATAATACTATAACTATATTAACCAACTATTACAATTAGGTATCATTGTTGTATTTATTTACGTAACTTTGAATCGATCAACACTTTAGTTTACTTTTACTATTTAATTCTCAAAACAACATATATTAATTATACATAATCTAAGACAAGACTCAAACTATATAAAAATAACAAAATTAATCAAAATTTTAATCTGTATAACAAAAATATCTTAGTTGAATCAAAAAAGTAAATGTTATCTTAATATATCCAAATAATAATTAAACAGTCGAGATATTATACATTCAAAATTATATGTCTAATTAAAATAATATAAAATTATTTAAAATAAACTATGCATATTGATTAAAATATAAATAACCAAATAATTGTTATAATGTATAATTATTTATGTAGGGGGTTCGGTTCGTTAGCTGGTATTTGTTTAGTCATTCAGATAGTGACTGGCGTTTTTTTAGCTATGCATTACACACCTCATGTGGATTTAGCTTTCAACAGCGTAGAACACATTATGAGAGATGTTGAAGGGGGCTGGTTGCTCCGTTATATGCATGCTAATGGGGGCAAGTATGTTTTTATTGTGGTTTACCTTCATATTTTTCGTGGTCTATATCATGCGAGTTAAGTCCTAGGGAATTTGTTTGGTGTCTTGGAGTTGTAATCTTCCGATTAATGATTGTGACAGCTTTTATAGGATATGTACTACCTTGGGGTCAGATGAGCTTTTGGGGAGCTACAGTAATTACAAGCTTAGCTAGCGCCATACCTGTAGTAGGAGATACCATAGTGACTTGGCTTTGGGGTGGTTTCTCCGTGGACAATGCCACCTTAAATCGTTTTTTAGGCTTCATCATTTACTCCCCTTTATTTTAGTAGGCCAGTCTTCTTCATCGATTGCATCAATATGGATCAAATAATCCATTGGGTGTACATTCGAGATGGATAAAATAGCTTTTACCCTTATTTTTATGTCAAGGATCTAGTTGGTTGGGTAGCTTTTGCTATCTTTTTTTCTATTTGGATTTTTTATGCTCCTAATGTTTTGGGACATCCCGACAATTATATACCTGCTAATCCGATGTCCACCGCCTCATATTGTGCGGAATGGTATTTCCTACCGATCCATGCCATTCTTCGTAGTATACGACAAAGCGGGAGGTGTAGCCGCAATAGCACCAGTTTTTATATATCTCTTGGCTTTACCTTTTTTTTTTAAAGTATGTATGTGCGTAGTTCAAGTTTTCGACCGATTCACCAAGGAATGTTTTGGTTTCTTTTGGCGGATTGCTTACTACTAGGTTGGATCGGATGTCAACTGTGGAAGCACCATTTGTTACTATTGAACAAATTTCTCCTTTGGTTTTCTTCTTGTTCTTTGCCATAACGCCCATTCTGGGACGAGTTGGAAGAGGAATTCCTAATTCTTACGGATGAGACTGATCACACCTGATCAGTGAAAATTTTTGACACCAATCATTTACATATTACACCAAGAATTTACAAGCGGATAAGTTTTCTAGTTTGCTATGTTGATATAGCTTAGATAGGGAAAAGATAACTCCACTATAGGGTAGGGCTGTACTTCAAAATAAAAAGGGTCCCTCTCCCTTTTTATTAAAAATCAAAAAAGCCCCAAAGGTAAGGGCCCCTCGATAAAGAAAGAAAAAATATAGAACTACCTTTACTGCAAGAATATAAATGACTCACTATTCACTCGAGGTTTCGGGTCATAATGTAGGAGAGATGGCCGAGTGGTTTAAAGTAGCATTGGATGGCGTTTTTCATAAATGTATAATTTTGATATCATCATAAATATTTTAAATATATAATTTATGTTTAGTGATATATATTGTATAACTCTAAAATCTTATTGTTTAGAATCCTTATTTGATATTATTAATATATAGTGACTGTTTTATAGATTTTACTTTGTCATTAATTGTAATTGCATACAATACATTTTTAAAATTTATTTAGTTACACTATAGAAAAAATATTTTTAGGATAAATTATATTTCCGTGTTGTGTTGAAAATATACTTTAACTTGACCGGTTTAGTATTTTGGGGATTTTATAAATAAATAGATTGTTCTGTATAAATAATAAAGTGTATTATATTAGTAAATTTTATACATAATAGCATCTATCATATTATTTTAGTAAATTTTATCAATATAAGATATTTTGGATGTTATGATATTAAATTTTCTGATTTTTTTGCAATTAACTCACTGTAACAATTTAGTTCTTATGTAAAATTTCCATATATGCATGGGACTTTAGAATATTATCATTATATTAATTTATGTAATTTGGAATCAGATACCTTAGTTTTTTGTTTTCATTCTAAGCACAATATATCTTAAGTTATATATAATCTTACTAAATTATACTTACATATCTAAGACAACAATCAACCTAAATGCAAATAAGAAAAATTAATGAAAAAAAAAATATTTAGAATAAAAAATAGTATAATTGAATTCAAAGAAATAGATGGAATCCAATATGTCCAAATGATAACCAAATCGACTGTAAAAACAACAAAACCGATTAGATATAAAATATCTAAAATCATATGTATAATTAAAGTAATATAATATTATTAATATAAATTATACATACAAATTATAAATTAATTTAAAACTAAAAATAAATATCAATCAATTATTATAATATATTTATTTTATAAATATTTATATCCGTGTATTATATCTTATTAGGATAATACAAGATAGATGAAACGATACAGAGTTATTATTCTAGGTAACATAGAACGCTGACAACACATTTTTTGTAAAAAAAAAAGACTTGGGTTTCCATTTGTTCTGTTTTTCTCCGACTCGCCATTTTTTTTTATTTCATTAAGTTCTTATCTCCATAATCAATGCAGCCCCAGATATGAACTCAACATCTCTCTGCTCATTATTGCAATCGACTTTGATCATTCTTATTTCATGTTCACTAAACTCCAAACCACGCGGACGCGGTTGTCATTTTGAAAAGTCAGTTTAAATGCCGTATTATTGGTTATTGCCATGAAGTAATTATGGTTTGGTTTGGAGTTTGGACTATATTTGATTTGACTATAAATAAGAATGATCAAAGTCTTTCATATAAAAAATAAGTGGTCTGAAACTAAAACAGTTAATGTCTTTCGTCTTAGTGGACTATGGTGTTATCTCCAATACTTCAGCCTCAGCTTTACTGAAATATGTCTCTCTTTCAATCACCCTGGGGAATAATTGTGTATCTTTCCAACTTTCTTGTGATGAAACGGTGAAGCGTATCGCTGGATGCTTATGTGGTAAGGATTATTATTCGAACCCTCAAGGAGAATCTCAGTGCTCTGCAGAGGAAAATGGAAGATCATAGAGCAATTCAAGATGAGGTGAAGAACAAGGTGGGCACGAATCGAATATTTGGGTTTTTGGAGGTAGTGGTGATCTGATCAGTTTCGTGCGAATAATCAATTGTCTGATCCAATTCGATATGTAGTCATCCGGATATTCGGTATTCCAAATATCCTAGAAAATTTTAGATTTTTGATCGGATATCAGATTCGATATATAAAACTAAAAAATTAGAAAATAAATAAGTTTTCAAAATAATATAAAATTATAATATTTTATTATAAAATAAGAATTTATTTACTTTTCAAAATTCTAATAAATATTTTGATAAATTTAGTAAATAAAATACTAAAACATATATAAAATATAATATATATAGAATGTTTTATATAATTCTTTAAATATATATATATATATATATATATATATATGCATATAACGGATCGAATCGGATATCATTTCCTAAAAATATTAGTATTTGTGATTTGATTTTTTTTATGAATATTGCATATTAGTATTTTCTTTGCTTCATAGAATTACGAATATTCTGATTTTTTGGTTCGAATCGAAACGGACGACGAGACGAACCAAAATTTATAAATATTTTGTCCAGCCCTAGGAGTGAGGGAGGAACACCAACATCGACAAGGTAGTACTTCTGAAGATGCTCAAAAGTACCAACATAGTGTTGCCATGATTGGTGAAATATCTGTAAAGCCCTAATTTTATTAGCGAATTAATGAAGCCAAATCGTTTTCATACCTGATTAAAAAGTCGGAAAGATTCTTGCTGAGTCGTGGATGACAAAAACAATATCATTTCAAACAATATTTAGCTAAAACTAAAGAAACAATGAACATATAAAATGAGTTTGTACTACAAAGACATCGACGACCTTACTTTTAAATGATTATTATAAGACGGAGGCATCATTAAAAACAGATAGACTTGTAAGATAATATGTTAATGGAAAATACGGCAAAGAACAATTGTGGCGACACAATGAACTTGGGCAAACCAGAAAGACACGAGAACTGAATATACAATGATGACACAGTTTCAGAATATTTACTATAAATAGATAACAACATATCTGATATTTCTCACCAAAGATAAGTTTATTGACAAGAAAAAAAGAAAACACCAAGTTTAAGACAAAGCAACGCAAAAACCAAAAGAAATGGCAAAGAACATCAACTCAGTCAGCATCACTGTTCTCTTGTTCGTCCTCTTGGTGGCTTCCACCGGTAATTTAACAAACTTTTATATCATACCTTGTAGTTGTCCTTTAGTTTTCTTACGCTGATGAATATGTCAAAATGCAGAAATCCTCAAGAGCGAGGCTCAAACATTTTGCTTCGAGTGCGGACCGGTGCCGTTTCTAGGTACAAATGCTGATTGCTTTAACTGTTGCAAAGCCACATACGGGAGTCCTCCAGTCGTTAGTGGCGTTGTTGAGGGAAGCGAGAAACACTGTCATTGCTATTGTTGATCCTGGAAATAACCTCATGCAATCACCATGTGTAACATTTGTTTTCAATCCGTGACATGTCTGTTTCTTTATGCTCAAGCTTCTTTTGCTTCCCAATAAAACATCAGGGGCAGAACTTACTCACTGCTTTGCCCCCAAGTCTATGTCTATGTTGTGTGTGTTTTTATTTCATTCTGAATACAAAAATTCTTTTGTGTTTGTGTTCCTCGTTTCAGTTCATTTGCCTTTACGTTCAGTCTTCTTGTCGCTAAAAAGCATCTATCAATATTGACCTGGTCTCGTTGTATATGTTCTCCATCATTTTGGAAGAGAAACGTTGAATATACCATTTAAATAAACAAAAGAAGAATTTATGAATTTTAACTCCTAAAATGATCCAAACGAAATTATAGATCTCAAATGCTAAAAACATCATTTTATTGAATATACTTAACCTAAATGAACGATATAACCAGAAATAAATATTAGAATCTCATGATAAAAGGAGAAATATATGTTACATATATCTTATATTCCTAAAAGAAACTTTTAATCTATACCATATCGAATATATAAAAAACCGAATTGATTCTTTCAAAATCATATACAAATCAAAGATTGAGCATAAGTTTCAAAATGGTAAGAAAAGATAGTTTTTAATAACTCACATCAAACTCAGCTATACAAGTAGAACAAAACATGAGACGCTCCTACTGATTGATAGATAAACTTTTAATCTATTTTTCTTTGTTCTTCCTGATTTAGATTTGTTCGGTTTATCTTATTTGATTAGCTATGTTTCAGACGTCCAATTCTTTTTCCGTGTTGTGCTGTGGAAGAACCGAAGCCATACGGCATAGTAGCTGTCCGCCCTAGTTATGTGATATCTCCTATCTTTGAGCTTTTTGGCTATGATTTCGTTTGGGGAAGCGACACCATCAGATCAAGGTTTTGAGAGTAAGATGACTAGGCCGCGCTTCTCCAAACCATATGTGATGTCGTCATATTACTTATTCTATTGTGCTCCCCAACGTCTTATGGGGGTTTCTTCCGAAGCGGTGTAGCTTGTCGGCGATGCTGCGTTTAACCGCAGTTGCTGGCTGTGAAGAGGGCTTTAGGTCGAGGTGGCGGGTGGTTAAAGGATGTCTGCTCTTTTTACTTTAGATTTTGGTTTTCTTTTCAATTAATTGATTTAATCCGGTTTTCTAAATTGGTTCTGGTTTTTTCACCCGAATTTAATTTTGTAAACCTAAGAAATTACTTGGTATGAAGGACGGTAAACATATATTTATATTTACAGAAATGTGAAAGTCAATGCAGAGATGTTTAGCTTATGAGAAGCCAAAGCCCTAGGAGATGAGAAAAAAAATTAAAGTAACGCATATGGAATGAAGATGCTCAAAAGTACCAACATAGTGTTGCCATGATTGGTGAAAGATCTCTAAAGCCCTAATTTTATTAATGAATTAATGAAGCCAAATCGTTTTCATTACCTGCTTAAAAAGTCGGAAAGATTCTTCCTGAGTCGTCCAAGACACAAAAATATATCATTTGTAAACAATATTTAGCTAAAACTAAAGAAACAATGAACATATAAAATGAGTTTGTACTACAAAGACAGTGACGACCTTCCTTTTAAATGATTATTTTAAGACGGAGGCATCATTACAAACGGATAGACTTGTAAGATAATATGTTAATGGAAAATACGGCAATGAACAATTGTGGCGACACTATGAACTTGGGCAAACCAGAAAGACACGAGAACTGAATATACAATGATGACACAGTTTCAGAATATTTACTATAAATAGATAACAACATATATGATATTTCTCACCAAAGATAAGTTTATTGACAAGAAAAAAAGAAAACACCAAGTTTAAGACAAAGCAACGCAAAAACCAAAAGAAATGGCAAAGAACATCAACTCAGTCAGCATCACTGTTCTCTTGTTCGTCCTCTTGGTGGCTTCCACCGGTAATTTAACAAACTTTTCTATCATACCTTGTAGTTGTCCTTTAGTTTTCTTACGCTGATGAATATGTCAAAATGCAGAAATCCTCAAGAGCGAGGCTCAAACATTTTGCTTCGAGTGCGGACCGGTGCCGTTTCTAGGTACAAATGCTGATTGCTTTAACTGTTGCAAAGCCACATACGGGAGTCCTCCAGTCGTTAGTGGCGTTGTTGAGGGAAGCGAGAAACACTGTCATTGCTATTGTTGATCCTCGAAATAACCTCGTGCAATCACCATGTGTAACATTTGTTTTCAGTCGGTGACATGTCTGTTTGTTTATGCTCCAGCTTCTTTTGCTTCCCAATAAAACATCAAGGGCAATACTTATCACTGATTTGCCCCCAAGTTTATGCCTAAGTTGTGTGCACTTTTGTTTCATTCTGAATACAAAAGTCGTTTTGTGTTTGTGTTCCTCGTTTCATTTCCCCTTACATTCAGTCTTCTTGTCGCTAAAAAGCATCTATGAATATTGACCTGGTCTTGTTGTATATTAACTCGTTTGTGTTGTGTCTTGATATATTCACAAGCTTTTTTTTTTTGAGCGAATGACATTTTCACTAGCTAGAAACATCAAATTTACCATATAATACCAAACGCGGGTTTCATCCTCAGAAAAGAGTTCTATAGTGATGAGAAATAGAATTCTATATTCCAAAGTTCAAAGAATATAAGATTTTTATTGAATAAGACAAAGTAGATGGAATGAAACAATTAGAAATAAGAATTTTATGCTTTTCAAGATAGAAAAACTGAAACATTCATGATATGTTTTAGTTCTTGGGGGGAATCCGAAATCCACCCAGTAAAAAACTAAAAAGAGTATTTCTTCTTTACAAAATTGAATACATATGAGTTGAGATGTGTGAAACATTAAATGCTAAAAAACATTTACAGATTTTGGTAAATCAGATAAAGTGATACAAGTATAAATAAGCATTTAGTGCTTCAAAAGATTTTTTTTAAAAATTATTTTTTGTTCTCCATCATTTTGGAAGAGAAACATGGAATATACCATTTAAATAGAAAAAGAAAAATTTATGCACTTTTACTCCTAAAATGATCCAAACGAAATTATAAATTTCAAATGCTAAACAACATTTTATTGAATATACTTAACCTAACGGAACAATATTACTAGAAATAAATATTAGAACCTCATGATAAAAGGAGAAATATATGTTATATATATCTTATATTCCTAAAAGAAACTTTTAATCTATACCATATCAAATATTTCAAAATTGATTCTTTCAAAAATCATATACAAATCCAAGACAAAGAATAAGTTTCAAAATGGTATGAAAAGATAGTTTTAATAACTCACATCAAACTCAGCTATACAAGTAGAAGAAACCGTGAGAGACTTTGTCATATCATTTCTCCTCCTTCTCTCCCTAGACTCTCTCTCTCTTAAAATCGTCATTTGCCTCTTCAACACAGGCGCGTGAATCGATGCTCAAGATGGCTTCTCCTTTATTTTTCTTTATTCTTTTTGACTTAGATTCATTCGTTTTATCTTGGTTGATTAGCTAGACTTCAGAAGCCCAATCCTTTTTCCGTGTTGTGCTGTGGAAGAACCGAAGCCATACTGCATATTAGCTGCCGGTTCTGGTTATGTAATATCTCCTATCCCGGTGCTTTTTGGCTATGATTTCGTTTGGGGACGCCGCGGGAGATGAGACACCGTTAGATCTAGGTTTTAAGCGTAAGAGGACTAGGCCTGGCTTCTCCAAAGCGTCAGTGATGTCGTCATATTACTTATTCGGATGTGCTCCCCGACATCTTATGGGGTTGCTTCCAAAGTGGTGTAGCTTGTCGGGGATGATGCGCTTAACCGCAGTTTGCTGGCGGTGAAGAGGGCTTTAGGTTGAGGTGGCGGGTGGTTAAAGGATGGCTGCTCTTTTTTCATTACATCTTGATTTTCTTTACAATCGATTTAATCTGGTTTTCTAGATTGATTATGGTTTTTTCACCCGAATTTTAGTTTGTAAACCCAAGAAATCTATACTATTAAAACATGATACACTTCGGATTTTTTAATCTTTTGTCCCTACCGGTTTAGCCTTTCCTTCTCTTTCATTAAGGGTAGTTTCGACTTTCCGCGCCGGTTATTTCTTAACCGTTTTGTTGGTTTGAGATTAAACCACGATTTCCTAATTCAATTCTGGTCTGCGATTGTTGGTTTGAGATTAAACCGTTTTGTTGTTACTCTTTCATTAAATAACCTAATATATATATATTTATCTATTTACTAGATATTTGTTTCCTTATCAATATTTTCTCGAGATTTTAAGAAATAATTTATAGAGGAAATCTCTATAAGTATTTTAAATATTTCGGATCTTTAGATATATAAAGTGTAATTGTCGATCATCGAAACTTTCATAACCTCATCAACAAAAATGATTACTATAAATATACATGCTCTTTTGCTTGAGTTAAATCAAACGGGCCGCAGTAAACCCAAAACCTATCTTTTTGATTGGGTTTAAACAATAAATTTTTTATTATTATTCGACAATTAATCGATTAATAGCGGGTCGACAAAAAAAATCGAGTAACAGCGTTTAGTTATGTTGAATCGACCATTTAAATCTTTATTGATTTATTGTGTCAAGTAGCCAAAATCGCAGTGGATGACCTCCTTTAGTGTTTTTCTGGCAGTAAAACCGGTAAATCGGCCAATTTTTTAAGTTCAAATAGGAGAATATTGTCACCATGTGAAAAACATGAACAACTCTCTAAAACGTTGAACTTCAAATGCATTTTCTGCATTTTTATTAAAATTTTAATAATATGAAAAACATAAACTGAAAAATATTTGACACATTTGTATAAAACTTACAAAGAAAGAACATGTGTCATTTGTTAATGGTAATTTGAACGTTTTAAAACATTAAACCACCTAACAAATTTTCCTAATTTATTGCTATTTGTTTCCTTATTAATATTTTAAAAAAATAAATAATATAATATAAATCGTGATTAACGATTTTATTGACCTAACAAGATTTTGATTATTATATATCCTCGAGATTTTAGGAAAAATTTATGTAGAAGATCTCTATAAACATTAAATATATTTGAGATCTTTATATTTATGAGGTGTAAACGTCTCACATCGAAACTTTGTGAAACTCATCAACAACAATGATTACTATAAATATAGCATGTTATTTTTTTTTTGATAAAATGTGAATTTTATTACCAAAGCTGGAAAAGGTTTTCTTTACAACTTGCTCGGCGGAGCATAAGGAGTTTCAAAAAGGCCCAAAAAAGTGGAAAAAACCTAATTGAGAACAAGTGAAGATTATAGGCCTGGAGAATTACTCATGCGCAAACCATTGCAGAAGAAGGTTTCTGAACTTCCTATGTTGCTTACGCGCAAGGATAGAGTCTTTGATGCTTCGGTCAATCCTTTTGAAAAGGTCGAACGGCGCAGTAGGAATGGAGTTGTGGAGGCGATTGTTACGCTCCCCCCAGAGGTGGTAAACGACAGTCTGAACAACTAGTCGGGAGAGGGTGGAGCTCATCGGCCCTGAGGGGGAAATAATCCATACCATAAGATCATTCCAGCAGCTGAGACTCATGTCTGGGAGTCCTAGACGAGCGAGGGACTTGCGCCAGATCAAGAGCTGTACCCACACTGAATGAGCAAGTGATCCCTGGTTTCACCACCATTGTTGCAGATGCAGCAGGCAGCTGGATTATTTAATCCCCAGATTACTAAGCGAGCTTTAACCGGAAGGCGATTCAGATGAGCAACCCAGAAGGTGAAAGCATGCTTGGGAATACAGCCCTTATACCAAACAGCCTTTGCCCACGGTTTGAGGGAGGATACAGCCCTTGATTGAGTAAAATCAAACGGCCGTAGTAAACCCAAAGCCTATATTTTTGATTGGTTTTAAACAATTTTTTTAGTACTTTTTGGCAATTAATCTGAGTTATAGTGTTTAGTTATGTTAAATCAACTGTTTAAATCTTTACCGATTTACTGTGCCGAGTAGCCAAAATCGAGGTAAGTTACCCCTATTAGCGTTTTTCCTACTGCAAAACCGGTTATTCGGTCAAGTTTTTGAGTTCAACGAGGATAATATTGCCACCATGTGAAACACATGAACAACTCTCTACAACGTTAAATTCCAAATGCTTTCCCATATTTGGATAAAAGCATAAAAATATACAAAAACATGAATTTACAAATATTTGACTTATTTTTGAAACTTTTAAAGAAAACAATTTGTGTCATTCGTTAAGAGTATTTTGGACATTTAAGAACATAAATTCCTAAACATATTTCTATATTTTCTTGCTATTTGTTTCCTTATTAATATTTCAAAAATAAACAATATAATATAAATTAAGGTTAACAAGATTTTCTGAATCTAACAAGATTTAGAATATTATATATCCTCGAAATTTAGGAAATATTTTATACATAAATCTATATAACTGTAACACAGTAAGTATATTTGAGATATATTTATAAAGTGTAAATGTCCCACATCGAAACTTTGTGAAATTCATCAACAAAAATCATTACTATAAATATATCATGCTCTTTTGCTTGAGTAAAATACATCCGCTGTAATAAATCAAAAACCTATATTTTTGATTGGCTTAAACAACATCCGCGTCACACATTTATACAAAATTTGCAACATAGTGTTGCCATGATTGGTGTAATATCTCTAAAGCCCTAATTTTATTAATGAATTAAAGAAGCCAGATCGTTTTCAGCACCTGATTAAAAGGTCGGAAAGATTCTTGCTGAGTCGTGGATGACAAAAACAATATCATTTGTAAACAATATTTAGCTAAAATTAAAGAAACTATGAACATATAAAATCTGTTTGTCCTACAAAGACAGCGACGACCTTCCTTTTGAATGATTATTTTAAGACCGAGGCATCATTAAAAACAGATAGACTGGTAAGATAATATGTTATGGAAAATACGGCAATGAACAATTGTGGCGACACTATGAAGTTGGTCAAACCAGAAAGACACGAGGACTGATTATACAATGATGACAAAGTTTCAGAATATTTACTATAAATAGATAACCCCACATATGATATGTCTCACCAAAGATAAGTTTATTGACAAGAAAAAAAAACACCAAGTTTAAGACAAAGCAACGCAAAACCCAAAGAAATGGCAAAGAACATCAACTCAGTCAGCATCACCGTTCTCTTGTTCGTCCTCTTGGTGGCTTCCACCGGTAATTTTACAAAATTTTCTATCATACCTTGTAGTTGTACTTTAGTTTTCTTACGCTGATGAATATGTCAAAATGCAGAAATCCTCAAGAGCGAGGCTCAAACATTTTGCTTCGAGTGCGGACCGGTGCCGTTTCTAGGTACAAATGCCGATTGCTTTAACTGTTGCAAAGCCACATACGGGAGTCCTCCAGTCGTTAGTGGCGTTGTTGAGGGAAGCGAGAAACACTGTCATTGCTATTGCTGATCCTGGAAATAACCTCATGCAATCACCATGTGTAACATTTGTTTTCAATCCGTGACATGTCTGTTTCTTTATGCTCACGCTTCTTTTGCTTCTCAATAAAACACCAGGGGCAAAACATATCACTGCTTTGCCCCCACGTTTATGTCTATGTTGTGTGTGTTTTTATTTCATTTTGAATACAAAAAGTCGTTTTGTGTTTGTGTTCCTCGTTTCATTTCAATTCCCCTTACATTCAGTCTTCTTGTCGGTAATAAGCATCCACAAATATTGACCTGGTCTTGTTGTATATAAACTCGTTTTTGTTTGTGTCTTGACATCAAATTTACTAGATAATATCAAAAGCGGTTTTCATCTTCAAAAAGAGTTGTATAGTGATCAGAAATAGAATTATATATTCAAAAATGCTAAGAATTTAGGATTTTTATTGAATTAGAAAAAGTAGATGGAACTAAAGAATTAGAAATAAGAATTTTATGCTTTTAAAGATAGAAAGTAAAAATTTAATAATATTTTTTAGTTCTTGGGGGGAACCCGAAATCTACCTAGTAAAAAACTAAAAAGAGTATTTCTTCTTTACAAAATTGAATTCATATACATTTACAGAATTAGGTAAATCAAATAAAGTGATACGGGTATAAATAAGCATTTAGTGCTCCTTAAAATAAAATGAGAAACTTTAATTTTCTGTACTCCATCATTTTGGGAGAGAAATGTCATATATATCATTTAAATAAACAGAAGAAAAATTTATATATTTTAACTCCTAAAAGGATCCAAACGAAATTAAAAATCTCAAATGCTAAACATCATTTTATTGGACATGCTTAACCTAACGGAACGATATGACTAGAAATATGGATTAGAACCTCATTATAAAGGAGAAATATATGTTACATATTTCTTATATTCCAAAATAATCTTTTAATATATACAATCGAAAATATCAAAATCGAATATATTCAATCAAAAATCATATACAAATCCAAAACAGAGCATAAGTTTGAAAATGGTATATAAAGATTGTTTTTTATATCTCACATCAAACTCAGCCATACCAGTAGAAATAAACATTATAGGCTCTTAATGACAGATAGATAAATTCATCAGATAATTTCTCCTACTTCTCTCTCTAAACTCTCTCTCTTACAATCGTCATTTGCCTCTCCACCTCTGGCGCATGAATCAATGCTCGAGATGGCTTCTCCATTATTTTTATTTGTTTTTCTTGCTTAAGATTCATTCGTTTTATCTTGGTTGGTTAGAAGTCCAATTCTTTTTCAGAGTTGTGGTGCGGAAGAATCGCAGCCATACGACATAGTAGCTGCCAATCCTGGTTATGTTATATCTCCTATCTAGGTGCTTTTTGGCTATGATTTCATAACGGGAGGACGCAGGAGATGAGTCACCATCAGATCTAGGTTTTCAGCATAAGAGGAATAGGCCCGTTGTGTCAATAGCGTCAGTGATGTCGCGATATGACTTATTCGGTTGCGCTCCCAGTGTCTTATGGGGTTGCTTCGAAGTGGAGTAGTTTTTCGGGGATGCTGCGCTTAACCGCAGGTACTGGCGACGAAGACGGCTTTATGTCGAGGTGGTGGGTGGTTAAAGGATGGCTGTTCTTTTTTATTTCGGTTTTGGTTTTCATTTCATTTGATTTAATCCGGTTTTCTAGATTGATTCAGGTTATTTAACCCAAATTTTAGTTTGTAAACCAAAGAAATTACCTGGTTTAAAGGTGGTAAATATAAATCTATATTAAAAGAAAATGTGAAAGTCGATGCAGAGATATTCAGCTCATGAGAAGCCAAAGCCCTAGGAGATAAGAAGAAAAAATTAAAGTAACGAATATGAAATGAAGATGCCTGGTCAAAAGTACCAACATAGTACCAAAATTTATATATTTCAACTACTAAAAGAATCCAAACGAAATTAAAATTCTCAAATGCTAAAATTCTCAAATGCTAAACGAAATGAAGATGCATGCTCAAAAGTACCAACATAGTGTTGCCATGATTGGTGAAATATCTCTAAAGCCCTAATTTTATTAATGAATTAATGAAGCCAGATCGTTTTCAGTATGTGATTAAAAAGTCGGAAAGATTCTTGCTGAGTCGTCGATGCCAAAAACAATATCATTTGTAAACAATATTTAGCTAAAACTAAAGAAACAATGAACATATAAAATGAGTTTGTACTACAAAGACAGCGACGACCTTCCTTTTAAATGATTATTTTAAGACGGAGGCATCATTACAAACGGATAGACTTGTAAGATAATATGTTGATGGAAAATACGGCAATGAACAATTGTGGCGACACTATGAACTTGGGCAAACCAGAAAGACACGAGAACTGAATATACAATGATGACACAGTTTCAGAATATTTACTATAAATAGATAACAACATATATGATATTTCTCACCAAAGATAAGTTTATTGACAAGAAAAAGAAACACCAAGTTTAAGACAAAGCAACGCAGAACCAAAAGAAATGGCAAAGAATATCAACTCAGTCAGCATCACCGTTCTCTTGTTCGTCCTCTTGGTGGCTTCCACCGGTAATTTAACAAAATTTTCTATCATACCTTGTAGCTGTACTTTAGTTTTCTTACGCTGATGAATATGCCAATATACAGAAATCCTCAAGAGCGAGGCTCAAACATTTTGCTTCGAGTGCGGACCGGTGCCGTTTCTAGGTACAAATGCTGATTGCTTTAACTGTTGCAAAGCCACATACGGGAGTCCTCCAGTCGTTAGTGGCGTTGTTGAGGGAAGCGAGAAACACTGTCATTGCTATTGTTGATCCTGGAAATGACCTCATGCAATCACCATGTGTAACATTTGTTCTCAATCCGTGACATGTCTGTTTCTTTGTGCTCAAGCTTCTTTTGCTTCCCAATAAAACATCAGGGGCAAAACTTACTCACTGCTTTGCCCCCGAGTCTATGCCTAAGTTGTGTGTACTTTTGTTTCATTCTGAATACAAAAATTCTTTTGTGTTTGTGTTCCTCGTTTCATTTCATTTGCCTTTACGTTCAGTTTCTCTCCACCTGAGCTCTCTTTTCCGGCCACCTCTTTCGGCCAGAATTCAGGCGCAACTTTAAACCGCCGTATCTCTCAAACCCTGTGGAGCCAGACGACGATCCACCTATCAATATGAAGCCCAAGAAGAGAGGAATCCATTGCCGAAGACGGCTTGTTGATCTGATCTCAGACGCGTCGTAAATCGCATATACAATCCACGCCGGCCATCTCCCTAGTTATATCCGCCGGCCATCCCTCTCTCTCATGATGGTCTATTCAGATCAATGTGGTAAAAGGTAAACAAATCAAAACCTGAAAATCTAAAATCACCATTATATCTGAATCGGAATCTAGGATCTATATGAATCCATAATTTATAAACAATCTATGGATCCAAAATATTAATCTTGTTTCTATGATCCATATGATCCATATGAAACTTGATTCCAAAATTATTTGAGTCCATAAACTTATAATTCTCTAAAGGTTCTAAGTATCTCTAAATTATTAAAACATCTAAAGATCTATATGAATCTTGTTTCTAAGAATTCTTGAAAATCAATCAACCAAAATAAAATCGAAATTAAATTCATTCATTGCATATCTTTTCTTATTAATATTTGTTTTGTAACTATCAAAGTTTTAAAATCTTTTATGATTTTTATAAATGCATATTCGATTTTATAAATGCTTGTTTGATTTTATTGAATGCATATCTTTGACTGAAAATTATTTCTAAAGTCTTATAAGCCATAGTATCATTTTATATTGATATGTCATAAGATAGAATAAAATCAATTGAGGCAAATGTCACAAAGACAAATGAGTTCAGAGAAGCCTTTAAACAATGGCATTAAAGGCTCGGCCATCCTGGTCTAACCATGATGCGCAAGATAATCTTGAACTCAACTGGCCATCCCTTGAAAGAAAGTAATATTATCCCTATGGGCATTACATGTATTCCATACTCACAAGGGAAATTAATAATAAGGCCATCACCTGTAAAGGTAGTTAAAGAAACATTGAACTTTCTGGAAAGAATACAAGGTGATATATGTGGACCAATACACCCACCTTGTGGAACATTTCGATATTTTATGGTCCTCATTGACGCATCGGCCAGATGGTCGCATGTTTGTCTATTATCATCTCGGAACTTGGCATTGGCAAGATTATTGGCTCAGATCATAAGACTGCGAGTCCACTTTCCAGATTTTCCATTAAAGACTATACGTCTTAACAATGCAAGTGAATTCAGTTCCCAAGCTTTTAATGATTACTGTATGTCCATGGGGTAAGTGTGGAACACTCGTGGCACATGTACATACACAGAACGGATTGGCCGAATCCTTCATTAAAAGAATCCAGTTGATTGCTCGACCATTACTCATGAGGTCGAAGCTACCAGTAACAGCTTGGGGACATGCGGTATTACATGTTTATTCAAATAAATTGCTTAGGTCCAATGCTCAGGACAGAACATACATCCGACTAGTTCTTGATCCATGCATTTACCCTTAGACCATTATGATTGATTTTCATCCATATTGCTTGATCTCAATTAAATGATGACTGATCCTTATTCAAATTCTAAAGGGCTTTAATACCCTATATATAATCAATCCAAATTTGAATTATGATTAAAAGGGATCACTAGATGCAATGATCAATTGATCATTGTCATACCAGGAATACTTAATGCAAATAGATTATATGATTTGGGGGAAGCATTATTGAAAATTTGTTTGCATAGATTCTTTATGCTTGAAAGCAATGATAAATATTCAGATGTTGAAAATCTAAATCTTAGTGATTGTATCTAAATATCCCACTTTTGAGATAGATACAAGGCGATTTCTCTTAATCATACGCCATTCCTAAGGTACCAACCAATGGGTCTCGGGACGCCGAGCCTCATGGTACTGAGAGTTCTAATGATGAGATCTCCATCAGAAAGTCTCATAGATTGTCCAGACAAGGCTGACATGGCCATTCCTAAGGTACCAACCAATGGATCGCGGGACGCCGAGCTTCATGGTACTGAGGGTTCAAATGATGAGATCTCCATTAATTATCTTATGTCTGGGACAAGATGGAGGAACCTAAAGATCTAAGACTATAAGTCTGTGGATGAGTTTATCTCGGCTCTATTCATGATAGTCTCAAAGTTGAAACTGTGTGGAGAGACTATCACATATGCTGACATGTTAGAGAAGAAATTCTCTATATTCCACAAGCAATGTTTTGCTTCAGCAATAATACCGAGAAAAGGATTCCTCCACATATGTAAATTTAATCTCTTGTTTGTTGCTTGCTAAGCAAAACAATGAGTTAATCATGAAGAATAATAAGATGAGGCCTCCTGGATTTATGCATTGCCTAAGGCACATGCTGCCACAGAGCCATATGAAAGAGTCAAACCATGGCCATGTGAAAGGCCATGGAGGATGGCAAGGATGTGCGTGGATATCACCCACAGTCACTCCGTAGTCGAGACCAAGGCTAAGGTTATCAACCAAGCCATGGGTATAAGTACGATATCAAAAACCATGCCTCGACCAAATCTGCTTGCCATCAGTGTGGG
The DNA here is from genome assembly GCA_016432835.1 of Brassica nigra. Classification (NCBI taxonomy): domain Eukaryota; kingdom Viridiplantae; phylum Streptophyta; class Magnoliopsida; order Brassicales; family Brassicaceae; genus Brassica; species Brassica nigra. The sequence continues at coordinate 8,738,633 of CM028249.1, read as the reverse complement.
ATGAACAACCATTGGTCCAACCAATATAGAACTGCCAAACACCTTATTAAACTCTACCAGGAGAGCATAAAGGGATAGAACCCTATGGCCCATTGGGTCCATCACGATGGTGCGAATGATTTCGACCATGAGTATGATGATCATCTTGGATATGAGACTTCATATTGCCTTAAAGAGGTCAATTAGATTTCGACATCATTCTACTTTGTCTTTGCTCTCTATAGTGGATTAAGCCACACTATATTAAGAGACAAAAGATACTTTATTCAAGGCCACGGCCAGGCCAACCTCATGATGTCTAAAGGCACGCATCTAGAAATCTATGATGCATTATATTCCCATAAATCAAAGTGGAATTCGTTATGTTTCAAAGACATTCGTATGAATGGTCTACATATTGAAACTATGGGCAAAGGAAAGAAAGAATTCCTTCTTTATGAAAATTCCCAAGGCCAAAGGAAAGTCCTAGAGACTATACCTACTATATCTATAGGCCTTCATTGGGCCAAGATAAATATGATTGAGGATTAATATCTCAACTCACTTTTCAAAGAGTTCAAAGAATCCTTTAACAAATGGCACGACTTGCTCGGCCATCAAGGCTTAGTTATGATGCATAAAATACTTTTTACGCATTCCTTGAAAGAAAGGAAAAAGAAGCTAGACCATGGCATTACCTAAAAGGCATTATATTCACCCTATAAGATCCATTGAATTAAGAAGAGAAAATGGTTTCCAACAATGGACAAAAGGGAATAAGAGTACCTAAATTAAAATCGCCTAAATGGTCGTGACTACATTCTCTATTGATCTAGAGATCAATATGATATTAGGCCTAAGCCAGGGCAATCATGTTTGATTGACCCACGAAATTTATCACTTAGATGGCATTACCATACATAGCCATCCAGATTATGATGCAAAGATTTAAAAGGGCACAAAAGCTATCCCATAAGATCTCACGTTTGTGCAATATATATCTATGCACAAGGGAATTTATTGTCCCAGCACCACAATTAGAGTATGTTCATGAGGGAAGTGGGGACAAATCCTATGATACATGACCATACTAAAATCCGTGAAATATGGTCCACAACCATAATTACATATTGGTTGAATTATAAAAGATTAACTTGCATCAGGCCATTTATATTATATCAGGCAATATAAGTGATCACAGATATTCCCACCTCAGACTAATACGGGTCATGAGTCCAGACATATATCATCTTAAGATATTGAGAATGAATCCACCACAAATATATGTGCCATCTAAGATCATATGACCTTAGAATCTCATAAGGAGGATTGGGAATATATGTTGGGTATATATATATATGAATATATTTTCTCCATAAGTTTAAAAGAAACCTTGAGCTAAAATAGGTGATTTAATTATAGGCCAAGGAACAAGGATTACATAAGGTTTATGAATCCGAATATCCAACATTTGAAAGGAGAAAAGTAATAAGCTGGTAAAGAATGGTATCTACCATCTGGTATCAACCATCAATGTCTTGACAAAGATCCTCAGACTAGAAAATAAATTATAGACGTCCATATGCTACAATGATAGCAAAATAAAATGCCGCACATTGACCCGAGAAAAGAATGACTAAGTCATCCCAGCTTAGCACCACACGGTTTTGATGTCTTAAAGACTCAACCAAGTTGCTACAGAGTCTAATATAAGACTAAACAAAGTTCCAAATAAAGTTCCATAATTCAAAGGAACCTCGGAAAGAAAGAAAGGTGCATGAGATAAATTCCGAGTTTTATAAAGGAAACCATTCCAGACATCGAGATATAAGGCTGGCCAGCTGAACGGCTAGGTACCATACCATATAGCTTGGGACGCCAAGTTATAAGGTTACAAAGGTCCTAGATAATGAGAATCTCAAAATCAATTTTATACCAAGTCTGGAATTAAAAGGAACCATATATATAAGTGTGTCGACACATACATTCATAGAAAAGCGCAAGTATGTAGCACATGAATAATGAAACGAGGATCATGAACCCACGCAAGAGTACTCATAATTAATAATGAAAGAAACGTGGGTTTCTAAAAGTGGTATATAATAGGCGTGTTGTATTGACCATAAATATGTAAACGCCATAAGATGTCCAGTGAATAGATAAATCCTGAAAAAGGATAAAATCGTGAGACAGACCAAGAGAGGTCTATATAATCCAAAGTGGTGGATACTACTACATATGTCACTACATATAATGTCTGGAAGAAATTCAAAAGATGTAGTATGTTTTATATGACTCACTGGATGATGATAATATTATTGGTACCTAAAGGTTTATCAAAATGTATTGAGCTCAGAATCATAAGATGAGAAAAGAAGTTCTCATGAACAACATTTTTCTAAAGTTGTCCATGGACTGAATTAAATTGCTACATGTAAGCAAATGAAGAGTTCTATAAGAACAATTCAAATCAGTCCATAGAGGAATTTTAATTCCTTGTGTTTTTATACTAACCAGCCTAAGATAGGTTAAATGGTTATTCATTAAACCTTATAAAGGTTATAGATCATCACCACAAATTAGCGAAATTTTTTTGGTAATACTTATGGTTGGATAAATTCTCAGGATGAACCAACCAAGCTGTGGTATGAATGAATAAGCTATCATAAAGATAAGCTATAAGATCAAAGTTTATCTTTGAACAAAAGGTGTAGGACTGCATTATGCGTCCATATGCGACCCAACGGGTCCGACCATATTGTAAGATTTGGTCCATGATAAAGCTGTAGATCATAGATGCCATTAGACATGAGTTTGATGATCTATTAGATCAGTTCTATGTCAAGGCCATGTCCGGCCTAAATCTGTCCAATCGTCCATATATATATGTGCACGAACTGTCGACATATTAAGACTGAAAATGTCTTAGATTGATCATAGATAAACTATGGACATATGTAAACAAGGATCATGATCTAACCGATATGACCTATGTATAAAAGGTTGTCTATGGCAAAGAATATTATACTCATAAAGCTAAGGCATGTCCATAAGTCCTAAAGAGCTAAAGTATCTAATACTTGATACAATGATGATCCATATCATATAAAGGATCTAAAGTACTAGCCGACCAATATGTATGGAAAGGCATATAAGAATGATTTGGTCAAAGACCATAATCAGATGACCAGAGTATAAGATAGTACATTTTATCTAAAGTACTAAAAGTGGTCGATATCAAAGTGGTACATTTTCTAAGTACCATCAGGATTCTAAGAGACATGATATGTCCGAATATTACAAGATTGTTCAAGTAAGAATCCATAAACATCTATTCAGCAAGTGATGTTCAAATCAGGGGGAGTAATGTGTGTTGTACTCTTTTTCCTTAACTATGGTTTTGTCCCAATGGTTTTTTCCTAGTAAGGTTTTAATGAGGCAACATTAGCACATTACAAGCCCGATATGGTTATGGCATCCAAGGGGGAGTGTTATAAATCCATTGTGTGGATTGCCATTTAACCAAGTAGAAGTCCAAGGAGGTTTACATCCGATCCGACTATCCGGTCCATCTACACCCGTCTCCGATCCGTCTACATTTCGGTTCGAGATTAGAAGACTCAGTCAACCTCGTTATCATCACCTTGACCAAGTCTTCATGTATGACATCAATGTAGTCAATAGCAATTAATGTGTAGATTTACTTCCTTGTAAAGCATTTGTAAACCCTTGTATCAAACCACTATATAAAGTGGTGTTGGCTAATGAGAAATATACACAACACATTCTCACAAATCTTCTCTCAAATCATAACAATTTCTTCTTTACAAAATTGAATTCATATACATTTACAGAATTAGGTAAATCAAATAAAGTGATACGGGTATAAATAAGCATTTAGTGCTCCTTAAAATAAAATGAGAAACTTTAATTTTCTGTACTCCATCATTTTGGGAGAGAAATGTCATATATATCACTAGGGTCGGCCCGCCCTACGGACGGAATGCAAAATTTAAAATAATCAAAACAGTTATATTATATGTTTATTATATTTTTATTATATGAAAATATACATATTAGTTAAACTCTGTACAATTTGAAGTCTAAATAAACCATGCTATATAGAAAATTAGTTATGATTTTATTTTATATTACATATATTTCTTTTGTTAAGTAACATATGTTTTAAGTTTTAATTATGCATTAAGATTTAATTTGATATTACATCATTCCTTGTGATTATCTGTAGTTGAATGAACATATATATATATATATATATATATTTGATTTGTATCAGTCCTTTTTATATTGATGGTTAGATCTCGTTGGGGAGGTGAGAATGCAGGTTCGGTTTTTATGTCGAAGATAAGTTTATATAGAGGGTATGGGTCTATGGTGTGTTTTCAGAAGATTGTAATATCTTCGTATGTTGATGTGTTTATGTTCTCAGAAAGTTGATATTTTGGGTTTAATATAGTCACCTGATTGAAACGTTTAGATATTATGGTTTAGGAGAATTGTTGTTTTTTGTGTTGTTACTGAAATGAGTTTGTTATATGATGGAGTTTTAATTTTGATATATTTATGAGATTTTTTTTGCTGAATATGATAAATCTATTACAATTGATTGAATTTGATAGTGACAAACAATAAATTGCTTTGTTAGGTTAAAACTTATGTTACGTGGAAACGGAAATGAATACGCGGAAGCAGAATCGTATGGAAGTGTAGAAGCAAGATCTCTTAAATAATTAGGAAGCGGAAACGTATCGGAAGCGTATATTTATATATGTGTATATACATATATATTAAAATAAAAAATTACAAATATAACTAAAAATTATGTGATTCAAATTAAAAATAAAACATTTATTCATTTATAATAATTTTACATGATTTCATGTTAAAACCGTGAGAATATACATAAATTAAGTTTATGTAATATTATTATACTAATTATTTTAATATTTCGTAAATAGTTAACACAATATATTTGAATAAATACAATATATCTCTAATAAACTCTCAATGCATAAAGAAAATTTATAGTATTAGTTTTAATATTTGTATATTTGTATTCTCTATTTCACTATTATATAAAAACAAAAACAATATTTCTTATATTTTTTTATTTTTATTTACTTATAACATTGTATCTTTTAAAATGGAAGCGTGATTCCAAAAGGAATCGTAAGCTTCCAACATATTTTAAAGAGATATTTTAAGCGCATTAGAAGCAAGATTAATCCGAGAACTTCCACAAGTTTCGATGCCGATTCAAACGGGAAGCAGACGTATAACGAAGCTTCCATGTAACCTAGGTTAAAACCATATATTTATATATATTATTACTGTTTGTTTAGAATTATGTATTAACTGAGTATTAAAGAGTAGATTGTAGGAAAAAAGACTTACGTGTTCCTAACTAATTTTAATATTTTTCTGTATATATTATGCCGCATATGCCCATAACTTATACTGGATCATCAAATTTCAGTTACAAAAATGAGAGTATATATATATTATAAATTTCTGTATATCTTTGCAAGTGCTGTTTGATTTGATGACAGGTTTGACAGTAAACTATGTATGTCTTTACTGAACATACAAGCTAATTCAATAGTAAGCATGTGCATCCATTTATTCTTTCTTTCCTCTGCTTCCAGTAGCTTTTCTGCTCACCAAATCATAAGCAGAGATGAAAAAAACATTGAAAGATCGATACAAACTTCTATATCCCTTACAAACACAAAAAGAATCAGAAAATGCTATAAAGAAAAACAACAAAACACACAGTTACTTTTTCTCCTGCACAATGGTGAATCACTATGAAACTTTTGACCTGTTTTCCATGTTGGTGATATCACCAATTGGGGATCTCTTACACAAACCATTCCCATGAAAAGTCTTTGGTGAGGCCAAACCAGTCGGCGAGGCTAGTATTGACGATGATCTCCTTTATTAGGGGCTTTGCTTGATTGTCATTATCCGCTTCAACATTCTCCTTCATTAGCTGTTTAACTCTTCTTACTGGCTTTGCTTTAACCGCTTTCCACTGCGCAATATTCTCATCTGGATTCAGTAGAGGAGTCACATTCTGGTCCTCATCTTCTTCATCATCAGCATCATCTTCATAGTCGTTTTCATCATCTTTGTTATATTCTTCATCCTCAAAATCACTCTCTCCATATCCCAATTCATATTCATCTTCTAAACTTGATGGTAGAGTTGGTTCAAAGGTTTGTACATTCAAGTTAAACCTGACTGTCTTCCATGTCTTCTTTGGTCCTTCCTTCTTCTCATCCTCTGCCTCTACCTCACACCTAACACCTAACACCCAACACCTAAAACAATATCAGAAAGAAACAGAGCACTGACCATTGTTAAATAACTATCTCTGCACATGTTATGAACTGCTTAAACTGGTTTGGGTTTGGTCTTCATAATCGGTTAATTGTCATCAGGTAGATAGCCTAGGAGCAAAAAGGTATCATCTTTCTGAGTATATCTAAATCTAGAAAACAGAGTAAACGGGAAGAAACAACGCTGACCTGAGGTCGAGATCTTTTCAGGGCTATCTACATTGGTGATGGAATAAAACACCCTTGAGTTAGCCATTAAGCAGATTCATATAATATGAGAGATATGAGTCTAAGTGTGAAGAAGAGATTGAATGTGAGCCAATTAGATGGATCCGAAAACTGTATCATCTGGGAGCTTTAATAAGAAGTAAAGAAGCATTGAAGATGAAGAAGTGGTTTGAGGCTTGAGTGCCATAACGACTGCCATTTCTCAGCTGAATTGCATGAGGAGGAGGGGAATCAGAACGTCTAGGGTTGTTGGATTGAGGAAAAAAAAGGAAGAGAAGACAGTCATCTTTTTTACAGATGAGCATCTTGGACTTATAATAAAACGTAAGTGTAAGGAAGAAGCCCAAACATGATTAAATGAAACGCTACACTTCGATGGAAAAGGACACGTGTCCATCGCAGGAAGAGTGAATTTATGACATGGATACATAGGTGGCATAGCTTAGGAGGGAGGAAAGTGAACTTTATAATAATAGATTTAAATAAACCGAAGAAAAATTTATATATTTTAACTCCTAAAAGGATCCAAACGAAATTAAAAATCTCAAATGCTAAACATCATTTTATTGGACATGCTTAACCTAACGGAACGATATGACTAGAAATATGGATAAGAACCTCATTATAAAGTAGAAATATATGTTACATATTTCTTATATTCCAAAATAATCTTTTAATATATACAATCGAAAATATCAAAATCGAATATATTCAATCAAAAATCATATACAAATCCAAAACAGAGCATAAGTTTGAAAATGGTATATAAAGATTGTTTTTTATATCTCACATCAAACTCAGCCATACCAGTAGAAATAAACATTATAGGCTCTTAATGACAGATAGATAAATTCATCAGATAATTTCTCCTACTTCTCTCTCTAAACTCTCTCTCTTACAATCGTCATTTGCCTCTCCACCTCTGGCGCATGAATCAATGCTCGAGATGGCTTCTCCATTATTTTTATTTGTTTTTCTTGCTTAAGATTCATTCGTTTTATCTTGGTTGGTTAGAAGTCCAATTCTTTTTCAGAGTTGTGGTGCGGAAGAATCGCAGCCATACGACATAGTAGCTGCCAATCCTGGTTATGTTATATCTCCTATCTAGGTGCTTTTTGGCTATGATTTCATAACGGGAGGACGCAGGAGATGAGTCACCATCAGATCTAGGTTTTCAGCATAAGAGGAATAGGCCCGGTGTGTCAATAGCGTCAGTGATGTCGCGATATGACTTATTCGGTTGCGCTCCCAGTGTCTTATGGGGTTGCTTCCGAAGTGGAGTAGTTTGTCGGGGATGCTGCGCTTAACCGCAGGTACTGGCGACGAAGACGGCTTTATGTCGAGGTGGTGGGTGGTTAAAGGATGGCTGCTCTTTTTTATTTCGGTTTTGGTTTTCATTTCATTTGATTTAATCCGGTTTTCTAGATTGATTCAGGTTATTTAACCCAAATTTTAGTTTGTAAACCAAAGAAATTACCTGGTTTAAAGGTGGTAAATATAAATCTATATTAAAAGAAAATGTGAAAGTCGATGCAGAGATATTCAGCTCATGAGAAGCCAAAGCCCTAGGAGATAAGAAGAAAAAATTAAAGTAACGAATATGAAATGAAGATGCCTGGTCAAAAGTACCAACATAGTACCAAAATTTATATATTTCAACTACTAAAAGAATCCAAACGAAATTAAAATTCTCAAATGCTAAAATTCTCAAATGCTAAACGAAATGAAGATGCATGCTCAAAAGTACCAACATAGTGTTGCCATGATTGGTGAAATATCTCTAAAGCCCTAATTTTATTAATGAATTAATGAAGCCAGATCGTTTTCAGTATGTGATTAAAAAAAGTCGGAAAGATTCTTGCTGAGTCGTCGATGCCAAAAACAATATCATTTGTAAACAATATTTAGCTAAAACTAAAGAAACAATGAACATATAAAATGAGTTTGTACTACAAAGACAGCGACGACCTTCCTTTTAAATGATTATTTTAAGACGGAGGCATCATTACAAACGGATAGACTTGTAAGATAATATGTTGATGGAAAATACGGCAATGAACAATTGTGGCGACACTATGAACTTGGGCAAACCAGAAAGACACGAGAACTGAATATACAATGATGACACAGTTTCAGAATATTTACTATAAATAGATAACAACATATATGATATTTCTCACCAAAGATAAGTTTATTGACAAGAAAAAGAAACACCAAGTTTAAGACAAAGCAACGCAGAACCAAAAGAAATGGCAAAGAATATCAACTCAGTCAGCATCACCGTTCTCTTGTTCGTCCTCTTGGTGGCTTCCACCGGTAATTTAACAAAATTTTCTATCATACCTTGTAGCTGTACTTTAGTTTTCTTACGCTGATGAATATGTCAATATACAGAAATCCTCAAGAGCGAGGCTCAAACATTTTGCTTCGAGTGCGGACCGGTGCCGTTTCTAGGTACAAATGCTGATTGCTTTAACAGTTGCAAAGCCACATACGGGAGTCCTCCAGTTGTTAGTGGCGTTGTTGAGGGAAGCGAGAAACACTGTCATTGCTATTGTTGATCCTGGAAATGACCTCATGCAATCACCATGTGTAACATTTGTTCTCAATCCGTGACATGTCTGTTTCTTTGTGCTCAAGCTTCTTTTGCTTCCCAATAAAACATCAGGCGCAAAACTTACTCACTGCTTTGCCCCCAAGTCTATGCCTAAGTTGTGTGTACTTTTGTTTCATTCTGAATACAAAAATTCTTTTGTGTTTGTGTTCCTCGTTTCATTTCATTTGCCTTTACGTTCAGTCTTCTTGTCGCTAAAAAAGCATCTATCAATATTGACCTGGTCTCGTTGTATATGTTCTCCATCATTTTGGAAGAGAAACGTGGAATGTACCATTTAAATAAACAAAACAAGAATTTATAAATTTTAACTCCTTAAATGATCCAAACGAAATTATAGATCTCAAATGCTAAAGACATCATTTTATTGAATATAATTAACCTAACAGAACGATATGACTAGAAATAAATATTAGAATCTCATGATAAAAGGAGAAATATATGTTACATATATCTTATTTTCCTAAAAGAAACTTTTAATCTATACCATATCGAATATATAAAAAAACCGAATTGATTCTTTCAAAAATCATATACAAATCAAAGATTGAGCATCAGTTTCAAAATGGTAAGAAAAGATAGTTTTTAATAACTCACATCAAACTCAGCTATACAAGTAGAGAAAAACATGAGAGGCCCCTAGTTAATGATAGATAAAGTTGTCAAATCATTTCTCTTCCTTCTCTCTCTAGACTCTCTCTCTTAAAATCGTCATTTGGCTCTTCACCACATGCGCCTGAATCAATGTTCGATATGACTAATCATTTATTTTTCTTTGTTCTTCTTGATTTAGATTCATTCGTTTTATCTTGGTTGATTAGCTAGGTTTCAGAAGCCTAATCATTTTTCCGTGTTGTTATGTGGAAGAACCGAAGCCATACGGCATGGTAGCTGCCGCTCCGGGTTATGTGATATATCCTATCTCGTTGCTTTTTGACTATGATTTTGGTAGGGGATGCCGCAGGAGATGAGACACCGTCAGATCTAGGTTTTAAGCGTAAGATGACTAGACCGGCTACTACAAAACGTCTGTGATGTCATCATATTAATTTTTCTATTGCGCTCCCCGATGTCTTATGGGGTTGCTTCCAAAGTGGTGTAGCTTGTCGGGGATGCTGCGCTTAACCGCTGTTGCTGGCGGTGAAGAGGGCTTTAGGTCGAGGTGGCGGGTGGTTAAAGGATGGCTGCTTTTTTTCTTTACATCTTGATTTTCTTTTCAATCGATTTAATATGGTTTTCTAGATTGATTTTGGTTTCTTCACCCGAATTTTATTTTGTAAACCTAAGAAATTACTTGGTATGGTAAACATATATTTATATTTAAAGAAATGTGAAAGTCAATGCAGAGATGTTTAGCATATGAGAAGCCAAAGCCCTAGGAGATGAGAAAAAAATTAAAGTAACGCATATGGAATGAAGATGCTTACCAACATAGTGTTGCCATAATTGTGTATCTTTCCAACTTTCTTGTGATGAAACGGTGAAGCGTATCGCTGGATGCTTATGTGGTAAGGATTATTATCGAACCCTCAAGGAGAATCTCAGTGCTCTGCAGAGGAAAATGGAAGATCATAGAGCAATTCAAGATGAGGTGAAGAACAAGGTGGGCACGAATCGAATATTTGGGTTTTTGGAGGTAGTGGTGATCTGATCAGTTTCGTGCGAATAATCAATTTTCTGATCCAATTCGATATGTAGTCATCCGGATATTCGGTATTCCAAATATCCTAGAAAATTTTAGATTTTTGATCGGATATCAGATTCGATATATAAAACTAAAAAATTAGAAAATAAATAAGTTTTCAAAATAATATAAAATTATAATATTTTATTATAAAATAAGAATTTATTTACTTTTCAAAATTCTAATAAATATTTTGAAAAATTTAGTAAATAAAAATACTAAAACATATATAAAATATAATATATATAGAATGTTTTTATATAATTCTTTAAATATATATATATATATGCATATAACGGATCGAATCGGATATCATTTCCTAAAATATTAGTATTTGTGATTTGATTTTTTTATGAATATTGCATATTAGTATTTTCTTTGCTTCATAGAATTACGAATATTCTGATTTTTTGGTTCGAATCGAAACGGACGACGAGAAGAACCAAAATTTATAAATATTTTGTCCAGCCCTAGGTGTGAGGGAGGAACACCAACATCGACAAGGTAGTACTTCTGAAGATGCTCAAAAGTACCAACATAGTGTTGCCATGATTGGTGAAATATCTGTAAAGCCCTAATTTTATTAGCGAATTAATGAAGCCAAATCGTTTTCATACCTGATTAAAAAGTCGGAAAGATTCTTGCTGAGTCGTGGATGACAAAAACAATATCATTTGCAAACAATATTTAGCTAAAACTAAAGAAACAATGAACATATATAATGAGTTTGTACTACAAAGACAGCGACGACCTTCCTTTTAAATGATTATTATAAGACGGAGGCATCATTAAAAACAGATAGACTTGTAAAATAAATGTTTATGGAAAATACGGCAAAGAACAATTGTGGCGACACAATGAACTTGGGCAAACCAGAAAGACACGAGAACTGAATATACAATGATGACACAGTTTCAGAATATTTACTATAAATAGATAACAACATATATGATATTTCTCACCAAAGATAAGTTTATTGACAAGAAAAAAGAAAACACCAAGTTTAAGACAAAGCAACGCAAAAACCAAAAGAAATGGCAAAGAACATCAACTCAGTCAGCATCACTGTTCTTTTGTTCGTCCTCTTGGTGGCTTCCACCGGTAATTTAACAAACTTTACTTTCATACCTTGTAGTTGTGCTATAGTTTTCTTACGCTGATGAATATGTCAAAATGCAGAAATCCTCAAGAGCGAGGCTCAAACATTTTGCTTCGAGTGCGGACCGGTGCCGTTTCTAGGTACAAATGCTGATTGCTTTAACTGTTGCAAAGCCACATACGGGAGTCCTCCAGTCGTTAGTGGCGTTGTTGAGGGAAGCGAGAAACACTGTCATTGCTATTGTTGATCCTGGAAATGACCTCATGCAATCACCATGTGTAACATTTGTTCTCAATCCGTGACATGTCTGTTTCTTTGTGCTCAAGCTTCTTTCGCTTCCCAATAAAACATGAGGGGCAAAACTTACTCACTGCTTTGCCCCCAAGTCTATGCCTAAGTTGTGTGTACTTTTGTTTCATTCTGAATACAAAAATTCTTTTGTGTTTGTGTTCCTCGTTTCATTTCATTTGCCTTTACGTTCTGTCTTCTTGTCGCTAAAAAGCATCTATCAATATTGACCTGGTCTCGTTGTATATGTTCTCCATCATTTTGGAAGAGAAAAGTGGAATGTACCATTTAAATAAACAAAACAAGAATTTATAAATTTTAACTCCTTAAATGATCCAAACGAAATTATAGATCTCAAATGCTAAAGACATCATTTTATTGAATATAATTAACCTAACAGAACGATATGACTAGAAATAAATATTAGAATCTCATGATAAAAGGAGAAATATATGTTACATATATCTTATTTTCCTAAAAGAAACTTTTAATCTATACCATATCGAATATATAAAAAAACCGAATTGATTCTTTCAAAAATCATATACAAATCAAAGATTGAGCATCAGTTTCAAAATGGTAAGAAAAGATAGTTTTTAATAACTCACATCAAACTCAGCTATACAAGTAGAGAAAAACATGAGAGGCCCCTAGTGATTGATAGATAAAGTTGTCAAATCATTTCTCTTCCTTCTCTCTCTAGACTCTCTCTCTTAAAATCGTCATTTGACTCTTCACCACATGCGCCTGAATCAATGTTCGATATGACTAATCATTTATTTTTCTTTGTTCTTCTTGATTTAGATTCATTCGTTTATCTTGGTTGATTAGCTAGGTTTCAGAAGCCTAATCATTTTTCCGTGTTGTTATGTGGAAGAACCGAAGCCATACGGCATGGTAGCTGCCGCTCCGGGTTATGTGATATATCCTATCTCGTTGCTTTTTGACTATGATTTTGGTAGGGGATGCCGCAGGAGATGAGACACCGTCAGATCTAGGTTTTAAGCGTAAGATGACTAGACCGGCTACTACAAAACGTCTGTGATGTCATCATATTAATTTTTCTATTGCGCTTCCCGATGTCTTATGGGGTTGCTTCCAAAGTGGTGTAGCTTGTCGGGGATGCTGCGCTTAACCGCTGTTGCTGGCGGTGAAGAGGGCTTTAGGTCGAGGTGGCGGGTGGTTAAAGGATGGCTGCTTTTTTTCTTTACATCTTGATTTTCTTTTCAATCGATTTAATATGGTTTTCTAGATTGATTTTGGTTTCTTCACCCGAATTTTATTTTGTAAACCTAAGAAATTACTTGGTATGGTAAACATATATTTATATTTAAAGAAATGTGAAAGTCAATGCAGAGATGTTTAGCATATGAGAAGCCAAAGCCCTAGGAGATGAGAAAAAAATTAAAGTAACGCATATGGAATGAAGATGCTTACCAACATAGTGTTGCCATGATTGGTGAAATATCTCTAAAGCCCTAATTTATTAATGAAGCCAAATCTTTTTCACTACCTGATTAAAAATCCGGAAAGATTCTTGCTGAGTCGTCGATGATATAACAATATCATTTGTAAACAATATTTAGCTAAAACTAAAGAAACAATGAACATATAAAATGAGTTTGTACTACAAAGACAGCGACGACCTTCCTTTTAAATGATTATTCTAAGATGGAGGCATCATTATACAAACGGATAGACTTGTAAGATAATATATAACTTCAGATGCATTTTCTGCATTTTGAATAAAATTTTAATAATATAAAAAACATAAACTGATAAATATTTGACACATTTGTATGAAACTTACAAAGAAAAAAGCTGTGTCATTCGTTAATGGTAATTTGAACGTTTTAAAAACACTAAACCACCTAACAAATTTCCCTAATTTATTGCTATTATTTTCCTTTTAAATATTTTTTAAAAAATTAATAATATAATATAAATCGTGATTAACGATTTTATTGATCTAACAAGATTTTGAATATTATATATCCTCGAGATTTTAGGAAATAATTCATGCAGGAGATATCTATAAACTTTAAATATATTTGAGATCTTTATATTTATGAAGTGTAAAAGTCCCACATCGAAACTTTGTGAAACTCATCAACAAGAATGGTTACTATAAATATAGCATGCTATTTTGATTGAGTAAAATAAAATGGACCGTAGTAAACCCAAAGCCTATCTTTTTAATTGGTTTTAAACAAATTTTTTATTACTCTTCGACAATTAGTCTAAGTAATAGTGTTTAGTTATGTTAAATCAACTGTTTAAATCTTTACTGATTTACTGTGCCGAGTAGCCAAAATCGCGGTAGGTTGCCCCTATTTGCGTTTTTCCTACTGAAAAACCGGTTATTCCGTCAAGTTTTTTAGTTCAAAGAGGAGAATATTGCCACCATGTGAAACACGTGAACAACTCTCTACAACGTTGAACTCCAAATGCTTTCCCACATTTGAATAAAAGCCTAAAAATATACAAAAACATGAATTTACAAATATTTGACTTATTTTTTGAAACTTGCAAAGAAGAAATTTGTGTCATTCATTAAGAGTATTCTGGACATTTAAGAACATAAATCCTTAAACATATTTCTCTATTTTCTTGCTATTTGTTTCTTTATTAATATTTCAAAAATAAGCAATATAATAAAAATTAAGGTTAACAAGATTTTATGAATCTAACAAGATTTAGAATATTATATATCCTCGAAATTTTAGGAAACAATTTATACATAAATCTATATAACTGTAATGTAGTAAGTATATTGAGATATATTCATAAAGTGTAAATGTCTCACATCGAAACTTTGTAAAATTCATCAACAAAAATGATTACTATAAATATATCATGTTCTTTCGCTTGAGTAAAATAAAATCGGCTGTAATAAACCAAAAACTTATTTTTGATTGGCTTAAACAACATCCGCGTCTTCATACATTTATACAAAATATGCAAAGAAAAAATACTCGTATTTTTAAAGCACGGATCAAAATCTAGTTACTTTTTATAAAGGACGGTAAACAAAAATCTATATTTAAAGAAATGTGAAAGCCAATGCAGAGATATTTAGCGAATGAGAAGCCAAAGCCCTAGGAGTTGAGAAAACAAAATTAAAGTAACGAATATGAACTGAAGATGCTTAAAAGTACCAACATAGTGTTGCCATGATTGGTGTAATATCTCTAAAGCCCTAATTTTATTAATGAATTAATGAAGCCAGATCGTTTTCAGTACCTGATTAAAAGGTCGGAAAGATTCTTGCTGAGTCGTCGATGACAAAAACAATATCATTTGTAAACAATATTTAGCTAAAACTAAAGAAACTATGAACATATAAAATCTGTGTGTACTACAAAGACAGCGACGACCTTCCTTTTGAATGATTATTTTAAGACGGAGGCATCATTAAAAACAGATAGACTGGTAAGATAATATGTTATGGAAAATACGGCAATGAACAATTGTGGCGACACTATGAAGTTGGTCAAACCAGAAAGACAGGAGGACTGATTATACAATGATGACAAAGTTTCAGAATATTTACTATAAATAGATAACCCCACATATGATATGTCTCACCAAAGATAAGTTTATTGACAAGAAAAAAAAACACCAAGTTTAAGACAAAGCAACGCAAAAACCAAAAGAAATGGCAAAGAACATCAACTCAGTCAGCATCACTGTTCTCTTGTTCGTCCTCTTGGTGGCTTCCACCGGTAATTTAACAAACTTTTCTATCATACCTTGTAGTTGTCCTTTAGTTTTCTTACGCTGATGAATATGTCAAAATGCAGAAATCCTCAAGAGCGAGGCTCAAACATTTTGCTTCGAGTGCGGACCGGTGCCGTTTCTAGGTACAAATGCTGATTGCTTTAACTGTTGCAAAGCCACATACGGGAGTCCTCCAGTCGTTAGTGGCGTTGTTGAGGGAAGCGAGAAACACTGTCATTGCTATTGTTGATCCTGGAAATAACCTCATGCAATCACCATGTGTAACATTTGTTTTCAATCCGTGACATGTCTGTTTCTTTATGCTCAAGCTTCTTTTGCTTCCCAATAAAACATCAGGGGCAAAACTTATCACTGCTTTGCCACCAAGTTTATGTCTATGTTGTGTGTGTTTTTATTTCATTTTGAATACAAAAAGTCGTTTTGTGTTTGTGTTCCTCGTTTCATTTCAATTCCCCTTACATTCAGTCTTCTAGTCGGTAAAAAGCATCCACAAATATTGACCTGGTCTTATTTGTGCCTTGACATGTTCACTAGCTAGAAACATCAAATTTACTACATAATACCAAAAGCTTTTTTCATCCTCAAAAAGAGTTCTATAGTGATCAGAAATAGAATTCTAAATTCTAAAATGCTAAGAGTATAAGTTTTTTATTGAATAAAACAATTAGAAATAAGAATCTTATGCTTTTCAAGATAGAAAGTGAAACATTCATGATATGTTTTAGTTCTATGGGGAGATCTAAAATCCACCCAGTAAAAAAATTAAATAGAGTATTTGTTCTTTTCAAAATTGAATACATACGATTTGAGATGTATGAAACATTAAATGCTAAAATGGGATTAAAGAATTAGGTAAAGCAAATAAAGTGATATGAGTATAAATAAGCATAGGGGTGGGCGTTCGGTTACCCATTCGGATTCGGTTCGGATCTATTCGGATTTTGGGTTTTCGGGGTCAACGATTTCAGCCCCATTCGGATAAATCTAAATTTCGGTTCGGATTCAGATCTTTGCGGGTTCGGTTCGGATTTGGATAACCCATTTAAATTATTTTTAAAAATTTAAAATCCATTATATACTTTAAATTTTTCAAAATCTATAAATAAAATAATATATTACATGTAAATTTGAATAACATATGTCAAAATACATAAACTTAACATATAAATTGGTTGTCTTTGAATATTTGGATAGTGAATCAATAGATATTCTAAGTATTTTTGGTGTTTTGAGTATACTTTAACTATTTTAGAAATTTACTTTTGACTTTTGTATATATTTTTCAAGTATTTTGGACAACTTAAAAGTATTTTATATATTTTAGATGTTTTTAATATATATTATATCTAAAAATAATTAATATATTTAGGTAAATAAATCTATTTCAGATACATTCGGATACCCAAAATACTTCGGTTCAGATCGGGTTCGGTTTCGGTTTTTTTAATACCAAAATTTTGAAGCCGTTCGGATATTTAATAAATTTCGGTTCGGGTTCGGTGCTACTTTTTCGGATCGGATTCGGTTTGGTTCTTCGGATTCGAATTTTTTGCCCAGCCCTAAATAAGCATTTAGTACTCCTTAAGATAAAATGAGAAACTTCTATTTTTTGTTCTCCATCATTTTGGGTGAGGAACATCAAATGGACCAATTAAGTAAACAAAAGAACAATTTATGTATTTTAACTCCTAAAAGGATCCAAACGAAATTATAAATCTCAAATGCTAATCATCATGATAAAAATAAAAATATATGTTACATATTTCTTATATTCCCAAAAGAAACTTTTAATATATACCATCGAATATATCAAAACCAAATAAATTCTTTCAAAGATCAAATACAAATCCAAAACAGACATAAGTTGCAAATGGTATGAAATGACAGCTATTTAAAAAATCACATCATACTCAGCCATACAATAAGAAATAAATACTAGAGACTCTTAATGGTAGATATATAAAGTTGTCAAATCATTTCTCCTCTTTCTCTCTCTAGACTCTCTTTCTCTAAAAATCGTAATTTGCCTCTACACCACAGGCGCTTGAATCGATGCTCGAGATGGCTTCTCCTTTATTTTTCTTTGTTATTCTTGATTTAGATTCATTCGTTTTATCTTGGTTGATTAGCTAGGTTTCAGAAGCCTAATTCTTTTTATGTGTTGTGCTATGGAAGAACCAAAGCCATACAGCATAGTAGTTGTCAGTCCTGGTTATGTGTTATCTCTTATCTCGGCGCTGATACACCGTGGAGATGATACACCGTCAGACCTAGGTTTTCAGCGTAAGAGGGCTTGTCCCGGCCTATTAAAAGCGTCAGTGATGTCGCCATATGACTTATTCGGTTGTGCTCCCTAACGTCTTATGGGGTTGCTTCCGAAATGGTGTAGCTTGTCGGGGATGCTGTGCTTAACCACAGTTGCTGGCGATGAAGAGGGCTTTAGGTCGGTGGCGGGTGGTTAAAGGATGGCTGCTCTTTTATCTTTAGATCTTGGTTTTCTTTTCAATCGATTTAATCAGGTTTTCTAGATTGATTCTGGTTTTTTCACCCGAATTTTAGTTTGTAAACGAAAGAAATTACTTGGTTTAAAGGCGGTAAATATAAATTTATATATTAAAAGAAATGTGAAAGTCAATGCAGAGATATTTAGCTCATGAGAAGCCAAAGTCCTAGGAGATGAGAAAAAATAATGGAATGAAGATGCTCAAAAGTATCAACATAGTGTTGCCATGATTGGTGAAATATCTCTAAAGCCCTAACTTTATTAGTTAATTAATGAGGCCAAATCGTTTTCATTACCTGATTAAAAAGTCGGAAAGATTCTTGCTGAGTCGTCGATGACAAAAACAATATAATTTGTAAACAATATTTAGCTAAAACTAAAGAAACAATGAACATATAAATCGGGGTTTCTAGCTCTAGTGGTAAAGGGCTCACAGCTGTGAGTTCCGCCATCTGGATTCGAATCTCGGTCACTGGAAAATTAACATTTCGGCATCGCCAGGGACAGAGGACCGACACGTGACAACACGTGACTAGTCTGGACCACTTCTGTGGGACCAGGATACCTCTGTATAATTCAAAAAAAAAAAAACAAGGAACATATAAAATGAATTTGTACTACAAAGACAGCGACCGACGACCTTCCTTTTAAATGATTATTTTAAGACGGAGGCATCATTAAAAACGGATAGACTTGTAAGATAATATGTTATGGAAAATACGGCAATGAACAATTGTGGCGACACTATGAACTTGGGCAAACCAGAAAGACACGAGAACTGAATATTAGGGCTGGGCACTATTACTTGATACCCGCCTTGTACTCGTTATTCGACCCGTACTTGCCTCGCAAATTCAAGTACTTGACGTTATCAAGGCAAGTAATAAGTCATCAAATTTCATTACTCGCAAGTACAAGGCAAGTACCAAGTATCATTTTATTTTTAGGTATTTGCCTTGTTACGTGTTACTTGTTACCCGTTACTTGATACTTGTAATATAATACTTGATATTTGTAACATAAATACTTGTTTAATTTGCAGCATATCAATAACCTAGTATTAGGGATGGACACGAATACTCGTTACTTGCCTTATACCCGTTACTTGACCCGTTTTTGCCTCATTTTTTCAAGTACTCGTCGTTGCCAAGTTATGTATCAAGTCGTTGAGTTTTGCTACTTGTAAGTACAAGGTAACTAACAAGTGTTATCAAAAAGTTAATGACTCTTCTTGATATTACTCGTTACTTGTTTTACGACTGAAAAAATGATAATTAAACCATAAAAACCAAAGTCCTAAACTGATATTTCTATGTTGTAAGAAGTAAACAATATTTTCTTATCGAGATATATGTGTTATATATTTTTTTCTTTTTATATTAGGTGCAAATATTTTATTTGAAATAACTCTCGTGTTTTTACCAAATCGAGTAAACAAAACGAAATTTCATAACCTTCTCTGATAGAATATTATCTATTAAGTAATTTTTAGAAATTTGAAAATATATCCAAATAATTCATAAATATTTGCAAGTAGTAAGTAATCGAATAAGGCAAGTAATTTGCAAGTAACATGTTTTGGGATAAGTACTCGATATAATAAGTATTCGTTTTCGACAAGGCAAGTACCAAGTCGAAAAATTCATTATTCGTTTAAGGCAAGGCGAGTATCAAGTATACATAAAAATGCAAGTACTCGCCTTGCGCCCACCCCTACTGAATATACAATGATGACACAGTTTCAGAATATTATTATAAATAGATATCTACACCCATGATATGTCTCACCAAGAATAAGTTTATTGACAAGAAAAAAGACACCAAGTTTAAGACAAAGCAACGCAAAACCAAAAGAAATGGCAAAGAACATTAACTCAGTCAGCATCACCGTTCTCTTGTTCGTCCTCTTGGTGGCTTCCACCGGTAATTCAACAAACTTTTCTATCATACCTTGTAGTTGTACTTTAGTTTTCTTATGCCGATGAATACGTCAAATGCAGAAATCCTCAAGACCGAGGCTCAAACATTTTGCTTTGAGTGCGGACCGGTGCCGTTTCTAGGTACAAATGCTGATTGCTTTAACTGTTGCAAAACCAAATACGGGAGTCCTCCAGTCATTAGTGGCGTTGTTGAGGGAAGCGAGAAACACTGTCATTGCTATTGTTGATCCTCGAAATAACCTCATGCCATCAAGATGTGTAACATTTGTTTTCAGTCGGTGATATGTCTGTTTGTTTATGCACAAGCTTCTTTTGCTTCCCAATAAAACATTAAGGGCAATACTTATCACAGATTTGCCCCCAAGTTTACGCCTAAGTTGTGTGCACTTTTGTTTCATTCTGAATACAAAAGTCGTTTTGTGTTTGTGTTCCTCGTTTCATTTCCCCTTACATTCAGTCTTCTTGTCGCTAAAAAGCATCTATAAATTTTGACCTGGTCTGGTTGTATATAAACTCGTTTGTGTTTGTGTCTTGACATGTTCACTAGCTAGAAACATCAAATTTACTATATATAAATACCAAAAACGGTTTTCATCCTCAAAAAGAGTTTTATAGTGATGAGAAATAGAATTCTATATTCCAAAATGCTAAGAATATAAGGTTTTAATTTATTGAATAAGGCAAAGTAGATGGAATGAAACAATTAGAAATAAGAATTTTATGCTTTTGAAGATAGAAAGTGAAACATTCATGAGATGTTTTAGTTTTTGAGGGAACTATGACATCCACCTAGTAAAAAAACTAAAAAGAGTATTTCTTCTTTACAAATTGAATACATACAAACTGAGATGTGTGAAACATTGAATGCTAAAAACATTTATAGAATTAGGTTAATCAAATAAAGTGATATGAGAGTAAATAAGCATTTAGTGCTTCTTAAGACAAAATGAGAAACTTTTATTTTTTTGTTCTCCATCATTTTGGGAGAGAAATGCAATATACCATAAAAATAAAAAGAACAATTAATGTATTAATTAATGTATTTTAATTCCTAAATGGATCCAAACAAAATTATAGATCTCAAATGGTAAACATAATTTTACTAAATATACTTAGCCTAACGAAACAATATGACAAGAAATATGTATCAAAACTTCATGATAAAATTAAAGGAGAAATATATGTTACATATTTCCTAGAAGAAACTTTTAATCTATTCCATCGAATATCTGGGATCCGCTCCGAAAACAGGATATCCGGGACACCCGGATCCGAATCCGGATAGTAAAATCAAGGATCCGTCACAACTGAATCCGGATCCGGATATCTTAATTTTAAGGTCCGGATATCCGGATCCGGATCCGTACTTTTAAAATATATTAAATTTTTAAATTTTATTAATAATTATATTTGATATATTAGTATTTATTCATAATTAGTTTTATAATATTATTTTTAAAAATTTAAATATTATTTTCATATTTATATTTATAAATCTTGTACAAATATTTAATTTATGTATTATTTTAGAATTTTAATATTTTTAAAATATTATTTTATTTAATTAATTATTTTTATGAATCTGAATCGGATCCGGATACTAAATCCACGGATCCGCGAATCCGAATGCATAGTAAAAAATTAAAAAATTATCCGGATCCGTCCCACCCCTAAACATAACCTAGTAAAAAACTAAAAAGATTATTTTTTTTCTTTACAAAATTGAATGCATACGAATTAAGATGCATGAAACATTATTTTCTTAAATAACATTTTCAGAATTAGGTAAATCAAATAAAGTGATACGAATGTAAATAAGCATTTAGTGCTCTTTAAGATAAAATGAGAAACTTTTTTTCCATCATTTTGGCACAGAAACCTCGAATATACTATTTTAAAATAAACAAAAGAATAATTTATGTATTTTAGCCTATGTTGCATGGAAGTGTGTATGACGATGTGGTTCCTGGTTCCGAAGCAGAAACGGATTTGGAATCGCTCTGAAGCGGTCGGAAGCGTGGTGGAATCGTGAATCCGGAAATAGAGATTTTGGAAGCGTAATGGAATCTATGATTCCTATTTGGAAGCGTAAAAAATTAATTGTGGAATCGTAAATTAAAAGAATATATATATATATATATATGTTTTATTTTCTTAATGAAAACCCTAATTAAAAAGTGGCGAGACTAAGTTAAGGAATCGTCATTCTTTGTTGTTGCTTTCTTCTTCTTCGTACTATAGAGCCTTCTTCTTCGTACTAGACCCTGCAGAGAACTAACAAGGTAATTTTTTCAGATGTGTTCTTTGTATTTATCATAAAACAAAAACAAAACTATTGATAACATGATTTTACCACAGATGCTTTTCTAATGTGTTGGAGTGGTGATGAAATTTGTCTTTTATAGAAACATGAACTTATTTTATTATATAGTTTGCTGAATCAATAGTTGGTAATGATTGAATGTAAAATTGGATTTGGATTCTGCAACGAAAGTTAGCCCCTAAAAGAATCCAAACGAAACTATAAATCTCAAATGCTAAACACCATTTTATTAAATATACTAAAAGTGATGGAACAATATGACTAAAAATAAGTACTAGAACCTCATGATAAAATTAAAGGAGAAATATATGTTACGTTTTTCTTATATTCCTACAAGAAACATTTAATCTTTACCATCGAATATTTCAAAACCGAATAGATTCTTTCCAAAATCATATACAGATCCAAAATAGAGCATAAGTTGCAAAATGGTATGAAAAGACAGTTTTTAATAAATCACATCAAACTCAGCCGTACAACTAGAAATAAATATTACTATATTAGAGGCTCTTGATGAAAGAACGATAAAGTCGTCAAATCACATATCTCTCTCTTAAATGGTCATTGGCCTTTCCACCACAGCTGCGTGAGTCGGAAGTGCAGAATCGAAAATTAGAGGGAAATTTCAAAGAAGTTACTGTGCCAGCTTTGAGATCTGTAGAGCAAGGGAGGTCTACACGGCCTACGATTGGTCAGGAAGAAATGTTCAAAAAGGCATGGGATAGAAGAATGGGAGCATGCAGTCGATGAGTTGAATAGATCCGCTGCAGAGTACCCTGCCATGAAAACCAATATTCTTTCAGTTCTGAAGTTCAGCTACGATAGCTTACGCCGTGAAAGTATCAAGTCGTGCTTCCTGCATTGTGCTCTGTTTCCGGAAGATTACAAGATAGATACAGAAAGGTTGATAGAATATTGGTTATCCGAAGGATTCCTTGGAGAGTACCCAGATACAAAAAGAGCTATAAATAAGGGTCATGATGTACTCGGTACTCTTATCAATGCAAGTTTACTTTCCAAGGTTGGTACAGCTGTACAAGAGAAGTCCAGATGCATGACGTGCTGCGGGAGATGGCCATATGGATTACATCCTATTTCTGGAGACTGGAAGATACTTATTTTGTGAAAGCAAGATTCGGATTACATGAATACCAAAGTTCAAGGACTGGGAGGTTGTGAGAAGGATGTCACTAATGGGTAATAATAATAATATTAAAGAGCGTTTTTACCATAACCCGAAGTACCTACCTAAACCTGAACCGGAAAAACCGAAACCGAATCCGAACTGTTATACAAAAATATCTGAATGGAACTTATGAGCTTAGTACTTTGGAGTTTGGTTATAATCCAAACTGAACCGAAATCCGAATTAGGATCCGAAAATATCCGAAATTAGTTAAATATGTTAATATTTCTATATATTTTAAGGTGATTTATATATTTTAGAGTATTCAAAATATTTTTATATTTTGTTTTATTTGTTATTTTTAATACTTTTAAGCTAATTTAGATAGTTTAACTAATATTTAACTAGATTTGTAAATAATGTATATATTTTGAAAAGAAAATTTGTCAATTTTTGAGGTTTAAAAAATATTTTTTGGATGATTTTAAACATTGGTTACATCCGATCCGAACCGAACCCAGAAGAAACCGAACCCGATCCGATAATTAGTAAAACCCGAATGGTACTTCTGAACATAATACCGAAAATCCGAATCAACCGGACCGATACAGAACGGACCACCGAACGCCCAGGCCTATCCAGAACAATAAATTGAAGAAGCTCTCAGGTGAATTCATCCAATTTATGCAAAAGTTAGTTGTTTTGGATCTATTTGGTAATTCTGACATTAATGAGCTTCCGGAACAGATATCAAAGTTGGACTCCTTGCAGTATCTTGACTTGTCGCTAACAAATATAGGATCTGACTTGGCTATTGTTTGTCCCAAATCTTGCCATTCTTAACGTAGCATGTGCAGAAGAGATGCAAGAAATTATAAACGAAGAGAAGGCAGCCAATCTTACAGGTATTTCACTATTTCAAAGGTTTATAGTTTCTTATACTTTGGCTCTATCTCTTTTAAAGGTTTGTTTTGTTTTCATTTGGGTGATGGCTAACAATGTCCCGATGAAAGGTTTTAATTTGCTAATTCATTAAGCTATTGCACGATCAGGTATTACCACCAAGTAAAAAGTCGCGACAATCCTTAATCTGATCAGAGTATCCTGTCATATCAACAAGAAGCAATTGTGGACTCTGGAAAAAGAAAACAGAGAGATCAGAAGAGAAATAGAGCTCACGAAGAGATAATCGAGAGAACAAGATCTACCTGAGGCGATCGATCGGAAACGGATGCGAAGAGTTACGTCGTCAAAGCGGGATCCGATTACCTGGAGTGTATTTCGGAGGTAACATCAACTCATCTTCTCCGGCGTGTTTAGATCATGTTGTATTATTGTTACCGGAACTTGATTCTGATTATAGTGAAGCTTTTGAGAGATACCGATCCCTCCCCGGACAGTAGGAAACGAAGTCCGAGTGGACAATCCGTTTGCACTTATTTTTTTTGCGATTGATCACCTGAAAACAAACTAACGAATCGTATAGATCATTATAGATAAACCTGTGAACTGAATCAAGATCAAGCTAGAAATTACCATCAGCAATGTTGAAGTAATAATGTTTAAGAAACTGTTAACACTCAATACTCATTGAAACAATTGAGTGCGAATTTCTCCATATCTACGACTTGTTATCCTCCATAGAAGAATCAATGAGCTCGGCAGAGTCGATGCTCTCTGCACTGGAATCTTCTGGATCAAACTCCGCCATGAGATTATCGATATTAGCGCAGTAGCAAAGACTCTTCTTGAAGAACTTGGATCACGGGTGCAAAACAGAATTGGGTGGCGACATCTTCTTTGACCAAACAGAAAGACTAATTAAACATCGAATTCAAGATAATGAAATGATTTAATAAGATTAAATGGCCTGGTTCTACATCTGGTGGTTTTTGGTTTAACTTAACGTTTTAGGTTTTAGTCAAGTTTTAATTTATTAGAAGGAAAGAAGTTTAAATAAATCTACATATGAAAGTTGTTTTGGACCCTTTCTTTTTTTTTTTTAATTTTTTTGGTCTTACCTTAGTAACAACATCTTATTCAATACCATATAGTTATCCGATTTTTACTCCTTTCTCTAACAATACTATAGTGTCAATTAATATTGTTACAAGAGGCAGAGGTAATCAAATTAAATTATAGAAACTCGGCCCCTCATGTATATTCATGTAACCCGTCCATATATACAGGTTGTTTTTATATCTACTTTATTAAAAGGAAAGGAGTTTAAATAAATCTACCTATGAAAATTGTTTTGGACCATTTCATTAACTAACAATATTTTTGGTCTTAACTTATTTATCTCTAACTATATAAGATTATTACTAATAACCTTATTAACGGCAAAATAGTCATTTGATTTTCCCTTTTGCTATAAAACCGCCTACCATATATGGATACACTAAAATCAAAATAAAATTTGGCAAGTTTGTTTAGTTACGATTACAAAAGCGGCTTGATGCAAAACCCATCGGCGTCAAAACCGAACCAAACAAACAAAACAGGTACCGAGCATGAAGCTCCTCCCACTAAACAATGACAAAACCTTAAAGGCCAAAGTTACTACTGTGCATGACCTAGCCCATGTTTCTTATTAATAAAGTCACGAAAGAGTTAAAAAAAAAACTACTGTGCACAACCTAGCCCCTGTTTCTTATTACTGTGCACAACCTAGCCCCTGTTTCTTATTAACCGCCTACCAAATTTCCAATCTTTATAATATACGTAGAATAAGTATATGACTACATACTAAAACAAATTTATAGCAAACAACAAACTTAAAGACTACATAAACTATATGTAGGTTACTGTATAGTTCTGCAAATGCTAATCTATAAAATAATATTATTATATATGAAAATAATATCATTACTATTGTAAAATACAAAATAATATATTCATGTTTTATTTAAAAATGTAAACCCTTATTTAAAAGATTTTATTTGAATTTTTATTTTTCCGCCATGAAAAGAAAGTTTTGACTAAAAGTTAAGCTAATAAATCGATAAATATTTTCTTTAATTTTATGTATTATTAAAAGTAAATCAAGTTTTAAGAAATGCAATCAGTTTTTTTTTTTTTGAGTTTTTACTAGGTCAAACAGTATCAAGTCACGGGTCAATGACGGGTTTTTGAGTTTTCTCGAATTTTTAATTAACAGTTTTTATTAAATCTGAACCAGATTATTATAGGTCAACAGGTTTACCAATTTGATTGCAGGTTAAGGTCAAATATGAAAACATTGCTTATATTTTTAATTAGTCTATAGAATATATATATACCCCACTAAAAGGAGTTAAATAATTTGTACAAATAAAATGTTTTCTTCCCACCATTCAAATGTAGAAAAACAATTACGCCTCAACATTCAGTTTATGTTCGGGTATTTATTTTTTTATTTTTTTGGGTTTTACAGTTCTGGATATTTTGGATACATTAAATTTAGCAATTCAGATATTTATAAAGTTTGGTTTTGTTATTTTGGTTTTCGGTTGGTTCAGATAGAGAAGTTGAAAACCATCTAATATTTTTAAAAAATTGGGTCCAAGTCGATTCCGGTTTGGTTTCCGGGTTTTTGGATAATTTCATATAATATAAGTAAAAACATCAAATAATTCGAGGGGAGGGGGTTATTTAAATAGCAGATAATTCAGGTTATTAGGATACACAAATCAGATCATTTTAATATTTTAGATAAAAGAATATTTGGTAATTCAGTTTTTGGGTAATTCAATTTATAAATAATGTTTTAAAATATTTGGTTATTAAAAATTAAATATAATTAATATTTGTAGGTTTATAATTTTTATTCTTAAAATTTGGATACCCATTCAGTTTTTGGTTTGAATCAGGTTTGGTTTTTTTATTCCAAAGATATAGGATCCGCTCGGTTGTTTATGAAATTCGTTTCAATTTTGGGGATGGTATTTCTGTTTGGCACAGTTCGGTTCTTCAATTCCAAATCTATATGTTCATAGTTATACAATATCTTATATATAATTTCATATAAAAGTATTTATTTAGTTTCGAAAATAAGCCTGCGCTTCTTAAGTGCGGGTCAAAATCTAGTTTCTTGATTAAAACGAACCATATGCCGGTTTAGTACAATATATATAATCATCCAATTACGAACATGGTTTAAAATCTTATTTTCATTTTCTTTTAATTACTACTCTTTATACACTTCTTTTATAAATTAATTTTATCTCTTTCCACAGTAATTGTTAATCAAAAATGTTATACAATATATTTTATGCTTATTAAACATATCATACTATGTCATCTTACATTATATAGTTTCAAATATTTACAAAGTCAAATTTGATTAAAAAAACATTTTCACAAATGATATGTTAAAACAGAATTATATATACATATATATTACATTAACCTAATTTTTATAAAAAATATTATAATAAAAATTGTTAAGAAAGTTTAAAAACTTAAAAACCCTACAAATATGTTCTATTGAATTAGCTAAAAACCTACCAAGTAAATCTTGAACCATGTCAGTTTAACAAATGTAACTCTTATAAAATACAGACAAAATATAATTGGAGAGTAGGTTTGGGTATTCGGATATTCGGTTGGTTCATTTCTATCAAGGTTCTTTGGGTCCTAAACATTTGGACCCAAATAGGTATTTTTTTTTTTTAATTTTGGTTTGGATTTTTTCCTTTCATGTCCGGATCAGTTCGGAATCATAATTCATATACATGTAAAACACATGTAATATTTGGATATATAACAGGCGTAGGTCGGTTCATATATTTAAGATCTGAAAAAGATTGGAAGTACCTGAAACATGATTTGAAACTTGAAAAATAACTGAAAACTCAACAATTACCAAAACTATAATTCAATACCCGAATTCATTTGAAATGCTTCCCGAAATATGACTCGAGAAACCGAAAACCCAAAATACATTTTAAAAATTTTGAAATTTTATTTGAAACTTGAAAGTATAACTGAAAACTCAAACCCAAACAAAATACTGAAAGTATAATTTGAAATTTTACTTTAAAAAGAAATTTTACTTCAAATTTGAACTTTTACTTGAAACTTTAAAGTATAACTGAAAACTCAAACCCAAAGTTTCATGTACTTTGGGTATCCAACCGGGTCTTAGGTAGGATCCATACAGAACCAAGATCTGCCGGTCCAAAAAATACACAATATGTACATATCTCCGGATCCGGATTCTATCGTTTTCTGTGTTCGAGTAAATGTGTGGATCTAAGAGAAAGAGATATAAAAATGTACATACAAAATTTCAAATAAACTAATTCATAAAATATAAATTTAAACAAATTATCTTCTTCGATATAATACGATTTTGTAACATATTAATGTACGACAATCCTAAAATACTAATTCATATCAAACTTTATTTATAATTCAAAAAACCCCGTCCTTTTGAAACGCGGATCAAAATCAGGTTGTCTTTTAAGATGCTTTAAAACATTAGCCCAATCTAAATTACATTCTATGATTGTTTTGATTTGGAGCTTTATATATGTATATATGTCTTAAATTTTAATATTGTGGGAAAACAAGATTGAAACTTTTTTAAAAATAACTAGGGGTATTCCGGCGCTACGCGCCGGGTT
This sequence comes from Brassica nigra, assembly GCA_016432835.1. Taxonomy (NCBI): domain Eukaryota; kingdom Viridiplantae; phylum Streptophyta; class Magnoliopsida; order Brassicales; family Brassicaceae; genus Brassica; species Brassica nigra. The sequence continues at coordinate 8,709,137 of CM028249.1, read as the reverse complement.
CGGACATACTATTTTTTCATTGAGTTCATTTTGTTTATTTGTTCCATTGGTTTGATGGGAAGCCTGTATTCTAATATGTTTTTGTTCCATAGACGATAGTTGCAACATAGTTAATATACATGAATTTTGAAAAAAAACTGTGTATTATAAGTAGCCTCTTTGATAAAGTGAAAGCATAAAAAGAGAGTGTTTATATAGATTATGGATCAAAACAGAAATTTGTCTTTCTTTCGGTTATTTTTCAAATTGGTTTGATTTGGATTTGAGTCGTTTGACTTTGTTCCGAATCAATTTAGACTAACCAAATCATTAAATGATATTGAGTTGAAAAAAGTAAATTAGAGTAGAAACTTTATAAATAAATACTTGATAAATTAATAAACACTCTAAATTTATAAATTAATAATTTTCTAGAAAATTATATATAACTATATAGTTCCACTAAAATCATAAATTAGTAATTTATATATATAGTATATATAAATATGAACAAAAAATTGTAATATTTTATTTTATATCCACAATGAAGTTCATCTCTAATATTTCTTAACACTTCAAATTATATATAAAACTGCATTTAAATTCCATGTAATATATTTCATATACACAAAATAATATAACAAAAATAATAAAAGTCAAATTTATAAAATTTAAATAATATATATATAACAAAATCAACTATTAATAGTAGTTATGTTTTATTATTAAATAAATTTATAATTTATTTTATGGTTTTAGTAAAGAAAATATGTTCAAAAATATGAAATGCATATATGTTGAAAGACAATGATATTTTTTCTGATCTATTTAATAGTAGTTAGTGAATATAGTGTATTACTTTGTTTTAAAGTTGCTTAAGTTAATGTAAAATAGCATAAATGATTGTGACAAATTAATTCAATAAAAGTAGAAAAAAGGCTGATAGTCAGTAACAAAATAGATTCATGTGAAATTTAAATATAAAATTAAGTTGATATTCGGGAAGTAAAAATGTAAATGCTTGTGTTTTATTCGGGTAAGATGTTGGTCAATGTAATGCGATGGTTTAAAGCATTGAGTAATGTTTGAATCGTTGCGTTTTTAAGGTATAGGTTAGAGAGTGGTGTTTGTGACTGGTATCATGAAGGGTTACGTGAGTGGTCATGTTTTTAGTTTCTGCTGTTAGTTAATCATAATTTCTTGTACTCTTTCACCTCTGATTATGGTGATGTTTTGAATACTATTTAATTAGCTATGAAGTAGGTTCAGTCATCTTATTTAGTTGCAGAAGATTTCTTGCAATAAGGAACTTAAGCTTCACTCGTGCTTCATGTGGCGTTGTAGTTAACATTCGATTCGTTAACATTGGAGTCATATTGGTTAGATATAAACCTAATTAACAAAATAATTATCAGGAGTAGTTAAAAAGATAGAGGGCTGAGTACGCAAGAAGTTATTTAAGCATTAAATTAAGAGGAACAGATCCCAGAGAAATATAAAAACCATTGAAACATAAAAACCATAATATTAGAATGAGAAGAATGCGTACCTTTTGAATTTTGTGAAATTACAAAAAAGCAAGCAATGCAGATAGCTTGTGTCGTTGACAAAAAAAATGCAGATAGCTTGTGTCAGTATCGTGTGACACATTCACTCGGGGAAAACATATGTGTAGTATATTGTAAGATGTCCTCATATTTTGATTTATAAAATTAAACTACCATATTAAAATCATACTTCGTTTATCAATACATTCACTCTTCAGTCTAAGGTAAATTTCGTTTTCTAAACATATAAACTAACTCACAAAATTTGGTGTCAAATCTAATAAAATCAGAAACTGATCATATATAAACTCTACCAAACCAATGTAAATATGATTTTGATATGGTAGTTTATTTTTATAGTCAAAATGTTTAAGACCTAAAAAAGCTGAACCGAAACTGTATCAAATCCTAATAGAAATCCTAGCATCTCTTATGTAGTTTTTACAATTTACTATTTCTACGATAATCGTATTACTTTTTTGTAACAGAGTTGACAAACTAACAATTCATGCTCATGGGCTATTCTGACAATAGATTTGTCCCCTGATTTTAATACACATTATAACAGAACCATATCATTAGAAAAAAAACAGGAATATATGTTTATTACTTGAAGAAAATCAAGACCACAAAATATCTGCGAATCGGAACCCAGCAAAGCAGCATCTCCACCAGGCCTTGCCATGTCTGCATGTTTCGTCTATGGCTTGGAGAATATATATACCTTTGAGAGATTTCATATCAATATTATTTAAGTGCAACTAAGACACACACAAACTCACAGTCGCAGCATAAGAGAGATGTGATCTTAAGCATTGGTTCAATGTGTTTTTTTCAAGCAATACTAATAACTTTAAGCTGCATTTATCATATTCAAGAATACGGAAAATCAGTTGTAATACTCTGAAAACCATCATGTTTGATCATTTAGAAAGCATGAAGTTAAAAGAAATATTCAGGGTCTGCTGTTTCTTCTAGAAAACAACATAGTAGAGAGAGTCTCTTAACAAATGCGATAATTACATCAGATCTTTAGTAAAGCTCTGTAGATTCTTTCACCGTTGGTGACAAACTAAATAAGCAACTAACCTGATAATGGTTAAGGTTAGACAAAAATATGAAATAACAATCAAACCTGGTTTGCAGAAAACAGAGAGGCCAAAGTATGTAAATTTAACAGAAGTCTTTATCTAAGGAATCGAAAAGGAAAGACACAGCAGCGCAAGCTGTAGCAAGATTCACATTTTCACAGCATCAAACACTGAAGCAAACACTGAACATAGACTTTACATGAAGACTCGATCCACAGTCTTTTAAAAAATAAAGAAGTACAAGTGAGTATACTAATAATATTAGCATCAGTCACGGTGGCTACTCAGTATAGCTTGGGCCATTGACAAACGATTCTATAGGAAAAAAACTTTGGCAAATTTTTCGAACCTTTTCGTAATTAATGTCTCTGATCCCAGTCCCACTCCCAGTCCCCAACCTCCCAATCGAATCTGATCATCACCTAATGCCAGTTCTAGGTTTTGGAACCGCCGCATCTCCAACGCCGGAACAGTTGTTGCTGAAACAAACGATCCTCGACTCCATCAAGCTCGGTTATCGCCATTTCGACACATCTCCAAGGTATCTGAAGGAGTAGCCTTTCGGCGAAGCTCTAGCGAGGCGATTTCTCTCGGCTTGGTTTGATCTCGATCCGAACTCTTTGTCACTTCCAAACTTCAAACTCAGTTGAATCGCCTGGTCATACGTACCTGAGCAGTGTTTGACCAGCGGCCAGCTTTCAAATCGGAAAGCATGATGAAGGAATTCGCCATTTTCGGAGTTGGTAATCAGCAGAGACTATTCTTGATTTCGTTGAGGTTGGCTGTTCATCGCAAGGAGCTTGGGGATTTATAGTCGGAGCTTCGGTCCTTTACCTTGACAGGGGATGAGCTCGATTGAATGCTTGAGAGTGGGACGAGTGGAGTAAATCATGTTAAAGATCGGTTTTAAGTACGTATTAATGAAATCTGAAGACGTTACAGAGAGCTCATCGGTGGCGTCGTTATCTGATCAGTCGGCTGCTGAGTTTTGATTCTACAAGTTCAGAAAATGATGAAAATCCTACATAACTGGGCCTGAACAAAACGTTTTTTAAAAACCCAAATGCAAGCATTTATTTATACGATCAACAAACACATAGAACAACAGGCCCACACATCAACCATAAAAAGATCGTTCTTAATATTTTTAAACTGCCACGTGGCATATTTTGCCCACCCTTATCTGTTGACATGAAGGTTTGAGAAGCTATCACAAGTTTACTTTATATATATAAGATATTGTGGGAATACAATGATATAATAGTTAGATATTTGATGTTCTACGAAAGTTTTCGCTAGGGAATAACTCGTCGATCACATTATATAATAAACGGCCGACGAAGCAAAAAAATGCATAATTACCTTATTTATAATTTATAAGGTTGACAATGTGTGGAGAAACAAACAAAACCAAGAGACGATGACGTGTCACCTCACCTATCCAATTATACTTCCGATATAATAAAATAATAAATACTCAATTAGTTTAATTTTCGATGGAGTTGGAGAGAAAACTATAACCAGTAGAGTCAGTTGAAAGCAAAGGGTGTTTCCGTAACCTCAACAATCCAATGCTCAGACAAAGGGTATTTTCGTCAGAATCGATAAAAACGAGCGACGAAGAAACTACAGTGCAGGTCCACTGTCCAAGAGAAATGCCTAAAATATTTATATTTTTAATTTAAAATTTTAAAATGACCGACCGACCGATGAATAAATAAAAATGTGAAATTCTGAGAAAAAGAAAAAACTTCTTCCCAATTTCTTCTTTATTTCATCCTTGTGCTCCGTGTCACTGTTTGAATCTGATTTTGCCTACGTTTCCTTTTTTTCCCCTGAATCGGATTCTTTATCCCGTTTTAGATTTCGAAATCGCAACGGGAAGCAACCTCCTCTCTGTGTTTTATCCCTTTGGAATCTCTTCGAAATCTTGAGCTCTGTCGTGTAGTGACAATTCGGGTTTTCGGAGCTCCGATTCACCTTTTTCGATCGACTTCGGAAGCTACAGATTCGATTCTGGATTCGGATTTTTATTTTATTCCCACGGATTTTGCAGGAAAATCGAGTAGAGCATGGCGAAGCGTGGATATAAGCTGCGTATCCTTAATAGTTAGTTTTCTTTTATGGCGATTTTGTTGATTTTTTAAAAATTGATTTTAGCTCTATCTTGAGATTTTTCATGTTTTCTTTTTTTTTTTAATCTTATAAATTCCAAAAGAACACAATTTTAGTTTTTGTTAGTTGATAAAATGCTACTGTTGACCTTTAGTTTTTAATCAGCATTTCAATAATTAACTGTCTGCTTAACCAAATCAATTGTATATGGTAGAAAAGAGACTGCAAAATTATTGTATTAAATGTGTTTCAGAGCTTTATGTTTGTCTTCAAAAGGCTGTTCCTTTTGTTCTTGTGTAGACTTTGTTTTAAACTTGACTTGATTTTGGGGGCTTAGAGGAGTTTTTGGCACATTCTGCAAATGTAAATTGCCTGAGTATTGGAAAGAAGACATCACGGCTTCTTATTACTGGCGGTGATGATTACAAGATCAACCTTTGGGCCATCGGCAAGCCTACTTCTTTAATGGTAACTTTTCACACTTTCTCTCTTCTCTAGGATTTGTTCCCTCTCGTCAATATTTTTGTTTTATTCTGCTCCAACTGAACGTATCAAGTAACAACCTGAACGACTGACTGTGTTTTTGGTTAGAAGAATGATGCTACGTTCTCATTTGCAGAGTTTATGTGGACATACTAGTGCTGTGGATTCAGTAGCTTTTGACTCGGCTGAAGTTTTGGTGCTTGGTGGAGCTTCTTCGGGTCTGATCAAGCTCTGGGATTTAGAAGAAGCAAAGAGTTAGTTCATTCATTTTCTGCTTCTCCTCTAGAATATTTTTGTTGTCTAGCTAGTTTCATCAAACGGGAACATATAAGATACAGATTAAGTTATTTTCAATGTGGATTTTAGAATAATGGGGTCTACCATTTTGACTCTTTCTCTTGAAGTGTAGTGGTTCGAGCTTTTACTGGACATAGATCCAGTTGTTCTGCTGTTGAATTTCATCCATTTGGTGAATTTTTGGCATCTGGTTCAAGTGACACGAATCTGAAGATTTGGGACATCAGGAAAAAGGGGTGCATACAGACCTACAAGGGGCACACTCGTGACATCAACACTATCAAATTTAGTCCCGATGGTCGTTGGGTAGTGACAGGAGGAGTTGACAATGCTGTAAAGGTGTTGATCTTGTGCTTTGTCTTTTCTCACACATGTGTTCGTTTAACAAATACTATTCATCGTGTCTTATAGGTGTGGGATTTGACTGCTGGAAAGCTTATACATGATTTTAAGTTTCATGAAGGATCTATCCGTTCTCTAGACTTCCACCCACTTGAGTTCCTCCTAGCCACTGGTTAGTCTGAATTCTTTAATCTAGGCATTTTGGCGGTAATTTGGTGGCTGGTTTCGGTTGGTTTGTTTACCTATCGATCCTTCTATGTTGACAAGTTTTATGTTGAGGTCTTGTGATTTCATACCTTCGCATTCATTTTTCAGGTTCGGCTGACAGGACCGTAAAGTTCTGGGATTTGGAAACGTTTGAATTGATTGGATCTACCCGACCAGAGGTAACTAACCTGTTATGAGAGTTTTGATACCACTAAATACTGTTTGCCAAGAGAATTTATCACAAAGTTTCTTTGTCTTGGAGTTTCTTACTAACAATCCTTTTCTTTGCATGTTGTGTGTTTTTTTCGTTTCACAGGAAACTGGAGTTCGTTCAATCAAATTTCATCCGGATGGGCGAACCCTTTTTTGTGGTTTGGATGATGGCTTAAAGGTTTTTATTGTCTTTTTTTTTAATGAGCTCTGCCATATTTAGAGATCTCAAGAGTTGATACATTGATAGATGATGCTCATAAATTCAGGTTTATTCATGGGAGCCAGTCGTTTGTCATGATAGTGTTGATATGGGATGGTCAACGCTTGGTGACTTATGCATCAGCGAAGGAAAACTCATGGGATGTTCATACTATCAAAATTCCGTAGGGATTTGGGTCTCTGATATATCAGTATGTCAGCTATTGTGATTCTCTATTCTTTTCGAGTGTTTTGTGAAGCTGATGACTAAAGTTTCAAAACTCATGCGCCTTTTTCTTTTTCCTTAATTGTAAGCAGCAAATTGAACCATATGGCATTGGATCTGTGGATAAAAAAGAATGCGTGGAGAAAGTACTCGGCGTTCTGGACGATCAGTCTTCCGATAGAGTTAAGAGTGGTCCCAGGCGCAGCTCATCTCCAGATTATGAGACAAAAGAGATCAAAAACATATATATCGACTGTGAGTGAATGTTAACTTTCTTTCTTTTGAAATGAAAACCTAAAACAAACCTGCGATACCCTACTTGAAAGGACAAGCTCAATCACATTCTGATGTAGGAAAGTCCTGTACACTAGCTTACATCTTGCTGTCTTGCTACCATTCGAATCAGTACTAATATGCTTATTTACAATGGAAATATTAACGGAGATCAATAACTCCATTTTGCCTGTTCTAGTGATAGAAAGCTAGTCATATATTTTCCCGCGTATGTTTATTCATAGCCATAACTATTGTGAGCTGGATTGTGATTTTCAGTCTTTAGTGTCAGCTTGTGTGCTTATGATTATGTACGTCTCTCACATCGGTATGCTTATGATTAAATTTGGTCTAATATTCTCTCTTTTTTCAAAGCCACAGGTGGAAATTCAACTGTTGCAGATAAGCCAGGATCACTAAGTACTTCTAAAGTCAATGTAACATCTACTGGACAACTAGGGGATAAGTCTTTCGTTGTGCATAATGATATTGGGAAAGACTCTTCTGATTCGGGAAGGGAATCTATCACTTTCTCAAAAACGAAGCCGGGCATGCTGCTGAGACCAGCTCATGTAAGAAAAACGCCAACAAAGCAGTCAGTGGCTGTTCAGTCTGGTACTCCGAAACAAAGCGGATCCGACGGTGAGAATAAGCTGGATATTAAGACCGTGCTTAATTCAGAAGAGATTGGTAGAAAACCATTTGATGCCAGTGATTCAATCATCAAGAGTATAACCAGCAAGTTTGAAAAGGCTTTATTTCCACAATCACCCACTGATGAAGCGAAATGTAAGTTCTCCCATTGCACACTTCAATTTCACCAAATTTGAGCTTTCAGATAGTATAACCCTATCTTATTGGAGTCTCTTACAATTTTGTCTCAGCTATGCTGCTGAAACAACCTCGCGTGCAGAGATCACCAAATACCAAGTACAATGAAACAAGATGTGCGGTGTCTGTTGATTCTGAAAATTTAGACAGTCACCAAAGTGGTGTAGAGAAATCGAGAGACACAGACTTGCCAAAAGAGCTTGCGGATGACAGAGGGTGTAACCCGACTGAGGAGGATGTCAATGATCCGATCATTTTAAGCAAGCCAGAACGAGTTTTAACACCAGAGAAAGCTGGTGATGAACAGAAAAGTAAGTTCTCAATTACTTATTCTAAATCAGATCTGACTAATTAATGGGCATTTCCGCTTGTGGGGTCAAACTAACATTTGTGCAACTTTGATGTGTTAGGCTTCCACTTGTATTTGCAATCTGTTGAATACGAGTGAGTTGCTAGATTAAAAAAACAGCATACAACACATATGAAAATCAATCTGGAAGAGCTACTTGTTGGTTTGAAGTTACAAAGGAATGTAATCCTGGAAAAAAATATGAATGAGGCAGCAGAGAAATATTAGCATTAGCTTATAGGTTGCTAAGTCTCAGTTTCTGCCACTTTTAGAACTAAATTGCTTCACAGTTTTCTTTATTGGTTGGGTCAAGTTACTTGGTTTGAGGTTACAATCAGTTTTCAGGTGATTGATATGAATATTCTGTCATGTAGGCGCTGAAGCCCCTGGAGGTAGCAAAGAATCAAACTCTGTGAAGGTTGTTAGAGGAGGTCAGCCATTCAAAGTTTTCTGTCTTTGTTTTCTTTGGTAGCATATAAGTCATCTGGTTATTGATTTATTAAGAACTGCTATGTTTGCAGTAAAAGTTGTTTCCGGGAGGACACGGTCATTGGTTGAGAGGTTTGAGAGAAGAGAAACAATTACTCCTTCCGAAGAAGATAAAACAGCCAGTGCAGTAACAGTTCAGAGCACTAATGCTGTGGAGGAAGAGGCCAAATCAGCATCGATACCAGCAGTTAGCACAACGCCTACCCAGGTTATGCCAGTTAAACTTGATGAGGCAACTAACTTGACCACAGTTGAAGCTCCTGTGTTATCAACACGACGACCTAGGAGTATTCCAGCCAGAGTAATGCCTGTGGTTCTTGGTCGGGACACATACATGTCAACTGATGAGCCTTCTGTAACACCAGCACGACCTGATAGGACTTCGGCTGCTAATTTGACATCTGATGAGTCTCCTGTAACAGCATCACGACAAGCTAGGTCTTCTCCAGCCCCGGTTATGCCTGTGGTACCCAATCAGACAGAAAAGGTGAAATCTGATGACCCTCCTGTAACATCGACACGGCCTGATAGGAGTTCGGCTGCTAATTTGACATCTGATGAGTCTCCTGTAACTTCAACACGACAAGCGACTTCTCCAGCTCCAGTTACGCCCCTGATACTCAATCGGAGTCGGTCAACTAACATGAAACCTGATGAGCCTCATGTAATACCAAGAAGACCACTGAGGAGTTCTTCAACACGTGTAAGGCCTGTGATGCTCAACCAAACAACTAACACGCATGATGAGCGTCCTGTACAATCAACACGATCAGCTAGGACTTCACCAGCCCGTGTAATACCTGTGAAACTCAATCAAGCAGATGATATCCCATCTTATGAGCCTCCAGTTGCAGTAACACGGTCAGCTAGGAACTCTCCTGTTCGTGCAATTCCTGCTAAAATCTATCAAGCAAATAATGTGACATCTGATGCATCACATATAAGATCCAGGCATCGTTTTAGCCCAACTCAAACGCTGACAACACCTGCAGTAATTGATCAAGTGGCTGACATGACACTGGATGAGGCACATATAACACAAGCTCAACCAGATTATGATATCTCGAACCAGGTAAGCTTCAATTGATAAGTTTGGGCAACTATTAGATATATGACTTTCTCCATCTTTGAGTATCTTGCTCTATAATTGAATATTGTAGTCTCCGATGCTACGCAAGAAATATGAATTTGCAAGGATGACAAATTAAGAGATCTGTGAACATAACAAGTAATTGATTTGTTTGGCTTGTGCAGAAGGAAGAGCCTCAGATATCTGAGAGGGAGAGTCAAAATGACATCAGCGAGACATTAATGCAAACTCATAACGAGGTCTTAAACACTCTTCAATCAAGGTTGACAAAATTACAGGTAAAATTAAGTTCTCCTGTTCTGTTCTTTTTGTCTCTTGTTCTCTTTTCCTCTTGTTGTTTGATTTTTCATAAGTCTATTTTTTGTTAGCGTGTGTTAAGTGGTTGTTGATATATCACAAACGTGCAGATTGTAAGACATTTTTGGGAGCGTAGCGATATCAAAGGCGCAATCATGGCCTTGAAAAAGCTGTCAGATCACTCGGTATGTATCCCAATAGATTACCTTTGCCTCTGTCCTTTTAATGCTTAAATGTCCAGAAAATGCTGATTCACTTAAACTGGAACAGGTTCAAGCAGATGTGATCAGTATTCTAACAGACAAACCAGAGATTCTTACGCTGGATCTGTTTTCGCAATTAGCACCTGTCCTCACAGGCTTATTGGGAAGCAGGACTGAAAGGTAAAGTATCTTATTCTCTTTCTCCTTGGACTATGGTTTGCTTTGAGTTTCAGATTTAAGAGAGGAAAGCAATCATGTCTTATCAGGAATTTCAATTTTGTATAGGCCTGTAAGTGTGTCCCTGGAAATGCTGTTGAAGCTAGTAGCTGTGTTCGGTACAGTTGTACAATCAAATGTTTCAGCAAGACGAAGTGTTGGTGTTGATCTTCATGCAGAAGAAAGGTAATTTTCAGTTCGTTGCCATACCTTCTCTCACACTTATTCTCTTTTATCGGAAAGTTGAAAAAATTTGAGAAAATGCAGATTACAGATCTGCCAAAGCTGTTCTGCGGAATTGCAGAAGGTTCAAAAGATCCTTCCACTACTCACCAGGTAAAAGAAACATCTAAAACCTAGTTCTTGACGATGGAGAGTATCTAATGTTTGATGTTTGCTTCGGTTGTGTAATTTTGTTCCTCTATTTTTCATATAAATACAGAAGAGGAGGTCTCATAGCTAGAAAGGCCCAAGAACTAAACTTAGTTCTTCAGACACCATAAATCCAGGTTCAGATTCAAGACCACTCAGAATCATTTTGAAACAGTGTTCTCTCCATCAATCTGTATGTTATCAAGAACTCTTCCAGCGATTTGGCATCCGTTGCTTTGAAGATTCGCTGAGAAGTCGCAGTTTCTTGTGGCAGAATTTTGCTGTAGCATCGCCCTTCTGGGAGAATAATATCTCCCCCTAAAAAAGATCCAGTATATGCTGTAAATCGATCTGTGTCTGGGATTACATCTGTGGTGCTTCAGTTTCTTGATTCAGTAATTCACAAGTGTTACAATGTTCAACTCTCTCCATGTGGATGTAATGAGAAGAGATTTTCGGTATATGAATATGTTTTTTCATTTGGCAATCTACTTTAGGTCCCCTGACTTGAAACTCCTTACATTTGGAATGGATCTTGTGGAGGTTAAGTGAGTAGATTAATCAAGTTACAAGTATTTGTCATCTACCGAACGTGACGATGACATGTTATAAATAGTTAGTAATTAGTATTCATGATAGTTTAGTCTGCCTTCCCGGAGGTACGAAAGACATTAACGAGTGTACGAAGAAACTTCTTCTGAAAGTAACAAATTATACTTACCTAATCAAAGTTTAAAGATATATATATATATATTGGACAGAAGACTTATATAAAGTTAATTCTCGATTTTTAAATGTAATAAATTAACTTTTTCATGAAAGTAGTTTGGTTGCTGAATATAGTCATCATCCCAATAAGGCCATAGCCAATGGACGAAAAATTTTCTTTTATTTTTAAGATATAATCCAAGAATTAAATGGAATGATTAATGACGTATTAATATTATTATTATTCAAGGTGAACTATCAATTTTAAAATTAATTAAAATATCGTTATAGAAAACATTATCATTATTAATTAAAAAAAAAACAAATCAGTGTTTGGGAGAATAGGAGATAGATATTCTATAAGGTGTGGTAATGACGAAAAAACGAATAAATAAAGAAACAATAGAAAATTTCTGTTAAATAATTTACTTTATTTAGAGAAAGAAAAAAACAAATCTAGTCCAAGGCTTTGTTCAAAAACAAACAATCCTCTTCGTCTTTGGAATTAATTTTTTTTTAAAAAAAAAAAAGAACCATCAATTTTTTTTCGTTTACGAACATCGAGCAGAGAGAGAGATAGACAACACAGACTCCTTCGTCAACCCTTTCTCTCCCCGCCTCAGATTTTATTTATTTTTTCCTAATTTCCTTTCGTTCTACTTTTGAATTTAATTCAATTACTATTCCCCCCGATTTCTTGTCGGAAAACCGCTTTGCGTGTAATAACCTCCGACACAAACCCGCTCCGAGACATCTTCTTTCAAATTCCTTTGTCTTTTATCTTCTCGAGTAGTCTCTGTCTCTAATTTTGTCATTTTTTTTTTCTGACGTTTTGCGCTACCGTGCGCCGCGGTGCGTAGTTTAATTCGATTTTTTTTTTTCTCAAAATCGAGGAGCGCGTAGCTTACACGCGGATTCGATTTGATATTTTTTGATGGTTATGATGATATTGACGAAGGAGATGGCGAGTGACTGGGGAACATGGGAGGAGCTTCTTCTCGGCGGCGCAGTACTCCGTCACGGAACCGGCGACTGGACCGTCGTCTCCGAAGAACTCCGTTCTCATTCTATGTCCGGGATTTTCACACCTGAGGTTTGGTCTCTTATTAAATTTCAAAAACTCCGATGAGATCAATTGTCAGGATAAGAACCCAAAAACAAAAAGCTGTGAAATATACTGTAATCAAGGGAAAGAAACAGTGGTTTTGTTGTCGGTATAGATCCATCACTTGTGTCTCAAGAAAGGTTTAGTGTCAAAAAAGATAAAGTAAGATGGTTTAGACATTAGGGTGAAGAAGAAGACACACGTGTTTCTCTTCTTACCTTTGCTAAATCCTAAACTTTATTGCAGATATGCAAGGCTAAGTACAAGGACTTGCTTGAACGTTATTTGGGATGCAAGTAATGATTTTTTTTTTCTTTTTTGTCTTTCTAGCCTGATACCAAGTAATTTAATGTCTTTTTTTATGTTTCTTTTGTAGATCTTGGTATGAAGAAGTTAAGAAGAAACGAGTAGCTGAGCTTAAGGCAGCTTTACTTATATCCCAAGAATCCATTGGGTTAGTTAGTTAGCCCCTTTGTTTCTAATTTCTATATATCACCCTGCTCCTTGGCAAATGTTAAGTCTTGTGAATGTTAAAAAAGAAAAAAACTCGTTTTTTCAGGTCGTTGGAATCAAAGCTTCAGAGTCTGAAATCAGAAAGCAATGGTGATGAATGCCATCAGAACGATGATTATGATTCAAGCCGAACATTATCCCTCGAACCACCCTCCCCCAAGTCTGAAGGCGGAGGTGAATGCACGAGCAAAGATACTTCCAAAGACTTGTCATCGGTTGGTAGCTTCACACAGCAAGAGCTCACCACAACTAACTGGTCTCCACAAGCCAAGTCAGAAGCAGTTAAAGAGCAAGAAGACAATAAGAAGAATAATCTGTTACATGGCGACATTTTTGAGTCCATGTACGGAGGACAAGTGCTTCCGAGTATGAGAAAGAAACGAGGCAAGAGAAAACGAAAAGATTGCAGTAAAGATATGCTGGATTCTTCTACCATAGACATTGCTAGCAATTCTATGAGTAAAGATGCTGTTTCTACTAGCATCAGCAGCAGTCAAAGCCGAGGCCATAGTTTGGCTTCACCAGAAGAGCTTATGAAGATATACAACACTATCTCAAATAACGAATGTGCTCTTGTCTTCCGGAGACGGCTTGATAGTCAGGTTGATGGATAATCATATAATGACAGTCCCCCTAGATTTTATCTCATCTGCTTAAATGTCTTGTGTTTGATTGTAATAAACAGAAGAGGGCAAGGTACAAGAAACTGGTCAGGAGGCATATGGATATAGACACTATAAAATCAAGAATCAACGATCGGTCGATATCTTCAGCTAAAGAGCTTTTCATGGACTTTCTTCTGGTGGCGAACAATGCAGCCATTTTTTACTCTAAGAACACTCGTGAGCACAAATCCGCTGTCTCCCTCAGAGACATTGTCACCAAGTCTCTGCGACACTATTTGACAGAAGACCATCATCCTCCTCCTAATTGCAGCAGCAGCGTTACTACAACAAGCACCAAGGTTCCGGTTCCTGCTTTGACATCTAAATCTCCTTCTGTCCGAACCAGCGTGGGAGTTAAAAAACCAAGAACGGGGGCACACCCTCTTAAAAAAGTTGAACAGGATATGGTGAAGACGGCTTCAAGCGGTGGTAAAAAAAGGCTTGTACCGGATTCACCAGTTGCTGCTGTGAAATCCACAGCGGCCGCTAAGAAAGGTACGGCGGTAGAGAGAAGAAGAAGAAGAGATGATAAGCAAGTGAATGCTGGACTCGATTCTCCTGCATTGACAGGGAGAAAGCGGAATAGGGTGAGATGATTTGAAGTGTTTGTTACTTCATATGTTGTTGGTAGTTAGGCAGAAGAAAGCATTTATTTTATCTTTGTAGTTTTATATATGTGGGTCAATTAGATCTGCAGGCATAGATAATCTCTGATCACTGGTAAAACTAACTGTTTATATAAAATGTTACATCCTATATATTCTTATCGGTTAAATTGTTAGAGAGAACCTGAACCTTGTTATAATTGGCTAAAAATATGATTGCAGATTCCTATTCAACGAAAGCGTGTTACTAACAGGAAAAAGCAGTTTGATGAATAGATGATGAATTTGAGATGATAAGTGAGGAAGAGAAGCTTAAGATTGCTTTTTTCTAAGAATCATGGATCAAGCATAGTGTCAAGGTTTGAACAATTTGAAGAATATGAGAAACAATTCGGATTTTTGTTTGATGTAAAGAAGCTCAGATCAGCAACAAATGATGGTTTAAAGGCACCATGTTTCACCTTGAAATTTCTAAATATGGTGAAATCTTATGAAAATCATTTATTCCTAGAACGTATGAGTTTAAGAGATATTTTACCAAGTAGATAAAAAAGTTCATTGACGTATTGGACTTTTTTAAAAGGTACTTGTTATCCAAATACTTGGCTTGCATATAAAGTGATACAGACGATTGCAGTTCCAGTCGCTTTAGTCGAAAGAAGTTTTTCCAAGTTAAAGTTAATAACATCTTACTAGCGGTTGAGTATGCCAGAAGAGCGTTTGAATGGCTTGACAATGTTGTCAATTAGAGAGATAATGGTTGGGAAACTTGACTATCAAAACTTGATGAATGAAATTTGCAGAGAAAATGCAAAGAGAATTAATTTTCAAAAGATGTGACTATTATGTGAAAAAACTTGTGTCATTTATTTAGCACTTTGTAGTTGAGAGTATTTCTATGAGTTTGTGTATGTTATATTTTTGTGATTAGGGCTGGACATAATATCCATACCCGAAGTATTTACCCGAACTGATGAACCCTAGGAAACGCTACTCGACCGGTAAGGGGGATATGAACTCCGAAAGGAGAACTGATGGTTTGAATGACGACACAATGGGTTGCGGAAGGCCCAATGATACTGTCAAGGTGTCTGATCAACGTCTGATATGACTCACAGGTCCGTTGAGGAGACGATCTCGATCTGTTGCCGGATGTGACGCACCGGTCCAACGAGAAAGAGGCGTTTGTTTGGAGCTAACCACACCAAAGAAACTAAGAAAAGTTCTAAACAAAGAACAAAGAGAATAACTCATAAAAGGGGGAAAAAGGTCTGATTTATTTTGTGGCTTATGAGCCTTATTTATAGGATTACAAGTCAAAGAAAGACATAAATAAACATGGGAAATGTAATCCTAGAAAAAGAAAATATTCCATAGAAAATATAAATAATGACCAGATCTGGTCAAGGCACGAAATCTCAGGTTGACTGCAAGTGAACCCTTCAAATTCCACTGTCTAGGTTCAATGAATCTTCAGCATGTCCTACGGACAGGACTAGTACGCGAACAGGACAGTCCGAACTAGCCAGAAATGAAGTTGCATGAAATAACTTGAGATCCACTCGCTCGAATTGATTTATGTCACGACCATTCTTCTTAAAATGCAAAACAGTTCGGGAAAGCCGATATCCAGTTTGGTGAATTCGATCGTCTGGTCGTGCATATTGATGAAGCTCTAATCCGGCCGTTCGGACAGTACATGCGGTACAGTCCAGAAATGGATAGCGATGAACTAACTCAGGATTGGTGCGTCCGAATGCGATTCCGTCTCGACTGTTCTTCATAAAATAGAAAACATGACGGTGAAGACAAATTCCAGTACGGTCAAATCGGTCTTCTGGCCATGGCTCCAGCCAAAGCTCCCTTCCGGATGCATGCAGGATGGCCCAGTACACTCTCCGCTCAGTCGGTCCAGTACAGTGAAAATCAGGAACGTCAGTTGAAATCTTCAGAACATTCTGAACTCCATGCTAGTTGGCTCCAATGGACTGATCCACGAACCGGGGCGTATCATACTCTCCCTCTTCAAAAGGATTTGTCCTCAAATCCCTTTTACCTAAATCAAAATAAAATGAATCAGGCAAAAAGAATTTAAAATTCATGGAAAATTCTGTGAAGGAAAAGAATGGACAGAAACTTCCTTGGAGTTTTGAATTTGTTTCCATCATGTAATTCCAAGTCCTTTGGCGTCCATCAGTGATTGCTCTTCTTGACAAATGATCATGCTGATCCTGTTTACTCAAAACAACTAGAGAAACCACATCAAATCTGCGAAAGAAATAATCAAAGGGTTTCTCTATCCTTAAGATATCAAAGACAGGATCAAAGCTCTTAGGATAATCATTAAGCATGTGGGCAAGCATCAAGCAATTAAACTGATCACCAAAAATTGGTTTATCAATCTCAAAATCAGGCCAAGGTATGAAAATGTTAGAAAAGAAATGAGACGGTGCCAAATCTGAAAGCTTTTCATCATGAACGAAATTAAATTGATTCTTTGGCTTAAGCAATTTCGGCTCATGCTCTTTTCTAAACCAAAATTCTTTCAAAGCACAGCTCAATGAAAACAATTCATGAAAAGGTTTAAGCAAAACGTTTTTCAAACAAGTAAAGATTTGTTTTTGCTTAGAAATTCTCGGTTTTAAAACATTTTCATGATGAGCAGAGACAATCAACCCATGATCCTTACAGTGCTTTTGGTTTGGACAGGAGGTTGGCTGAGGAAACACCTTTGGTTCATGGAAGATCGGTTTTGGCTCAGGCCGCTTCTTTCTTGGGCTTGAATCTCCTTTAGAAGACTGGTACTCGCGGATAGATGGACTGGAGATCCTCCGGTTTGAAAAATTCATAACTCCTTCATCCGCGAAGCTTTTCATTTGATTCCAAGCCTCAGTGAATCCATGGCGAGTTGGGCTTCCAGGAAAATTGGATTCATGACAAAAGACCTTATGGAAGTTGAGATACTCTTTTTGGACTGATCCTCTGTCGCTGGCATCTCCAAGGTAGCCAGTTTTGACAGCAATGCTTCTCCAAATCTCAGGCTGTTGGGCACAGACAATGCTCTCACTTCTCTGTGGCTGAACCTGTCTTTTCTGGAAACTCAAAACATACACTAAAAGACCAGGGTCATATGTGCAAGACAAGTACTTGTTCAATTCAAAAATCAAGATCACTTTTTCAAGAATATGTAGCACACATTTTAGCCTTTCAAGATGCACATCAAAATAGACATTATAGACCAGAATGGTGTCAAGGCATGCAACAGTATGAATCATTTTTGAAACATGCCAATCCTTCTCAAAATCAGAACACAAAAGATTAAGTTCAGATTGAGAATTATTTACCAAAGTCTCAAGGCATTTTTCAAAGAAAGTGTTGTAAACCAAGATATCATCAAAACTCAAGACAACACAATTATCACGACATAATTTCAGAAGATGCCAAGTTTTATCAGTCTCAGAACACACAAGATCAGGCTTCAAAATAAAATCACAAAAATCAAGTTCACAAAAATCATTTTCAGTTTCAAGTGGTTTATTTTCCAGTAACTGTTTCAGCAACTTCTTAATCAAAATTCCGTCCAAGACAAGAGAGGGTGCAAACACATCACCAGTGATCAATACATGTTTATAAGAACTCAAATCAGAACCATCTCTTTTGAAAACAAAAGAATCAAACGATTTTGTAGGATAAGAATCAGTTTGTTGCAATTCAAGTTCAAGAGATTTTTCAAGAGGGTGAAATCCTTTGTTATGTTCCAAGAACTGATCAAAGCTCAAAATTATTCCAGAACTGATGCCATTGACATTTTGAAAACGTGGTTGATCAATAAGTTCATCAGGTTTAAAATTTTTAAAAGAATTAATCATGTTGTCAAAAACAGAATTTGAAACACAAAATTCTTTCATTTTGTTAAGACCAAAACGAGTCACATCATGAGAACTGATCTTGACAAACATGTCAGGCAAAGAATTAAGCAAATCAGATTTCTCACAGTGCTTTTGTAGATCAGGAGACAAAGGGAAGGAGTTGTGCGGGATCAAAGCATAGATGACTCTCCATAGCGATGGATGTGATGCTTGTTGTTTCTTCATCAAAGACTGGACCAGGCTCGTCCTCCTCATCAAAGATAGGACCTAGATCCTCATTAAAAGTTATCCTGGTGTCAAGAAGTGGTCCTTGATGTGGAAAATCCAGTTGCTCTTTTTCAAAAACCTGTGGAGACAAAACAAGACTACTCGGATGCTCCGGTTGCAAAACAGTTAGTTCTACAATAGCTTGTTCATTATCAATTAGAAAATCAGGTTCATGAGAAGGAAGATCAATATCTTTTTCACAAATCAACAAGCTTTCAATTGCCTCTTCGACAGATTCATCAAAAATGGGTAAAGAATCTGAAAAATCTTTAAGTTCTTCAAAATGGTTTTCAGATTCACCTTGGGTTTTCTTGCTGATGAAAAAGAATGGCTCAGCTACTGGGGCACGTGTGGATGTGCTCTTATTGTGGATCTGGTTGACGTCCTTGAGAGCTTTGTCCACTCCTTTACAAAGTTATCACAAAATTCTTGGACATTAAACTGAAAAGGTTGCCTCTTTGGATCAGCCACATCTCTAGATGGTCTAGACTGCTCTCTACATCTTTGGTTTGGCTTTTCCTGCACACTAACAAACTCATCAAAATTATTCAAAGGATATTTAAATGGAGTTTGAGAGATAGAATGTCGTGGGGGCTTCTCCTTGCTACTTCTCTTTTGAAGACCAAACATCATAACCTGAAAATCTCAACACAAAAGTTAGTAGATAAAAATCCTCACTCTCTCAAGTGTTTGATCTTCACCCACACACGTGTTTCACTCAGATTTTTATGGTGATCACACAAGAGTTTCTTCTCAAAGTTCTAAGAGAACAGATCAAGGAATTCCAATGGGTAGATCCAAGCAAAACAAAAGGGTTTTGGTGTAAGAGAAAGATAAGAGATTTATGGTTTTGGAATCGCCTTAACCACCTCAAAGGCTGGATTTCTCCTCAGCCAGCAGGCTTACTCTTCCACCACCAATCCACAAATCAATCTCTTTCTGAATCTTATTTTTTATATATTTTTTTTATAGATCTTTTCTTTTTTTCTTTTTTTTTTATATGTGGATGGTAATGAGGGGCCCGGATTCAAGATAGAAAGAAGAAGAAGTGTTTAGAAGAAATGGAAAGATGAGAAGAATGGATTGAAATAGAGTTACCGAAGAGTGGCTCGATACCACTGATGAACCCTAGAAACGCTTACTCGACCGGTAAGGGGATATGAACTCGAAGGAGAACTGATGGTTTGAATGACGACACAATGGGTTGCGGAAGGCCCAATGATACTGCCAAGGTGTCTGATCAACGCCTGATATGACTCACAGGTCCGTTGAGGAGACGATCTCGATCTGTTGCCGGATGTGACGCACCGGTCCAACGAGAAAGAGGCGTTTGTTTGGAGCTAACCACACCAAAGAAACTAAGAAAAGTTCTAAACAAAGAACAAAGAGAATAACTCATAAAAGGGGAAAAGGTCTGATTTATTTTGTGGCTTATGAGCCTTATTTATAGGATTACAAGTCAAAGAAAGACATAAATAAACATGGGAAATGTAATCCTAGAAAAAGAAAATATTCCATAGAAAATATAAATAATGACCAGATCTGGTCAAGGCACGAAATCTCAGGTTGACTGCAAGTGAACCCTTCAAATTCCACTCTCTAGGTTCAATGAATCTTCAGCATGTCCTCGGACAGGGCTAGTACGCTGACCGACAGTCCGAACTAGCCAGAAATGAAGTTGCATGAAATAACTCGAGATCCACTCGCCGAATTGATTTATGTCACGACCATTCTTCTTAAAATGCAAAACAGTTCGGAAAGCCGATATCCAATTTGGTGAATTCGATCGTCGGTCGTGCATATTGATGAAGCTCTAATCCGCCGCCGACGATACATGCGGTACAGTCCGAAATGGATAGCGATGAACTAACTCGGATTGCGTCGAATGCGATTCCGTCTCGACCGTTCTTCATAAAATAGAAAACATGACGGTGAAGACAAATTCCAAGACGGTCAAATCGGTCATCCGCCATGGCTCCAGCCAAAGCTCCCTTCCGGATGCATGCAGACGGCCCAAGACACTCTCGGTCATCTGTCCACAGTGAAAATCAGAACGCGGTTGAAATCTTGAACGCTCGAACTCCATGCTGGTTGGCTCCAATGGACTGATCCACGAACCGTATCACGAACCGATCCGAAAAATAGAGTACCCGACCGGTCGGATCCTGCTAAATATCCGAACGGGACCATTTTTCGAAACCCAAAACCGAACCCGAACCCGATCCGAATCGAGAACCGAATGAGTATCCGAATATATCCAAACATATGAATATCTATATAAAATATTATTTAAAATTATATTTATAATAGTATTAATACCTAAAATTAAAAGTATAAATCAAATGTATTAGTTATTTTGGGTATTTATAGATAAAAATAGATGTTTTGGATAAAAATACTCAAATAACATTACATCAATGGTTACTTTCAGATAAAAAATAATCAATTCGAACTATATAAATTGAGTATTTTCGGGTTTTTAAGTTATTTTAGCTAAGTTTGAGTAGTTTGAATATAAAATACCTGAATCAAATCGGGTAGTTTGGTTAATTCGGTTAAAACCTAAACCCACCCGGATCCGGGAGGATTCGACTCGAACCCGACCCGATTTTTTGTAATACCTGAACGGGACAATTTTTCAAATTCCGAAAAATCCGATACCCGAATGGATAGTATCCATATCGAAGGGGTACTCGAACGCCCAGACCTACTTGTGATGTAGTATATCGGCTTACATTTTGATGCAGAGAAATATTTGGATATATTCCAAATATCATAATTATCTAGTTTATTATTTATTTAAGTATTTATCATAACTATTACAGTGTTTTGCTACGGAAGATATGAAGATTAAAGTAGTGGTGCAGAAGAATTATATTCTTTTATCTGATGGATATTGTCATTGGATGGTTAGAAAAAAGAGATTATTTGAAGACCATGGCTAAGATTCGAGGACGAATCTTCTCTAACCCGGAGAGAATGATGCAGAGAAATATTTGGATATATTCCAAATATCATAATTATCTAGTTTATTATTTATTTAAGTATTTATCATAACTATTGAGATTTATCTTAAGGATTTTTAATAGTTTTAGGTTTATTTGGTTTTCATATAAATAGGCTTCTTATGCCTAGATTTGTATTCAGTTTATGATTTGATTAATAAAAGTTAAGAGTTTTCTATTTGTTCTTTGTTTTCGGTAGATCATTGGTGATCTCAACGAATTTAAGAAGACATTGATCTTAGGTATTCTTAGACTAAATAAGATCCTTGTGATTATCTTAGTTTTCCGGGTATTCTCAGAATCAACGGATCTCTAGTTCTATCCCTAGAAGCTTCCGCTACATCACATTTTTGGTTTTGTGATGCTCGGTGATGACCTTTGCGTGATTGGAAGTGAAGTCGAAGTTATAACCATGCATGCTCAGGTTTTAAGACAAACAAACAAACATCTATACTCGTTTGATTTGAATCTAGCTCAAGCGTACAAATAGGGCTGCAAATTTGTTGGGTTCCACGGGAAAGCAAGTAGTATGATTCATCAGCTTGGGGTGTATATTGTGCCCATCACCTATTGATCATCTCCTAGCCTCCCATATTGTGTTCTAAGTATATGTAATCTCTTAGTTCTCTTGTAGAACAGAAATATCACCCTAAGGAAATACTAAAACTTTTAACAAAATAAATCACAACTAAATATTTTATGTATCTGTAACTAATCGATATATTTTTTAAAAATACAATTCTAATTAACCATTGAGGAAGTTCTAGATTTACACATATTTGGCTAGTTGATAATATGAAGTACTATACATATCTTCTCAGATTTATAGAGAATTTTAGATAAGGTTTAGGAATTTAATTACCCTAACATGTAATTTGGATACCCAGATGATTTAGATTTCTTTGGTACAATATGATCAAATTCAAGTGACCCTAGCTAAAATGGGCATTCCTTCTCAAGCAGTAAATTTAGCATTGAGTTAAATAAAACATTGACAAAACCGAAAAACAAAATCCAATCAAAAATCGAGTTATAGGACAAGAAGTCATGTTCTAGTTGAACAACTCGAGAAAGGAGAAGAAAGAATAGTTTTGGAGTAGCTTTAGGAGCAAACCAAAGACACTTATGTTCTGTCTCTTATTGAAGACAGTTGTAGCTGTTAAATAATTGAGTAAACACGCAAGACATGGAAAATGCATTTTTAATTTTTTTTTCCCAATTCTATCAAAATTATTCTTCCAAATCCCATATTCGGTACCAGAATCCAATCTCTTAAAATATGATTAAATTTATATTTTTCCTATAAACAATAATTAGGAGAGAGGTGAGGCGACACGAGTCACTCCACCACCAAAGCTTTTTTTATTTTTCTTTTGTTCTCTTGTCTTCTTCGATTCCGCTTTTAGAAAAGTTTGTTGTTGGGTTTGGTTTCTTCGATCGATTATTAGAAATCTGTATCTGGTGAAAAAAATCTCAGTTTAAAAGTAAAGACACCTCTAAAGCTATCTTCTTCGTGGTGCTCATTAAACGAGCTGGGTTTGCTTCGTCACAGTGATTTCCGCAATCTGTAAATCATCAGATTTCTCTTCTTAAGGTTTTTCTTTCCGACTCCTTTCTTTGATGTTCTTAATTCACGACGAATCTCTATTGAGTATGTTTCTTTCGTGTTGTCTAATGATGTGTTGTCTCCTGTAATTAAAAGATCCCATCTTTGAAATTAAATGCACCCGCCTAAAACAATTACTTTGATGACTATGTTTATTAATTGATGATTTAATGTGTAACCGAAGCAAAACTTTTTTAAAAATATTTTTCTCATTATCATCGTCGGTTTTGTGTTTACACTTCCACTAGATCTGAAAAAAATATACTATTTTTAAATAAACTCTTCGTTTTCTATTCGATTCCGTAGGAGTTTCGCTTTCACAGTGGCCCAGATTGTGTTGGTCAGTTTCTGGGTGAGTGAGTGTTTGTCTCTCTGTTTCTTTCTTTGAGCTTTGTTATCTTCTCCTAATCTCCTAAAATATATCTCATTGATGGTTTCTGAGAAAAGTTTCGATTTTTAGTTCCATTTTTTTTTCTCTGAAAGATCATTAGGTAGCTGGAGCGTCTGATTCTGAGTTTTTTTTGTATGTTTTGTAATGTGGGTTCTCGTGTAGATTTTCAGACAGGTACCTTCTTGCATGTGCCTAGATCATCAGCCTATAGAGAACTGAGATTTTGATATCCTAATTGGTTTATCTGTTCTTATAGAACTGTGGCCCTTGGTGAGTTTTTTTTTTCTTATTCCTGAAACTTTGGAAATGTCTTTGTTTCTGTATGGAAACAAATTAATTAACTTTTGGTTTGTGTAGTTCGGTGAATAATAGATAATGGAACATGATTTACCCTCTATTAAATCATGGAAGTCACTTGTTAAGAGAAGAAACAACCCTCAAGAAGGGGTAAGCTTTTCTTTTTTCTTTTTTTTTTGGTTTTTTGATGCCCGGTGATGACCACCTCTGCGTGTTTGACGGGTCTATGTGCTAGACTCTTTGAATTTTGATGTGTGAAAGCTGGAAAAATTTTGCAGGGTAAATCTTCTTGGAAAATGAAACCGGTCATGGCTCTCATGTGTACAGTTCTTTTGATCTTTTGGTATAAGACCACAAATTTCCAGTATCAACAGACACAGGTATATGTGTCAAAGATTCTGAAATGGAGATGAGATTCTTGATAATTAACTCTCTTTTGTGTTTTGGTACTTGTGTTGCTCAGATAGAAGAAACAGATTATCCCTTTGAGATGGCTAAGGTAACCTTTTTTTGTTTCTTAAACCCTCCTCGTTGCTTTGCAAAGTTGATTCTTTACCGGTCTAAAGTTGATGTGTGTGTTTTCTTGTTACAATTTTGATCTTGTTCAGGAATCTGATGAACCGGTGAGTGAGAAGTTGAAAGGGTTACCTTTTGGTATCATACAGCCTAGATCAGATTTGGAGTTAAAGCCACTTTGGTCAAGTACTAGTTTGAGATCAAAGGTTAGATTTTTCTTTTCTGTAAGCTTCAGTTAGCTAAAGAAGAATCTTGCTAGATGAATTTCAGATGTATGTTTATTCTCTTAATAACAGGGAGGCGAATCCACGAACCGTAACTTGTTGGCAATGCCGGTAGGGCTTAAGCAAAAGGATAATGTCGATGATGTAGTAAAGAAGGTAGTGTACTTTTGTAGTTGTAACCATTTATGCTCAAGAAAAGATTGTCTTTGTAATGTTGGTTAGTTTTGTTTCTTTAATTCAGTTTCTTCCGGCGAATTTCACTGTGATTCTGTTTCATTATGACGGAAACATGGATCAGTGGTGGGATCTAGAGTGGAGTTCTAAAGCCATACACATTGTTGCACATAACCAGACAAAATGGTACACATGATGATTGTGTTTCTATATTGAATCTTGTCTCTCTGCCTGTTTAGTTTTCGTATGGTTTTCTTGAACAAGATTTGGTTTGTACTCAGGTGGTTTGCGAAACGGTTTCTCCATCCTGATATCGTCTCCATTTACGATTATGTTTTCCTTTGGGATGAAGATCTTGGAGTTGAGAACTTCAATCCTCAAAAGTAAATTCTCACTGACTTACCATCCTTCAGTTGTAAATTTACATTCGTGGTTCCTAAAACAGTCTGATATCTGCTGCAGATACCTGAGGATAGTTAAATCAGCAGGACTTGAGATCTCTCAACCGGCCTTGCACCCAAACTCAACAGAAGTTCACCATAGAATCACAGTCCGGTCTAGAACAAATATCTTCCATAGGTGAGTGGACTTCCTGTGAACCCCCTTGTTCTTAAGGCTTTCTCTTGATGTTGCATTACTTAAAAACCAAATGGTTACCAAACCGCAGACGAGTTTATGATAGTAGAGGCAATATGAAGTGCTCAAATACTAGTGAAGGGCCTCCATGCACCGGGTAATATTTCTTTAAGTAACTTAAAAGTTTTAAGACTTCTCTATACCCACCTGCTATCATTGTTTAATGTCTATTTTTTCTGTGTGTGTTTTCCAGATTTGTTGAAGGAATGGCTCCAGTGTTTTCAAGATCTGCTTGGTTTTGCACTTGGAATCTAATACAAGTAAATCTTTGTCACACCGTTAAACACAGTTTTTGATGAGATTGCATTCAACTTATTGCTGATTTCTCGCTGTTTGTAGAATGACCTGGTTCATGGGTGGGGAATGGATATGAAACTTGGGTACTGTGCTCAGGTAAAAATGCCACTTTCTTGCAACATCATTAGCACTTGCATTCTGTACATGAAACGGGTTTGAAAATGCTCCGTCTTTTATAGGGTGACCGTAGCAAGAAAGTTGGGATAGTGGACAGTGAATATATATTCCATCAAGGCATACAAACTCTAGGTGGAAGTGGTTATCCCGACAAGAAGGTAATAACTATCCTCCTCTACTTCCCTACAATATTCTTCCTTCTGTATACACGAAATTTAACAAATGTATCTTTTCTTTGTTTCCACAGAACTCAGCTCGCAGCGGAGTCACAAGGGTAAGCTGTTTCATTCAGCATCTTAATTCTCATTTCTTAGACTGTAAACAACAGAAACTTCACAGCTTCGGTTACTTTTGTTTATCATGCAGAGACGCGGTTCTGCAACTTTTGATTCAAGAACAGAGGTGAGTTCTTATTATTGGTTACCAGATGATGAATATGTTGCTTGTCTCTCGAGCAGGAGTGTGTAATCTTTGTGTGTGTTTTGGTGAGCAGATACGGAGGCAGTCAACATGGGAGCTTCGAACTTTTAAAGAACGATGGAACCGAGCGGTTGAGGAAGACAAGAACTGGATCGACCGGTCTTCATCGACCAGGAACCGTGTCAGCAATAACCGGAGATTTAAGCGGAGTAGTGTGATTTCAAGTTTGTTGCAGAGGCAAGCTGCAGAGAGTAGAAAATAAACACAAAGTTTTTTTTTTGAAAAAAAAATATCAGATAAAATATAGAAAAAGGTTTGCTCATTGTTAAATAGTTTAAGTTAATAGTTAAATCATCATTCTCTTTGATTAGTGTAGTTTTTATTATCTTCTTTATATGTGGCTCAGGCTCTCTCTTCATCTTTGATTATTTCTCTAAGTCCATTTCCAATATATTTTGCTATTTATCTTTAAAATAGAAAAAATTATAATAGAAAGGAGTATCTTTCTAAAATAAAAATATCTACATATAAAGTAAAATATTGAGAAATATTATTTTTCTCTATAAATAGAGAAAAAAATATCAATTTCTATTTTACAAGAAAAAATAAAGTTGAGTTTGAGTAATTTTGTCTCTAAATACTATTATAAAAGCAAATATAGAGGTGGGTTGAAGATATTTTAATTGATTGGGCATGTTTTTTTAATGAAAATGTGTTCCTCTTAAATTGGGGTTTTAATAAAATTTAGGATAAGAATTCAAGTCCTTTTTTTCCTTTTATAGAACACATTTTTTTTGTCAATAGATATAAACCTGAGGTAATATCACACTAAACATTTAATCATTTTCATAGAATAAGAAAGACTGTAATAAAAAAATATTTCTTGTTTTTGAGACGTGAAAACATTTTTGTTTCATCAAATTCGTTTAAGTTTGTTTTTATGCATTTTTGTTTCCTCTTTGTGAAACTTGAAAGTTTCCAAATAAAATCTGATGAAAGACAGAGAACAAAACTAATGGTTTTGTAATAGTTCTGAAATGCTAGTCAAATTTTGTTTGATGGTTTATTCTCGTCTCATATTTCTTAAAAACTTTTAGGACAATTTTCATACGTTCTTAGAAGCAGACAAGATCATTGACCAAAGGACCATTTCTATTTTTTCCATGTCATTTCTCTCTCTTTAGAAATTTCAAATTGTGTTGACCCAAAAAAAAAAGAAATTTCAAATTGTTTGCAAACTACAGCTGTTGAATAAAAATATTTTTCTAAAAATTCTAAGAACATAATTATTGAGAGTTCTTAGGATGAGTTTTTTAATTAAAAGTTGAGAGATGAATTCTTATATTCTGCTAAAAATCTCACCTTGAGAATTCTCCGGTAATCATACTCTAATATACTTAATTGCTTACGTTTCTGATGACATTATATCTTTAACGAAGCAATTGATTTTACAAGTAAAACAAACAAGTGTAAAGTTAGTTAAAGAGATCAAAAAGTATTTTAAAATAAACTATTATAGTATTATATAGTCTTTTTTTGATCAAACTTAGTATTATATACTCTTAGAAAACGAAATATAAGAAAATAGAAAAATAAGACGCGCTTTTGTGTGTACCCAATATATAAAAAGGAAAAGTAAAAACTATATAGTCTTTGGCTAATTCTCGATCTGTGTGCTAAGAAGATCTTAAAATCGATTTCAAGTCTTCTTCTTCTGAAGCTCTATTCTTCTTTTAAGCCATGGCTAATCGCTATGATCGGAATCCATTCGGCGAGGAAGAAGAAGTCAATCCTTTCGCTGTAAGCTTTCTTCACTTCAGATTAACTCTTTGTGGGATTAATCGCTCTCGAATCGTTCTTCTTGGAAATAGGTTTTTTTTTCTGATCTTCTGAGAAATCTTGATGAGATTTGCTTTAGGGTTTTATTTAGAACCTGAAAATGGAATTGAAAATTTGTGAGAGATTGTATTGTAGGCTTTGTAGCTCTCAGGTTTTTGTTAAATTTTGCAACAAAGTTTTTTCTGGTGTCTCAACTGATTTTGTAAATATAATTTAGAATCCTGGGAGCGTTCCGGCTGCATCGAACTCAAGACTCTCGCCTTTGCCTCCAGAGCCTGTTGGTTTCGATTATGGTCGAACCGTTGACATTCCTCTCGACAATGACAGATCCGCTACACAGGTTAGTTTGTTAAAGATAATGGAGCTGGTTTTAATTTTATATGTGTTTTTGTTTGGATTAGTTATAATAAAACTTGTTGGCTTTTTGAATTTTTAGAATTTGAAGAAGAAAGAAAAGGAACTTCAAGCCAAAGAAGCTGACCTAAGACGTCGGGAGCAGGTATCTTTTAGCTTCTAAAACTAGTTATATAAACCATGAATGCATTGATCATGTCATGGGTGCTGCTCAACTGTGTCTTCTTCTTTCTTGTTCTGGAATTATTTTAAAGCTGTACAAGTTAAATGAATGGAGTCTTTGACTCTTTATCTTGAAAAGTTACAGCCTTTGGCATCAATATGCATACATAGCCTTTTGCATTACCTAGCCGCAGCATTGTTGCTCTTTTGAATGCTTTTTTCTTCTTCTTCTTTTGATTCGATGTAGGAGGTGAAACGGAAAGAAGATGCTGCTGCACGAGGTACTTTTTCTTATAATAGTCTAGGCAACAACTTACACATTTAACTGTTTTCTCTCTTAGATGCGTCTCAGTTGATTTACTCTTTTCTTCTTATTTCATAATCACTAATTGTGTGTGTGTGTGGCTCTCTCTCTCTATGCAGCTGGAATAACTATTGAAGTGAAAAACTGGCCGCCTTTCTTCCCACTTATCCACCATGACATTGCTAATGAAATTCCTGTTCATCTCCAAAGGCAACAGTATGTTGCCTTTGCAACCTATTTGGGTACGTATCTTGCTGTCCTACTTATTCAATTCCTGTGATAAGTAGTCCTGCTTTTTGACATTTTTATTCTTCTCTGCTCTTATTCTTTCCATTGAGACATTTATGAAGTGGTTCTTGTTCGACAGGGTTGGTTCTTTGTCTGTTCTGGAATATTATTGCCATCACTACAGCTTGGATCAAAGGAGAAGGTTTTGTCTTATCTCAAGTTTCCTCATTACTGCATAGTTAACCTAACTTACATGGTTTGTTTCTTGTTCAGGAGTGACGATATGGCTTCTTGCCCTTATTTACTTCATAGCGGGTGTCCCTGGAGGCTATGTGCTATGGTATCGTCCCCTCTACCGTGCCTTCAGGTTTGGAGTTTTCTATTTTCAAAGTTCTGAGTTTAAATATTATGTTACTGTGTTTTTCATATGTTTTTTGTTGAATGTATGCAGAACTGATAGTGCATTGAGCTTTGGATGGTTTTTCATGTTCTATATGGTGAGCGATGATGAGCTTATATGATGTTGTTATTTACATTTTTTTCTGGGTAAAGTCAAATCTGAAACCTTGTTCTTGCTGCAGCTCCACATTGCTTTCTGTGTCTTTGCTGCCGTTGCTCCACCTGTTGTCTTCAAAGGCAAATCTCTTGCGTAAGTTTTTTTTGTAATTTTTCCTCAACCTTTGAAGTTTATTTCTTTTGGTATATAATCAACGCAAAGAAAAGTTTTCTAAGACACTCGCATGTAGGTACCATTGCTTGGCATTTGCTTAAGGTAGTTATGGTTCTTGAAAGATTATTCTTACAATAGATTTGTCTTCATGTAACAGTGGGATTTTACCTGCAATAGATGTCTTAAGTGGTAATACATTGGTTGGGGTAAGCTCTCTCTCTCACCCTCTGATGATCTTAAAACAAATCCTGAGATAAAAGCATCAAACATGTCTCTTTATTGTTATGGATCATTGACCATATTGTGTTCTTTGTGTACAGATATTCTACTTCATTGGGTTTGGGTTTTTCTGCCTCGAATCAGTTGTCAGCATCTGGGTTATTCAGGTCTCTCTTCAATTCCCAGTCACTACTTTATCTGTCTGCTTTCTTTACAATGTATAATCTCTAATAGTTTTTTCTTTTGACATTTGATTTTGGGGATGGTTTTGTCCTTTTTTTTTGGTTTGAGCAGCAAGTGTATATGTACTTCCGAGGCAGTGGGAAACAAGATGAACTAAGACGAGAAGCAGCGAGAGGAGCCCTGAGAGCCGCCGTATGAGAGCTTTATGTAGCATTTTGGCGTATGTATGAAATCTTCACTGTTTCCTTCCTTTTGCAGATACTATATGTCGTGTAAATCTGTGTTTATTCAAAAGGTCAAGAGTTCAACTTCAGATTCATATTATTTTTAATCTTTTGCATTTGTTGTTTCTACATTAAAATATTCTTGATGGCTATTTAGCATCAATAACTACTTGATTTTCTATATTAAATAGTGACATCATATATGTTGTTGTACATGATACCGGCTAATTGGGTTACTGATTGGATTAGTTTCTATTGTACAAAATACTATATGTTATACATGTTCATTTAATCAATTAACAAAATATACGTTGATAACAAACTTTATTAATCTTCAACCTCAAGATTATTTGCAGTACGACATTATAGTTAAAATTAAGCTCGCTCCATGCTTGATCTACCTTATTTAACT
The DNA here is from genome assembly GCA_016432835.1 of Brassica nigra. NCBI lineage: Eukaryota > Viridiplantae > Streptophyta > Magnoliopsida > Brassicales > Brassicaceae > Brassica > Brassica nigra. The sequence continues at coordinate 8,678,309 of CM028249.1, read as the reverse complement.
TGTTTTACTTCTATTTCCAAGCTACGATGGTGCCTGTGAAAAAGATTCCACAAAGATCGACACGCGTTACGACTTCAACTCACACTGTTCTAATTGCTTTTTCGACGATCTTTGGTCCGGATTCTCAGCTTCACAAGCTGCGGTCATTGCCAATTTTACAGATTCGCTGTTCTTTATGCACACCCTGATCATCCAGGTTTGCAATTCGTTTCACTCAAACTTTATTGAACAAACTTTGATGATTGGAATGTTGTGATGAAATTTCTCTATAGATATGAAGAACAAAATCGGTTTAATCGGTGAAACATTATCTCATCTTCTGGAATCCAGTTTAAATTTTCGCTTATGGTTTAGATGGAATAATCTTGTTAAGGCATGGATCCTTAACTCTCTTATCAAAATTTCGTTTGATATTTTGTCCACCTATAATATAATTGGGCTTGGAGTTTTTGTTGTTAATTTTAGGTTGGTCGTATCTTTTTGAATATGGATGTGTTTTTTTTGTCCATGGTTAATTATACTATTACAAACTATGAAAAATATTACAAGATGATATTATAACCGACAATTCTAAAAATCTTATGAGATTCACGTCTGACTGCACTATCCTAAACTGTTCATATGAGATTCATGTCTAAAGATACTCCTCACGTCATGGCGAATATGGGTGTGCTTATGTTTCTTCTCTTTTAAAAATTGTCAGTATTTTATTTTTGACTAGATCTTGTTTGTGGTGTTTATTAAATGGATTGTATTTTGGATAGAAGCATCTACTTGTTTCTCTTCTCTATATTGTGGAATTAGGTATTAATACGAAACAGTGGTTTTAATATTTAAATTTTTTCTTATGTGAAGTTGACTATTCTTTTGCAGATAGCTGAGTTTAGATAAGTGTCTTTTTGACATTACTCACAAATTAAACAATGATTTCGTGTCCGGAAACTTGTACATGAGTAGTAAAGAAATGGGTTTAGGACACCGGTATATTTCAACTTAATCCACTTGTTATGTGAAACTAAATCATATTATTCATAGACACTTATACAAATATGGACTCCTATTTTGGTTCATTTGTGTACCTGAAAAAATATCCTTGAACTGCATCACTCATTTAAGATTAATTTGGTCCCTCCACAAATCCAGAATAACCTTATCCTAATAAAAAACAATTTTTTCACTGTTATTTTGTTTTCGTTCTGGGTTACATTATATTGTCTCCTAAGTTCAAAATATTATAAAAAAAGCAATAAACATACAAACATAAGTCACACAAACCAAACCAGTGGCGAATCTACGTTGGCCAGGAAGGAGGCAGTTGCCCCCACAAAAATGTACAAATACTTGTATTTACGTAAGAAACAACAAGCTTTCCATAGAAGAGATGGTTTCAGTCATTTGCTTGCTACCCCTAGACCCCGGTTTGATTCTTCCCCTAGCCATAAATTTCATTTTTATTTATTTTATGTCCCCACAAAAAATTTATTCTAGATTCGCAGCTGAACCAAACGGCTATATTCACACAAACCAAACGTGTAGCTGAGTAAAGCTATATACACAACAACAACAACAACAACAAAGAAAAGGTTAATTAAAAAACGGGTGACAATTCACAAGAACTCAGATTAGAACCCAATTATTTTACAGTGACAATTTTTCTTCTTTTTTTTTTTGACTAACACCCCCTTTAGTTGTGTTTTTTCCCCTTTCTTGTGTATAAAAAACCAATAAAATATTAAACGGAAACCAAAAAGAAAACAGAAAAAGACTAAACCCCATGATCGGTTATCTATTTGTACTGTCGCAGTGACTCCATCCTCTGCAACTTCATATCCTCATTAAACTTTTTAATAAACGCCTCAACTCGCCGATTCAACTCATCCTGACTCAGCGACGGCTCTTTCCTCACCTGAGACCGGTAATAGTTAGTCCTGTCCCTAAACGTCTCCGATTTCCTGTAAACCGGATTCGTCTGGCCGGAATTTCCACGGCTAAACGTGTCAGATCTCCCGTATAGCTCTCTGGGTAACGGCGTTGGCTTACCTTCCGTTATCATCTTCCAAGTATTCTCCAGTGTATCGTTCCGCTTTGGCTTCGTCGCTCTCAACACCGCTCTTCCACCTTGAGAAAAAACAAAACGATGTGTAAATTACATATCTGCCCCTCCGAAACTTCCTTTTCCAAACCTCCGACGCCAAATTTGAGTTTTCAAAACAATTTAAAATCTACCTAATAACCGTTTTGTTAACATGACGTCATCATCTTCTTCCTCTGTTTTTTTCTTTTCTTTTAATTAACTTCATTAATATCAAATTAAGGATCATACCTTTTGTACTAGCTTTCACCGTGGGAGGGTGATTTTCCGATTCAGTTATCCTTAACGGCAGATGATTCCGATTTGAATTTGCCGGCGCCGTCATGACATCCTCATCTCCACCAGAGCCAACCAAATCGAACTTTTCCACCATAATCACGCTCTTAAGCTCCGATTCATCTTCCACCATCGCCACTGCATCTGTTATCTTCTCTTCGTCCGCCTCCTCCTCGTCGTCGTCATACACAACCGCCATAACGGACTCCGGTGGATTCGCGATTACGAAACTGAACTGCGGATCTGGATCCAAATCCTTCACCTCCAGCATCGGCGAAGAAGCTGAGTCATGGACAGTCGGCTCGGTCTTGATCTTATAATCGCCACCGCCGTATACAATCCCATCATCTTCCTGTTCGTGGTGGCTAGAGTTCCGGTAATACTTCGAAGAAGCAACGATTGTGATGATGATTCCATTTGTGAGAACGTAAAGGTATGGCGGTTTCAGCCACGAAAGCAAAGACCTCCACAGGATCGGAGCTTGCGACACGGAGAAATCAACAGCCATCGGAACGTAGAGCTTGAGCAGCAATCCAACGGAAGCGACGCCGCTTGAGATTAGCACCGTTTTGATAGTCATCAGCCACGAAACCATTTTCTTTCTCTCTCTCTTTTACTTTTCTCTTCTCTCTCTGTCTCTCACGATTGTGAGTGTTAGTGTGTGGATATGTGTTTACAAGCTCAAGTTTATGTTGTGATTTATATAGGGAGGGAAGTCATGTGAAGTAACCTCTGATTTGATATCTGCCGTTAGATCTACACTTTGATTAAATGGACGGCTAGGATTAAAGAAGAAGTTGCGGGTTTAACACAGGCGTTTAATTTACATTTTCATGATAGTTAAGGATGAACATAAAACTAAGAAATACTATCTCTTACGTGTTAATATATATGTGTAATAAATACTGTTATATGATCACTCTGTTGAAAGTTACCGGTGAATTTTTAGCTATATTCTAATGTTAAAATGTCGGTATTTAGATAGATGATAATATGTTACAAGTCACAACTTTAATATAAACAAATAGCAACTACAAAGAAGCATAGCTTACACATGAATAAAATAGCTACAAAATTCGATCAAGAACTCTAGATAAAAGTTTGTTGATAAAATATCTAACATATATACATCACTGACATTAGAGTGGGCAAATAAACCAAATCCAAACCAAATCTGACTCGATAAAATTGAACTGAATCTGATATAAATAATGAATAAGATTTATTTTATGGTATTTTGGATTATAGATTTTATCCTAACTGAATCCGAACAGATATCCAAAAACACGAAAAAATCAAAAATTCCAAAAAATACTCATACCAAACTGAACTCATTCTTGATTAAGTATCCAAAATACTTTAAAATTTCATTGAGTACCTAAAATCAGTATTTATTACATGAATAATTAACTCAAATACTTCGTTTAACATATTTTGTTATGTCGTGCTCTTCCTTCTTCTATATAATCAAGTTTATCGGATTCTATGTTTTTTTCATTTCAGGATTTTCGGATATAATATATTTGCACATAGTTTTTGAGTTTTATTCTCTAATTTCAGTGTCTTTATTCACTTGTCAAAAACTAAACTATAACTAGAAGAATCGTGACAAACCAAAAAGAATAGTGCCAAGAGCATTTCTCATTTCTCATTTCAACTTTTGGTCTTAGTTTCACTGGATCTTTATTTGGTTTTCGAGTTTAAGTAAATATAGAATAATATTTTAGAACTAAAACTCGATTAAGATTTGAAACTCAAAATTATATTGGATTTAATCGGTTTTTGAAATATTATTAAACTCAAACCGAACTTTTAAAATATCTGAGTGGGACTAAAATTCATAAACCCAAAATCCCAAACTGGTCCCCCAAATATATGTGTAGACTGTATGCATAATATTTTAATTAAAGAAACTATAAAAAATTATAAGTTTTTAAAATCCACATAAAATCCTGAAGATGTGCTTTGATGATAAATGTTATAAAATGGTTTACAATTATATATGTTTTATTCATCAACAAAGATTATTTACAAACTTAATATATATTCGTTCAAAATATAAGTACACAATGTAAATATAACTTTCTATTCATATGTAATTTACATAAAATGCTACTAAATTAAAGTTTTCATTACATACACATTATATCCTTTAAATAAGTATTTATTTGCACATATAATTATTCTATAATACATGATATTATGTAATTTTAGATATTTCTTTTTAATACAATTAAATCTTATAAATTTTTAAGAAAAATCATTTGTAGATAACTAATTAAAATTTTAACTATTATTAAAATATTATATATAATTATTAATTTAATTCTTATTTTTAAAAATACAATGAACCTTTTATTTATATTTTCAGTATATATTATTTTATAATTATTATTGAATATGAGACAAAATCTTAATATATACATCCAAAAACTTGAGAGGAAATAAATTATTAAATTTAGCTTAAATATATTTAATATATAGTGGATCGAATTACTGTTTATATTTTTACAATTATAATACATTATAGATTATTTAATGAAACATATACAAAATTTGTTTACATTAAAAGAGTTTTAACCATTGCAAAATAGATTAAAAACTTAAATAAAAAGAAATTAAAATGATAAGAATAAAAGTATATGAATATATGTTGTTTCGTAAAAGATACAATATATTTTAACCAAAGTAAAACATATTAAACTTATAGTATTAAATAACGTATTAAAGTTGTGTTAAAATGTTTATATTTCCAAAATGATAGATTAATATACATGGCAAGACGTATTCAATCTATCAAATCTGAAATTCTAATGACAAACCAATTTTGAAAAACAAAATTAAATTATATATAATATCACTTTATAAAACACAACAAAATAGTTCCATTAAAAATATATTGCTTTCTTAATATTCAAGCAACGACCAATTAATATACCAACACAACCAACACCAAATCAGATATTCTAATCATTCAGTTGTTCTTGCATCGATATAGTATAAGTTGTCAATTTTCGAGAATAACTATTGAGATCAATGGGGTGATATTCTTAAGGACGTTGTAGAGTTAGTGATGTATAACCAAATCAGTCTAGAGAGTAGAGACCAGTGAAGTGGTGTATATCAATGACATGAGTGTGCGGCCAAAGTGGATACTACTTCCTAAAGCAGTATAAGATTAAACAATGCATTTTTGATTGTAGTGTTGACGGGACAAGAGTCTTGTCGAGAAAAAGTTCAAATATAGCTTATGGACTAAGCACGTTGATGTCATATATGATATGGTTTTCAATCTTATTTCGACCAAAAGCATTTGTTTAAAGTTACGTAATGGAAGTGGTAAGACATCACCTTTTCCAATAGATATCTTAGACTAAATTGAAAACAAGATTTGATTTCAAAACTACCACATATGTTATAAAATAAATAAGCATCGCAATTTTAGGCTTAATGAGATAGCTAAATTATTTAAGACTTATTTCCAAATCTAAAAAGTTGTGCATTTTTGCTCTCAGAAAAGAATAAAATTGAAATTTTGCAACTTCTAAAATATTATTTTTTGAACACCACAACTTCTAAAATATAAAAACATAAAATTTGTATATTTATATATCAATTTACCCGTTACTAATCTGGTGATTATATAAGAAACTTAAGATATATTTATGTATGATATATATTAGTAAATAATTGAAGAAAGGTAGAGATGAAGCTTGCATGTTACAACGCTAACATATTGGACCGTTATATAAGGAAAATTGCTTCACCATTTGTTCAGTGACCCAGCAGGAAATTGCTTTTCCAGTTTGGACTGTATTACTTTGCAAGTCGCAACAACTTCCACCATCTACCAAATTTTAGCAAAAAAAAAAACAAAATTAAACAACAACAACTTCCACCATCCAAAAAAAAAAAGATTATCTATGCACTTTTTTCGCACTTTCTGTTTTATTATAATGTTTAACCAGTCAAGTGTCGTTGCGTACAAAAGTACGTATTTCTATGTTATTTTCTCTTATGAACAAGTAGAAATAATGGAAGTCATTATTTATAATTATGTAGGTTTATGTTTTTAATAAATCAAATGTCTTTTATACTGTATATGCCTTTATATTTCATTATTTCTAATTCAAGCTTTCACTTCAGCCATTAATTGCTATTGAAAATACATCAGCTCGATATGCCACGTGGTCCTCCTGAAAACATCATTATCGGAATCTCCAGTGTGTTGAAGAAAAAAAAGGAAATGATATAATAAAGTATGTTATTAGTGTTTAGGAGTTCTTTTATTATACTTGAAAGGGACTATTTTAAAATGAAACGAAAATTGGAAAGTATAAACGCGTGAAGAGACTATAACGTTCTTTTTCTTTTTGTAGATTTTGTTGATCACTATAAAGTATAAACTGGAGGAGATAAATTATTTTCATTTTCTCCATTATAAAAGGATAAACTAATTGGTCGGTCTACTAGATCACATTGACATACGCAGGGCTTTTGTATGCGTGTATTTTTCCGACAACATATATATGCTTACTTATATAAGTTGTGTCCCATTTTCATTAATATAATAAAATAATATAGAGTACTGAAATGACAATGGCAAAAAATACTGGAATCACAAAATGGTAGCAGAAATAATCAAGTTTGTTGAACAAATTTAAAATGGACATACAATTATACAAAATTTTGTGCCGTAAGTTTTTTTTGTAAAGTGTAAATAGAAAATTGAAACATGAAAATTTGTTTTATTTAGGATTTTTCGTGGATTTATGTTTATGCAGAAGCGGATGTACATGGACGAATGGGGTATCACTTGACACACCATTAATTTAAAATTTTAATTTATGGTTTTGTGTTTTTATAAATCTGAATCCCCTTAAATTTGATAATTGACACCCCATTAACGAAAGCTCATTTCTTATGTGTGGATGAAATATTAAAAGTCCACTAGATTGTCCAATAAATAACAATATTTTCTTTGGCACAAAATTATAAAATAAAAAACAGGCTTAACTTGTAGACTCTTGTTATATTTTATAAAGGTATTTTAATATTAATAATTTTAGCTAAGTGACAAAAAAAAATTAATAATTTTAGCTATACATTGACACCGGTTAAAAAATTTTCTAGATCCGCCATTGTGTTTATGAACATATATACACTATTCTTTTTCAACTATACACCATTTTTCTTTGCTAAAAATGCTTAAATGATATTTAGATTTTACACCAAGTGCAATCTATATAAAGTTAATAAACCAAGGAGAAAAATTGAAGGAGATATTGAAATTGCTTGCTAGGAGATATTGAAATTGCTTGCTAGGAGATATAAGATCAATGGTACTGCTGTTATGGTCCACATTATTCCTTTGTTTTCAAAGATGAAATATTGTGGTTTGAATAGCAAGGTTTACAAGAATAATTGGAGACTGATTAACCGGCGATCTGATCCACGAGAGAAGCTTACTCCAATCTGTAAACAGCTGTGCATGAGGGTTTAACTGTTGAAGTGTCAGCCGCCAGACTTCCATGCTAAACCGACAAGTGAGAAACAAATGATATCTTATCTCTGGTTCCTGTGAACATAGACAACATGTAGTAGACAAGGTTAACCCCCATGATGCCAACTGCACCCTCGTAGGAAGCATGTTTGCATTTGCAACCCACATGTTGAAAGAGTGCTTTGGAATTGAACCTTTAAACCAAACACAATCCACCCATTGTCTCTTCTCTTCTCTGCTTTTGGCCTTAAACATTCCCATGTAAAAGATAAAGAGTACATTGAAGTTGGATATACGCCATCTTTCTATAAATCAATTATTCATTGGTTAATACATTATCCTTGCTCTATAAATCACATACGAGTTCATGGTTCAAATACACTGCCAGTGTTAAGTTTCCAAAGATATTCTCTAATTAAATTCTTCATCAGTGGAAGACACATTCTCTATAACATTTAGTCGTACTCGTTAAGTAAGTTAATTATTTGAGATAGAATTTGACACAAATGACTAACAAAACGAAAGAATTTTTGTTAGCAACGTCTCAGTAGAGCACATTTCGTAAACCACAATTATTTAGGATGATATGAATCAATGTACATGTATATGTATTTATATGCCCGCTGAACTTATATTTAAAATTATATTATAAACACGATTTGGAAAGCTGGATTTGAGATTTTTAGAAACTTGAAACATTTTTTTAAAAGAATTTTAGTAAATATTTTTTTTTTAATATATAATTTACATAAAAACATCAAAAAATTTGGGTGCTAAAATCATTGTTTCATTGGACTTGATGCAAATCTGGCTCTGATAAAGCTCAAATATCATAAAGCTTCGTCTTTCGTTCAATTAATTTATTTTGCTGAATCATTGCAAAAGACAATTTACATACATTTTCATAGAAATAGCTAAATCGCAAAACGACAAGTTTCAACTGTTAAGTTGACAAATGTTTCGACTGATAGGTAACCGTCTGTTTCGTCCAACGGAATAGACTGTATCTGTGTTTGTCAACATTTAATTCCCTATAGAGTTCTCTCCGCGCGATGGTATTCACACATTGGAGTTGGATGGTCACATTCTTGTCGCGAGGTAAATGTTCGGAAGAGTAAAACTCCACGTGTCGTTTTACGACGTTATGATTGGGACTCGCGTATGTATAATGCCATCTCGTAGCGGTAATATCTCGTGGGTCAAAATGGTTCACGGAGAATTTTTCTGAAGAAGCGTTACTTGTTTCACCGGCCAGAGCTAACTAGATATGACACGTGTAGCTAGCTAAATTGGTCGGAGATATTCTGGGTTCTTCTTTTAGTGTTCTCGACAGACTTAATGCGAGTAAATTACGGAATGGATCATAAAACGGACAAGTACAGTAATGGTGATACAGACTAATCGTTTACTGTTTTTTTTTTTTGAATATAATCGTTTACTGATTCTACTAAAACAAAGAGGAAATATTATAATTTGTAGTATTTGATACCAAAACAAAGTAGAATATTCGGTAGATAAAAGCAGTTACCAACTAAATATGAAAACGTGTGTTTGGTAACTGGTAAGTCAATACGCGTACGAGGTATTTAATTACTTTCTTAATCAATTAATAGAATAGTATATTTGCTACTTAGTCATCAATATATTACAAAAGAAATCTAGATCAAAATGGCTAATTAGTCCTTATCGATTTAGTATTTGTTGAATTCTTAGCCTGGATATTTTCTTTTTGATGAATTGTTTCTTAACAAGCTTGAACAATTATGTATGGCATAAATATGCATGAGTTGAGTAGTAGTTTTTATTTGATGATTGAGCCAAATAAATCTTGTATATTCTTTATTATCGTCCATAAGCTCAAAGAAAAATATTTTCTTAAATGAAAAAAAAACACTTAAGGGTGTGAAAGATGACCAAAGGAATGAAGAGGAACACTACATTACTTAACATTCTTTTAAAAAAATTACCATTCATGAGGAATAGATTTTTTTTCCCATTCCTCCTCATTCCTTTGGTTGTAGAGAATTATAGAACAAATTCATTTCTTATTGATTTTGATAAGGAATCATTATTCCTCTTCATTCCTAAAATTTTATTCATACTCATTTCTTTCATGTCCATTCCTGTTGTTCCTATTATGGTTACCATTCACACCTTAGAGAACAAACAAACAAAGGTTTTGAAAATAAATAAAGTGTTAGCTGTAAAAGGTTTCCTAACTAATTATTTTGTTGGAATAAGACTATAACATTATTTTTCAGTTGCAAAACGTAAGACACGAGAAACTTAGGTCGTGATTGGTAATTTTAGAGTAAATAGAAAGGAAATTAAAAGTGAAAAAGTAGATCTGCGCATTTGGGGCTCCAATCGGATTTCAATTTTTTTTGGATTATCAAAATCAGTCTAATTCGGATTATATGAAAATTTGGTTTGGGACCGGTTCGGGTTTTACCGGATTCGGGTCGGGGTTAGTAAATTTTCAAAGAACCGGTACAACCCGATATACTTTCGGGTTTAGGTCCCAAACAGTTATTCGGTTTAAATGTACCTGATTTTTACCTTGTACTTTGTAACCAAAACATAAGTAAAATCGGTAACCAAAACATAAGTACCTATTCTGTTTTAAAATACTGTACCTATTCTGTAACCAAAACATAAGTAAAACTGATTCAAAAATAATAAAGGAACATCAACCGTGATCATTCAAGATGAAAGGTAAACATCTTTATTGATAGAAAAAAACCAAATAAATGAAATCATAAAATGAAAACCAAGTTCTCATGAAATGAGAAACATTGTTCAATGAAAACAAAATCAAAATTTAAAAACTCCAAGCTTCAACCGCTACATTCAACCATTGACCTTCATGTAAAAGAACCACTAACTTTCATGTAATAGATAACTATCTTAGATGTTCAATATATCTAAGTGTATTTTGGATACATATTAGGAATTGAGATCATGTTTGTACAAGATCTTTTTGGGGTTCTGAACTTTTCGGGTTCTATCGGATATCCATTTAGGTTCGGATTCAGTTCGGATAATACCCATAACCCGAAATACCATAAAACAAGATTCATTCAGTATTTATGTCGGATTCGGATCGGTTCAGATTCATTTTTATCGGATCAGGTTGGGTTCGGATTTTTGGGTTCGGATTTTTGGGTTCGGTTTATTTGTCCAGCCCTATGAAAAGAAGTGAAAAGGTTAAAATGGGAGAAAAAGAAAAGTGAAATAATCTTTTCTCATGTATATACTAGTGGATTTTCCACTTCAGCAGTAATTGGAAGAAATAAGAAATAAGGAAAAGAATGTTTTCTGAAAGTAACCAGGAGTAACTAAGTTTTCTGCTCAAATAAGTTTTTTTAAATTTAAATTATAATAAAATCCACCGAAGATCGGGCAATGAGGTTCCAAATACAAATTGACTCACACAAAAATATACAATTGAACCTTTTCCTATCTACCTTTGCTTGACCAATATTCTCAGCACGTTTCGCTTGACCGAATCGAGTATCCTTGAGTATCAATTACCGTTCTCTACCTTTGACGAGGAGAGATTCACCTCATTTCTTTGGATGCCAAAATATTTTCGTGTCATCTCCAGAATAGCTGGCTCTTGATGAGTTTGTCTAAATTCGTGTCAAAACCAACTTTGAAGCGCAAGATGAACAAGCAGAGAAAGGGTTTCAGAACGTCACATGAGATCTGAGAATGCGAGCTATACAGATAATCACCACCATCACCAAGAACAACGCATAAACGGGTCGAAATCATCATCACTTTCGTACCTGAAAGCCTCTTAAACCTGCAAGACAAACCTAGCTACACCACCACACAAGTCCAAGCGAGCAAGTATGGTGCTGGTATGTGAGCAGAGGTCAAGCGAGACACCATGACGATAAACAACACAACAGAGAACCGACATAACACTTGAAGTCTTTGAGAACCAAAGAAAAATAGTCAAAGCTGTTAGAAAACGCCACCGGTGTCAATGGAGGCAAGACACACTAAACCAAGGAGGCACTTCCTATGCAAAAGCCGCGACTTTGAAATCGGAGGTGCAGGTAGGGAAACCGTGTAGTGGAAAACCAAGGAGAGGAGTCACCATGAGAAGTCTACCAAGACGCCATAGATAACGCCTGTCGAACAAACTCATGGCAACCGCACGAGCAGAAACCCTAAAAGTACTTTTCAATCAAAGCCTTATTCTACCAAATAACAAATAATAAATTCATTTCTCACAAAGCATAATAAAGAGTAAATGGATTTGTAGTTCACAGCTAAATATCTCCATAATGCTACTAAATTAAAGATATTAATATATATATATAACATATTATAAAATATAATTACATTTTGTCCATAAAAATTTATCCAAATTTTAAAAACATTGATAAGAATCCATACGAAGATAGACACATTTGCATAATCAAACTATTAGTAACTTTATTTTGAACATTTATGAAATATTAAACTCCAATGTAGTGGATTATCTTTCGCTGCCAGCTGAGGAAAAAAAATCCACATCGTCCCTGTTAACATGAAATATCTACTCTCACTAACAACTGTAATGTGGATACTGTGACATGAATAAGTATATGTAAAGAAAAATTTACGGCCAGAGACACAATTTCACTTTGCAATTACACTTTAAGGCACATAGTGTTTGAAGAGAACTTTCTGAAGATGATTTTACTAACATACCCTCTAACCAAGTTGATCTCTTTTACGCCATAAAAAAAAAATTATTTTTATTTTTAAAATTCAAATTAATTATTTTATAATAATAATATTTTATTATATCATTACTATTATTTTAATTTTATTTTGATTAACCAAATTTATTAAAATTAAATTACATAATCAATTTTATTTTATATTTACATTTAAGGTATAAATATTTATATATTTAAAACTACAACTTGGAAAACAAATTCTATCTAGTTATCATGGTTAAAAATTTAAAATATATTAAATCAGGTTATATAACATTAAAAATAAATTTGGTTTTAAAATGTATAATTATATTAACATTGAAATGATTTTTAAGAAATTTGTATATACTATAAGGAAGTGTCGGAAACTATCGTTCTTGTCTGATAATGCCCAGGAGTTAGAGGATAAGTACTTTGATCATCTCCAGGCGACCCATAACGAACCTCCTTTGAAGAAAATCATCCAAATTAGCTTCAGGATGCAAGTTTCATTAACTGACTTCAAGTTGCGGAGGCCCAACAAATAATTGTGAGGTATTTGTGAGGTCCTCACAAGACACTTTGGCTCCCGTAGATATACCAATTGTACCATGCCATAAAAAGAAACTGCAGAGGCTATTTATTTTATGCAGGACGGCCTTTGGGAGAAGAAAAGCGGACATCCAGAAGCCAATTATGCCTGAGATAACAGAAGAGATAAGAGTTAGTCTTCCTGCCATAGTCAAAGTCCAAGAACCCAGTTTCTTTTTTATCTGAAGCAGTAGGATCATAATCCTTCACCAAGAGAATTTTGGAGCTTAAAGGCAGAACCAAATATCTAATGGGAAGAAGCGCACGGTGCAAACTGAATCTAGCAGCAATTGACTGAATAGTATCCTCAGGAACACCACAGCTAAACATAGATGTTTTGTCAATATTTACCGCCAGGCCAGACATGTGTTCGAACTCTTTCAAGACATTCAAAACTCCCACCGGAGAATCGACAGATTCTTCAAGGAAGATTAATAGATCGTCAGCAAAACAAAGGTGGGTGAACTGCAGGTTCGAACAATCATGATGATATGCAAAGGTTCCCGCAGCAGCAGCCTTATTCAGCATCAGAGAGAGGACATTCATCATCATAACAAATAGAATGGGGGATAAAAGATCCCCTTGGGGTAAGCCGGTCTTGCCCTTGAAGTGGCCCAAAGAAACCCCATTTTTGCTGACCGAAAAGGAGGGAGAGCAGATGCAGGTCCTGATCCATGGGATAAACTGCTGAGGGATATGGTAAGCTTCCAGCGTACTTGTCTTCGGTTCCTCTGTTGTGGTCTGAAATTTTGCAGTGGCTTCCTAACGCTCATATGAACACTACGGTTAAATTGGGAATTCTCCAGGTGTGGCAGGCCGCAATTTATGATCTCTGGAAAGAGAGGAACAGATGTGTGCATGAGGGTCTAACTCTGCCGCCTGCTTGTATCATGAGATATATATCTGAAACTCTTAGAGATAAATGCTCTGCACTTTTTTCTCTCAGCCATCCGCTTGGTCCCCGCCTAGCTCAATTCTGGTTTGATCCCCCATAATTGCTGGGTATGTTAGCTAATTCTGCTTTCCACAATCTATCAGTGATGTATCTGATCCTTCTCCCTTCTTCTTTGTTATATATAATGGTGCTTACTTGCCTTTGTATTAGCTACTTCTTTTATTAATGAAAACCATTTAACAAAAAAAATATAATGGTATTAGAATTCGAAATACATAATTAAGAAACGAAAATTGCAAAAAATTATGAAAAATATAATTAAATTGTATTTAAAACTTTTGTAGAATTTTTTATATTTTCAAAATTATGTATTACATTATTTTTACTGTTTTATTTTAGAGAAATTCCCTAGGATAGCACTAAATAAGTTTTTGTCACAAATATAGCACACAAGGAAGAAAATGACTAAAATGTTTCATTAAAGGGATTAATTTACGCTTATACATCTAGGGTTAACTAATCTAAACCTTAATGTTTAGAGTTAAGGTGTGGGGTTTTGGGTTTAGGTTTTATAGTTTATAAAATAAAAAAATAAATACTAAAAATTTGAAAAATAGTTTCAAAAGAATTTCAATTTCAAAAGAAAATAAAAATCAAAAATATTGAAAAAAATTATAAAAAAAAATCGAAGTTGAAAACATATAACTCGAAACTATAAATAACTTTATTTATTTATTTATTTATATGTATTTATATATCTAGGGTATAAATTTTTTTCCCCTTTAAATTAAACATTTTGGTCATTTTTTTCTTGTATGCTATTTTTGTGACAAAAACATAAAAAATATCTATCTAGGAGAATTGTCCTACATTTTATTGAATAAATTTAATTATGCTATCTGAGTTATTACGATATTTCAAAATTGTAACCATAAATACAAAATTCCATAAATATAAATTTTCCTGTCACAAATAACTTCATACCATGTCTTATTTTGGTTAAAATAAATTAAAACTAATAAGAAATTATCATACAAAATGAATAATTTTAAAAAGTAAACTGAAATACTATTTAAGAAAAATTGTATATATAAAAGGAAATGATGATATTAATATTCAAAGTATATAACTAAAAATAAAAATTTCATAAAAGTGTGAAAAGTATAGTTAAACTGTATTTTTACAAAATATTTTAAATATATATATATATTTTATTACAAAATGAAGCATTGATTTTTGGATTTAAGCTATTTCCTCTTATTATTTTGAACGCAAACAAAACAAAAAGAACTAAAAAGTGTGATGGATGATTTAACTAACAACACAACCAAATCAGAAAAAGCCACAAACAGAAACCGAAGTGTTGAAGACGCTACCACAATGATACAACATTCTTTGACTCTCCGACATCATCATCATCTTGCTCTTGGTTTGCTTGTACAACATTTCTCTGCCGCAAAGAAAGTAGTGAGCTGTCTTGCATATTGGAACTGAATCTAGGGAAGCAAATAATCTTATATGAAATTAGTTTTCAAACCTGCTCCTCAATGAGAAGCAGTTCTAAACCCACTATGCATGCCCCTGTTGCCTGTGTTTCTTGCTTCCCAGAAATGAATGAAAAGGAAATGCAGCCCCGATTTAGCTAAGCCAGGCGAAATTGGGCGATTGGAGCCTTACCGGTTGGTTTCGCCGATTAGGTTGTCAGTGCCTGATGTGCTTTGATGGGTTTCGTGAATTTGGCCAGGAGCAGAGATTCGTTGGGTTTAAATAAGGTGAAGAACAAAGGGATTTGGAACGGTGGAATAGCTTACAATTGAAAGAATGGTGGAAACTGCCATTATCTATCAGAAAAAAAGAAGGTAGTAAAACGTCAGAGCTTCTTCAAATATATAGGCTAGTTTACACTTTACAGAGTGGAGCAAAACATTTCTCAATGTACAAATGTTTTGTGCGTGAAATATAAAGTGATGTGGCAGATCAGAACAATTTGATTAGTAGATTTAACACCTGGCATACTTCTCCTTTGAGTATTAAGCCCTTTTAGTATCGTTAGCTTTTAAGATTATTTATTATTATTATATTATTTTAATGTGTCATATTTGATTAGGTTAATATAATTATGATATATGAGTTATTAGCATATTTCAATTTTTTTACCACAAATAAAAAATCACACAAATATAAATGTATATGTTATATTTATCTATAAGCAATGTCATAATTGTAGTATATTATGTCGTTTTTTTAGTAAAAGTGCTTGTAGAAATATCACAAAATCAAAGTTAAAAAGTCACTTTGAAAATAATATCTAAATTGGATTAGATTGTAATATTATTAATGGGTTTTATTTAAATGATTTTGATTGGAAAGAAAATATGTTTTAGTTTAATTTTAAACTTTTAAAATCAATCAATTTTGTCATCTTTTGAAATATACTAATATAGTAAAACTGACATGTGCTGCTTTGTTATATGTAAAACTGTATGACATATATGGAAGATACTGTAAGCAAACATAAACACATTTTCGGTACAAATTAATAAATATTATTGGTAAGTAATAGAAAATAATATAATAATATATGTATTTATGGACAGTAATATATGTAATCTAGAAAAGAAAGAGTTAATGATGCAACCTTCATATTTTAAAAATTATTGATTATATTTTTTTTATGTAAGATTTAGAACAACAAGTAAGTAAGAAAAAGTAGTGTGCTGTATTTTTTCTTCTAGTCAATAACACAAGTAAAGCAAATGTGCTGTCGAGTTTATACAGAGGGTAAAAACAGACCAATAACCCGTTCTTCCATTAAGAAAACTTAAATTCTCAATAGATGGTAACAGGTTTATATTTTTACGAAAAGACAAACAAAAAAGAGATTACAATTCAGTGAGTCCTTACAATTCAGTGAGTCCTAATCTATGACTATATATTGCCTAAGAATGTCATTGACTATATTACTTTCATTTACAAAAGATACACATTAAAACATATCCAAAACTTCTTTTTACCATGAAGTCATCTGTATAAAGACCATAACTACTGAAGAAATCATTCATCACTCCAAGAAAAATATTAAAAATTTCAGAGTCCCCACATAAGAAGATCAAACGCACTCTCGAGCTGCCTGAAGACCTCACTGTAGACCTGAACATCTAGTGGAGTACATCATATCAACGTTCTTCCCCATCCAATATGTTTTACAAAACCGTGTTGTGTCCAGAAATTTCAGGGAAGCAGCAATTCGATCCCGAGACCTTGATTTCGGCAGGAAATACTCCAAGAGACGTAGCCAATCAGCGGTTGTACGTATCCTTGAAGACATTTTTAATCAACACAAAGGATCAGAGATCAACCGATTTGTTCTGATTCTCAATCATCTTGGCGTTGAGGAAAAGGTACTCTCGTGGGTTAAAACATGTCTAAGTAAGAACATTCAAGAGCTGACGTTAGACTTCTCCAAATCCAAGAAAGTTATGGATTTCTCTGTTGATTTCTCGGCCATCGAGACACTAACTGTCTTGAAGCTAAGGTGGTGTAAATTCGAAATACCGAATTATACCCCAAAGGGTTTAAGACTCTTGAGGACACTTGCGCTCATGAAGTCCAAGGTAACACCAGAGATGATAGATGCAATCTTCAGCATCTGCATTCACCTCGAGACGCTTGAACTAACCAGATGCAAAACGCATGGAGTATTGAGCATCAATGCTCAGAATCATAAGAAGTTCAAGGAGCTGGTCCTGTATTCTATGCCGAATCGCTTGCAAATCATTTTAGATGCACCTACTCTTGAATGCTACAAGTATGAAGGATTGGTTAGGATTGTTGGCTTTTCAAAAGTGGACGCACTTAAGGAGGCGAAGCTCCACTATATCCAGAATTACAATTGGCGTTATTACGATTCGTCTAACATGGTGCTTGCTAACATGGGGGCCTGTACAGGAGTTCATGTCCTCTCAACGACAAATATCTTTCTTGAGGTAAACCTTTTCTCGAAATTGACTTTTCTTAGATTTATAAAAGTATTTCCTGTTTTTATTGCAATATCTGAGGAAAACTTGTATAAGATATATATCATTTTGCCACAAAATGATATATAGGATAACTTTACAGATAAAGACACTCTTTAGTGATGTTTTAGAGTTTCTTTTACAATTTTGCACAAACTCTTTAGGTGACCAATTGATAATGATAAAGGATGTACATCTTAGATAAACTGTGCAACTTTCACAAGCGTTTGTTTCTTGTGTCTATATGACATTGGCGGTCTTGGTTCACGTACATGAATCTATGTTTCCTCTCTCACGTATATATAGGCATTCAAGGAAAGATACGTAGAGGGAGAAATGAGAAGCCCGACTTTCAATTTATGGAACTTAAAAGAATTTCATATTCTCTCAAAAACTCCAAACATATGTACTCTTTATCACATTGCTGAATTCCTCAAACAAGGCCCTAAGGTCGAAAAGGTTTTGATCGATGTACGTATCTCTCATCTATCTATCCCAAACGCAGCGTCGAGCGTTAGACGCCAAAAAAACAGCGTCGAGTGTCAGACGCCGAATAACTGATTCCTGCGTCAACATCCAATATCAGCGTCCGTCGTCTTCGAAACGAACAACAATCAGCGTCGGCGTTGGCGTTGGCGTCAGCGTCTACAAAACGAACGACAATCAAACTAAGATGACGCAGCCGCTGCCGCCGACGCTGACGCCGAAAACAGCGGCAACCAAACGAACAGGACTATAATCAATAATTCTCTAACTCTAATTAAGTTCATTAAAATTCTCGTTGGTAAGCACAGATTAAGAAGTTCACATTTGAACCTGGTATGCTTTGGATAATTCATCAAAAGTCAGATATGGAGGGCAAGAACTACGAGTTTAACTCTATCAAGGAAGTCACGATTGATGGCTACAAAAACCATTGGCATGAGCTTCATATAGTGGAGTTCTTTTTGCGGGCACGCTAAATCGCTAAAGAAGTTGAAGTTGATCATGCCAGGAAACGTTAAGAAAAGAACTCGCGGACTCGATTATGCAAGGTTGGATTCCGTACGAAGCAGATTTCCAGGTGTTAAAGTGGAAGTTTAAATTCAGGATATGACCAAGCATGCCAAACTATAATAGCTCTTTGATGTGTTTTTTTTTTTTAAATATATTTTTTTATTTTATTCTCTCAGATTTGAACTCTTTTGTTTTTAGTTTTGGTATTGTTTATGTTTAAAATTTATTTGGAATCATTGATATCAAAGTGCTTTTGGTCTAATATGCTCATACACTACCAATAAAAAAGAAGTTTAAGAGTCACATAAAATTGGAAAAAAACAATAATAGAGGTTAAATAGTTATAATTATCAATATTATTTCTAACTGTGAAAATTTGAATAAATTATTGATATTAATTTCTTTAGCATCCATTAAGTAAGAAATCAAATTTGATCAGTATTACTTTTTTTGAATTCATACTTCAATTGGTTACAATTTTTTTTTGACATCTTTTTATTTAGAAGAAGAAAAAATAAGAGGAAATACGATGTTCCTCTAAATTCGGATCAAATGTTGGAATGCCCTACATGGGAGAATTTTAATTTTTATACTCCTTTTAAAAAACTAATTAATTTATATTTCTTAATAGCAAAAAATTAGTAAAGAAAACTAATAATCCATATATCCTATTAAAATATTTACAAACCATGCCACACCTTCTTTTAATCTAACTCATTTCATTTTTTTTAATTACTATTTTTAATCTACATTTCTTTCTTTTTTCTTCATACTCAGCCGAGTTTTTATTTTTTTTCTATTATGATTTCTCTTTTTTTTCTTCTGTTTCGAATTCTTCTTCTTCAACTCTTTTTCTTTTTATTCTGCAATTACTAAACCCAAACTCAATCCCGAATAAATATCCAAAGTACTCTAAAATTTCACTGTATACCTAAATTAAGTATCTATTACATCAATAATTAAATCAAAACT
Organism: Brassica nigra; assembly: GCA_016432835.1. Classification (NCBI taxonomy): domain Eukaryota; kingdom Viridiplantae; phylum Streptophyta; class Magnoliopsida; order Brassicales; family Brassicaceae; genus Brassica; species Brassica nigra. The sequence continues at coordinate 8,658,271 of CM028249.1, read as the reverse complement.
TAGATTAATATATTTTGCTTTTGGTGCTATTCCTTCTTCTATATGGTCAAAATTATCGGGTTTGATGTGCTTTCGCTTCAGGATTATCAAAATGTGTATGTACACAATTTTTTCATTTTGTTATTTAATTTCATTGTATTTGCTCTCTAATTTTACTTGTCAAAAATTAAATTATAACCAAAAAGAATGGTGACAAGAATATATCTCATTTCTCATTTCAAATTTTTGACTTTTAGCTCTTTTTCAGTGGATATTATTTGGTTTTAGATTTAACTAGGTATAAAATATTTTGGAACCAAGATCTGAAACAGAAAATTATATTGTGTTAAACTGAATAACCGAATTTTTATAATATCCGAATAGGACTATAATTCATAAACCCAAAAAACCAAAACACGATTGGTCCTCCAAATACCCAGCATATAACAGAATGTGAAAACTTGTTCCCAAAACAATTTTTTATTTTCATTATAATATAATAAATTAATATAATAAATCATTTATTTCATTTCCGTTAAAAACTTTGACCACAATATAATTTTTATATAAACAGAAATCGTTTAAATCGGTAATTATTTATGTTTCAATTATGAATTTTATTGCCCTAAATGATCATCGCAATTGATTATAGATATATATACTTAAAACTACTTGAAAATTTTGTAAGATTCAGAACTAATGTAATTTTCAATAAAATTAAGGGGCAAAGATAGAGTATGACAGAAATGATGTTTATATATGCATAACTTTGGATATTGATTACTCAATAAGTGGCACAAAAATCATATTTATTTTTGTTATAGCTGTGTTTTATATTATTTATTAGTAGTTAATGTCTTTATTCAGAAAAAGAATTGCCTAATTTGTTTTAACAAATCCTTAAACCGTTGATTAATTAGTTATATGCCACTTAAGAATTTCCAATAGTAAAAACAGAGTTTTCCTTTGAGGCTTTGACTAAAGAGATGCAACAAAACAAAAGATAGTTAATATCATAATATGTAGTAAAATTCTCAATTAATGACATGCATATATTTCTGAAGAAGATGATTGTAAATAAAAGGGAAGAGATATATAATGCATGCATATTTTTTTTCTCTTTTCCATCTTTGTGAACTTCATAATGTTATACAAGACATAAGAAAATCAGTTCCATATAAATTGCACAAAAAGTTCAATAATAAAACATCATTTGGATGAAAGGGAGGAGTAATCAACAAAAAAGTGAAGAAAATAAAACTTATTCCTCTGGATCCTTTGGTCGGTGATAGCTGATAAGTCTTTGGATCATTAAAGAAAGGGAACTGTGTCAGAGACTCAAAAGATATCCTCTGGTGCTGGTGGAGGAATCCTAAGAACCAAGCGGTGTGAGACCAAACCGACAAACAAACAACTTGTCGCCACGTCAGCACGTTGATTCCTGCTCTGGACTCAGGTTTCGGCACGTGTTTCCCCAACGGCTAGTTTTCAAGCCGTCTTTTGCTTACCACAGGAAAGGAGGGAGAACGGAGGGTAAAAAAATTTAAAAATTAAAGAAAAATGAAAGATATTTTTGGCTAAGGAAGTTTCGGGCGTTTTCTCGTTCTATAAAATAAATTTAATTTGACTAAAAAAGTAAAAAAAACAAAAGAAGATAATATATTTACTATATAAGTACAAACAGGTGAACTAATCTCTTCGTCACAACTCGGAAAAGAAAAATCACTCATTTTTCTCAGCTCTTTGTTCATCAAACATTTTGGTATACAGGTTCGCTTCTTTTATTAAAATCCCCTGTTTTTTGGAGTCTCTTAAATTCCAAAAAAAAAATCTGATTGTTTCAATTGTTTTTCGGAGCAGATATTGTGAAGTAAGAAATCATTTTAGCGAAGATGGCATTGGGGAAGAAGAGGATAGTTGCCCAGAAGTCGAACTTGAAGCAACGTCGTGGTGTGGAAGAAGGAGGATTAGCGTTAGAGTTAGAGTTGGTTCAGTACAAGAGAGGTTTTGGGAGGAAGAGGGTTCTCATTTCAGAGACTGGAGATTCGGTTTTCAATTCACCTCTTGGAACAATCTCATCGAAGAAGCTCTGCGATAAAACTTTGGCTTCATGTGATCAAAGCAGAGAGCTTGAAGATCTCCCTCTAGACATCCTGGTTAGTTTTATCTCTAAATCTTTCTTATAATCTTTTTTTTTTTCTGATTTCTGGGTTATTTTAATTGGTTCAGACCGAGCTGAAAGATTAAACCTTTTTGGTTGTTCTGAGATTCAAAATCGTATTGGAAATGAGAAAATTTTGTTAATTTGTTCACATTTTGATTCATGGGGTCTATTAGTTAGTTGGGATTTCATTTAGATTTACTGAGTATTTACCAGATTGAGCTGAAAGTTAAAACCTTTTTATTTTATTAAGATTTCAAAGTCGTATTGGCCATGATAAATAATTCAAACTTCCATTTAATTTCTTTTTTTTTGGTGATTTCTTGATTATGTTAATTTGTTGAGATTTCATATTATTTCACCACCTCATATTAAATTGATTGAGCTAAAAACCAAACTATTGTTTTGTTGGTAAAGTGTTTCGTTTCATTAATAACTAATTTTTGTCCCTTTATGATCTGTGGATTCTATCAGTTTTTTTGGCTAATTGGTTGGGATGTATGTTGAATTATAGATTGAGCTGAAAGTCAAAGCTATCTCGTTTGAGGGGTTAAATTTATACTGTCCGTATCTGGAAAACTTTTATTACTATGCTTATATGGTTTGAAGTCAAACTTTGACCATTTCATGGTATAATACTTTTTTTTAATGGCGTAAGACTTACCGAGAGATTTTTGGATATTACTACAGGTGAAGATTATCTGTGGGGTCGAGCATGAAGACTTGAAACAACTGTTTCACGTGTCAAAGACTATAAGAGAAGCAGTAAGTAAAATTGGGATCCTTAGTAAAAACCATGATATATTTTATTATGTTGATCTGACTGGTCTTTGTTATTACAGACATTAATAGCGAAGCAGTCACATTTCGCATATAGTACACCTCGGAAAACTTTGGTTTTCCATTTTGGTAGAGATGGTTTCGATTTAGGCGATGAGGAGATTGAAGCTCCAGCAACCCCATTGCAGAAAAGGTACAGGCGAATAAACCGCAACGAGGACAATTCTGGAGTCTCAGTGGCTCTATTCAACTGAATCAAACAACTTGGTTTGAGGCTGTCGACTTGGTTTCTTGAAGATCCTTGGTTGAAGAAAAACAAGTTATGTTCTTACATTTTCGTTTGGATAAGTCTGTAAATTCCTGTTAGATAAAAAGGAGAGATAGAGTCTTGGAAAGGCAAGCTTGTTTGGAAGGTGGTAGAAAATGAGGTTAAAACTTTTGTGTTATCTAATGTAAATATAGTTTATTTGGATTTATTTATAAAGTGAACTAATAAGAGAGAAAATATTTTATTTCATAATTTGATTTTGTTCTTTAATTTCATAACTAACTCAGGTTGATGATATAAGCAAATAATGACTTTTGTTAAGCTTTGTTAAATGTATGTATAGGGTAATATATAGTTCTAAGTTCCAACAACCCTGAGAGTGTTGGCTTGATGTTGTGTACCTTGGAACATCCGAGCCAATCAAATATCTGATATTTTTGGGTTCGTGTCCTTGTCTAAAAGGATGTTGCTGACCTTCAAATCTCGGTGCAAAACCCTAAGACATGAGTCAGTGGGAAGATAGAGAAGTCCACAACCACAAGCAATACCTTGAATGATGTCGAACCGCTTTCGCCAGCCAAGCTCAAGCTTCTTTGTCGAGTCTAGCCAAATTAATAAAAATGTAGCTAAATACAAGTGTCAGTATTAAACGTCTTGCAAATTTGGCATTGAAAGACTACAGAGACCAATAAAAACAAACAGGGGAAACTAAGCATTCCACCATTTTGTTTCCCTTTGTATCTCCATCAGAACCAATAAGAGGCAAAAAACCAAGATCGTGAAAACGATAATGCTCTGACAGTTCTAGCTACGACAATCTTTGTTTGATTGCTTCCACCTTAGAGATGCACCAGAAAAATAACCTATGCTGCAGTAAACAAGAACATGGCAAAGAAACTCTATAAGATTTTAGAAGTACTAAGAAAAATGCTTTGGCTCTGTATCATTTCCTACCCAACTCAGAACTTGCAAGACTGATGGAAAGAACTTGCATGTACATCATTGTTGTTTGTTACAGAAGAGTTCACACGACAAGATAAGTCAGTTCTTCTCACACAACCACCAGTCCAGTTCCTTCTGCTCCACTTCTCATCATCTGATTTTGGTATGAAGCCTTTCAAGCATTCACACTTGGGAGGATTATATCTCACACACAGACACAGCCCATAAGGTCCACATGTATTATAAAATATCACACAAGCTTACTGGAGCCTCAAAGTCAGTAACCTAACCAGAGCCCTTATTCTAAATAATCTTCAACGATCCCTCTGATGTTAGCGTAGTGTACGCGACAGGTTAGAGTTTCTTTGTCACTCAGAGACCAGTTTGACCTCTAAAAGTCACAATTTCTCCATCCACACCAAATAACCAATAATATATATTTATATTTTTCTTATTTTATATTCCATGTCGCGTCAGCAGATAACTTTGAATATTATTCATAAAACATCAAACCAGCCGCATCACAAACAAGGTATTCACATTCCACATCTTCTAGGAATGTAACCAAAAGACAAAAACAAAACAGAGTTAGATTTATGCAAACATCCTACTTGCAATATTCAAGGATACATCCTTTTAGATTCATCAGCTCTGAGACATAAACCCAAAAAACTTACCTGTTCGCTGATAGTAAAGGTATGACTTTGATGGGCGGCTCAACTATTGTTCATACTGCTAGACTTCTAAACTTGATATCTCGTTCACCCATTTATGGAACACATTCAGTGCATAACCCAAAAGTTCCAGCCTTAACGCAAATGCGTTTACAGAAAGAGTCAGCTCCTTACCCAGAAGCATGGCAGTACAATGCAACTCTGACCATCTGGGCATCAACTATTGTAACCAAAGTCGCAGACTTTTACTGCCGGGAACGCAAAAGATGACATCAACAGTACAAATACCCACTGTATCATTGTGATGCGCAACTAATAACATTATTTACCAAACATTGTGTATAACAATAACAAAATCTTAGGCTCATGAATCTATAGACTGAAGTATATATAATAAGATCTTATCGTCCTTGGATCACAGTGTGCGTCAAGTCATTGACAGAGAAAAGATCTTTAGACATCGATCCATCGTTCGAAGTTTCCACATTTTGCACCGCAAATATTGGCTGCTTTGGAATTGGAAGATCTGTTGTTGAAGTAAGCATAGACATGACTTGAAGAGTGTTTGGTCTGTCTGCAGCTTCGTGTTGGACACAGAGAAGACCAACCTGAACACATCTAGCTACTTCAAATGCTTTGCTCGAATGATTAAGATCTCTATCCAGAAGATTAAATCCTCCGGACTCGCACCAGGATTCCCAAGCCTGAATACACGAAAAAAGTAATTTGTAATGGTGACTAGATATGTCTGCATCTTGAAGAGAATCAAAAACCATTCACTTACATATGCAACAAGACCTTTGCGCTCATCACCAAAGGTGAACCTTGAAATCTTCTCTCCGCTGATGATTTCCAACATCAGAACTCCGAAGCTATAGATGTCAGACTTCTCAGAGAATAACCCTGCCCATGCATACTCAGGAGACATGTATCCTCTGTTCAAATATCAAACAAGATTGTTAATATAAAGATGATAAAGAATGAATCATTTCGTTGAAGACATGTTCTTCTTACAAAGTTCCTGCAACCCTCTGAGTGCTGTACTGAAATTGGGTTCCCTGAAACAACCGAGCCAATCCAAAATCCGATATTTTCGGGTTCATCTCCTCATCCAGAAGAATATTGCTAACCTTCAGATCTCGGTGAATGACCCTAAGGCGTGAGTCACGGTGGAGATAGAGAAGTCCACGCGCAATACCTTGAATGATGTCGAATCTCTTTGGCCAATCGAGCTCAAGCTTTAGAGTTGGATCTAGCCAATAACATAGAATATGTTAATGACAGTAACACACCAACTAGTATCATATGATGCAAGGAAAACGTAAATGGGATAAAGGACAGACCAAAGAGAAAGATATCGAGGCTTTTGTTCACCATAAACTCATAAATCAACAGCTTCTCTTCTCTTTCTATGCAGTATCCCAAAAGACGAACCAAGTTTCTATGTTGTAGTTTTGAGATTAATGTTATTTCATTCATGAACTCCTCTGTACCCTGACCAGAGCTACTAGCAAGGCGTTTAACGGCTATTTCCTTCCCATCTGGCAGCTTTCCCTGTAAGAATAGTTTCAGATAAATCTGGAGAACAAGAAATATAGAGAGGAGAAGCAAATTGTCACATACCTTGTACACTGGACCAAATCCACCTTGACCAAGTTTGTTTGAGGAACTGAAGTTATTGGTGGCAGTTCGTATGATATGCATCTGAAAGAAATTTACGCCTGATATATCTTGTGGCCCAAACTCATTCTTCCATGCATCTTGCACCAGTTAGTGTAAAACTCATTAAGAAAAAATTATTGGGGCAAGAAAATAAAGCTGCTAAGTTTTTCAGTGTCTCACCTTTTTGTTTCCCTCTGTATCTCCAGAACATAAATGCGGTAAAGATCAAGATTGCTACAATGGAAAGGCTGCCAATAGCACCTACAATAATCTTGGTTCGACTACTTCTAGCTGAGATATTCACCAGAAAACAAAACATTATAATTATAATTATACTAAAAACAATTAGACTCTAGAAGAAATATGATTCAAATCTTACCCAATTCCGAACGTGCAAGACGGAGGGAGATAGTTTCTCCATTAGACATAAACTGAACAGTGTCTACAAGCTTTCCATTCCATACTAAGCATCCAATTCCACTTATATAAGCAAAGGCTGTGCAAGAACAGTTGCCTAGACAACCCTGGTAGCACATTTCTGCATCGAGAAAGCTTACAAACTGGTGCATATCCGGAGTCTTTACATTGGTCATACGATAGAAGACGTCTGTATCTTTGCCTTGCGTTTTCAGAGAAGAGTTTGTCTGGTGGCAAGATAACTCTTTACGTCTCACACACCCACTTGTCCAGTTCCTTTTTCTCCACTCCTCATCTGACTTCGGTACAAACCCTTTCACGCATATACACTTCGGGGTGCTGGATCTCACACACAAACCAAACGGTCCACAAGCACCGTATATGTCACATGCGTGTTCTGGTTCTGTGACGTGATGCATCCATCTTTTGCCTTGATCCCAGTAAATCTTCATCTCCCCCTCTGGTGTTAGGGTAATATACGATAGATTGAAGTTTCTTAACGTGGAATAAGAGAAAGATCCTGAGCCAGCTGCTAAATCCTGGACAACGGTGAATGGACTTACATATGATTCATCAAACTGTGGGAAGCCAGTGAATCTTGTCTTTGCCCATGGACCAGTTCTCCAGTAAGGCGCCGAGCCTCTTCTTATAAGGCCTTGCAAGGGGACTTGTGGTGTGATCTCCAGTGAGAAGCCCCCAGGAGATGGATCGCTGTTGCTTTTCCATGAAGTCAATACACGCTTCTTGCCGCGGGAGAGATCATACATCAACGATGACTGAGGCACCATAGTATCACCAAGATTCTCGAAGCTTTGCCACAGAGTTGTTCTTGAAACATCATCAACTACAACGAGATTTCCGGTGTCTTGAAGCTCGGCATGACACTTTCTGGATGTGAAAGCATCTCCTGTTGACCATATAACATCTTGTTTCCCATCGAGCAAGACCAAGCTCCCGTTGCTGCTGCTGATGGTGAGATTTGCCGCAGAGTTTGTAACGGGTTTGTCTCTGTTAGCCACCCACACAACCACCCGAGGAACGATTTCCTTGAACCAGATCCCAACATACAGATTCCGGGTGTTGTTAGGACTGAAGAAGCCTAACTCGTAGAACCCACCAGGGGAGCTCAGAGTCTGTCCTATTGACAATGGGCTTGATGTGTTTATAGCTGCAGCATAACCACAGGATGGGAAGATGATTAGTAAGAGAGAGCAAGCAAATAAAACCATACTCATCTTTCTCATATGTTATTCCTATTTTCTGTACAAGATATAATTCTATATGAGCAAATGAAAAACCATGTTGACGGTTTAAGTCAATGAAAATTAATATTCAACCAATGAAACAAAGAAGTCGAAAACAAGAAGTTGCTCTCATCTTACTGTCCACAAAAATTAGCGTGTAGTAGTCAACTTTCTACAAAGAGAAGAATTTTGGAGCTTTTGAAATCTCAAAGAGGACAATACAGAGCTGAAAGTTAAGTCATTTTGATGCAAGTTGCAAAGCTAAGTTCCAAAAAAGAACTTCAAAAGATCAGTAAAACAATTTTTTTACATTAACTCCTCGTTCAGGTATTTTATCAAAACCGTTGCGGTACAGACCTAATGTCCCATCAAGACAGATATTTCACGGGAAGTGTGGCTGATTGTTTCTGGCCGACATCGGCCGCCTTAAATGATGATTCAGCGACTTATCAATTGTGTCATCATCCGACAGAAAGATATGAAGCCAAAAGTTGAAGACTGAGAATAAAAATACCAAGAAGGCAAGTAAAAACGACACCAAAGCACTTGACTCATGAAGCCTCAAAAATTAGATTTCTTTCTTTTTTTTATTCCTTTTTTAACACCAAACATTATATCATTAACACTAGGTGATTTTCCCGTGCATGAGCACAGTTATAAATATTTATAAAGTAAATATATATTATAATAATTGATTACTATTTACTTTTAATTTTAAATTAATTTATAATTTTATGCATAATTTATATGAATAATTTATATTAATTTAATTATACATATAATTTTAAATAAGTTATATCTAGTCAGTTTTGTCGTTTTTATAATCCGTTTAGTTATCATTTAGATATATTATGCTGCATCTATTTCTCTGTATTTAATTATAAAAAATTTTATTCAAAATATATTAAAATTTTGATTAATTTTCTTATTTGAATTAGGTTGGTTTTTGTCTTTGATATGTAAATATACTTTAGGAAGATTATTTATAACTTAAGATATATTAAGCTTAGAATGAAAAAAAAACTAAAGTGTTTGGTTCCAAATTACGTAAATTAATATAACGATAATATTCTCAATCTCATGCATATATATAAATGTTACAAAAGAACTAAATTAAAACAGTTGCTTAATATTTTATTTCCATTTGTTAAGGTGTATTGAGTCATCTTATAATTTATATTTATAAAATAAATTATTATTAATATTATAATTTTTATTATAATTAAATTCTATAATTTTAGATATAAATTTGATTAGTGAGTCACTCATGTTGTGAGTATCTTAAGTTACAATTAAGTCAAGTCAAATTAATTTTATTATAATTAAGTCAAGTCATGTATTTTCATAATATATATATATATATATCAAATTAAATGTTGATTAAAAAAAAGAAATTAGAAAATAAAACGATGATCTATAGAAAGTTACATAATACGTAACTGATAGGTTTTTGGAAGCTCATGAACACATATCAATATTTACAATAACTAAAATATTTTTATAAATTATAAATGATTTTATGCCTTTTGGTTATTGTTATATTAAGTCCACAAACATAATAACATAAAATTTAAAAGCAAATTTAATATTAAGAAAACATATAATTTTAATAATGAAAATAAAATATATCTACCTCATTAAAGTGTATAGTATGATTTTAAAATATTTTTTATTTGATCAAAAGATGTGTATTGTTAAAATTTATTTTTCGTTTTAATATCTCTTAAAATAAGTAGTAAAAATTGAGATTGTATATGAGATATCTTATTATATAAGTAAAAAAAATTTATAGATATTTTTGCTATAATTGAAAGATATTATGGTCAAATAAATATACTGAAAATACAAATAACATTTCAATAATGCTAATTATAAAATATTTTAGTCAATAAAACATATATCAGTTTATGTTACTTAATTATTTTATGTAATTATCTAAAAATAGATAAATATATTAAAAATATTTCTGTTACTGTGAAAATATATATTGTTGTATGTTTAAAATTATTTTTAAAATAAATAATATTTCTGTTTCTAATATCAAGATTATTTGTGAAAATATAAATATAAAGAAAGTATATTAGTATATTTTATGCTATTTAAAAATATTTTAAAATGGAATATTGCTATTTTGTGAACTTTCCTTTTAATGAAATCATATTATTTATACATATATTTTCGTTTTAAATTCGCTTTATAAACTGTATAATATTTCCTTTTATTATATATGTTATTTGGAAATATTAAAAGTAATTTAAATAAAAAATCAATAATAGTGTTTAAATATAAAATTTTAATTCATTTAGCGTATCATCGTAATCAACCACTGTTAGAATTAACGTGAGTGCGACACGTAGGAAACTGACTTCTCAAATAATATTATAGAGATAAAAACCAAAGAAACAAAGACTGATACAAGGGCGAATACAAAGTCGGCGAGCTTGACAATTCCAAGTGTAACCGCCCACGGCTAATGGGTCACCCACGCCCGTTCACTCGGCCCGTGGGTCCCAACCCATCCGACGGTCGGTCGTTAATAATTCCGATAGGCTCGAAATCATTGTTTACTGACCCTGCAATCACCACCCGACCTTTTCCCGTGCTTTGTCCTCACTCGCACGCTATCGCGAATCACTTCCCGATAGGTCACCCATCCTTCCATTACTCCAGCTCAAGCACGCTTAACTCTGGAATTCTTTCGGGATATGCTCCGGAAAAGGTAAGTCAACTTTGGTAACATAGGTAGCCAAATCAATTCTCTGAAACCTTTTCACATATCACAACTCGGGATGTTACACTAAGAGAGTAAGGTTTCCAATGGATGAGGTAATATCAAAAAAAAAAATCATATTAAACAGATCAAGTGGAACAGATGGAGATCAAAAGAGTATATGCATAACAAATATAGATTTAACTGATAAAATTAATTGATCAAATAGACATGATCAAGAAATAAAGAAAAAATCTCATTTCTTATCAGATTAGCCATTCCATTTTTTTTTCTTTTTGGGTTGAAACACGATTTTGAACATATCTAATCTACTATATAATTAGCCAAGTAGTGTTGACTTCATCTTCTATATAAAATGGAAAATTATAATGGCTACAAACATGAGACCATGACCAAGATCACGACAAGCTCAAAAAGATAGATCTGCCTGCACGAACTACCTAGTTATGATGTTATCAAAGTATTTGGAGAGTAGTTAGTTACTTGAATCAGTGAAGACCATAAGCCATCTAGATAAGCTCAGCTTTAGCTTCTGTGAAAACTGAATATCTGTAAACATCAATTGATGGGTCATTAGAGGAGTGTGAACTAAAGGATTGTTGTAGGTGAGGATATATAAGGAGCTAGAGAATATTATTGGAGGGAGGGAATAGTAAAACAAGATTAACAGAATTATATAATGTGGATAGATCAAGACTCAGGAGTCTAGAGAAACACTCCATGGATATTAACTCCAGACTGGTTTCTTGAGTGTTTCTCCACACTCAAGAGTCAAGATCATAAGATATTAGGTCACTGAGTGTTTTTTTCAAGAGAGAATCCATCAGGTCCAAACGTTACAACAACTCAAGAAAAACACTTCATTTGTTATGTATATTGGGGACTTGAAAGAAGCTAAATCAGCTAGTCCGGGACAAGTCCTTTGGCCTTATAATACATCTTTGAGCTGCTTTGATATACCTCTTGATATTTTTGAAATTTTTCTCTGTATTGCCAAATTCCGTCAAGATTTTCGATCACTCACCGAGAAATGTAGCTGTCGGTAAGTTCTGAGAGTAAGTCGATGATATTTCTGAGAAGATACCAAGTAAATTTTTATAACGATAAGTACACTATTAATTTTTATAACGATATAAAACTAATGAAACTCTATATTTTAGATTTCAGTATAACATCATTCGTCCGTCAAAGATTATGAAGTTGCAATGCAGAGATATTTTTTTTTGTAAAATGTAAAATGTTAGTATATTGTTTTTACAGATAACAGGGACACAACATAGATAACAAAAGAAAACACAATAATGCAAAGTCACTCTTATAATAGAGCCAAGAGACGGGTAACAAAAACGACCAGGATTTGCAGAAAAAGTTTAAATAGGAAACACGACAGAAGATGGAAAGACAATAAGAGGGTATTTGCGACATGCCTCAATACCAGGTGCCTCAGCTAGATCAGGCTTATCAACTCCATGTGGTCCGACGAATCTCCAGTCAAACCGTTTCACAAGGTTTGCTACTGTCAGTTCAACCAATACCATTGCCAATCTGATTCCAGGACATAGCCTTCTCCCTGATCCAAATGGAATGAATTTATAATCCTGTCCCTGAAAATCCAAAGATGAATTTAAATGTCTCTCTGGCTTATATTCTTCAGCATCAGGTCCCCATGTCGCATGATCTCGTTGGATTGCCCATGCATTAATCATCACCTGAATGGGAATTAAAAAATAGTTAATTGTTTTAACATTAATTTGGGTATGGATTTATAAGACCTAATATAGAGTTAATATTTTTCTTCTGTATTTACACTTATTTTGAAAGACTAAAACATTATACTGTATTAGTTCACACTAAGAAAACGTACACCTTAAGATTATTTGCAAAATATATACGCAAAACGTGGATTTTCTTATTTTCATTTATGTTACAGTTTCCAAAAATAATCAATTCATGGTGATCCAGTGAATTATATATGATAAACACTTTCTCTGTTACCTGTGTGCCTGCAGCAATGTCATATCCTCTTAATTTGACATCTTCGCTTGATAGTCGGGGGACTACTATTGAAAGTGGCGGATGTAAACGAAGTGTCTCCTTGATTATAGCATTTAAGTAGCTCATCTTCTCAACATCTTCCTCGTTTACATATGAATTATGCGTTGAAACGGAACAAATCTCGTCTCGAAGCTTCTTCACACATTCTGGATGTCTCATAAGCTCTGTCAATGTCCATTCTAGTAGTGACGAAGTTGTTGTCGTTCCCCCTATGAACATGTCCTTAAAAATAATAAAACATTGATTTACACTGTGGTTTTAAATGATTCATTCATAGTATTACATGATAAAAGATTTAAATGTGTCTTACCAAAATGATGAGTTTTATGTCGCTTCTATCAAAAACGAATGGTGTCGTCTTCTCTCTTAGAATCGATAACAACGTATCAACAAAACCTGATCTTTTTTTATCTGCATCTTCATCATGTTCTTGCACCACCTTTTCCAAAAAATCATCGAACGTTTTACTTACTTTTTCTGCTTTACCGTCCAATCTGCGGATCCAATCTATCCATGCCAAACTAGGAATGTAATCTGCTACAGGGAATGTGGCAAAGACCCGTGCAAATTCCCTCACTACGGTCTTGATATCGACTGTGCCTTCGTCACTACTATATTTTCTTCCCAAGGCAACTTTACTCATTACATCGCTTATTAGGGTAATAAGAAGTTGGCTAAGGTTTACTGTAGAAGAAGATGAACTCGCTTTCTCCAACTTTTCCATTAGTATATTAATCTCTTCTTCTCTCTCTTTGTGAAAGGACATAACCATTTTGTTGGTCAGAAGATGCACTATGCATAAAGTCTGTATCCAAATCAGTTTAAAGACAAATTGGTATATATATATATTAATAGGTCATTCTTGTGTATTCTATATAAAAATAGAAACTATATAAATTAATTAATGTTTGATAAAATAATAAACATAATATCTTAATAGATTCTACTAGTTGTTAGTCTAATTAAAATATGATATAAGTTGATAAAGTATTAAATTAATAAATTTTAGAATAATCTTATATAAATATATAGTCTCATTAAAATTCTTAATTAATGATTGTTATTTCTAAATTTTATATACATATATATTAAATATTTTATATTTCTTACTCACAATGAAAGCTATCTCAAAATTTTACAAATTTTAAAAATTTGATAATATAGTACATATTTTATATACACCAAAGTATCATAAAATAACATAAAGACTAAATTTAATATTTATATAAACCGTGGAAACAATTTTCCTTTTAATTTCATAAAATATATTGTAAATTATGTAATCTAAAACAAATTCATAATCTATAATTTAATAAAATATTATAGTCCTAACATTATTCTTTATAACTGTACATCACCGTTGACTTTCAGGTTTTTTTTTGTTATAAATTTAGTTTTTAGAGAACATATTGTATTAGTTTGACTTTAGACGTTAAATTGTACGCTTATCAGAAAAGAATCAGAAAAGTGAAAACCTTTATATTTCTCCAATATTCGCCATAGGGGGCAAAGGCGACATCTCGCCCACCTTTCATAACTTTGGCCATAGCTTTGGTCATAGGGCGGTTGGCGAATATACGATCGTGTGTTTTCATCACGTCATGAGCTACTTCAGCAGAGGAGACTACGAGGACCGGGACACGGCCAAAATGAAGGAGCATGAGGGGCCCATACCGGAGGCTAAGGGAACGAAAGGAGCGGTGAGGGGAGAGACTGAGCTGGTGGAAGTTTCCGATGATGGGAAGCCGCCACGGAGACGGTGGTGGGTTAAGTTTGGTGATGGATGTTCGTTTGAAGAGTTGTTTTAGGAAGAGAAAGGCTAATAAGGTGGCTAGACATAGAGAAATTAAGATCATCTGCATTTCTTATTTTCAAAGTTGGTTTCAAATATGCAAGCGTTTAATGAATGTTATTAGTTATTTGTGCATCTGATCGTGCTCACGACTCTTTATTTATAGGGTGAGGATCCCATACCTGGCATATAATATTGTTGTACTTTTTTTTGAACAAAATATTGTTGTACTAACATACTATTTGGATATCATTTCTATTTGTGTTCCTAAACAGAACAAAGCAGGACATCAGTATTCTGCATAGGTTCTTATAAAAACGTAGAATTATAAAGAATATATATATATATATATATATATATACAAAATATTGTTGTACTAACATACTATTTGGATATCACTTTTATTTTTGTTCCTAAACAGAACAAAGCAGGACATCAATATACTGCACAGTTTCTATATAAAACGTAGAATTATAAAGAATATATATATTGCGGGATATCACCTTAGCAAAATAAGAAAACCTGTTTCAATGATCCTATAATATAAACTATTAAATGCTTAGATAATTCATAATTTATAAATTTATAACCAAATATTCGATAATTCACAAGAGATTAGAACTGAAAAGGTTAAAAATTAAATTAGATCATTCACCAAATAAATAAGAACATTAAGACGAAATCTTCCACACTAAAACTAATAGTTGTTGACTTATTTTAATTCTCTTCTTTTTATTATTGGGTGAAAGGGCATAATATTTGTTACTTAATCTTTTATATAAAACTTATTATTGACTTCATCTCCCATAAAGGAAACATATCAATTTAAATATCCTCTTAGCGTTGTCACTGGACTATTCCAAATAAAACAAGATAATCATAAAAAGGACGGGGAATTTGTTGGATAACCAGAATGTAAAAAATAAACAAAAATTGATGACAGCAACAACAAAAATGATTTGTTTTTTTTCCCTTCTAAAATTGCCATAACATCATCAAAATGTAATTGATTTAATCTCAACTACTTACAATAATTATGTTGAATCAAAAAATTCAACAATTAAATCGCTACAAAGACCATGTTAAATAATGAAATTTAATGATATAGATTATTAGTTTCGAAAATATTTAACATAATGAATAAAAATAAAGTGGAGACAACTGATATTACACGTCTATTTTTAAAGTTTTTTGACATTTTCATATCATCTTAGTTATTTAAAATTAATTATCTAACTGTAGATTAAATTTTTCGTTTTTATATAGAAATTATTATTTGTATTCTCTAATAAAATATATTTATTTAATTTGAATATATAAAATTAATTATTAAATTAGAAAAATAAAATGTTGATTTTATTAAACAAACTATTGTAATGAGTAAAAATTGAAAGTGCATTAAATCCAAAAATATACTCCTATGATATAGAATGTTAAAAATAAAAAATAGGATACCAAGAATTGAAACCCTTGTAGAATGTTATAAAAAAACTCTTATTGAATTCATCCCCCATAAGAGGAAACCAAACCAGTGCAAATATCAAATATCGTTGTCACTGGGCCCATTCCCAAAAACACAAGTTTACACTCTACAGAAAAGTATGGGGACTTGTAGAAATAATCAAAAGGCAAAAAATAAACAAAATAAATAAATATTGAATGAAAGCAACAACAAAATAAAAAAAAAACGAAAATTTTCTAAAATTGACTCGTTGTATAAAATTACTGGTTGAATCTTTTCTTTTTCCTCTTGAATTTGATAACAGGTGACCAGCTTGATAATAGGTTCGTCTTTTCCCAAAGCTTCTGACTTTCTTCAACAGATTCAAACAAAGAGTTGAGTTTTCTTTTGGTATTTGATGAGTTAATTCTAAGTTTGATTCAGTGGAATAATTATTGGTGTTATTTGCGTTTCGTTGCAGCCCATGTAACTTATTGTAAGTTAATGTTTTTTTTGTGTTCAGGGATTTGAAAGAATGACATAAAGTGGTAAAGAAGAAACTATGGCATCTCAATGTGCCAGTGCTATGGTTGAGATCAATATAATGCCGTATAAGATCAACTTTGTTATTCACTTAATTTTTATCCACCCATCCGTTTGTTTCGTAATGAAGTGTGTAATCTATATAATATCAATGATTTGATTAATATCGTGAAACTAATGTCGTATAACAAAATTATTCACTGCTTTTTTCGGTCAACAAATTCAAATAAAGAATTAACATGAGAAAATGATGAAAATAGCAAATTAGAAAATTCATAATAACAAAAAAATTCGGAATCGCTGAGTCGGTTTTAAACGTTTTATCAAAGCAATATAAAAAAAATTATATATCAAAGAAGTGAATCCCATGGTTTTTTTTTCTTTAAATCAAAAATTTTCAGTTAAGTGAATTAACAAGATATTAAATCAAAACAACAATTAAAAGCTAATAGATGATCAAATTTCTGGAAAATAATAGTTTGAGAAACAAAATATAAAGAAAATACAAATACAAATGTATCTGTTTTTAATAATTTTCTAAGTACTTATATTTTTATAATAGATTAATAGATTATAAATATTTATATAAAAAAATAAACATACAAAATATATAATACAAAACTAGAATTTAAACAAAAAAACCTGGACGTAGTCCGGATCGATCCTAGTATCTTACAAACCGAAAAAACTTCTTCGATAACTAATGAATAAATATATCTCATCTCTAAAAGAACTCGAATCTAATCTTATCCTATAGATTCCATCATAATCGTAAAATGAGGAAAATGAAAACTTATAGAAAAAATTCTAAAAGAAAATTATAATGCAAAACATCTTTGGAGACTTATCTCCTTGCTGCATCACATCAATTAAGCACAAGATTTCCTGTGACTTGAAGCTCGGCAAGAACTTGGTGATCGATGTGAAAGCCTCTCATGTTAACCAAATAACAACTTGTTTCCCATCAAGCTAGCAAGATAAGGCTCCCGTGCTATTGATGGTGAGATTTGCCGCATAGTTTGTAACTGGCGTATCTAGCCACCACACAATGGCGCAACCACCTGAGGAACAAAGTTCTTGTGCAAAATAATTTGTACTCAGAATCACTATGTTGGAACATGTCACATGGTTAGTAAGAGCGAGCAAGCAATTAAACCATTCTCATATTTCCACATGCAAAATTAAAATTTATTCAAGACAAAGTCTTTAAAGTTGGAAGTGATATTAACCAACATATAAGTGAGATTGGACAATCCATTTATCACCAATTAATCTATTATATTAAAAGAGAAGTTATGACTTCTTATCAATATGTGATATTTAAAAAAATGGACTCTTACTAGAAATCACAATTCATTCATTCATTAATGATATACATAGACAAATTTACTTCTTTTATAAATTATAAATAGATATTCCTAAATTTTCTCTTAATTACATCTGAATAAAATCTTTTCAAATCTTTTTATTTACTATATAAATATATATTCGTATTTATTTAAAACATTAATGTTATATTTCGTTTTCACTTTACAAATCTATTAAATATTTAATTAATTTCGTAATTAATAATAGAATAAATGTATATTTTTATTAAAATAAACCTTTTAAGATTTGTTAATATTTGTGATATAAATTTAATATAATATTTTTCAATTAAATCTTTGATCTCTAACAATTAAGATTTATTAATATTTGTACCACATGATTGAAAAATATGTCATCAATATGAACAATAGGTCTACAAATGCTATTTTAAAAGTGCATTTAGTTTTTGTTATTAAATATAACATATGGTTTTATTTTATATTTCGATAATAGAAGTATATAACTGCTTCGTTTACAAAAATATAATCAAGTTTATTTTTATATAAACCATATTCATATACTATTCATTAATGTGATTGTTTTGTATCTTTTATCTTGTGCATTTTTGAAAATGCAATAGATATTATACCAATTTTTGTCATTAGCATAAATTATATTTAATGTAGGTTATTCAGTCTAATATTTAAATCATACAAATAACTCGATTAACATATATGTATGATCAAAACCATACAAATATATTCTTAAGGAAATTTAGTATCTAAGTTAATATTCATCTAAATGGATTTTGTCGTAAATATCAAAGAATGTAAGATTTTAATTAGTGTTCATGTTTTAATAAGAGAGATATCACTAATAATTTGAAACAAAAACAAATAAATTACAGCATGCAAGCTATACAATTGTTGTATTTGAAAATTCTATAAAACTATTAATAATTTGGTAAATATTAAAATTATAAATCACTAATGTAAACCAAATAGTTACATGTATAAAAATGAAAATATTCACCCGCACAAGATCTAGTTTTAGATTAAAAACACATCTAGCTTAACATGTTAGATCTATACAGTCCAATCCAATCCATATAGATCAAGAAGTTAGCCCAGCGATTTTTGTCCGAGCATTCCAAGTTTAAAGCTAACTCGAAATCTCTCACATGACTACATCAAAATTAGAAAAGATTTTATTCGATATATAATAGATTACATCAATCAATTTATCACCAATTGATTTTAGGTTAGAAATTCATCTAAATTAACAAAATTATCTTCTAAATATTAAACCTTTAGCTATACAACAAAATTATCCTCTAAATATTAAGCTTGTAAGCCTATACTTTTTGCCAAGGTAAACCGTATTGACTGGTGCTATAAAAGTAAAATAAAATAGAATAGAAGAGACCAAGAAAATTATATGCTACTGTTCATAGAAAATAGAATTTGGTATTGACTTCTTTTCTTGATTAGAAACTCTTTTACTAATACAAGAGGAAATAAAAAAATTTGAAGTAAAGAAACGACGAATAAATTATGAACAATTTTGAAAAAAAACGGCACATTTTAAATTAAATTCATCAAAATTTGATCACGCATTCGTTACTTAACGTCCAAGGATCACAGTTTGTGATATCTCATTGTCAGTGATCAAACCTTTAGACAGAGATTCTTCTTCTCTGGCATGCACTACGAATGTAGGTTCTTTTGGTGATGGAAGATTTGACGTTGTGGTGAGCATGGAGAGCAACTCAAGTGTGTTGGGTCTGTCTGCAGGTTGATGCTGTACACAATTCAAACCAATCTGAACACATCTCTCAACTTCTAATGGCTGACATGAATCAGCAATATCTTTATCCAAAAGATCAATTCCTCCCATCTCACACCAAGATTCCCAGGCCTGTTTGTTTAGTTTTGATAAGAGGAAACATTTTGAAACATTGTCAATTTGAAACCTAAAGAATTACTTACATAAGCAATAAGAGTTTTTCCCTCTTCTCCATAACTGAATCTTGAGATCTTCTCTCCACTGATAATTTCCATCAGCAGCACTCCAAAGCTGTAGATGTCAGATTTCTCAGAGAACATCCCACTCCATGCATACTCAGGAGACATATATCCCCTGTGAAAACATCAAAGTGTTCACCGGAATTAAACATATTATTATGACTATGAATTTTGTTTTTGAAGTTAAAGAGTCTTACAGAGTTCCTACAACCCTGCGAGTGTTGTCCTGATATTCGGTTCCCTGATACATCCGAGCTAATCCAAAATCTGATATTTTTGGGTTCATCTTCTCATCCAAAAGAATATTGCTCACCTTTAGATCTCGGTGAATAACCTTGAGGCATGAGTCACGGTGGAGATAAAGAAGTCCACGCGCAATGCCTTTGATGATACTGAATCTCTTAGGCCAATCAATCTCAAGCTTTTTTCTTGAATCTATGCAATAATAGAGTGCCTAAACTATCAGAAAAAAAAGTTTTGCAACGCATAAAGGAAAACTCTAAGAAATGAGACAAGAAGAGACCCACCAAAGATAAAAGTATCAAGGCTTCTGTTCAACATAAACTCATAAATTAATAGCCTCTCTTCTCCTTCGATGCAACATCCCAATATCCGAACTAAGTTCTTGTGTTGTAGCTTTGAAATGAGTACTATTTCATTCATGAACTCTTCTCTTCCCTGCCTCGAACTGCTGGAAAGCCGCTTTACAGCAATTTCTTTGCCATCTTGCAGCATTCCCTGGAACAGATTACACAAGGTGTCATCTCGAGAGTATAAAGAGACAAAATACAAAGAGCACGAGGATTAAAGCTTTTCAACCTTGTAAACTGAGCCAAATCCACCTTGTCCGAGTTTATTTGAGAGACTGAAATTATTGGTGGCAGTTTGAATGACATTCATCGCAAGAAAATTTAAACCTTTGACATCTCGTGGTTCCAGATCATTTCTCCATGCATCTTGTGAAGCATTCTTTGATATTGTAGCTGAAAGTTTAGTTTAACAAATACATATATAATAATGCCCTCAGTGTACATATAAACTAGAAGAAATAGTTTGAGAGATAGTAAGATCAGCAGCGTACAGTACCTTTATGTTTCACTCTGTATCTCCAGAAACAAAACCCAGCAGATATCAATAAAATAAAAAGAGAAAGGCTTATAACACTAGCAGAAATGGTCTTCTTTTGATTCTTTCCGCCTGAGATGTTTGAGACAAACAAATTTAACCAATAAGCCATGAATCTACGTACCAAATATAGCAGATGAATTGTAGCTCTTTAATGTTATCTTGTCAGCCGAACCTTGTTCAGAAGGTGCAAGACGAAAGGAAAGAAGTTCTCCTCCCGCAGGAAATTGCACCACGTCTATCAGCTCCTGGCTCCACACTAAGCACCCTATACCATTAATAAAAGAAAAGGCCAAGCAAGAACAATTGCGGAGGCAAATTTGGTGACAATCTTCAGCAAACAGGATGGGATTTTCTGAGCTTGCAAGTTGGTGATTATCTGGAGGCTTTATATTGGCAATAGGATGGAAGACATTTACATCCTTGCCAGTAGAGCTTCCTTGACAATGTAATTCGGTACGCCTCACACAACCATCTGTCCAGTTTCCTCTTTCCCACTCCTCAATGTATTTTGGTACAAACCCTTTTAAGCATTTACACTTTTGAGATACACACAACCCAAAAGGTCCACATACACCATAAATATCGCATGAGTTGAGTAGAGCATCATATTTTATTTCCCAGTCACTCCCACTACGCCAATAAACCCTCACTGACCCTTCTATTGTTAGCATTATGCGTGAATCAAGTCTTGTTTCAAGATAAGTGTAGGATCCTGACCCGTTTGCATCCTGCTGAAGGCTGAATGGACTTCCATATGTCGCATCCATTGATGGTATCCCGGCGAACCTTGTTTTAGCCCAGGGACCACTTCTCCAATAAGGCGTCGAGCCTCTCATCGTATACACCTGTGATGGCACTTGCGGTGTCATCAGAAGCACAAAGTCACCAGGCGATGGATCAGTGTAACTTTTCCACGAAGTCAACACCCGCTTCTCACCAGTGGTGAGATTATACATCATGGATGACAAAGGGAGCATAGAATCAGTAAGATGCTCAAAGCTTTCCCATAGAGTTCTTCCGGAGAAATTGTCAATGACAATAAGATTTCCAGTGTCTAATAGCTCTGCACGTGACCCGTTAGATGCATAAGCTTCTCCGGTGGACCAGACAACGCCTTTTTTGCCATTGAATAAGAGAAGACTTCCATTGCTGTTGATAGCTAGATGTGCCATGGAGTCTGTAACAGGCTTTTTTCTATTGGCCACCCACACAACCACCTGTGGAGTGATACCCTTGTACCAGATTCCGACATATTGATTCTGGGAGTTATTAGGACCGAAGAATCCAAGTTCATAAACTCCATTAGAGGAGATGAGAGTCTGTCCTGTTGACAAAGGATTCTGTATCGTTATCCCAGCAAAGCTAAAACTTGAAAAGATGGCAAAAAAGAGCAAAGAAGCAAAGAACACGATCCTCTTCTTCTCCATGAGCTTTTGTCTCTCCAATAACTAACAAGAGCAAGAAGCGAAAAGAATAATAAAAAAAAAACACTCAGGGACTTGTGATAACAATAATCAAGCACCACATTTATGTTCAAACATTATGCATTACCTTATAAAGAAACCTTACCGTAATTGCCACGAAAAGACTCCAATTTATAACCCAATCAAGTACGCAACATTGTCGTTTTCATATTTTAGGCCCCAATGAAAAGATAAGAATCCAACATATTATCCCGTCAACCACACATTGAAGTGGCGTCTTGTTTCCATGTCTTTAGTTTATTAAGAGGCAGGGCCGATCAGAGCATAGCCAACTGAAACATAGGCCTATACACCCTAAAAACGCAGACCCGCCCTCTTAATAGGCAACATCTTTAAACTTGTGCATGTGCTACTTTCTTATTCTCATGCTCAAACCATCTTCTTCATTCTATCTCCATCCTCTGTTTTTTTTTTTGTTACGAATCGGGTCATCTCTATTTTTCAAATGTTAGACTCAAGTAAAGTCTACGCCTATATGGTCAAGGAGTCATACAAAAGAAACTGCAGAGGAAGATGTGGGCGTGTAGCCAGAATTCACAGACTTTGACCAGCTAAGAAAGCAAACGACTCACAATACTTCAAAATTTCAAATTTATTGAAAACTCCCTCAAGTAAAACAAAATCCATTTAAAACCCCTTAACCAGTATTTTACTGTAAAAGACTTTTGACTTTTGAAGGAGCTCAGAGGGTGTCCTATTAACAAAGAACTTGTGTTTAATTCTGCATGCCACGGCCCACGAGTTGGGAATATACAGTACTTAGAGCATAAATTTCTAAAGGAGGTTTTTGAACTGCCCCAAAATCACAAAATAAAGATCGATCTTTGGGGAGTTTTTGCACTGTTTGTGGGTCCCACCAACACGTGGCGGGCCGCGATTGATTTTATAAATATTTATGAATAGAAACCTAAACACTAAAATATTTCAGACAGACAACTGAAGAAGAAAAACCACTGAAACGAGCATTTGTAAGGTTCTTTTTTCCTCATCTCTTCTTCATTCAATGACTGCCACTTTTTGTTTTTGCCTGAGAATCCCATTTAGTTTTTCTCTAATCAGAAACCATCATTAGTCACTAACGAATTCAGACATGTCGATGTTGATGTTTCTCTCGAGTGTGGAGAACAGTCTCTTTTGAAGAGTGCAATAGCCTCATTTGGTCTGTGCAAAGTAACTTCATGGTCTGCACCTCTCACAGTCACAAAGTTTAGACCAGTGTACTGTCGATTCATCCCTACACCTGTTTCAAATCATAAAAACATCAGTTCAAAAAAGCTTCAAAATACACAAAGACAATAATTCTCGTTTTTTTTAGTAGATGAGACTATTCCATTCTCTAAGTTTAGTTTTAAAAAAAAAAAAATCTGCCTAAAACATAAAATACATCATGAGAGAAATATGTATGATTCAATCCTCTAGGAGACAGACATGTATAGAAATGGGTCTAATGGTTTCTAGTGGAATAATCAAGTACACGCATATTAGCAACTTGGTTCACATTTTTCATCAATATTTTCCAACTTGGTTTCAGGGATAAAAACGTACATCTATTTTAACAAAGGTAATGCTATGCATCTATATATTTTTAAGTGTGCTAATGATTGCAAGCAATAAAAGCTCATCATGGCTCAGATGAGACCGAAGAAGATGAAGAATTAGGATGGACTCGTAGAAATTCTTTGTCGTCTTCATCATGATTTCCAATCCAATCGATTTCGCCTTCATCTACATCATCCAATCCATCGATTTCGCTTTCACCATAGAGGTTCGTGAGCCTCTGAATCTATCAGGCATGATGGTTGCGATTCTGGTGCTTCAAAGGATTCATAGAATCTAGAGTAATCGATTTAACCTAATAAGGCGGAGCAACTCGAACGGAGATTCTCGACTTCTTCGCCCGAAATCAAGCTCGTCGAAAATTGTTGTTGTCATTTGTCGTGATCAAGAGAAGAAACCAAGAATGAAACAAAATCTATTATATAATGGGACAGTTGAGTCACTCCTGAGGCGACACGTCAGCGTTTTTGTGGGGCCCACTTTAAAAAGTGTTAAAAAGTGTCAAACCCAGGGTTTGAACCCAGGTTACAAAGATACAACCTCCACCATTTATACCACTGAACTAATGGATAATTTGTACATTGATGGCCGCAACTAATATATATTTATGAAGGTTGGAAGCCATTACTTCTTGGACTTTCTCTGAAGGCGAGCCTGTAAATGTATTATGGGATTCATTTTTAAATGAGTTTCATCACGTTATATTAAGAAATAGCTTAAGTTTGCAACAATTATAGTTTTTTCATATTGTAAATCGTCGTTGTTTAACATCAGTTAAAATTCTTTTCATCATTGTATCGGACTGAGTTATAGAGTTGCGCCGTTTGTCTATTCGTAATTTTTTTTTACCGGTAAACTATTCATCTCCCAATCTTAAATCGCTTGATCATAAATATTTCTGATTTGTAGCCCCTATGCAAACCATATATATATGATTCTCATCTTTAATGAACTCAATCTGCATCTCCATATAAATCATTGATTCCTCTTAGCTTTAACCATCTTCTAGAAAATGTCTCTCTTATCTCCTCAAACCAGCGTCACCGGCGTCTGTCACTCAACCTTCGAGTTTCTCCTTATTGGTCGTAGTAGTTAGAGCATTGTCGCTGGTCTCCTCCGCTTTTGGGATTCCTTGAAATTCAAGAAAGACAGTGAGTTTATGGTAAGTTAATATTTGATATATCACATTTATTTAACATAATTGTTTTTAATTGATTTCCTGATTCTTTGTTGAATAATATTATTTGCAGATTTTATGATTCATGGATTTATTCCCAGATGTGCTAATCATTACATGCCATCTTTGAAAGCGGTTAAGAAAAATCGATCGTTTGAGATTGCTAGGTGCTCAAACATGTACAAGATAACTGATCATCAATTCCTCATTCCATCAACCATTATTGATGAAGTCATCACGAGTGCTCCTGAGATCAATCTTCAGTCATGATTAGGCTGTTCGACAATCTCCAAATGATTGCAAACACAAACCTCAAACTTCCATGTATATTATCATATTACATATGGGTTTATATTATGTTTCGATATTATAAATGATATTAAACTCAAATGTGGTTGGGCAAATCCGTTCTATCCAGGTTCGAACTCACAAAAGAAACAACTCGAGTCATTATCCGTATCCTCTATGACCAGTTAGAAAAATCAACATACAATTACCGTCTGTATTGTACTAACGTCAATGATCAAAAATATTTCCTACCCAAGATCTGTGGTCGTCTATTTATCTCTCTTACTTATCAAACTGATTTCACACAAACCTTTATTTTACAGTTTAAGAAACCACAACAACCCAAATAATCAAAACACCAAAACTAGAATCCAAAAACTGGAATCCAAAAGACGAATCATTAATGATCACCTTTTTGTCTAATTTTACAAATAAACTTCAAACCAAATATACCAAACCAAGCATCTTAACTAAAACTCAACGACATATAATCGAGTCAGGTAAACAAATACAAACTACATAACCAGTTATTTAACAATTTATAAACATACTTTCGCAGATGCTTATGAAGAAGACAAAGAAGACAACCAAGATCAGTGAAATCACCTAAACGAAAAAGCTGAGTAAATTATGAACTCTGATAAATATAACAAACAACAATTTTTGTTTACATATTACCCATCAAATTAAAGAGAAACAAACACATGCACACCAAGAGATACAAGAGAAAATCCAGACAGACACAAATGCGACAACAACATCTCCGCCTGCTCACTCCTCTTGTCTTGTGAAAATAGCTTACATGTTCAATGTCAACATACCAATGCTATTGTCTTCTTATGAAAAATATATAAATTTGTTGAAAATTCATTAATGTCCAAACACTCAGAATTATCACTCATTTTATAGTTATTTCTACAAGTCTTCATGTATTTGTTTTAAAGGTTCTAAAAGCAACAAGTTTAAAAATAAAATAAAAATATAACAAACATAATAAAGATAATAAAATTATTACTTAATACATAAAACATACACAACTAATCTGGAGAAAAATTCAGAAACAAAGGTACTCTCAACAATTTTAATTTAATTTATGTACTCTCAACAGTACAAGAAACAAATAAAAAACGAACAAACAATAATTCTCGGTGACACAGCAAGCAACACTACTGAACTATATCTACCACATTACTAACACAGTTTAATATTTCATAAAGGAGAACAATGCATATACAGTTCATCAACATAACTCTAACCATATAACAATAAAAACTTGAAAAACAATGATCGACGAAAATGCAAAACTCTCACTACAATAACTCTAGCAAATATTGAGATGAAACTCTGTTCATAACCCAGCTCCTCAAACTCACACACTTATGCATACACTTATGCATATCAGAAAAGAATCGCAGATGTGAAGCTCTCCAAGACGGAATAAACAATAAAGACCATACTTTTATTTTTCCAAAACAATAGTTCAGAAAAGATCCATTGTAATTTGAGCCCAACGTTTTAAACCCACGATTACTAAACTTTACAATAAAACATTAGGGAAAACAGTTTCAATTTTAGATCAACAATTCAAATAATTAGAAAGACAACAAAAAAACTCCACAGCTCAAATAAACCACTAAAATAAATATTTATATAACAATATGAATAGAATCCTCATTTTGTATTCAAGATATTTCTTCGATAAATTTGAAAGTAAAGCTATACATTAAGCAATTGTAAAGGTCAATATTTTATGCAAATAAAAAATATTAATATTTTTATGAAAGATTAATGTTAGGAGAAGAATTTACAATTCTTCTTATTTGACCATTTTAAATATCATATCAAACAAAGAGAAAATTAGTCTTCATAACAAGAAGAATTCAATAAATCACTGTAATAAAATACTAAAACATTAATTTCAATTTCCAACATCATAATAAATACATTATATAAACAAACGTAAAAATAAATAGGCAAAAATGACATCAATTCCTAACAACATATAAACATATCTACAATTTGATAAGCTTTCACAACCAAACAACATCAACAGGAGCGACAATTACTCCAGGTCTATATACAAAGACCAAACACACAACAATCGGTCATCGATTTCCAGGTACCATCAATTTTGACAATCAAGGTAATTACAATGACTCAGTCGCTGAATCATTAGATTTCATGCTATCATATCATGTCATTCATCATCCCGACTCTATATTCATTATTGAGGAGACTAACCAGTATGTGATGAATTTAATGAAGGAAAACCATAATATTATATCCCAACATCTTCAAGTTACTCTCGCCATTAGAGACTACAATCTAAATGCAACCGCTAGAGTTGACGTTGATCAAATCATCACGGACCTAGAAGTAACTCGACAACCGAAGAGGAAAACCATATATGCACCATCTGCTTTGAGAATTACACCAATGTAACCAATATTTCGACACTCACCTACGGCCATAAATTTCATTGTCTTTGCATTAATCATTGGCTACGTACAAATATAAGTTGCCCAATATGTCGGAAAAGTAATTTATGAGCCAAAACAAGCTAATAATAAAAAATAATTTCATGTTTTAAACTCAAAATTCATTGTCTTATTTCTTACTATTCTTGGTATAATCATCAAACAACATTCGGTAAATATTCAAGGGTATAATCAATGGATAAAATCACATACACAAAATTATCCGATACATCAACAACGTCACCGGCCCCGCGCCTGCGCGGGGGCTATGCAACTAGTTAATATAAGGGTACAGTTGTCTTTTGCTTTATTAAAAATGTGTATTTATGAAAATGGTCATTGGTAAATTTGAAAAGTGGTATCCAACTCGTGGTAGAATTGAGATTTCTTCTATTTTAAGCAAAATTTTATGGATCTATTTCATATATAGCACAGGGTATACCAGCAATTTTTACGGAACTATTTAATATTTCTATTTTAATAAAATAGAGAAACTAATGATGGATAAGTAATTAATTAACATTCTTTTGAGTCATAAATTGGTTCAATGTAAAATTGATAAATCGATAAGATAATAAAATAATTAATTTAGATTATAATTAGACAAATATATAATTTTATTAAAATTATAAATTAATAAATATTTATAATTCATATGAAGTTATATGAAAAATATATAAGTGTTACAGAAATTTTTTAAAATAACATAAGTTGGTTAACACTTCAAAAATATATAACAAAAAATGTCCTAACTTTTGGGTTTATTTTTAGTGATAATTTTTTATGATTTAGGAGATGAATGTTGGATTTATAGACTTCTATAAATGTTTATAAATTATTTTCAAACATTTATAAATAATTTGAGAGGGTTAATTTATTTACTTTTAATCACAAATTTAGGTATATACGGAAATAATTATTAAGGTTAAATTTGAAAAGTGGTATCAAATCTGTGGTAAAACTAAAATTTTACAAAATTGTAGGAGAAATTTAAAGTTTTCCACATTGTTGGTACCATTATTCATGTTTATATTCATTAAAGAGATATTTTCACAAACGCATTCTTCATTAAAGAAGCAAAAAACTCGTATACATTTACTTTATAGATATAAAAATATAAATAAATATTTAAATAAATTAAAAATTTTAAAAAATAAATTTTATATAGTTTTCGAATTATAAATTTTCAAACTCAAACTTTTTCTTTGTTTTTCGAATTTGTTTCAATTTTTTTTTAAAAATACAAATTTTCTTTTGAAATTTGAAAAATCTTTTAAAACTAATTTTCAAATTTTTAAAATATATTTATTTATTGAAATCCTAAACCCCACTTTTCAAAACCCCACCACTTTTCTAATTCCATCCAACGGGGAAATTTATGTTCTAAAATATCCATAAAATAAATCACATGATCTAACAAAAATGAAATTAAAATCTATAAAATTTAATTAATACATAATACCATAAATTCAAATATTTTCTATTCAAGATAAATAAATTAATAATTATATAAATTAAGAAAATAGTGTGTTTGGATAGTATTAGTTTATAAAGTTTTTAATCAAATAATCAAATATTAGTTTGTCGAGTTTTCACTATATATATTTTATAGAGTTCATTATATATTTATATACTGTATATATATTTTATTAAAGCAGAATCTCATTTAGGATTATGCCTTTAGTTTTTTTTTTGAGAAAACTACAATGTTAATAAATATTATTTATTAAAACTAAACAAAAAAAATATTCTCTATATTTATGGCAACCAATACTTTCTATATTTTGTGAATGATAATAATTCTAGTTTTTTTTTTGCAAATTATACTCTCCATTTAATTTGAATATTATTTTCGTGAATAGTTTTATTTAACAGTTGAATATAAGTATATACATGTAACTAAAAATATTATTTATTATATCATTTTGTGCATAATACCGATATGACAATTTTGAGTGTTCAAAATATTTTAAAACTTATCATAAAATTAAATTTTAGATCTAAAATAAATGAACTTATTGTAAGTTATTAATAACAAAAACTCATATTGTTATATCAATACATTTTTCTTTTTTTTAATAACATTGTTTCATTTCCTTAAAATAATATAATAAAATTTTCATCAAATTCTAAGAATTGCAATTTTTCAATTTTATATAATATTTAAAAGTATGAGTTATTTAATCAAAAATTTCAAAAAATCAGATTTTTCGGGTTTTACCAAATCAATCAATATTGAATCGTGGGCTAATAGCGGATTTTTAGTTTTTTTTAACCCGATTTTACCAGATTTTTAATTTATAATTTTTCATTAAATCCGGACCAGATTATACCGGCTCTATCGGTTCACGGTTTAGATATGAAGAAAAAAATCACTTTAATACATTGTAATTGGGAAAATTGACAAAATAACCCTCAACTTTCGAAAATAAGCCAAAATAATCTCCAACTCACAAACACGCCATTTTAACCCTCAACTTCTAGTCAAACACAAATAAATCTCATACTTTCGTTGACCAAGTCATTTTAATCTCTTCAAAATTCAACCGTTTAGTACCAGTTAGTAATATTTAACGGTTGACTTTTAATGAGACCAAAATGGCTTGGTCAACAAAATTATGAGATTTTTTTGGTTCAAAATTTAAAAGTTAAAGATTAAAATTACTTACCTAAAACTATCTTAATTAAAATTTGTTGTTTTTCTTTGAAAACAAAATTTTAGATTTACATATCGATTAGAATGCTAACTTAAAATCATGTTCAAATAAATTTAGATATAATATTTTAAAATGAATTAAAAAAAAATTTGATAAAATAATTAATTTAAAAT
The DNA here is from genome assembly GCA_016432835.1 of Brassica nigra. NCBI lineage: Eukaryota > Viridiplantae > Streptophyta > Magnoliopsida > Brassicales > Brassicaceae > Brassica > Brassica nigra. The sequence goes on along the minus strand of CM028249.1, from coordinate 8,627,309 downwards.
AAATTTACAATGTAAATTCAGATAGAACATAAAATAATTAAGTACTTAAGTTCAACACAATTTTAAAATAAATATAAAAGGTAAAGGTAAAACCATAAACACGTTTTTTAAGTATGATCACATATACCGATAGAAGATATATGAAACAAATGAAAAAGGAACAAAGCAAATACGTAAAGGGTTTTACTTTTAACTTTTGTGATCATACTTCTAACAAAAGGTGTTTAGGGTTTTACCTTTAACTTTTGTGTTTTTTAAATTGTGTTGAACTTAAGCACTTAATTGCTTTATGTTATAGACTTATAGTTGAATTTACATTATAATTGTATTTTAAATATTTTTTTAATTTTTAGTTTTGAATTCAGTTTTAGAATATTAAGCTTATTTGAACATATTTTATTAAGCTAGTCATTCTAATTGATATGATAAACTACAGTTTTTCTTGTTAAAAAGAAAACAAAATTTAGTTAAGATATTAAGTAAGTAATTTTAATCATTAACTTTTAAATTTTGAATCAAAAAAATCTCATATTTTTGTTGACCAAGCCATTTTGGTCTTACGGTCTTATTAAAAGTCAACCGTTAAATATTACTAACGGTACTAAACGCTTGAATTTTGAAGAGATTAAAATGGCTTGGTCAACGAAAGTACAAGATTTATTTGTGTTTGACTAGAAGTTGAGGGTTAAAATGACGTGTCTGTGAGTTGGAGATTATTTTGGCTTATTTTCGAAAGTTGAGGATTATTTTGTCAATTTTCCCCATTGTAATTGAATAACTTCCATCACACACGTGTTTCAACGCCCAAGGATCGCAGATTGTGTGATCTCACTGACAGTGCTCAAACCCTTAGACAAGTATCTGTCATCTCTCTTGTGCAATGAAAATGTGGGTTGTTCTGGTGATTGAAGATCTGATGTAGTGGTGAGCATGGAGAGCAACTCAAGTGTGTTGGGTCTGTCTGCAGGTTGGTGTTGAACACAGAGCAGACCAATCTGAACACATCTCTTAATTTCTAATGGCTGACATGACTTAGCAACAGCTTTATCCAAAAGATCAATTCCTCCATTTTCACACCAAGATTCCCATGCCTGTTTTTAAGTTTCAGTTCTTAAGAATATGAGATCACAAAACTTTATTAAACCTCGGCAAGTGTGTGAAAACTTAGACTTACTTACATATGCAAGAAGGGTTTTTCCTTCTTCTCCATAGCTAAATCTTGAGATTTTCTCTCCGCTGATGATTTCTAACAATAGAACTCCGAAGCTGTAGATGTCTGACTTCTCAGAGAACATACCAGTCCATGCATACTCAGGAGCCATATATCCTCTGGCAAATATATAAAAAAAAGTTCATCCAAGTTTAATATATGAGTATGAACCTTGTTAAGCGTGTTTTTGAAGTTAAGAGTCTTACAGAGTTCCTACAACCCGGCGAGTGTTGTCCTGGTATTCGGTTCCTTGATACATCCGAGCCAATCCAAAATCTGATATTTTTGGGTTCATCTTCTCATCCAAAAGAATATTGCTAACCTTTAAATCTCGGTGAATGACCTTGAGGCGTGAGTCACGGTGGAGATAGAGAAGCCCACGCGCAATACCTTGGATGATATTGAATCTCTTAGGCCAGTCAATCTCAAGCCTTTTTCTTGAATCTATGCAACAATACAGTGCATAAACTATCAGATCCATCAGTTCTGTTCATGGTGGAAAACTACTAATAGGAAAGAAATGAGGCAAAAAGGGATCAACCAAAGAGAAAAGTGTCAAGGCTTTTGTTCAACATAAACTCATAAATCAATAGCCTCTCTTCTCCTTCAATGCAACATCCCAATATCCGAACTAAGTTTTTGTGTTGTAGTTTTGAGATGAGTACTATTTCATTCATAAACTCCTCTTTCCCCTGCCCTGAGCTGCTAGAAAGCCGTTTGACAGCAATTATTTTCCCATCTTGCAGCTTTCCCTGAAACAGATTGGTGAATATCATCTTTGAGAACATAAACAAAGTTAAAGAAAATAGCAAAGAACACAGAAATTATCTTACCTTGTAAACTGAACCAAAACCACCTTGTCCGAGTTTATTAGACAGACTGAAATTACTGGTAGCAGTTTCAATGGTATTCATCTCAAAGAAATTTAAACCAGGGACATCTTGTGGTTTCAGACCATTCCTCCATGAATCTTGTGAGGCATCATTTGTTATAATAGCTGGATTAAGTTACAAGAATAGAAAGCAAATGTTTTTATCATTAGCAAGCAAATGTATAGGTAAACAAGAAGAGATTGAGAGAGAAAGAAAGAAAGAGAGAGAGAGAGTTACCGTTATGTTTCACTTTGTATCTATAGAAACCAAACGCAGCAGAACCCAATACCACAAAGAGAGAAATGCTGACAGCAATGGCCGCAATGGTTTTCTTGTGCTTATTTCCACCTGATACATTGAGAAAAAAAAAAACAAATAAATATTAAGCAATGCAAGAAGTAGCAATCTCTTGTTACTTGTTTATCCATACCTAGTTCAGAGCGTGCAAGACGAATGGAAAGAAGCTCCCCTCCCGCAGAAAACTGCATCACGTCTATTAGCTCTTGATTCCATATCAAACACCCAATTCCACGAATATAAGCAAAGGCTAAGCAAGAACAGTTGTGGAGGCAACTTCTGTAGCAGTCTTCAGCATCCACAGAACTTACAAATGTGTAAAAGTCTGGAGGCTTTATGTTAGCAACAGGATAGAACTCGTTTGCAACTTTGCCAGTAGAGTTCGTTAGACAATCTAGTTCAGTACGCCTTACGCAACCACCACTCCAGTTTCCTCTATTCCACTCCTCACTATATTTTGGTACAAACCCTTTGAAGCATTTACACTTTGGAGATCCTGACATTATGCACAGCCCAAAAGGTCCACATACACCGTAACCATCGCATGGATTGGCTGGAGCCTGATAGCTTACTTCCCACTCTGTCCCAATATGCCGAAACCTCTTCAGAGTGCCCTCTGAGGTCAGAAGTAGACGTGAGAGTTTTGAGCTTCTGTCCACATAAGAGAAAGACCCTGACCCGTTTGCATCCTGCTGAAAGCTAAACGGACTTGCTAATGTTTCATCCATTAGAGGTATCCCTGAGAACCTTGTTTTAGCCCATGGACCTGTTCTATAATAAGGCTTCCAGCCTCTCATAGTAAACAACTGTGATGGCACTTGCGGTGTAATCTGAGCCACAAAGTCACCAGGAGATGGGTCGGTGTCACTTTTCCAAGAGGTCAATACCCGCTTGTTGTCACCGGTGGCTAGATTATACGTCAAGGGTGAGAAAGGTAGCAGAGTATCACCAAGATTCTCAAAGCTTTCCCATAGCGTTCTTCCTGAAACGTTGTCTGTGACAATGAGATTTCCTTCGTCTGAAAGCTCTGCACGAGAGCCGTTAGATGCTGCTGAAGATTCTGTGGTGGACCACACAACACCATGTTTTCCATCTAATAGTTGAAGGCTTCCATTTCTGTTGATAGCTAGATGTGCTGTGGAGTCTGTAACAGGCTTTTCTCTGTTGGCCACCCACACAACCACCCGGGGAAAGATACCCTTGAACCAGATTCCGACATACTGATTCTGAGAGTTATTAGGACTGAAGAACCCCAGTTCATAGATCTCATTAGAGGAGCTGAGTGTTTTTCCTATTGACAAAGGACTCTCTGTAGTTATCCCTGCAAAGCTAATACCTGAAAACATGGTAAACAAGAGAAAATAAGCAAAGAACACCCTCTCCTTCTTCTCCATGTGCTTTCCAGAAACTATATTTTTCGGATTAGTTGAAGAAGCGAGCATATAAGTATAAAATAAGACAGAAAATTGTGAGAAAATATAAACAATGTTGACCATAAGTATAAAAACTTTATTTAATAAATCAAAACCTAGTAGATCAATACTCACGTAATTGCCAAGAAGAAGTTCAGCCTTTTACCCAAACCAACCACGCAATATTGTCATGTACATGTCTTTACTTGCTTGTTGGGACACGAACCAATGAAAGATAGGCATCCATACCCTGCATCAATCGAAAGGTGAGAACTTTCGCAGTTTGACATACAAAAAGTCCATCATTTGACCTTTTCAACCACGCATTTGATTGAACTCAGATTGAAATATCATGTTGTTTCCATGTTCACACTGAAAGATAAGTATCTACACCCTGCATCGATTGAATAGCTGAGAATATTATTCAATCAGACCTTTGTTATTGTTAGTGTTCTCTGAAAGACTTGTTTCACCCCTTACAAGTTACAACACACTTCAGTATAACAAAACAGAGTATAAGAGGAAGCGTGAAGATCTGAGTGTTGTTCTTATCCTTCTCACTTCTTGCCTCGAATTGTACCCCAAGAACAGAAACCTCCATTAGATCAAAGCTTGTAAAACCTTTTGTTACTGTCTATGCTTACAACGAAATCAGACATTGTGCCGTCTCGTTGATAGTGATCAAAGCATTAGCCTGTGATCCGTCACTTCCCGTGGTGCAGTGCATATGAGTGTTGTTCTGGTGATGGAATATCTGATCTCGTTGTGAGCATAGAAAGTAACTCAAGTGTGTTGGATTTGTGAAGGTTCTATTTGTCTAGCACCTGAACTGAAACCAGAGACTTGTGAGTTGTGAGAACTATTTTCAGCCACCTATGTTGATTGTTGGCCACAACATACTTTCCTTCCGTCTATTTTCAACGTACTACACATCAGGATCAGCTTAAACCTAATTTGTCAACAAACAAACAAAAGTCTATGAGTATTTACATAGTTTTCCACGAAGAAGTCCAACTTTTGTAGCTAATTAGTAATGCAGCTTTTCACTAGTTGGGCCAGGAACCAGTGACAGATAGAGAAAGAGAAATACCCAACACTAGAGCGAAACTTATTTAGGGATAAAGTTTTCAATATGTGAATTTATCACCCATTGATTTTAAATTGAAAGTACATTCAAATTTAACAAATTTGTAAACCTTTGAGATTGAGCTAAGTGTTTCGGCAGTCACTCTGGAAATTTGTAAGTCCTTTTGTCAAGCTTCGTGATTACGAGATCATTTTCGTCACCATAGGGGAAGTTGAAACTTTAAATGTAATAAACAAACTGACTCCTTTTTCTCTATGTCCAAAACCGGTTTTTCTTTGGTCTCATTCGCATAATATTGCAATTACTTCTTCTTCTTCTGATAAGTCATTCATCATTCCACAACTCCAACTCAATTTTTTTTCTGAATGAATGACCGAAAATAATTATATTTTAATATTTAATGTAGTCAAATCAATTATTTTTTTACATAAACAATATTCTTCTAATAAACCCTACCCCATTTCCGAACATGCTACAAAAGGGAAAGAGATTCTCCATCATGCAATGACTAAACCAGGCAAAGGCTGTGCAAGAACCGCTTCTTAGACAAACCCTTGCAGCACTGTTCTATATTGAGAACGATTGCAAAACAGGTACAGATCCGAGGGCCTGGATTTTATAAAGCAAGTGATGTTTCATCTAATCTGGATTTATCACTAACTTCACCACAATATATTGTTTTAAAACTTCAAAGATTTTCTTCTTGTTGATGAGAAATGTAAATTGGATGTGTTTTTCTGTTTTTTTTAAATAAAATAAACTGAAGCTTAAAGTTATCAACACTGAAAATATGATCACATTAAAGAGCATCTATTCTACAATCTATATATATATCATACGCCCAAGAGTATAAAAGAAAATGTGAAGGAGACAAGCGGCATTTTTATTCATCTCGACATGTTTTCAAGCAGGATGACTAACTGCAGAACTTGTCATCGTTTCTTAACGCCCAAGGATTACAGAATCTGTCATCTTACTGACGGTGGGCAAACCCATAGCCATGAATTCTTTATTTCTCGTCTGCGCTACAAATGTGGGTTGTTCTGGTGATGGAAGATCTGATGTTGTAGTGAGCATAGACAGTAACTCAAGTGTGTTGGGTCTGTCGGAGGGTTGGTGTTGAACACAGAGCAAACCAATCTGAACACACCTCTCCACTTCTAGCGGCTGACATGAATAAGCAACATCTTTATCCAAAAGATCAATTCCTCCATTTTGACCCCAAGTTTCCCACGCCTGTTTTTTAGTTTCAAATCTTAAGAACCATAAGAACATGACAACCTAAATTCTTAGTTTTAACTTACATAAGTAAGAAGGTTTTTGCCTTCTTCGCCACAACCGAATCTTGAGATCTTTTCCCCGTTGATGATTTCTAACAACAGAACTCCGAAGCTGTAGATATCGGATTTCTCAGAGAACATTCCGGTCCATGCATACTCAGGTGCCATGCCATATATCCTCTGTGCAAACATCAAACAGTTTCCCTTAAAGCATATGATTACGAATCTTGTTAAGCATGTTTTTGAAAATAGATTCTTACAAAGTTCCAGCAACCCTGTGAGTATTTTCCTCATGTTCGGTTCCCTGATACATCCGAGCCAATCCAAAATCTGATATCTTTAGGTTCATCTTCTCATCCATAAAAATATTACTCACCTTCAGGTCTCGGTGAGTGACCTTGAGGCGTGACTCACGGTGGAGATAGAGAAGTCCACGTGCAATACCTTGGATGATACTGAATCTCTTAGGCGACTCAATCTCAAGCTTTCTTCTTGAATCTAAGAAATAATACAGTGTAAACACTATCAAACAGAGTGTTGCACGTGAAGAGAAAACTGCTGCTATGAAAAGAATGAGGCAAGAAGAGACCTACAGAAGATAAAATTATCAAGGCTTTTGTTCACCATGAATCAAAAGCCTCTCTTCTCCTTCAATGCAACATCCCAAAATCTGAACTAAGTTTCTGTGTTGTAGTTTTGAGATGAGTACTATTTCATTCATGAATTCTTCTTTGCCCTGTCCTGAGTTGCTTGAAAGCCGTTTTACAGCAATTTCTTTCCCATCTTGTAGTTTTCCCTGAAACAAATTATACAAGGTCATCTAAAAAATTAACAGAGAAGACAAAAGACCAAAGAGGACATAATAATCTTACCTTGTAAACTGAACCAAATCCACCTTGCCCAAGTTTATTTGACAGACTGAAATTATTTGTGGCAGTTTCAATGGTATCCATCTCAAGGAAAGTTAAACCTGAAACATCTTGTGACTCCAGATCATTCCTCCATGCATCTTGTGGAGAATCCTTCGATATAATACCTGAAATTAGAGTTGCAAAAATACATTAGAAGTGTATCAATGTGTTACCATTAGCAAGCAAATGAATACATAAACATTAAACATCAGTGTGTACCGTTATGATTAACTCTGTATCTCCAAAATCCAAAGGCAGCAGAACCCAATACCACAAAAAGAGAAATGCTGATAACACTAGCAACTGTGTTCTTCTTTCGACTATTTCCATCTGAGATAATATAAGACAAACAAAAATTAAACGATTAACAAATGCTACTACCAAAAGAACAGTATCAATGGAGTTGAGGATAAACGTTTAAATGATCTAATCCAACCCACACCTAATTCAGAGCTTGCAAGATGAATAGACAGAAGCTCTCCGCCTTCAGAAAACTGCACTACGTCCATTAGCTCCTGGTTCCATACTAAGCACCCTTTTCCGTTAATAAATGAGAAGGGCAAGCAAGAACAATTGTCCAGGCAAGTTTAGTGGCATTCTATAGCATGGGAAGCACTTGCAAATATGTAACTGTCTGGAGGTTTTATGTTGGCAACAGGATGGAACATGTTTATATCTTTGCCTTGACAAAGTAGTTCGGTACGCCTTACACAACCACCAGTCCAGTTTCCTCTGTTCCACTCCTCAATGGATTTTGGTACAAACCCTTTCAAGCATTTACACGTTGGAGATGCTGACAAAACACACAGCCCAAAAGCTCCACATACACCATAATAATCACATGTGTTCGTTGGAGCCTCAAATTTTAATTCCCAGTTGGTCCCATTATGCTGAAAATTCTTCAGTGAGCCCTCTGGTGTTATCGTTATACGTGGGAGTTTGGTGTTTGTGTCTACATAAGTGAAAGAAACTGACCCGTTTGCATCCTGCTGAAGGATTAGTGGACTTGTTAGTGTTGAACCCATTTTTGGTATCCCGGAGAACCTTGTTTTAGCTCATGGACCGGATCTCCAATAAGGTGCCGAGCCTCTCATAATAAACGCCTGTGATGGCACTTGAGGTGTAATCTGGTAAACAAAATCACCAGGCGATGGATCGGTGTCAGTTTTCCAGGAAGTCAAGACCTGCTCCTTTCCGGTGGTGAGATTATACATGAGGCTTGATAAAGGGAGCATAGTATCACTCAGATGCTCAAAGCTCTGCCATATGGTCCTTCTTTATGAAATGTCCATGACAACAAGATTTCCGTTGTTCAGAAGCTCTACCTGAGACCCGTTAGATGCGAAAGTCTCTCCACTGGACCAGACAAGGCCATGTTTACCATTAAATAACCGAAGAGTTCCATTGCTGCTGATAGTTAGATTAGCCGAGGAGTCTGTAACATCGTGTCATTTTCATGTCTAACTCAATTAAAAGTTGGAGCTTGAATACGCCATCTCATGCGTAAGCCTAACACTTCAAGCGATTGTGTCACAGATTGGATCCTGAATGTTTTTGCTAGTTGCTAGGGTTTGATCCCGAATGTTACGCATGAGATACTTGGGCAACTAGTTGCTAGGGTTTGATCCTGAATGTTTTTAGCCTAAAATGGTAACCGATGTCAAAAGGTTTTAGCTGCGGTAGTGATACCGTAGTTTTGAAATGTTCCAAAACAAAAAAAAAAAGGAGTGAACATTAAGGTTACTAACATAGAAAAATGGATCCTTAAAAGAGAATAGTCTAACAAAATTTCCACCCATATCGTTTCTTGTAGGCCAAGGAACACAGACCGTTTCATCTCATTAACGGAGGGAGATCAAAGCATTAGACAGGGATTACCAAGATGCTCAAAGATTGGCAATAGATTTCGTCCAGAAACATTTTCTAAAACAAATGAACAATATCCATCAAGCATTGTTTTTCTTATCGCCCAAGTATCACAGATTGTGTCATCTCATTGACAGTTATCAAATCCCCAAAATGGGATTCAGAGTCGCTCGTGTGCACTACAAATGTGGGCTGTTTCGGTGTTGGAAGATCTGATGTTGTGGTGAGTATGGACAGCAACTCAAGTGTGTTAGGCCTGTCCGCGGGTTGGTGTTGAACACAAAGCAGACCAATCTGTACACATCTTCCAACCTCAGATGGGCGACATGAGTCAGCAACAACTTGGTCCAGAAGATTAGTTCCTCTGTTTTCTGACCAAAATTCCCATGCCTATTGGGGTTTTAATATTAGAGAAAGAAAGGTTTTAAAACAAGCAGTGGAATCTCTATACTATTAGAATCAAATACCTGAAACCTGATGTATCACTTACATATGCAAGAAGGGTTTTTCCACCACAGCTGAATCTTGAGATCTTCTCCCCGCTAATGATTTCTAACAACAGAACTCCAAAGCTGTAGATGTCGGATTTCTCAGAGAATACACCGGTCCATGCATACTCAGGAGCCATATATCCTCTGTGTTGTGATAAGCTTGAAGAGTAAGGAAGCTTAAGGTGCAAGCAACGAGACCTAGTCCTACCGAGAGATGGAGATTAGTTTAGGAGTTATCTAAAAGTAATGTTTATCTATAGGACTAGGAAAATACAAGCCCTATATAAGTAGATATTGAGATGTGATATCACTTAAGAGTTTTTAGAGATTGTAGTGCTTGAGTTTTGAGGTTATTTTCTCAAGTTAATAAGAGAGCAAATTCTTAGTTTGAGTCTTTGAAAACTATATTTGGTATCAGAGCTTTGGGAGATCATATCCATTGTTCAAACAAAGAAAATACGAATGGGAGACCTTACCGTGATGTCGTCAACAAAAACAAAAGAAGGAGAAAACTTGTCTACCAAGGTTCCGATGCTTACCCCATCGAACTACACCGTATGGGCCATCCGAATGAAGAACGTTCTTAAGGTCCAGAAAGTATGGAGTTCTGTTGAGATAGAAACGGACGATGATGAGAAGAATCAGATAGCGATTGGATGGATTTTTCGAGCAATACCCGAGGCCTTAGTACTACAAGTGGGAGAGTTGGATACAGCAAAACAGGTGTGGGATGCTATTAAAACACGACATATGGGCGCTGAGAGGGTTAAAGAAGCCCGTTTACAAACCCTAAGTGCAGAATTTGACAGGTTGAAGATGAAGGACACCGAGAAGATCGATGACTTTGTTGGCAAGTTATCCGAGATAGCTTCAACATGCTCTGCCCTAGGAGAAGAGATAGAGGAATCTAAACTAGTCAAGAAATTCTTGAAGAGTGTTTCACCTAAGAAGTTCATACATATTGTGGCTTCGCTCGAACAGGTACTCGACCTAAAGACCACAAAGTTTGAGGATATTGTAGGACGTCTAAAGGCCTATGAGGAACGTATACGGGATGTAAGAGAACCAGGAGGAACAGAGCAAGCTCATGTACTCGAATGCAGAACAGCAGAACACGCAATATGATGCTCAAAGTGATCACCGTGGGTACCGTGGGGGAAGAGGAGGACGGTTTAGCCGAGGGAGAGGACGAGGCAGGAATGGAGGCAGAGATCTATCTAAAGTAATGTGTTTTCGGTGTGATAAGATGGGTCATTACGCCAGCACTTGTCCTGATCGACTCTCAAACTTCAAGAAACACATGAGCAAGAAAGAGATGACACACAAGATGCAGACGAGCTTATGATGCATGAGATAGTTTATCTCAATGAAGAGAAAGTGATGCCGAGTAAGTATGAGCCCAATGGAGAAGACAATATGTGGTACCTTGATAATGGAGCCAGTAATCATATGACTGGTGACCGCGGTATTTCAAGAAGATTAATGAAAGTATCACTGAAAAGTAAAGTTTGGCGATGACTCACGGATTGATATCAAAGGAAAAGGAGCATCGAGTTTGTTGATAAAACGGAGAAACAAGAGTGATGCGACGCTTATTACATACCGGAGTTGAAAAGCAACATAATCTCACTTGGACAAGCCACTGAATCAGGATGCGACATAAGACTAAAGGGGGAGTGTCTGACCATGCATGATCAGGATGGAAAGTTACTTGTCAAAGCAGTAAGATCGAAGAATCGCCTCTACAAAGTTCAAATGGGGATAAAAGACAACATGTGTCTATTCTCGACAGCAACAGAGACGTCTAACCGCTGGCACGCCCGCTTGGGACATGTTAACTTTGATACCATTCAATCTATGGTACAGAGAGAACTTGTAAGAGGAATTCCATGTATAGCCTTCGAGAAAAGTGTGTGTGGTTCTTGCTTGCTTGGTAAGCAAACAAGACAAGTGTTCCCGCAAGCCACCACATATCGAGCTAGTGCTGCACTTGAGCTTGTCCATGGCGACCTATGTGGGCCTATAACGCCAAGCACCATCGGTGGTAATAGATACGTATTTGTGCTTATCGACGATTATACGCGGTATATGTGGACGATTCTACTCAAAGAGAAGAGTGATGCGTTTGAGAAGTTTCAGAGATTTAAGATCATGGTGGAACGAGAAACAGGAAAAGGATACAGACGTTTAGAACTGATAGAGGAGGAGAGTTCGTCTCACTCGAGTTTAATGAATTCTGCGAAGAGATGGGAATCAGACGACATCTTACGGCTCCGTATACGCCTCAACAGAACGGAGTCGTGGAGAGACGAAACAGAACGCTAATGGAGATGACCCGAAGCATTCTCAAGCATATGCAAGTTCCAAACTATATGTGGGGCGAGGCTACAAGGCATTCTACTTATGTATTGAATCGTGTGGCAACACGAGCACTAAAAGAAAGGACTCCGTATGAAGCTTTGCGCGCAAGAAAGCCGAATGTTAGTCATCTCAAGACGTTTGGGTGCATAGGATACGCAAAGACGGTGAAACCAAATCTGAAAAAGCTTGAAGATAGATCACGCATGCTCGTCCATCTAGGCACTGAACCCGGCTCCAAAGCTTATCGGATGTATGACCCCCAAGTACAGAAAATCGTGGTGAGCCGAGATGTCATCTTTGATGAGACAAAAGGATGGAATTGGCATCAATCTAACTCAGAACGAGTAAGAACGTAAGCTTCTCAATCACCTTGGGAGAATTTGGAAATCATGGAATCCTGCAAAGTCAAGCGTTGAGTGGAGAAGTAGCTCAGCAGAAGTAGGAGAGACAAGTGGAGCTACCGTCGAGGGAAGCGCTCCAACTGTGATTGTGGTCGACGATGATAGCGAGGAGGAAGAAGGAGATACGGAGGTTGTTTTGAGACGATCTACAAGACTAACAAGTAGGCCAAAACACCTAGATGACTATGTCCTTCTCGCAGAGGAAGAAGGAGAATATTTGCTTATGTGCTTAGATAATGAGCCACGAAATTACGAGGAGGCGAGAAAGACAAAGGAATGGACAGATGCCTGCAGTGATGAGATACGTTCCATTGAGAAAAACGGAACATGGGTACTCGTGGACCTTCCTAGAGGAGCAAAGGCAATTGGATTAAAATGGGTGTTCAAGCTCAAGAGGAACTCAGACGGCTCCATCAACAAACACAAAGCCCGACTAGTAGCAAAGGGATACGTACAAGTACAGGGGATAGATTTTGACGAAGTATTCGCACCTGTGGCCAGAATCGAAACCATTCGCCTATTGATAAGTCTTGCAGCAGCTAATGGTTGGGAGATTCACCATCTCGACGTTAAGACGGCATTCTTGCACGGAGAGTTAAAAGAGGTTGTGTACGTCAATCAACCTGAGGGATTCGAAGTAAAAGGCTCTGAGGACAAGGTTTACCGACTCAACAAGGCATTATATGGCTTACGACAGGCGCCAAGGGCATGGAATAATAAACTGAACGAGATACTCAAGGAGCTAAAGTTTGATAAATGCTCAAAAGAGCCATCGGTTTATCGAAAGAAGGTGCACAATGAACTACTAGTAGTTGCGGTCTACGTTGATGATTTGTTCATTACAGGAACAAGCTTGGAAGTCATCATTAAATTTAAAGGAGAGATGGCATCAAAATTCGAAATGAGTGACTTGGGAAAGTTAACTTATTATCTTGGAATCGAAGTTACTCAACACCAAGGAGGAATTACGCTGAGCCAAAAGAGTTATGCCTTGAAGATACTAGAGGAAGCTGGAATGAAAGATTGCAATATGGTACACACGCCTATGGAAGCTGGACTCAAGTTAGCTAAGTCCGAAACAGAGAAGTCAATTGACGCAACAAGCTACAGGCGCAACATTGGATGTCTTCGTTATCTTCATACACGTCCGATTTATCCTTTGTGTAGGAGTGTTAAGCAGATATATGCAAGATCCAAAGGAGTCACATGGTGCAGCGATGAAGCAGTGTTTGCGATACTTGAAAGGGACGACGACGTATGGTCTAGTGTTTGATCGTTCAGCAACAACGGATCTCATAGGTTATAGTGATAGTAGTCATAACATGGATCCCGACGACGGAAGAAGCACAACAGGCCACGCTTATCTCGACAAAGCATGATCACTTGGTGCTCACAAAAACAAGAAACCGTAGCATTATCATCGTGTGAAGCGGAGTTCATGGCTGGGACAGAGGCAGCACGACAAGCAATATGGCTTAGTGATCTACTTGAAGAGATCAATGGTGTGAAGAGTAAGAAGGCGGTCATAAGAATCGACAATCGATCGGCTATTGCTCTTACACGAAACCCAGTGTTTCATGGTAGGAGTAAACACATACACTCTAGATATCATTTTATTAGAGAGTGTTTGAGAATGGATTGATAGAAGTTGAGCATGTTCCGAAGTCATCAAAAGGCGGATATCTTAACAAAAGCTCTAGGACGAATCAAATTCAAGGAGATGAGAGATCTCATTGGAGTCCAAGATTTGAGTAATATGGAGTTCAAGCTTACGGGGGAGAATGTTGTGATAAGCTTGAAGAGTAAGGAAACTTAAGGTGCAAGCAACGAGACCTAGTCCTACCGAGAGATGGAGATTAGTTTAGGAGTTATCTAAAAGTAATGTTTATCTATAGGACTAGGAAAATACAAGCCCTATATAAGTAGATATTGAGATGTGATATCACTTAAGAGTTTTTAGAGATTGTAGTGCTTGAGTTTTGAGGTTATTTTCTCAAGTTAATAAGAGAGCAAATTCTTAGTTTGAGTCTTTGAAAAACTATACTCTGCACATACATCAAATTGATTATGATTAGGCCCGGCTCAAATAAATTTCGGACCTTGTGCTAAGTTTAACATCTATTTTAACTAGCTATTATTTGTACAGTTTGCAAACTAGAGTCTTAAACTATATGTATTTTAATAAATCAGGACCTTGATTCCTTAAAGAAAATTGCAAAAACAAAAATGGACCCTGTGCCTAAGCACCGTGAGCACATGCTCAAAGCCGGTCCTTTATAACTATAAATCCTAGGTAATTATCTTTTAAAAGACAGGTTCTTACAGAGTTCCTACAACCCGGCGAGTGTTGTCTTGATATTCGGTTCCTTGATACATCCGAGCCAATCCAAAATCTGATATTTTTGGGTTCATCTTCTCATCAAGAAGGATATTGCTTACCTTCAGGTCTCGGTGAATGACCTTAAGACGTGAGTCACGGTGGAGATAGAGAAGTCCACGCGCTATACCTTGAATGATATTGAATCTCTTAGGCCAGTCAATCTCAATCCCTTTTCTTGAATCTAAGCAATAATACAGAGTAAAAACTATCAGAAAAGTTTTGTACACATAGAGAAAACTCATAATCGGAATTGGAGGGATGAGGCAACAAGAGACCAACCAAAGAGAAAAGAATCAAGGCTTTTGTTTGACATGAATTCATAAATCAAAAGCCTCTCTTCTCCTTCGATGCAGCATCCCAAAATCCGAACTAAGTTTTTGTGTTGTAGTTTTGATATAAGTACTATTTCATTCATGAACTCTTCTTTGCCCTGCCCTGAGCTGCTGGAAAGCCGTTTTACAGCGATTTCTTTTCCATCTTGCAGCTTTCCCTAAAACAGAAATGCGCGCACAAGATCTCAAGAAAAAATATATAAAAATAGCAAAGAGGATTTAAAGTTTCTGACCTTGTATACAGAACCAAATCCACCTTGTCCGAGTTTGTTTGATAGACTGAAATTATTGGTGGCAGTTTGTATGGTATTCATCTCAAAAAAATCTAAACCTGGGACATCTTGTGGTTTCAACTCGTTCCTCCATGCATCTTCTAATATAGGAGCTGAAATTTGAGTTAGAAATCTAGTGTTAATATGTAACCTCTAGTAATCATATGTAGTAAGAATACTCCTTTGATAATATTTAAGATTATTTGCTGACAACAAATGAATGGATGAAAGCGAGAGATAGTAACTCAATGTGTTACCATTATCTTCCACTCTGCATCTCCAGAAACCAAAGGAAGCCAAGCCCAAAATCACAAAAAGAGTAAGGGTCACAGTACTAGCAACTATTGTCTTCATGCGCTTATTTCCATCTGAGAAATATATGGCAACAAATTAAACAATAAGCCATACACCTAACAAAAAGATGAATATTATTGAAATAGAATATAAAATAGCAAAAGACAGAGAAGCTCTTTTATTTTGACTTCTAAGCCACACCTAGCTCAGAACGTGCAAGCCGAATGGAAAGAAGCTCTCCTCCTGCAGAAAACTGCACCGCGTCCATTAAGTCTTGGTTCCATACTAAGCACCCAATTCCACTAATATAAGAAAAGGCCAAGCATGAACAATTGTGGAAGCAACTTTGGTGGCATTCTTCAGCATTCAGAGAATTTGCAAATTCGTAATTATCTGGAGGCTTTATGTTGGCAATAGGATGGAAGACATTTACATCGTCACCGGTAGAGTTTCCTTGACAAAGTAGCTCGGTTCGCCTCACACAGCCACTAGTCCAGTTTCCACTTTTCCACTCTTCAATGGATTTAGGCACAAACCCTTTGAAGCATTTACATTTTGGAGGAACTGAACTAACACACAACCCAAAAGGTCCACATACACCGTATACATCGCATGAATTAGCTAATGGAGCCTCATAGTACAGTTCCCATTTCGTTCCAATGTAACGAAAAATCTTCATTGATCCCTCTGGTGTTAAAACTACTCGTGAAATTTTGTAGTTTCTTTGGAAAAAAGACAAGTATCCTGACCCGTTTACATCCTGGTGAAGACTGAATGTACTTGTGTACGACTCATCCATTGGAAATACTCCAGTGAACCTCGTTTTAGCCCATGGACCACTTCTCCAGTAAGGCCTCAAGCCTCTCATAATAAACCCTTGTGAAGGCACTTGTGGTGTAATCTCACCCACAAAGTCGCCAGGTGATGGATCAGTGTAACTTTTCCAAGAAGTCAGAACTCGCTTCTCCCCGGTGACGAGATTATACATAAGAAATGAGGAATGTAGAAGAGTATCACCAAGATGGTCAAAGCTTTGCCATATAGTTCTTCCCGAAACTTTGTCAACGACAATAAGACTTCCACTGTCTGAAAGCTCTGCATGGGACCCGTTAGATGCGAAAGACTCTCCACTGGACCAGACAATGCCATCTTTGCCACTAGATAAGAGAAGACTTCCCTTGCTGGTGATAGCTAGATTTGCGGTTGAGTCTGTAATAGGCTTTTCTCTATTGGCCACCCACACAACCACCCGAGGAATGATGTCCTTGAACCATATTCCAACGTACTGATTATGGGTGTTATTAGGACTGAAGAACCCCAATTCGTAAACACCGTCAGAGGAGCTGAGAGTTTGTCCTATAGACAAAGGACTTGTTGGCGTTATAGCTGCATATGTAAAACTTAAGAGCATGGCAAACAAGAGCAAGCAAACAAACTTCGTCATGCCCATGAGCATTCTTGTGTCTCCAAGAGCAGTCTCTTTAAGATTGATGTAAGAAACGAACAAGTATGCAAGATAAAAGTAAGCCAAGAAAAAAAGAACAATACTTAGTGAGGTAAAATTCTCTAAACAAAGTTGACCAAGTGCTGTTATTCCAGGATTCTACATTACTTTATTCACGATCAACTTAAGTTTTGTTCTGTAGTACAATTTAAATAGTAATACTAATGCTTACCAGTTAGCCAAATGCATTGAATCTTTGAATTCCAATATTTAACTTTAATTAAGGAATTAAGCATGCAATGGGTGACCTCGTATTTAAACCTAATCCCGTTTTAGCTCGTCAAACCAGAACCAGCTATATAAAAACATGTATGCTCTGAAACAATTAAAAGATACAACATCCGTCATCTCTTGCGCAAAACCAAAATAAATAGACCAAAGACCAATTAAAATATAATTAAAAATGGAAAACGAAACTGAAGGGTTTATTGGACTCATACCAATTTTTATTTTTGGAGCACACTTACTTTCATTAAAAGCTCAAATCTTTGGGTTACAAAAAATAGAGTGAATTATTCATCCTCTTTAATAAAAAGCATAAATTACATTAGCAAGCAATTAAGAATAATAAGTCCTCGAAATGACGATAACAGCGAATTCAACACAGATATTGAATGCGTGGATAAAACCTTCACGACACAGTCGGACAG
Source organism: Brassica nigra (assembly GCA_016432835.1). Classification (NCBI taxonomy): domain Eukaryota; kingdom Viridiplantae; phylum Streptophyta; class Magnoliopsida; order Brassicales; family Brassicaceae; genus Brassica; species Brassica nigra. The sequence goes on along the minus strand of CM028249.1, from coordinate 8,609,689 downwards.
CTGAGAAATAGTAATAATAAAATGCGATGTTGAGCAAGCTTTCACCTTTAAGATACCCTGAAGTACTCTTGAATATTGCATTTTTTGAAACCGTACACCAGATGATAAAACGATGAGCAAGCTGGCAAATGCTCGGCAATGAATGTGAGAACACATTTACTTTCACAGAAAGGGAGGATGGTAGTGAAATACTCTCCCCGGTAAAAGAGGAAAATATAATTGTAATAGATGCCGATGAATCCATTGGTAAATTTTCCAACAGAAAAATATATATGACCAATGTTGAAATCCCCGTGAACCAACTGGTAATCATGAACCAAGCAGCCTTACCCAAAATAATAACAATATAAATTCACAACGACTGCTGGTGGACTAGTCGTCAGCCTAACATCTTATAAGCGCGGGTTTTTTTTTTAAAAAATATAAACAAAGTTTAATATGAATAAGAATTTTGAAATTGTTAAGTGAATATGTTTAAAACTATATAGTTTATAAATTATTTTATTTAAGATTTTTGTGTGTACATTTTTATATAACCTATTTAGGCCTGACATATTATCCGGATCCGAGAAACCAAACCAAAATTGTCTTAAAAATACAGGTTTTGCTCAGATCCGGGTCCACGGCAAAATACATGTTGTGTATTTTTTGGGACCTGCTGGTCATGGTTCGAGTCTGGGTCGGGTCTCGGTTCGAGTCTAGGTCTTGCTTGAGTCCTGACCGGATACCTAAAATACCTAAAATATTTTGTGTATATTTTGGGTATTTTGAATATGTTTTATGTATTACGAATATTGTTTAAAGTTTTGGGTTTGGTTTTATGTATAGTTTCGGGTTTCGAATAAAATTTCATATTTTTAAAATATATTTTGGGTATTCAGGTAAAATTATGAGTGTATTTTTTGGATGCTCAGTCAGATTTCAGATAAAATTTTGGAGGGGGCATTTGGTATTTGAATAGTTTTGGGTGTTTATTTAGGTTTTCAGGTATTTTTGAGTTTTCAGATGTTTCAAATCTTTTTTTTGGGTCTTAAATATCCGGATTCATTACACATTTAAATTTTTTGAAATATTTAGTTGGGATTAAATGTCTAGGACTTAAAAGATCCGGACCCGAAATAAATCAATTTGTATCCGACCACAAGACCTCAATTCTGTGGTGAATTAAGAGTCAATGAAAACAGGGAAAATATGTGTTGATTATATTCATTTTCATGGCTATAATAATTAGGTAATACATTAGTGTTTTCCATGATTTATGGAATTCTACACATGCAGACGTTGTATTCTGTGTCTTACAGTGTTGGAAAATTAATTGGGGAGCAGGTAATGTATTATAATTCTTTATGAACATATATATATATAGGTTGAAGATAATATTTTATTTTATTTTTGATATATTATTTTATGTTGCATAAAAAGGTCGATTGAAGAATATTACTAACATAGATGGTTTTTCCAAAATTGTCTTTGAACCTAATGATGTTCCAGAACTCGATGCTTTCATAATGAGGTAATGCATTTTTCACAATTCACTTAAATCATGTGTTTACTTGTGCAATGATGTCATTTTTTATCATCAAAAGGATTGCAAATGAAAGAATCTGAAGACACAATTCACCGTAGATGTTTTTCTCTTTCTTTTTATTATTATATTTTGATTCTCAAGGCTTTATTAGTGAGTAGCTGATGTTTCGTTTTATATCTACTTCATAAACGTTTAACGAAAGTTTTTTCCTTACTATTATGTCTTTCATCGACTCTTCCACTACTTATAGGAGAAATTAACTAAAATATTAAAAAAAATTAAAGACTATTTTCTTAATGAAACGCACAATTGTTTATAAACTTTTATTTTATAATTGTTACCAATTTTTATGCAATGTACATTCATAATATTTATTAATTCAACTTAATAATCTCCTTGAATCAACTCACCCCGTGAAGGGTACGGGTTATCACCTAGTTAGTTATTATAGTGAGTTTTTTTGTAACTGGGTTTTTTTTTATATCTGACCATGAGGCTTTAATGTTAGCACCTGAAATGTATATATGCTTAGACTGTCATTACGTTAAATGTTACTAATTAGTATGGTAAATTCGTAGTCCATCTAATCAGAGAATATAATTAAATTTGTAGACATTTTAATTATATTTATATTGTACACCCCTAAAATATCTCTAGCTATTAATATAAGTAATAAATAACAACATTAACTATTGTATAGTTAGAAAAATAAAAGGAAGGACCATAAATAATTAGCTAATGAATAATGAAAGGATCCAACAACCTTTCATAGGTAGATTTTTAAAACTCCCTCTCTTTTAATAGTATAGATGGGTCTGGTCCAGTGAGATAGTGTCTAGGGATGAACACGGATCGAATATTACTGTATTTTTCAGTATTTGTGATTTGCTTCACACTTCACGGATATCAAATTTTCGATTTGCTTTGCTTCGAAAAATATGGATATTCGGTTTTACGGATATCCGGAAAATTTATGGATATTTGCGAATATTCACAGATATTTACGGATATTTTTTCCACTATATTTAATACTAGTAAATCTGAAAATATTATACAAATTTGTTCTTATAAAAGATAAAGTAAAACATTAATGAAACTGTTTATTTATAAATTCTTAAAAATTCATAAAAAATTCTTATAAGTTAAATGTTTTAATAAGAATTGTAGTTTTTTATAAAGATCTTATAATTCTTTCTTTCATATTATATTTTTACAAGTAATTTTATAAATAAAATTATATAAGATTATACATAAAAACTCTATTTACTATAGATATATAACTATTTATATAAAAGTCGGAGCGAATCGGATATTCGTCTCTAATTTTTTTAGTATTTGTGATTTGCTTCGTTTTTAACGGATAGTGATTTTTAATATTTGCTTTACTTCGAAGACTTACGGATATCCAGATTTTTGGATCGAATCGAAACGAATAATTAATCAAATCAAATTTAACGAATAAAATGTCCAGTCCTACCGGTGTGTAGAAATCAGAAACATAGAAGTGCAGAGACGGGAAGCGACGGAGGAGGGAAATTCTAGCCCGATGTCGGTTGATCGACACAGAACAAGACAAAGTGAACGGTAGAACGCACCGGAGGTACTCGAGCCAATCCTCGAGACTCTATACCAATCTTTATACTGTGAATTTTACGATTTAACTGAAGCAAACGGCCAATACAATTGGAAGCAATTTACATATTGCACTTAAACTTGAATTGATTTGTATAGTTCAATGCGGAACTGATTCATGCTAAAAATAAAACCAAGTTGTTCTACTAACCGCAGAGGTACGTATCCATTCAAATTTTCCATTTAATAAAACATTATAAATTTTTCTATCCAATTAGCGTCAATGTAAAGATTTTTTTGTTTGCTCTTGTGTGGCAGATAAGAAAAAACACAGACAAAATCTCTTATCCAGTTCATGTTGCCACGTGGAGAGATATAGTTGGTGAAGCAGATACTAATCTAATCTGACCAAAACCAGTTGGGCTATTTCAAAGCCACAAGTAGTTCTAATGGACCTTATTCCTTGTACTCTTAACACTTCCCTGCAGACCATTACTCAATAATCATCGTCTCTTGGTGACAGAAGAGAAGAGTTAAAGAAACAGAGCAAAAAAATGGCAGCACAAGCGCTTGTGTCTTCTTCACTTACCTCCTCTGTTCAGACAGCTAGACAGATATTCGGCACAAAACCAGCTGTGTCCGTATCACAGAGGAAGGTTTCCTTGGTTGTTAAGGCTGCCTCAACTCCACCTGCCAAGGTACATGATACTCTCTAGTTATTTAACAAACAGTGTGAACTGAATAGTCTGATCTTGGATTTGTGTTTTTTTTTTGGTTTCAGCAAGGAGCAAACAGGCAATTGTGGTTTGCATCATCACAGAGTCTCTCTTACTTGGATGGCAGGTAATTCCAAAGATTTGATTTCTTTAAAGCTTCAACACGTGTAGAGTTTACAGAAAACGATTCTTAACTGGAGAGTTGTTGTGATTCTGCAGCTTACCTGGCGACTTTGGATTCGACCCGCTTGGTCTTTCAGACCCAGAGGGTACTGGAGGGTTCATCGAGCCGAGATGGTTAGCCTACGGAGAGATCATCAACGGGCGGTTTGCTATGTTGGGTGCAGCTGGAGCTATTGCACCTGAGATTCTAGGAAAGGCCGGTCTGATTCCAGCAGACACTGCTCTTCCCTGGTTCCAAACCGGTGTGATTCCACCTGCAGGGACATACAGCTACTGGGCAGACCCTTACACACTCTTTGTTCTCGAGATGGCTTTGATGGGATTTGCCGAGCACAGGAGGTTGCAGGACTGGTACAACCCAGGATCTATGGGTAAACAATACTTCTTGGGTCTAGAGAAAGGTTTCGCCGGTTCAGGTAACCCGGCTTACCCCGGCGGACCTTTCTTCAACCCTCTTGGGTTTGGAAAAGACGAGAAGTCAATGAAGGAGTTGAAACTCAAGGAGGTCAAGAACGGTAGACTGGCGATGCTCGCCATCCTAGGCTATTTTGTGCAGGGACTAGTGACCGGTGTGGGGCCTTACCAGAACCTACTTGATCATTTGGCGGATCCCGTCAACAACAATGTCTTGACCAGCCTCAAGTTCCACTGAGATGATCATATCATATCATCCCATGGTGTTTTATGTTGGTATCCCATTCTCATGTATCCTACAATCTTGTTTCTTTCTCTTTGGTACCACCAGCTTCTTTGTGTTGTAACACCCTGTGTAAACATATTCGTCTTTTGTAAGAAATGACAATGTCAATGGCCATAAAGAACAGCTTCTAGGATTAATGGTTGGTATTTAGCAATAACCGAGAAACTCAGTTGCTGAACATATTTAAAAGATTGTCATGGAGTTATTTACATGTAATTCTTGAAAAGAACTCATCTCAAAGAATATCTAACCTGAGACCAATTAGAGTTTGTGTGGCAACTTCAAAGTGAACATACTTTTAGCTAGCTTAAAGCTTTTTTTCCCTATAGATTGCTTCCTGAAACATTGCCTATGACAGATAACACTTTGGTAGCTAAAAAGTGACAGATATAAAACGAGAATAACTATGTATAAAATAAGGTGAAACGTACACAAGAACACTGTTTCCATAAAAACTTATAACATATTAATAAATCATAACTAATAATCAAATGTAAGAAAGGAAAATCATCGCTTAAAAGAAAAATCCCTCAAGCTAATACTACTAATCTCATGCTGGTGAGTTCTTATTTGTCCAGGTCCAGGAGTAAGCTCCACAGCTGAAGAAGAAGAAGAAGGCCTCTTCTCCGAGTCTTCTTCCCTAAACCTAGAATGATATTTAGAAGAGGAAGAAGAGGGTTCTTGTTGAGACTCAACATCCCACGTATCGAAGTCAGAGTTTCTCCTCGGAGACATTGAGTTAGCGAAACTTTCAGCGCTTCTGCTTCGTTTGTGGACGTTGTGGAGGAGGTGGATGGGAGAAGAGCCGTGTGTTGGTGTAGCTGGACGGCTAGAGAAAGGGGTCGTTGACTCTGAGGTTCTTCCATGTTTGATCTGCTTCTTAGCTGTGTGGTGCCAACTCTTTAAAGCCACTGCTACTCTCTCGTTGAACACTGTAGGTTTCATCTTGGAACCCATCTAAAGACAAATATTTCACCACATTCAAAACGTTCAGAATTTGATACTGAAAAGGTTCCAACTCTTTTGCTTAGTTATGTCTTTGTACCTGAGTGACAAGAGCGTAAAGAGGAAGAGTGACGTAGCTGCAAAGAACCTGTACAATAACTCTGCAAGATCGACAGAGAAAGAAGAAAGAAATGGTTAAGACTTTGTTTATTTTTAAAGGGATGGTTTCATTTCTCTGTTTCTTTGATTGGTTAAAGCTTAAAGCTTTTACTTACCCAACTGAAATTCTGATGACCACATCTACAGTACTTTTGTGGAAACAGTTCCTGAGCGTGAACTCATACTGTAGAAACAACAAGTGTGTGTTTCAGTAAAGGGTGCTTGACAAAATTGGTAATGGAGACTGTGGAATTACTTACCGTAGTCCAGGCAAAGAAAGCTAGTTGAAACGCATTCTGCAAATAGCAAAATGTTGTGTTTTTTTTTTTTGAACCATTTTACTGTTGTTGTACGGAAGAAGGAAAAAAGAATGTGAAAGTATGTAAATGGTACCGTGAAAAGGACTAAGTGAACGAGGAAGAGAATGAAACGTGGACGACCGAACCAGAAGAGATGATCACCGGGCTGAACAAGCGGCATGCCTTTCACTATTTCCCCTTTCTCTTGGATTAGAAGTCCTAGTTTTGTAATTATCACTTGAAGTTTTGTTCCAACTATAAGTATCACCTGCATTTTGTTTTATTCATTCATCTTTGTTAAAGAGACGAAACTGTAACTATGAGAAAATGTTTCTTTGTATAATGTTATGTTGCTTACGACTAAGGGAATGAATGGTTGCCAGAGGTAAGAATTCAATCCTGTTCAAAAGAAAGACAGGTCCAAAGTGTATGTTAGTTTTGGAAAAGTTGTGAAGGATTTTAAAAGATATTTTTGAAGATGACTGTACCGTTTGTGTTGGTCAGGAGGAATAGCACGGCGACAAACCATATCACAGGACTGATTTCGACGATAGTCTTGAAGTCTTCCTCTAATGATCTCTGAATGTACTTCCGGAAATCGAACCTCGCATCACTCCCTGGAGCCAAATGGGCCTGAAGAAGAAGAAGAAAAAAATCATTTTGCAATCCTTTCAGAACTTTGTCTTAAGAGGAGCCTTTTTAAAAAGATTAAATAGAGAAGACCAAAAAGGTTTGAGTTGTTTTTACCATAATGAAACCATGTCTCAGCGTTAAGTAATCAACTCTGGTTACAGATCCAAAAAACTGTCTGAAGAAACATGCAATCCACAGTGTAATAGTCGATTTGCTCCAGAAGTTCAGATGTCTACGCCCGAAAGATGTATCCCTCGCAAACCTAAACCTCTCAGGATCTGCATTACTCAAAAAGATTCCTCGTTAAAGCTTCACAATATCAGTTTCATCCATTCCAAGTTTGTAACTCGTAAGATATGTACATACCGTGTGAATACTGATATTCAATTGTCTTAGTCTCCTCTTCCCACCTTTTCCATCTTCTCATCTGATGTTACAGAAAGGAACAAAAAACAATTTCAATCTTTAGCGAAAACAAGCAAGATCTCAACCAGTTTTTGACCACAATGTGAATGTAATATAAAAGAATGTATAAAATCAAAAAAAAAAAATACAAAAGAATGTAACCTTGGTCTTTCCCAAAGCATATGTAACAATGCAGTAGATAACATGACAAACAGCGAGAACAAAGATGAATATATGCAGCTGATGCATCCCGTAGGACGATACAAAAGCCACTTGTCCCTGGAACCAAACATTAAAAAGAATCATCTGTCAAATTTTGAAAAAAGTGTTTACATAAAGATAAAATTTCTTAAGAGTGAAGTTTTTTTTTTTACCTTCTCTGCACACTTGTCATAGCCTTTGGTAGCCAAACTTCTTCGAGGAATGAAAGATTCGACTAACTCGAGAAGCTTTCGACCAGAGTTTTCTTCATCTCCTCCGTCATTTCCCGTATCTTTTTTCTTAGGTGGATACTTTTTCAACTCTTCGGATATACTGCAAGGGCGCATTGATGCTGCCACGCTCTCGGAGATGCAAATTTGTGAGATATAGTTTTGTCCAATTGTTAGCAGTAGCGATATGAATCCCATCAGCATAAGCTCTGCATGTTGTCATTTAATTAATATTTAAATAAGATTAATTAATAATATAGTTACATGAATCTTTTTTTAGTAACTTAAAATAAGTTACATGAATCTTTTGGACGAAAATGATATGTTTTATGTTAATACTATTTTTTACCTGCTTTCACTTTTTCAAGAGCTTCATACAGAGCTTTTTTGTTCTTCCTTTTAAACCACTATCATAAGAAAATGATCAAGAACATGGAATATTAGTTATAATTAGTATCAGGAAAAGAGCACACATGTAACCGACACAGAAACTGTAAAACCCTTTTGGGTTTTGGCAGTTTTAATCAGTGAGATCAATTTTGACTTTTGAGATGATAAAGAAAAACTAACAAACAGAAACAGATCAAGAAGAACCAAAGAATCAATAAGAACCAAAAAGACACAAAAACAGAGGAAAAAGAAGAAACAGAGAATCAAAAACTAAACAGATACAGAAACAGAGAATCAAGAACTAAACAGATAAAGATACAGAAACAGAATCAAGAACTAGACAAACACAGAAACAGAAAAAAGGAAGAAACAGAGAACCAAGAATCAAGAAGAAGAAAAGGTATAAAAAGGACTTACGTTTCCTAATTTGTGGATCAGTTTCTCAATGACAATCGAAATTAGAAGCAAGAAGAAGCAAACAACGGCGACCGCCCACGTGGAAGTCTGCTGTAGCGTTCTTTCCTCGACCTTGTCAGCCATTAGAGCTCACAAAACAACCTCAAGCGAAAATAGCCTGCCTTTGGAAAGTTTTCTCCCCGTAAATACTATCTAATATATAGTATAGTTTCCACAGAATTTTAAAATAAAATAAAAACGCAGTTTGGTTTTTTTCCTTTTGTTTGTCCTCTTTTTCTTTTTGTTTCTTTGTTTATCTGCAATCATCAAATTCGTCTTTATGTCATAATATAAGCAGAGAGGTGAAAGAAGACGACCGGCGAGTAGGCATATTTTGAAAAGTTCAAAGTTTTTGACTTTGAAACCAATAATATGAGGACTCTAATATGACTTTTTCAAAAACATCCCGTGTGATTCCGTTATGTATTGTTCATCTAAACTATTAAAACAGAAGTACAAATAGTATTTAGCCCTAAATTTTCTTCAATAATTACAAGAGAATGCCACTGGTTTTTAATATAGAAAATATTAATAAATCAACTAAATTTAATTTACAGATTAAACGAATATCTCTTGCATATGTATATTGTTACCTAAAAGTTCGGTTCCCCTTAATGACATACAATGTCTCTTGCAATCATGTTTCAATTATATAAAAATGAATATATTGTTTTTAATCCTTTAGCAATATAAGGTATGCATATTTTATTTTCTTCACGTTCAAATCACAACTGAAAATATATGTTTTAAGATTTTATTAAACATATCCCACTCAGATCAAACCATACACATATCGCATACATTTTGCTTGGAAACACATCATTATTCACAAAACAACTTAAAACTTTACTTATAAATATTTTAACCATTTAATCTGGAAATTTATGTTAACCGGCTATTTCTCATTTTTACTCTATCACATTAATGGTCCATTTATTGACTTATAAATTATCTTACAAATAAAAACTTGGACTAAGTAAAATGTCTTTCTTTTCCACTAATTATAACTATTTCATTTATTATCTTTTATAATTAATTTGACATCATTTATTACAAATTAAAAATAGAACTTACCAATTTTAAAGTGTTTGATTATATCTTTCTTTTTTTATTCTTCATAACTACTTCATTAATTATATTTATTATAATAATTTGACATTATTTATTTTAATTGTTAACCATATTAATTTCACAAGTTTAAATAAAATTGTTTTATCCGCAAAAAAGTTAAAACCGGTTAACAAAGAAAAGAAAATTGAACCGTATATATAATTTTTATTTGTTTACAAAATCAGTTAGACATGAACATTCAAGTACTCATTCCAATAAGAATCGGATTTTGGATATCAGGTTTGTTGAGTTTTAAAACTAAACTCCATTCGAATATTATAAATTTCCGAAATTTGAGTCGGATCTTTCTAAATTTGGGTAATTTCAGGAACCTAAAAATATCTAAATAAACTATATATTTAAAATATTATTAAACAAAATAAAATTGAAACCTGGGGCCTTGAGGTCAAACTTCTAGTTACATTTAATGTTACTGTATAATTTCTCCTCCTGCATGTGTTTCTTTTGTTTTAAGTGTGAATTAATTATACACATTTTGATGTAATCGAAAAGAGAGATTAGTTAAAGCTGCCGACAAAACAAATGATTACTCAAAACTTCAAAAAGTTAGTTTAATCTGAAAATGTTCGAAATCATAGTTTTTCAAGACGTTGACGTATCGAGAGTTTCCTCCAGGTAAGGGAGATTTCTCGCAAATCTGAAATTCGTTGTGCGTAGCTGTAACTGGGCCATGACATGAAGTTTACTTTTTGGAATTTCAACCGTAAAGGAACTTTGATAACATCCGTGTCAATGAACCGTAAATCAAAACGAACACCAAAACCTATAATAAATAATAATTTTATGACGACATTCATTAATTGTTAGTTTGTCTTACATAGTTACATATTCAGAGTATCCACAACAGTTGTCTTCATTTTTGTCTTCAAAAGTTTATTTTCTCCAATAATTTACTTCATTATCTCTGTTCAAAAAGAATATTCCGAATATATTTCTTACATACACAATTATATTATATCTTTACTTTATCATTAATTATTAATACAATTTTATAACTTTTCAAGTGTACTATTTTTATCCAATTATTTTGTTTTAACAATAATCTAACACAACTATTACTTAGTATAAATTAAACATCTATATTATTAAAATAGAAGTACACTTTAAAAATACCTCTTAGTTTTTCAATTTATTTACATTGTCATGCCACTGAGTAATCATTAAACTATCTATTTTAATATTTTGTCTTTTTCAGTTAGATTAATGTGTTTTCCTAAATTAAATTTGAACTAAATACACTCTGGTTCACTTCTTACTTAAATCAAGATAAAAATATTAATTTTCACCAGTTTCAAAAAAATTCATTTTTTTTATCGTACAAACAATTCATGGTAATTGTGACTTCGACTCTTCATTGAACTTTTACGTGCAAGTACAATCTGCAGTATACAATTTTTTTTAAAAAAAAGTGCAATATACAACTTTCTTTAATAAAACCCAACAAGATGAAAAAAACCCCATCAAGATGTACTTGTATAAAAAGTAGTGGAGGTAACATATAAAGTATATCGACAATTGTATATTTTGTAACATATAACCTATATGTTTAATATTCAAACCATCTATACAAATCGATTTTTGCTAATTTTTCTAAACAAATGAAATCAATTAATTTAGAATCGAAACATAATATCTTTATTCGTCTATCCAAACCTCCAATCAATGTTCAATATTAAGTATACCTATAAAACGTACATAAACAATTAAAATATGTGACATTACTAAATCAACTAATATGTTTCCAAATAAATTTTTTCTCCTTCAATTATGGAACTGTCTATACTAAATGAGAGATATTGTAAATATTTAACATCCAAACTATGGTCATGATTTTCGCTATCTATTACTCCCTCCATTTTGTAATATAAGTCGTTTTAGAACTATGCACATAGATTAAGAAAATCATTAATTTTTTATATTTTCAAAACAAAAACATCATTAATTATTAACATAACCACAATTCAACCAATTAAAAAAATAGAAGATATACTATCAATACAACATTAACTGTTAATAATTTTTACATAAAAAATCGAAAATGTCATATAATTTGGAACACTTTTTTTCTAAAATGACTTATATTAAAAACGGAGAGAGTATCTTTAAGAAAATAATATATTATCTATATTTTGTTTCCTAATTTATGTTTCATCACTTTACTTGTGAAATATTTAACAATAAATTAAATATTTTGTGAATAATTAGCAGCAAGCAATTGCCTATATTTACACTAACAAGATTTTATGGAAATTATATTCATAATTAAATTTTTATACAAATTAATCTGCCGTTTTTAAATGTTAAATTTTTAATTATTGTATCTTCTTCAAAAATGTATAACTAATTTATCTTTTTTCTATGGCATACTAAATCATAGTTCTTTATTATTCATATTTTAAATTCATAAACGTTGTTGCACATATATCGTGTACAGTAGAACCTCTATTTAATATGTTAAAACTATGAAATTTATTAATTTACAAAAATTTCCTTATTTAGATTCCTTAGTTTAATATATATTTATTATTTTTATCAAAAAAATATATATATATATATATATATATATATTCTAAAATTAGAAAAATATTTGAATTTAGTGTGTAGACATTAATTGTTATTTTTTTAAATTTGACATTTATATTACTTTTATTATATTATTTGGTGATATAATATATATTGCATAGAACTTAAATGTAGTTTTAGATATAATATTACTAAATCTCATCAGAAATATATTAACTGTCCAGAAAATATAAAAATAATTTCATTGTGCATATAAAATAAAAAATATAATAATAGGTTCTTTTTTTATATAAAATATGTATACATATGAATTATTAATTTATAATTTTAATGGGACCATATATTTACTTAGAATTTTCTAAAAAAAATTATTATCTTATTATTTTATTGATTTGTGTCAAATTTTGAACCGGTCCAAATTGGGACCGGTGAAATTCATTATTTTATAGAGATTATTAGTTTATCGAGTATTAATTTATAGAGGTTATACTGTACAAGACTCTAATTAAATATGTATGTTGAATTTTTTTATATGATATCAAATATTGGTCATACAATAGATGTTTTAAAACACACAAAAATCATGACTTAATCAATTAAAAAACCAAATATTATAAATACATAATTTAATACAAATAATAAACTAAAAACAAAAATTAATACCCGCTTGTACACAAACATAAACAAATAAATAAAGAACATCAAATTTTGTTGGAAACATCAAATATATAATTTTCGTATAAGTGATCAAGTAAAATGTTATAACTTGAAAAAACATACTTATTTATCTTACATTTTTCTAAACTTAATTAAAAAAAATTTAAAATGAATATTTTCAAGTTCGCCGATATTAATATCTAATTAGATAAAAATAATAATAGAAACTTCAAAATTAATTGGGTGATACTAATGTACATAATTTATTTTATCAGAAAATAGGAATAAGTAAAAGTTAAATACTAAGTTACAATTAAAAAATTTCATCTTCAAAAAATGAATATATCAACTGTATATCTTCAAATTTAAAGCAACATTGTTCATTGCTTCATTTTGAAGCAAGAAATGAAGTACCATTGGAGTAAATGTTTCTTCAAAATGAAGCAAAAAATAGAAAATGAAGCACCATTGGAGATGGTCAAATATACAGATAAAGATACTTTTTCTAATGAAACACTAATTTTAGTATTTTAACAAAGATAATTCATTTTTAGACTATACTATATTATCTGTATATTCTTTTTTATTACAAAAAACAATTATTTTATTACCCAAACTTGAATTGATCTAAATAATCAACTATACCAGAATAGAATAACCAATAAAATAAAGCTCTCTGTAAAACTACCATGCAGTCCTAACTACAGAATTAGCAATTCCAATAAAATAAACCTCTCCCATACACGCTGTATGGTCCTTCTCAGTACAAAGACCAATATCTTATGGTTGCAGATTTTGTATGTAGGGGAACAAATATTTGGAATGTTGATGTAACGAAAGTACCTGATAACCTTAGTCTCAAACCAAGTCTCATGGATGTTGCTTATGTGCGGATGTGGCCACATTCTCCATCAGGGTTTTACACCCAGAAGATCAGGATATTATACAACTATTTCTTGGGATCATGCACGAGAATGGAACCCTTCGTTCGACAGAAGTAATGTCAAGCGCATGAACTGTCAACTGGATTAAAGATGTATGGAGCAAAGCCTGTTCCCCAAAACTCAAGATTTTCCAATGGAAAATTATACAAGGAGCTCCTCACCTTGGTTATAATCTCCAAAACAAAGGCTTCTCCTTGACACGCAATGCTACAGATGCAACGAACACGGGACAGCTCTCTACCTTTTCTTTAATTGTGAAATGGCTAAAATTTTTTGGAGTGCTTCGCTGATGAAACAATGCCCTAACGAACAGAATTTTACATCTTTTGAAGAAGCCTTTGATGCTATTAAAGGTTTTATCCATCTACCACCATAGGAAATCTCGTTTGACTTTTTCTTGTGGATATGCTGGAATCTTTGGACGGTAAATTTATTCGAAAATTAAGTCCTCTCAGCTTACAAGATCCCCTGCCTTTCCATTCGAAGGGCTAGAGAATGGCGTAAGCACAGTCATCTTCATCACCTCCATGCAAAGCCCACCTGAAACCGAGTCCTATGCTTATTGCTTCTGGTTGTTTAAAGTGTTAAACAGACGCAGCGTGGAACCAAGGAGGTAAGGCTACAGGTCGTGGATGGCTGTTTCAGAACACAAACGGTTTCCACATTAGACAATGATCGTGCCTGGAGCTGCAGGTCGTTTCCCCCTACCAAGCAGAGGCTTCAGAAGTCCACTCAGCCATGTACAACGCAAAGGACCTCGGTCTATCAAAAATATGTATCAAATCAGATTGTCAAGTGCTTATTAAAGCAATTTACTCAAAGCTTCCTCTGGCTGAGCTCTTCCGAAGAGCCTGGGACATCAAGTCTCTATCCTGTTTCTTCTTATCTTTGCCTTTCGTTTTTATCGCAAGAAACTTGAATTCTTCAGATGATTTGACCGCTAAGAGACCCTATGTAATGCTTCCCTTGTATCTACCACCTAGGGCTGGTAGCTTTGAATGAATATATTTTGTGTTAAAAATGTAACATTCATTATGAAATTAAAAATAGCTCCAAGTTTGGTTTAAATAGGGACCAAATATATTTATATATACTTGATAGTAACATCATCGTGTTAATATCAATTACAAAACCAATTACAGACTAAATAAATAACAAGGAAATTAATTTGATCATCTCAAATCAATATGAGGATTGACTTGTATAAATATATTAACCAAGAGTTGTTATCCAAGTTAGAAGCATGTCAATATATTATAATAATTAGGAAACCAATTCGATGCATGAATATGTTCTTCGGTTATCATCTGTATAAATTAACCAGATTCACCAGATTCATGGCACCGTTCAGTCTTCTCGCATCCTCTGTGGTAAGGATTAGCTTCTTGCTTCTTGCAGGTCCAAGGTTTCGCTTTATCGCAAGCCAAACTGTGATCTCCATGCATAGCGCGATAATCTATGTACCTTGCCTCAATATTGGTTGCTGCAAGAGCCAAGAACACTACAAGAACTAGAGAGACAAACACTTTGACATTTTTAGACATCCCCATATTATTTTTTTATTTTCCAAATAAATTAAATAAATAAATTTATAAAAAAGAAACCCCGGGTAGGAGTTCAATTTATTTTATTTATATATTTAATTTTATTTGGAGTTGGCTCTGTTGGATTAAGAGAAAGAGCTTATTGGTGTTTATATAGTGGAGAATATACGGATTTCAAAGTTGGTTATTTTTGGATAATGATTAGTAACCACATGGTTTTTAGAAAAGGGATGTTTTTAGTAAAGAGAGCTGGCCAATTTTATTTAAATTAATCTAAACATTATGGTGATGATTGGTTCGACTGTGGCTGTAAAAGTTTAGCTGTAAAAGTTTAGCTGTAGGTAAGTTGGTTGTAGCTGTAAAGTTGAAACTGTAGATTTTATTGCAGAGACTTTTGTTGTAGCTAAATTTGTTGTAGCTGTAAGCTATATGCTGTAGATATTTCAAAATAATATATGTGATGTATATATAAAATAATTATTTTTATCACTAAAATAATTTATATTAATGTTTTTTATAAATTATCAAAGTTTATTGTTATTTAAAGTGTGATATGTAAATAATATTTTATGTTATTTAAAATATTTGAATAATTTTGAAAACACCCAGAACTAAATTAAAATATTTATAGATTTTTTATTATGATTATATAATTAATTTGATATTATAGATAGTTTTATTTTATTTTACAGTTTCTACAACCTATAAAACAAAGATGTAGGTGTTTTGCCTAAAATACATAAGAATAAATTTTGCTTTAATTTTTTTGTTGTAGCTTTAAAAATAAAGATAAAGCATCATTGGTACAAGTTAATAAAAATGTTGTAGGCTTTAACTAACAAAAATAAAGCTACAACATGATTGTTAAAATTTAGTGCTTTAATAATAAATAATGCTAAAGTAGGGAGATAAAACCCAACCAATCACCCTCTATGTCTCTTGAAACAATGTTACACATAATTAGCTTTTCGGCTTTAATTAGCCCAAAAACAAAGTAAGCGAAAATAAGGCAAGTTTACAATTCCAACGAAGTCATAGGTAAAACTGGAAACATTTTTGGTTAAATTAGGTTGAAGGTAATAAGTGATCCGTAACTAAAGATTTTAAAATGTCCAATATAAAAAGGGATTGTAGGAATAAAACTTTATGATTTATAATTCTAAAAATTGTGATTTCAAACTGTATTTTCGGTTCATAGAGTCTAATAAAAATATCTTTACTTGTAAATTTTGAGTTTAAGTCACCACAAAATAGTAATTAATTTATAAGAAATTATTTCTTTCAACCGTTATATATTTAAAATGTAAAATTTTGTCTAATTTTGGCCAAATTTTGATGATATTACCTATTAAGAATATTGACAGATTCAGTAAATATAAATTTTAGGAAATATACACAGAAGATCTATCGAAAAACAAAATTATTTCAGTTGAAACCTCTGGAAAAGGATGTTTGCATTGAGTATGGGGTTGATTGGTTGTGTTTTATCTTCTACTTTAACTTTATCTAAACTATTACAGAAATACAAATAGTATTTAGCCCTAAATTTTCTTCAATAATTACAATCTAATGCCACTGGAATTAAAACACCCTAGTTTAACTAAACCTGCTTAAACCTAGGTTTGCCCCGACGTATAAGGCCAATGTTTCCTCCACATGATAATGGCGTTCGTCGAGCTATGCTCAGCTATAATGCCGGCCTATGTAAATTCTCTCCCTCTCTCTCTCTCTCTCTTGCTCTTTGTTTTTGTCTCTGGAGTCGCAAAGATGATTTCTTCGGTGATTTGGGGTTTTGAAAAGATGATTACTCTCGAGATCCAAAGCAACTGTGAGGTAAGAGTATGTTTTGTATACGTTGAGTTACAATATTTCATTGAACGAGTGATCATAAAGGTTTCTTCTTTACAGGCTATGAGTAAATACGGCAAAGTTAAGAGTTTGTGGTTGGTCAGACGCATCGGTAAAGGCTTTGCAATTGCTCTGCTTTATGATCTTATCTCGGTTGGTTTGTACACATTTTGTTCACGAGGATATGCTTTTGTGGAGTATGAGACTGAGAAGAAGATGCGTTGTGCTTACGAGGTACTATGCAAACTTTTTTTTTCTTTAAAACTGTTTGAAATGTATATTTTCTGTTTCAACAGTGGAGTTTAGTTGTAGGAAAGTAATGTTCTTTCGTGCTGATTTTTTACACGATGCTCATCATTCATTTATTGATGGCCAAGAGATTATTGTTGATTATAATAGGCATCAATTGATGCCTGGATGGATACGAAGAAGATTAGGTGAGTGCCATTCTCTTACTCTCCCCTATATTAGATCTTCATCATCCCTTGGATTAATCTTTCTTCTTCTTCTCTGGAAAAAAGGAGGTTGACTTGGTGGTAGAAAAGAATCTGGACAACTTCCTTTTGGAGTACGAGAAAGACCTTTTCTTCGTTTTAGCATGTTCCAAACAACTATAACCAGCAGGCTATAGTTGTTATGAACCTTCAAAACCATGTTTAACTGTGCATTCTTTTTGTTATAATATTAGGCGGCCGATTACTCATGAAGATTTGAAAAAGCTTGGGATCCAGCTTCCACTAGAGGGCAGAGGGAAGATAGTCACGTAATCAGGGCTACTACCATTTCTCTATCTTGATTATCTCTGTTTTGTTCTGATTCCGTGTGCCAGGAGTGGCATGATTAACGTGGTGTACAATGTGTCTAGAGAAATAACTTATTGGTCAATCCTGAAAGTTTTTAAATCTTCATTCCAGTATTTTCAAACCAGTATAAATTTGCATTAGGAAAAATTTAAATGTGGTTATTTACTCAACTATAATAATTTAGAATTTTTTTTGGAAACTAAATTACCAGTGCTTGGTCAATCTGGGTTTGGGTTTTGGTTCTGGTTCAAATGGTTAACATGGTGAACTGTAACAAATGATTAATCCACCCATTGGCATTAGTAGAAAGGGCCGGTTTTCCGACAGTGTGATAGCCAATCTAAACACTAAATGCATTTTCTCAAGGCTGGATCAGCCGCTAAGATATATATAAATATAAAAATAAAAATAATTTAGAAGATCTATAGACAAATATAATATAGCGATGATTCAAATACAATAAGAATGTTATGTGTAGGCGTTACATATAAATATATGTAATATGGCAAATATTATATATTTATAGTATTAAATATATGTAAACTATGCATTTATACAAAAAATACACCCGATAAGTCAAAGACTAGTTTATTTTAAAACACTAAACTTTACCAATTATGTTGTAGCTTTATTTTTAAAAGTTAAAATTTATAACAAGTTTCTATTTATTTTTACCAATCATACTTTAGTTTTAGTTTTAATTATTTTATATATACATAACATATTACTCCATAATTATTTTATATATACATAACATATTTTATTTTAAAATATCTACAAACTACAATTTACAGCTAAAACAAATTTAACTAGATCAAAAATCTCTGCAAAAAATCTAAACTAACAGTTTTATAGCTACAACTTACTTATTTATAACTAAACTTTTACGGCTCAATTTTTACAGTATAATCAAACCAATTATTACATATATATATTACATATATATATATATACACATATAGGTCTAAACGCATTGACTCAAGAAACTGACATTTAAAACAGTTGTTTTTTGTGTTAGAGCATCTCCAATGTATTACTCCATAATTTACTCCAAAATGGTGCAACTCCTAAATGAAGTAGGATTTTACTCCAATGTATTACTCCATTTTTAGTCAAAAATAATATTTTTAAAGTGTAACACCTTATACTTTTGAAAATTTACCAGTTAACCCCAACTATTTCATGTTTACAAAAATTTCTTAAAATATAATTTATTTGAGTTAAACCTTTTTATTAAAAAATACATAAATCATAAACATAAAATAAAAGACAATATATAAGTTGGTTCATTAATGAACATTAGAATATTTTTCCCACAAATGATCAACTAATGTATTTCGTAAGGAAAAATAAGCTTCTTTATCTTTGATATTCCTAAATCGAGTAAGAAAATTTCGAAATCGGACATTTTCATCGTCTGTAATTTCGATATCTGGAGATGGAGCTTCTCTTCCAAGTTCAGTTGGTGCATCGAGTTAACGCTTATATGGAGATTCAAAAACAAAATCATGCACGGAAAGAAGAAAACAAAGTTTTGTTTTATGATTTGAATTTCATACAAGATCCAAATGTCTGTGCATATATTCAAGCTCAGCAAGTGCAAATAATATCAAAGAAAAATTCTGATTCACACGATCAACAAGCTCTTTCTTAGTCTTTTCTTTTTGGGCAATACTTTACCAGTCTTAGTGGATCCGGAAACGATTTGCCAGATTATTAAATCATTTGTTTTATGTTATCTTTATTTTATATTATTTATGTTTTTTAGTACTGTTATGCATTTTTATCTAAAATTATTAGATAATAGATTATCTTGTTTTTCATGTTATTGTATCATTTTTAACATAAAAATATTATTTAAGTAAGAAATAAAAATATTAAAGATATAAATTAAAGGACCATTTCATAAATATAAAAAATTCAATTTCAAAATGGAGTAATGGGTAAGATTACTCCATAAATAGAGTAACACTAACCATTACTCCATTTTAGAGTTGAAAACGAAGTGGAATTGGAGAAGATTTTACTCCAAAATAATGTTTGGAGTAGAAAATGAAGTAGGGTTGGAGATGCCATTAACAAGGCTCATTAGACTTTCCTCAACCTTTTTACGAGAATATGGAGTCGAACTCCCATTTTGTTTTTGTTTTTTGTCAATATTCCAGCATGTTATAAACGTGTTGAATGAAAATGAAATTTTGACCATTCTCATGCTTCATATCCACCGTAGATAGCCTTCGATCACTGCTGCAACCTTTTTCATTGATAGCCGGAAGTCTCAATGACAGAGTATCTTCTGGAAAAAAAATCTCAAATCTTTAGCAGTGAAGATTTATACTCCTAAGAAAGAAGATCCAAGCTAATGTGATGAACAAAACATCCCAATATCATGTCTCTTCAATCAACCAGAGAAACTCCACTCTGAGTGAAGATTTATATATATTCGTAAGAAAGAAGTTCCAATCTAATCTAGTGAACAAAAAAAAACTCACATAATTTCCCGGATGAAACGTTAGAACGCATACAAAAGAGTTTTTAACAAAAAAAATTCCGAAACCGGAAAGTGAAAATACGAAACGAAAACTATAAATCCGAACATAGTCGGAATATGTTTTATTCAATTAAAATCAAACCCCAAAAAAAAACAAAGCTTCTCTCTCAGAGATTCATTGAGAGTGGAGAGAGAGAAACTTTTAGATTTCCATTTTGTTCTTTTAATCAGTAAACTAAATCTTTACAGTTTCATTTTCATTTATCCCATTTCCATCTTAATCACATTTGCAAGGATGATTAGAAACAAATAAAATTAGATAAAAATTCAATATGAATACTAAAAATGGATACAAATTCAGAAAAAAATCAAGAAAACAAAATAAAATTCATAAATTCAAAACATTTAAAAAAAAAATTATAGATCGATGAAAATTAGGAAAATTTTAAAAATTTGGAAAATAAAAAAATCAAAAATAGAAAATATTAAAATACTGAAAAAATATAGTTTATAAAATTCGAAATAAAAGATATGATTTTAAAATTTTTAAAAATTTAAAAAATTTAATATTCAACAAAATGTTTTAGAATTCAATTATATCTCGTAATATGTTTTTACAGTGATTTGATTAAATTTTTCACCATCACCGCTATGTCGAACACGAACCAAAAATTAAGTGCCTTGTTGGATCCAAATCTCTAGGATCTGAAGGATCCAAAACTGAAAATTAATAAAGATCAAAAAGTTATAAATTCAAAAAATAATAATAAAATAAAATAAATAATAAAAATCGATTAAAATTAAGAAAAAATCTGGATAAAATAAAACCATGAAGTTGCCAAAAATTGGCAAAAGTTTACATTTTTAGTTGCCTTTTGTTGAGTCCAAATTTCTAGGATCCAAAGGATCCGAACCCGCACACCCTAACGCTCATATGCCTACCTAAATACTAAAGAGGTTTGGGTTCAGGTATTTTCCATTTGAAATTTGAATTTTTTTTTTGATTTTTTAAAATTTTATATGTTTTCCTGATTTTTTATGTGTTTTCCTGATTTTTATAAATTTCCTGATTTTTTACAAATTTCCTTTTTTATTTTTATCAACTTTACAATTTATTAAATTTTTTTTTTGAATTTCTCGTTTTTATCTTTTATTTTAAATTATTTTTACAATTTTCCTTAATTTTTAATCGAATTTTAGAATTTATTTTTAATTTTATTATAATTTTTAATTTATAATATTTTATATTTATTATTATTTTTAATTTTGAAATTTA
The DNA here is from genome assembly GCA_016432835.1 of Brassica nigra. Taxonomy (NCBI): domain Eukaryota; kingdom Viridiplantae; phylum Streptophyta; class Magnoliopsida; order Brassicales; family Brassicaceae; genus Brassica; species Brassica nigra. Next base: position 8,588,055 of record CM028249.1, on the reverse strand, counting down.
TTTTATTTTTATTTGTTTTTCCTGAATTTGTATCAATTTGTAGAATTTATATTAATTTTTATCTAATTATATTTGTTTTTATTAATTAAAATTATTAAAAATATTTTTTAAAAAAAGAAAGTAACCGCCACGTCACTAATTTTTACTTGCTAATGAATAGTAACTGGTCACAATTTTGACGTGTGCAACAAGTACGTTAGTTTAGATGTTTAATATGCTATTGAAATAAGTTTCATTGTTTAAAGTGTTAGCGATTGAACTTTAAGGTTTAAAATGCAAACTTTTGCCAACTTCATGATTTTTTATGCGATTTTCCATTTAAAAATGTACATTCATTATGAGAGTAAAAATAGCTCCAAATTTGGTTTAATTAGGGAACAAATATATTTATATTTATTTGATAGTAACATCATTGTGTTAAAATCAATTACAAAACCAATAACAGACTAGTCAAATAACAAGGAAATAATTTGATCATCTCAAATTAATATGAGGATTGACTTGTATAAAAAATTAACCAAGAGTTAAGCACATCTATATTATTATAATAATTAGGAAACTGATTTGATGCATGAATATGCTCTTCGGTTATCATCTGTATAAATTAACCAGATTCACCAGATTCATGGCACCGTTCGGCCTTCTCGCATCCTCTGTGGTAAGGATTGGCTTCTTGCTTCTTGCAGGTCCAAGGTTTCGCTTTATCGCAAGCCAAACTGTGATCTCCATGCATAGCGTGATAATCTATGTACCTTGCCTCAATATTGGTTGCTGCAAGAGCCAAGAACACTACAAGAGCTAGAGAAACAATCACTTTGACATTTTTAGACATCCCCATATTATTTTTTATTTTCCAAATAAATTAAATAAATAAATTTATAAAAGAAACCCCGGATAGGAGTTCAATTTATTTAATTTATATATTTAATTGTATTTGGTGTTGGCTCTGTTGGATTATTAGAAAGAGTTTATGGGTGTTTATATAGTGGAGAATATATTTATTTCAAAGTTGGTTATTTTTGGATGATGATTAGTAACCACATAGTTTTTTTAGAAAAGGGATGTTTTTAGTAAAGAGACCTGGCTAATGTTCTTTGAGTTAATCTAAACATTATATCTCTTGAAACAATGCTACACATAATTAGCTTTTCGGCTTTAGTTAGCGCAAAAACAAACTAAGAGAAAATAAGGCGAGTTTACAGTTCCAATGAATTAGTCATCGGTAAAACTGGAGACATTTTTGGTTATATTAGGCTGAAGGTGTAATAAGCGATCGGTAACTTAAGATTTTAATAAGTCCAATATAGAAAGGAATTGTAGAATGAAAATTATGATTTCTGATTCTAAAAATTGTGATTTCTCAAACTATATTTTGGTTCATAGAGTCTTATGAAAAATATATTTACTTGTTAATTTTGAGTTTAAGTCACTACAAAATAGTAATAAATTATGAATTATTATTTAATTCAACCGTTATATATTTTAAATGAGAATTTTTTTTCTAATTTCGACCAAATTTTGATGAGACCAGTTGTGGCCTTTGATTTTATGTGGTTGTCGATTGTTTGGTTAACCCTAGAAATGGGAAAAATAAAATAATGTCCAAAAAAGATGAAATGATAAGAGCGTTCTTTCTTTTTTTTTCATCTTGTTTATATTTATTAATGGCAAAGCCCAAACATACAAAAGCTAAAATTCAAAGCCCAACAACAACAAACATGGAAACCTAAAGCCATGGACCTGAAAACCCTAGAAAATATTACTGAAAGCAACAGCCGCCGCTAAGAGATCCAACCACCGGAGACGACCGGTGTTTCACCGTAGACACATCGGGATTCAAGATCTCCAAGTCAACCAACCTCCTCACCATAACTTCTTTTATCGTAGAGCGTCTACCGAAACCAATCGAGATCTCATCCGTAACTCGAAAGCCACCACACACCAACACCATCAACATACGTCTACAACACATCCCACTTCATCACCTTCGCTTCGTCCAAACAAAGAGCATCAATCGAATGCCGTCGAGATCTCATCCTAGCCACGAAGCCACCATACAGAAAGTCATCTTGAGTCCGTTGGAGAGCGTACATCGAAGCAAATCGAGATCTCATCCAACCACCAAATTCGGAACTAAACCACAAACACAGAGCCGCCGCCGACTGAAAGAACTGCGACGCAGAGCCTTAAGCCGACCGTTTACCTTTATCGGAACAGGTACTACGACGGCGACAAAACCGAACGATCACCGAGAAGAAAGTGTGCCGCCGGGAACAAGGGAAAACTGAAAAGAAATGACAACCTATTAACCAACCACCTAAAATCCCGACCGACGACGTGTCTGTGGAAGCCCACCGTCGTCGGCCAGAAAATCTCTCTCTTCCTTCTTTCTTTCTTCGTCAAAAGATTTTGAAGTGATAAGAGCGTTCTTTCTTCTGAGAAAGCACGTACAATATAGTTATGTTGGTTATACGCATATGCAGTTGTCTCATTTGGTAATGTATTGACAAATAAATGTAAAATTTGTGGAGATGATATAGTATGAATATAATATAAGTGTATATACAATTAAAGAGATAAGTAGATTTTGATCTGCGCTTTGAAAGAGCAGATTTTTTCGAACATAAAAAAATTAATATGAATAAATATTTTGCAATTGTTATATATTTATGTTACAAAGTCGTATTATATTGAAAAAGCGAATAAGTTTAGAACTATATATGAATGATTTTATTAACAATTTTTTGTATGTACATTCTTATGTAACTATTTTTTGGCCTGATATATTATCCGGACCCAAGAAACCAAACAAAAATTGATTTGAAAATACAGGTTTGGTTCGGATCCGGATCCAAGGTAAAATACTTATTTGGTATTTTTTGGATCCGCGGGTCTCGGTTTGAGTGTTGGTTGGGTCTTGGTTTGAGTCTAGGTCCTGCTTGAGACCCAACCCGCACTTAAATATTTTGTGTTTATTAGGTATATTTGGATATTTCGAATATTTTTTCTGTATTACAAATATTTTTTAAAGTTTTGGGTTTGGTTTTATTAGTATAGATAATGTTTATCTATAATATAAGATAATGCTTAGATATAAGTTGTCATTATCTTATATAAGTTAGGTCTTATCTCTACACTAACATGATGTATATATATACTCGACTCATGAAGTTAATAAGATCATCCTTTGATAATAATCTTATATGGTTTAACGAAACCATTACCAAAGTCGCGGTTCCTTGATCTATCTAGCAAGATTGGACTCTGTTCTCGGCGTCCATCTTGAGGGGGCATATTAGTATAGATAATGTTTATCTATAATATAAGATAATGCTTAGATATAAGTTGTCATTATCTTATATAAGTTAGGTCTTATCTCTACACTAACATGATGTATATATATACTCGACTCATGAAGTTAATAAGATCATCCTTTGATAATAATCTTATAGGTTTTAGGTATAGTTTCGGGTTTTGAATAAAATTTCAAATTTAAAAAATATATTTTGGGCATTGGGATAAAATTTTGAGTATGTTTTTTGGTTCTTGTGTCAGATTTTGAGTAAAATTGGGGGAGGGGGTGAGAGTTTGGTATTTGAATATTTCCGAGTATTTGTTTGAGTTTTCAGGTATTTTTGAGTTTTCAGATATTTCGAATCTTTTTTGGGGTTTTAAATACCCGGACTCATTACGTACTTACCTAATTGGATTTAAATGTCTAGAAGCTAAAAGATCCAGACCCGATAGGAACCAAAATTTGTATTCAACCCAAGACCCGAATGCACATGTATACTCTCTCTCGTTATATTTTGTGTGCATTTTATAAGATTTATATTTGTTGAGTTGGTGAGACTTATGATTTATTTGGCATATTTTTGGCTAATTTAATAGTATAAATTTATATGGCTTTTAATAGTTTTTAAAATTTTCCTAAATAATTTTCTTTACTATAAATACTCTTTACAAAATCAATAAAAACAATTTAAAATATTTAGAGAAAGAGTATATCACATGAAATAAGGAGTAAAAATATAATTCAGTTAAATGTATTTAGAATATTATATAGTTAAATAAATTAATGTTACTGTAAGACCCGATCCCGGCCGACTAGGCCGCGGTCGAATACTTACGTCGCCCAGTCCTCTTCCGGACCGAACCTCTGAATTTTGCCCTTTATTTAAAACATCGCCCATAGGCGAGGGCTAACTCAGATCCTAACTCAAGACTACCTTAGTCGTTTCCTAGCTAAGATCATTTCAACTTATGCACAGCGGAATAATATCTACTTAACCACTGGACTAAAACCAATCTAACACTTGTCTGGTCAGATCACCTCAGCTACTGGTCAGTAAACACAACTGCCAGCTAGCTCCAAGGTCAATCCTGAACCTAGAGCAAGTCATACCAAATCCGAGGTTCCATTCCCCTAAGCCATTTTATCTAGGTCTAAGCATCGTTGCTAGATCTTATCTTTGCCACATCCACGGAGATTGATAGCTTATTGTCTCAGCTGACTTAGCTGCTTAGCTAGTTTATCCTGCTAGCTGAGCTGACCCACTTCTCTTGAGGTTCCCCACTCTCTTCCAGCTGATCGAGCTGTGAGGTAGCTTTGCCCAGCTCCCCATCCACTCGTCCAACTATCTTCTTTCTTTCTGTTTTTCTTTGTGTTTCAGGGTGTAGGAGGAAGCCATGGCGTGCCTGCAAAGACAAGGCCTTGCCTGCCTTATATATAAGAAGAGGCAGTTACCTTTCCAAAGGCTGCACCCTTTCGGTTTCATTTCTGGCCATTGATTTAATTAATGGTCCAGATCACACCCATTCGCCTATGGCAGTTACCTGGACGTCCTGGGCTTGTCAAACCACTACTGGACATGTCCAATACAAGCCCAAACCGAATGCCAAGCCACTGGCTCAATCCTAAGATCCCACCGGCCCATTGCCTCACATGACTGCCCGTATGGTCCGACCACTGTCCGGACCCGGCCCAATTGTCCGAGACACGAACACTCAGTCAAGCTGAGTTGAGCTGATCCCCAGCTGACCCAGCTGAGTAAGCTAGTCCATCCAGCTCAGGGAGCTGACACACTCTACTTGAGCTCCAAGTGAGTTCCGTCCAGCTGGTCGAGCTTCTTCCTCACATCACCCAACTGTGATACACTTTGTACAGCTTGATATCTTCATCTTATTCAATCCTTCTAAGTCCCTTGGTATATTTCCAAACCTAGACTTAGTTCTACCATGATCCATTCTGATCTTGCACTACATCACAGCTTCACCTAGCTGATCGAGTTTCACCCAGACCTCGTCCAGCTACCGAAACACTAGACTAACTCCTTTAAGCTTTTCTCCATCCTATTTTGGTTAAGTATCAGCTGTATGATTCCCTTAACCACCTTTTTGGATCATGACACGCTTGTCTTTAGGTCATATGACCTGTCTGGTGCGTCTCCACGCACAATGGTCCATCCGGACGATCCTATCCAGGATCGGGGACATGACAAGTCTCCCGCACTTGATAAGGATTCGTCCTCAAATCTATGTATGTAAAAGGATAATTGATGATTAATTAAATAATAAAGACAAATTTATAATTATTTTGATTGATCACAAAATTAGTTGTTAGATATCGAAAATGTAGGAGTTAATAATAGAAAAGATTATATTTTATTAATATTGATATATTTGTTACTGATTAAGATTAATACTGTTAGAGAAATATGGTAAGATATTGTTAGTCTAAATTTAAGGTAAGACCAAAATATTAATAGTCTAATGAAAGGGTGTGCAATAACCTTGTATTAGTATATTTTTCAGAATGTTTCTCTTTTAATAGTATAGATATATTTAAATTTATATTATTGTTAAACGATTTTATAAAGCCCATTGAGCTGCGAGTTGCTGTCAAGCGCTTTCTCTCTCAAATTTTCAAATTTAGATTCCCACATCGTCTCCATGATATACAATGGATTTTACCCACTTTTACCCATGGTATATAGGTTTTTTAAGATGTGTTTAATATTTTTTGAAGTATTTTAAGAGTATTTACATGTTCAGGTACGTCTTGGAGAAATAGGGTGATTTTGTAGTCTTTTGGAGTCTTTTGAGGTGCAGGACTGCACAGACGCGTCAGATGTTTAGATATGGGTCAAGACTTTCCCATGGTGCGATTGAGCCCATATATGGACACAAGATATAACTTTGAGTTAGCTTTCCAATGCCACCGGTCTGATGACAATCCAACGGTTAGATCCGAAGTTATGCCCGTTTTACTGAAGAGTAGTCAGCCTGCCTCGCGAGACGAAGCTGCCGAGGAGATGAAAGAACGTCGATCGGTGGTGCACCCTTGGCATCGATTGACGGTGATACCAGAATGCGGGCAGAGCATATTTTATGACCGACTAAAGACCAGAAACAACCACAAATTACAAGAATACCCTTGGACGCCCTAAAACCCTATTTATGTATATTCTAAGCCGTTGTTGACGGCTATGCTTTCTATTCTATTGTTTTAGGTTTCTCTTAGTTTAGGTGAGGAGAGAGGAACTCCTTAAGAGTCCTCTTGGAAGTCCTTGGGTTTATATATATATTGCTTTCTATGTTATATCTATTCATCTATGATTTATGTGACAAACTTCATGTCTGAATAGATCCACCTGTTAGGATTAGGGTTCAAAAAAGTGATGAGGGATTAGTCCCAAATATAGAATTTCTAGGTTGTGATATTCATCAATAGGATTGTAATTATTGCTTGCTCTAGAGTAGCTAACTAGAACATTGATCTAGGTTAATAGGTATAGGCATTAGCTTAGAATATTAACCTGAATAATCATGATTGAGCTAGATCCGCTAGAAACAAAAGAAAGTTGATTTAGAATATCTAGTGAACATAGTTCAACATGTACGTAAAGCTTGCTATGAAAGAATCGTGGACGACCGCGAGGGAAAATCGATGGACGCTTTCTCGGCTAAATAAGAGAAAGCTAAGACTCTGATATTCTAGTCAATCGATTGTCTAAACAACCGAAAGTTGATAGATTATTGCTAAGTTGAGTTCTAATATATCATACAACTTTAGTCTCTATACTACTATAATCCCAATTACGTGAATAGAAACCCTAGATCTAGCAACCATCCTTCCATCAAACAACTCATAAATTTACTAAACAATTACCTTGTTCAACTGCTTGCTAAATTTACTCCTTTATAATCTACTAGCCTAGCTTAATCATAAACTGCTTAAATCTATTGTGTGCCCTACCTCTCTGTGGATTCGATCCTAAGTACTATATCTGAACCTCTTATTTGAGAGAGTAATTCACTCTTTAGGATAATTTGAGTGATATCACTCTAGGAGGATGATCCCTCCCGCCCCACTTTGTTCTCAGCATATGAACTTCGTTGATGGAGTTATCGTCGTTCATGTGGATGCACTACCCTTTTCTCTCTCCGTGGAGATTAGGTCTCTGATGGGTGGACCTCAATGTAGAAGCCATGTTCTTGGGGGTTTGTCAGAAACTGGTTCTCACTTTATGCTTGAGGATGGCGGAGGCAAACCGAAGCTTTCACAAGTTAGCCATCAGGGTTACAGTTTTTTTTTGTTTTCACGGCGTTGCTGTGAACTAAAAACTTCCTAGGGCATGTTAGCTTTGTCAGTTTCTTGACCCTGTAGATGCACTTCCAGATTTATTGAACAGTGCGTTAACCTCTTCCATGGATTATCTGGTATTCTTGAAGAACTAACTGAATCAAAAACTCACATAAGCATCTTCAAAGGAGACACCTTCAGGAATATTTTTCACTCATTTGTGAAACTCATCTAACTTTTTGCAGTTATAGGATTTTAAGATGCTTCGGCACTGCAAGAAATGATACTTTTGGCTTGTAGACTTTCTCCTCAATCGGTTTTGGCATGATCAAAAGACATGGTAATATATCTAATCAGTGTAGACAACCACCATATGGGATTGATCGACACCTTGAACTGGTGTTGATTCGAGTTTAAAAAATCGTGCTAAGGCTGCTGGCCACTTTTTGATTTCTGAGTTTCAGGACCTGAAGAGAATTGCGAAGAGGTTATGAGAGGTTTATACGACACCATTGAAAATATGGTTCCTCAAGTTGAAACTCAAGATCAGATACTTAAAGAGCTGGATTATTTTAAGAGTGCGTCTGGATTCTTTGGCCATCTCATGGCGATAAGACAAATGGCAACAAAGGCACCTGCTGAGTGGTGGTTTTCTTATGGAGCATCTACTCCATAACTTAGAGATTTTGCTGTAAAAGTTCTAAGTCTCATGTGTAGTGCAACAGGTTGCGAGAGAAATTGAAGTGTATTTCAGCATCTCCATACCAAGAAAAGGATTCGCTAGCTTGACCTAAAACCGGTTGAATGACATGGTTTTTGTTAAGTACAACCATGCTCGTAAACACCGTTACAATCTGAAAGATACAATTGATCCCATTGACCTAGAAGAAATTGATGAGAGTAATGAGTAGCTGGTAGGAAGAATGGATGGAGAATCTACTGATGGTGTTGATCTAGTGTTTGAAGATGATTGTTTAACATGGGAATTGGTAAGCAAGGCATCTGGAGCCTAGTTACCCTACTATAGCATTTTTCAAGTAGGAGTGAAAGAGGAAAGAATTCATCCAATGATGAAAGAGGAAAGAATTCAACTCCTGGTCAAAAAGCTTCTCAGAGGTCATCTCCAATGATGTTGACTGATGAGGATGATGAGAATGAAATTGAAGAAAATGTCGAAAATGGGGCTAATAAGTATGTGGAAGTTGATGAGTTTGTAGGCAGCGAAGAATTTGATTTTCTGTTTTAAGACTTTTTTGGTTTGATTTTCTGTTTGAAGACTTTGTTGATTTGATTCTCTGTTTTTTTGAACACTATGTTGGGATTAATTCTCTGCTGTAAGTTTTATTTTATGGAGATATTTATTTTAAATTTTAATAGTTTAGGATAATTACAAAAGAATGAAAAATCCTAAGTGATTTATATGTCCTAAGAGCAGCATTAACGCTAAAACCGTGTGAAATGATCTAAAAATAAAAAATAATAATATTATATAAATATATATTTTCATTTATCTTTATAAAACAGAACCAATAAGTATTTTACACGTATATGTGTCAGGACTAGCACCATTTCTTAATGCTTTTAATTAAGAGCTCTCAATTTTCTCTTTCCTAATTTTCATTTATTTTAATTATTTAATTTCTAGAAACTAGTGTTAAGATACGAGCGTTAATGCTCCTCTAACCGCTAATCTTATGTGTAGGTTCAGACTACGCTTTAAGTATGATCTTCCCATCGCATCAAGGATTGGAGCGCTATTTTAAACCCAGGTGTCGACAACTTGTATATCAAGGTCGAACTGGAATCCGTATCTTTCTCGATGGGTTTCGACAATGCGCTTCAGTGTCAAACCTTCAGTATCAATTGGGGGAAGATGTGGTAGATTCATGTCTGATGAAACTCAAAAAATCTCTGATTCTTGGGGGTATTCGACCGACACCATGGCTGGGTGTTGATCATCACCGAGCTCGTGGCTTCAAAGCCAGTTTTGTTAATCACCCTCCACCATAATGACATTAAAAAATGTGTATTTGTCGTAAGGGACATTCAGGTCTTTGATGTAGCGCTGCTAGCTAAACAAGTTAGGCATAAGCACAATCATCTTCAGCACCTCCATGCAAAGCCCCCTGAAACAGAATCTTATGCTTATTGCTTCTGATTATTTAACGTGTTAAACATACGTAGCGTGAACCAAGGTAGTAAAACATTTCAGGTTGTGGATGGATGTTTCAGAACTCAAATGGTTTCCACATTAGATAAGGATCGTCCCTGGAGATGCAGGTCGTTTCCCCCTTCCAAGTAAAGGCTTCAGAAGTCTAATCAGCCATGTACAACGCAAAGGACCTCGGTCTATGAAAAATATGTATCATATCAGATTGTCAAGTGCTTATTAAATCAATTTACTCGAATCTTCCTCTGGCTGAACTCTTTGGAATAGGCTGGGACATCAAGTCTCTATTCCGTTTCTTCTTATCTTTGCCTTTCTTTTCTATCGCAAGAAACTTGAACACTTCAGCTGATTCAGTCACACCATATGTAGTGCTTCCTTTGTTTCTACCACCTAGTGGTGGTAGTTTTTGGTTAAAAAATGTAAAACTCATTATGAAAGTAAAAATAGCTCCTAATTTGGTTTAAATAGGGAACAAATATTTTTATATTTATATTTATTTGATAGTAATATCATCGTGTTAAAATCAATTACAAAACCAATAACATACTAGTCAAATAACAAGGAAATTAATTTGATTATCTCAAATTAATATGAGGATTGATTTGTATAAATTAACCAAGAGTTGTTCTCCAAGTTCGAAGCAAATCAATATATTATAATAATTAGAAAACTGATTTTGTGCATGAATATGCTCTTCGGTTATCATCTGTATAAATTAACCGGATTCACCAGATTCATGGCACCGTTCGGCCTTCTCGCATCCTCTGTGGTAAGGATTGGCTTCTTGCTTCTTGCAGGTCCAAGGTTTCGCTTTATCGCAAGCCAAACTGTGATCTCCATGCATAGCGTGATAATCTATGTACCTTGCCTCAATATTGGTTGCTGCAAGAGCCAAGAACACTACAAGAACTAGAGAAACAATCACTTTGACATTTTTAGACATCCCCATATTATTTTTTATTTTCCAAATAAATTAAATAAATAAATTTATAAAAGAAACCCCGGGTAGGAGTTAAATTTATTTAATTTATATATTTAATTGAATTTGGTGTTGGCTTTGTTGGATTATTAGAAAGAGTTAATTGGTGTTTATATAGTGGAGATATTGATTTCAAAGTTGGTTATTTTTTGATGATTGATTAGTAACCACATAGTTTTTTTAGAAAAGGGATGTTTTTAGTAAAGAGACCTGGCTAATGTTCTTTGAATTAATCTAAACATTATATCTCTTGAAACAATGATACACATAATTAGCTTTTCGGCTTTACTTAGCGCAAAAACAAACTAAGAGAAAATAAGGCGAGTTTACAGTTTCAATGAATTAGTCATCGGTAAAACTGGAAACATTTTTGATTATATTGGGCTGAAGGTATAATAAGCGATCGGTAACTTAAGAGTTTAATAAGTCCAATATAGAAAGGAGTTGTAGGAATAAAAATTATGATTTCTGATTCTAAAAATTGTGATTTTAAACTGTATATTGGTTCATAGAGTCTTATGAAAAATATATTTACTTGTAAATTTTGAGTTTAAGTCACTACAAAATAGTAATAAATTATGAATAAAATTTAATTCAACCGTTATATATTTAAAATGAAGTTGGCAAAAGTTGGCACTTTAAACCTTAGAGCTCAACTGCTAATTTAAACAACGAAACTTGTTTCAATAACATAGTAAACATCGAAACTAATTTACTTGTTGCACAAGTCAAAATTATGACCAGTTACTGTTCATTAACAAGTAAAGACGATTATTTAAATTATTTTAATTAATAAAACAAATAAATTAGATAAAAATTCAATATAAAACTAAAATGGATACAAATTCATAGAAAATCAAGAAAAAAATAAAATTCATAAATTGAAAAAAAATTATAAAGATCGACAAAAATTAGGAAAATTTTAAAATTTTGGAAAATAAAAAATTTAAAATAGAAAATATTAAAATACTTAAAAATAGTTTATAAAAATTCAAAATAAAAAAATATAATTTTTAAATTTTAAGAAAATTAAAAAAAATTTAAAACTTAATATTCAACAAAATGTTTTAGAATCAAATTATTTCTCGTAAGATGTTTTTACAGTGATATGATTAAATTTTTCACCATCACCTCTATGTCGAACACGAACCGAAAATTTTCAAGTGCCTTGTTGGGTCCAAATCTCTAGGATCTGAAGGATCTAAAACTGAAAATTAATAAAGATCAAAAAAGTAATAAATTCAAAAAATAATAATAAAAGAAAAATAAATAGTAAAATTGATTAAAATTTAGAAAAAAAATCTTAATAAAATAAACCATGAAATTGGCAAAATTGGCAAAAACAGGAAGTTGGCAAAGTTTACATTTTAGTTGCCTTTTGTTGAGTATCTCTAGGATCCAAAGGATCCGAACCCGCACACCCTAATGCTCATTTGCCTACCTAAATACCAAAGAGGTTTGGGTTCAGGTATTTTCCATTTTCAATTTGGATTTTTTTTTTTGAATTTTATTTGTTTTCCTGATTTTATAAATTTCCTCATTTTATAAATTTCCTGATTTTTTTATAAATTTCCTTTTTAATTTTTATCAATTTTACAATTTATTAAATTTATTTTTATTTTGAATTTCCTTTTTATTTTTATTTCTAAGTTATTTTACAATTTTCCTTAATTTTTAACCGAATTTTACAATTTATTTTTATTTTATTATAATGTTTTGAATTTAAATTTTTTTATTTTATTATTACTTTTGAATTTTAATATTATTTTATTTTTCTTTGTTTTTTCTGAATTTGTATCAATTTGTAGAATTTATATTAATTTTTAACTAATTTTATTTGTTTTTATTAATTAAAATAACTAAAAATACTTTTAAAAAAAAATACCACCACGTCACTGATTTTTACCTGCTAATGAATTGTAACCGGTCACAATTTTGACGTGTGCAACAAGTACGTTAGTTTTGATGTTTAATATGCTATTTAAGATTTAAAGTGCAAACTTTTGCCAACTTCATGATTTTTATGCGATCTTCCAGTTAAAAATGTACATTCATTACGAGAGTAAAAATAGCTCCTAATTTGGTTTAATTAGGGAATATATTTATATTTATTTGATAGTAACATCATCGTGTTAAAATCAATTACAAAACCAATAACAGACTAGTCAAATAACAAGGAAATTAATTTGATCATCTCAAATTAATATGAGGATTGACTTGTATAAAAAATTAACCAAGAGTTAAGCACATCTATATTATTATAATAATTAGGAAACTGATTTGATGCATGAATATGCTCTTCGGTTATCATCTGTATAAATTAACCGGATTCACCAGATTCATGGCACCGTTCGGCCTTCTCGCATCCTCTGTGGTAAGGATTGGCTTCTTGCTTCTTGCAGGTCCAAGGTTTCGCTTTATCGCAAGCCAAACTGTGATCTCCATGCATAGCGTGATAATCTATGTACCTTGCCTCAATATTGGTTGCTGCAAGAGCCAAGAACACTACAAGAACTAGAGAAACAATCACTTTGACATTTTTAGACATCCCCATATTATTTTTTATTTTCCAAATAAATTAAATAAATAAATTTATAAAAGAAACCCCGGGTAGGAGTTCAATTTATTTAATTTATATATTTAATTGTATTTGGTGTTGGCTCTGTTGGATTATTAGAAAGAGTTTATTGGTGTTTATATAGTGGAGAATATATTGATTTCAAAGTTGGTTATTTTTGGATGATGATTAATAACCACATAGTTTTTTTAGAAAAGGGATGTTTTTAGTAAAGAGACCTGGCTAATGTTCTTTGAATTAATCGAAACATTATATCTCTTGAAACAATGCTACACATAATTAGCTTTTCGGCTTTAGTTAGCGCAAAAAAAAACTAAAATAAAATAAGGCGAGTTTACAGTTCCAATGAATTAGTCATCAGTAAAAACTGGAAACATTTTTGGTTATATTGGGCCGAAGGTATAATAAGCGATCAGTAACTTAAGAGTTTTATAAGTCCAATATAGAAAGGAGTTGTAGGAATAAAAATTATGATTTTTGATTCTAAAAATTGTGATTTCAAACTGTATTTTGGTTCATAGAGTCTTATGAAAAATATATTTACTTGTAAATTTTGAGTATAAGTCACAACAAAATAGTAATAAATTATGAATAATATTCAATTCAACCGTTATATATTTAAAATGAAGTTGGCAAAAGTTTGCACTTTAAACCTTAGAGCTCAACTGCTAATTTAAACAATGAAACTTGTTTTAATAACACATTAAACATCGAAACTAATTTACTTGTTGCACACGTCAAAATTATGACCAGTTACTGTTCATTAACAAGTAAAAACGGTTATTTTAATTAATAAAAAAATTAGATAAAAATTCAATATAAAAACTAAAAATGGATACAAATTCATAGAAAATCAAGAAAACAAAATAAAATTCAAAACAAAAAATTTTAAAAAAATTATAAAGATTGATAAAATTTGGAAAATTTTAAAAATTTTGGAAAATAAAAATTTAAAAATAGAAAATATTAAAGAACTGAAAAATAGTTTATAAAATTCGAAATAAAATATATAATTTTTAAAAAAATTAAAATTAAAAATTAAAAATTAAAAATTTCAAAATTTAATATTCAACAAAATGTTTTAGAATCCAATTATTTCTCGTAATATGTTTTCCAGTGATATGATTAAATATTTCACCATCACCGCTATGTCGAACATGAACCGAAAATTTTCAAGTGCCTTGTTGGGCCCAAATCTCTAGGATCTGAAGGATCCAAAACTGAAAATTAATAAAGATCAAACAAAGTTATAAATTCAAAACATAATAATAAAATAAAAATAAATAGTAAAAATTGATTAAAAATTTAGAAAAAAATCTAGATAAAATAAAACCATGAAGTTGGCAAAAATTGGCAAAAAAACATGAAGTTGGCAAAAGTTTACATTTTTAGTTGCCTTTTGTTCAGTCCAAATCTCTAGGATCCAAAGGATCCGTACCACACCTAGCAGCTCATTATGCCTACCTAAATACCAAAGACGTTTGGGTTCAGGTATTTTCCATTTCAATTTGGAATTTTTTTTTATTTTGTGAATTTTTATTTGTTTTCCTGATTTTATAAATTTCCTGATTTTTTATAAATTTTCTATTTTTAATTTTTATCAATTTTACAATTTATTAAATTTATTTTTATTTTGAATTTCTCGTTTTATTTTTTATTTTAAATTATTTTACAATTTTCCTTAATTTTTAACCGAATTTTGCTATTTATTTTTATTTTATTATAATTTTTGAATTTATAAGTTTTATTTCTATTATTATTTTTGAATTTTTAATCTTATTTTATTTTTCTTTGTTTTTCTGAATTTGTATCAATTTGTAGAATTTATATTAATTTTTAGCCAATTTTATTTGTTTTTTATTAAATAAAATAATTGAAAATACCTTTTAAAAACAAAACAAAAAAAGTAACTGCCACGTCACTGATTTTTACCTCCTAATGAATAGTAACCGGTCACAATTTTGACGTGTGCAACAAGTACGTTAGTTTTGATGTTTAATATGCTATTTAAGGTTTAAAGTGCAAACTTTTGCCAACTTCATGATTTTTATGCGATTTTCCAGTTAAAAATTTACATTCATTACGAGAGTAAAAATAGCTCCAAATTTGGTTTAATTAGGGAACATATTTATATTTATTTGATAGTAACATCATCGTGTTAAAATTAATTACAAAACCAATAACAGACTAGTCAAATAACAAGGAAATTAATTTGATCATCTCAAATTAATATGAGGATTGACTTGTATAAATAAATTAACCAAGAGTTGTTCTCCAAGTTAGAAGCACATCTATATAATTATAATAATTAGGAAACTGGTTTGATGCATGAATATGCTCTTCGGTTATCATCTGTATAAATTAACCGGATTCACCAGATTCATGGCACCGTTCAGCCTTCTCGCATCCTCTGTGGTAAGGATTGGCTTCTTGCTTCTTGCAGGTCCAAGGTTTCGCTTTATCGCAAGCCAAACTGTGATCTCCATGCATAGCGTGATAATCTATATACCTTGCCTCAATATTGGTTGCTGCAAGAGCCAAGAACACTACAAGAACTAGAGAAACAATCACTTTGACATTTTTAGACATCCCCATATTATTTTTTATTTTCCAAATAAATTAAATAAATAAATTTATAAAAGAAACCGGGTAGGAGTTCAATTTATTTAATTTATATATTTAATTGTATTTGGTGTTGGCTCTGTTGGATTATTAGAAAGAGTTTATTGGTGTTTATATAGTGGGAATATATTGATTTCAAAGTTGGTTATTTTTGGATGATGATTAGTAACCACATAGTTTTTTTAGAAAAGGAATGTTTTTAGTAAAGAGACCTGGCTAATGTTCTTTGAATTAATCTAAACATTATATCTCTTGAAACAATGCTACACATTATTAGCTTTTCGGCTTTAGTTAGCGCAAAAAAAACTAAAAGAAAATAGGGCTTTTTGTAAAAGTAACTCAAAACTTGGAGTCAAACAGAAAACTAACCTTTTTTTTGACTCATTTTTTTTTTGAGATTTTCACCCCACACCTGCATTTTATCTACGAAAATGCCATTAACTTTTTTTTTTCGAAAATGGCTTCTTTACTGTCTCAACCTCATCTTCTTCAATTATTTACAACAGTGCCACTACCATGAATAGTTCAACAACCTTGTACTAACTGTTTGGAGCTTTTAATGCCCTTTAATGCACGTAAATCTCTTTACACTCTCTGTTTCAATTGTTATGAACTAAAACAACATTTCTTTCACTTTCTCTCCATATTCATCCAAAAACTCAAGCTTTTGATTCAAAATATTTTATGGTTGTGAGCCATATTTCTTTCGTTTTGACTTACGGTTGCTTTCGTTTGAGGTTAAGGTGGTTGGAGAGACCACAATGCAAAGCGAAGTCATCTCACTAGTTTAAGGTACAAATTTGAATTTTTTTGAAGATCTGTTCCGCGTAGAAGACTTACTAGTAAGTCATCGTATGTAGAAGACTTCTTGATAAGTCTTCTTGTCAAAACGACTTAAACTAAGTCGTCCGGCTGTTGTTAAAAAAAACTCCGGGCGACTTATATATAAGTCGTCTCAACAGGCTAGTTTTGCATTTGACGAATCGTGTCAGATCATGACTATTTCGGGCGACTTATAATTCAGTCGTCTGCGGGAAGTTAAAATTTCAATATTTTATTAAACTAGGCGACTTACGTGTAAGTCGTCTTAGGTTAGTTTTGTAATTGAAAAATAAAACTTCATCGTTTAACTTTTACCGGCGACATAATATAAAGTCGTCGACGAGAAGACTTAATTTAAAGTCGTCAGGAAAGCAAAGTCGTCCAGAATTTTTCCCAATTTTCTGGTCAAACCTTGCTTATCGGGACGACCTTAAATTAGTCGTCTAGCTGGGCGACTTTCAATTAAGTCGTCGGAGAAAGTTAAATTTCAAGTTTTATTTTTCAATTACAAAACTAACTTAAGGACTTACGTAAGTCGTCTAGTTTGAATAAAATATTGAAATTTTAACTTTCGAGACGACTGAATTATAAATCGTCGATAGTCAAAGATCTGACGTCGTCAAATGCAAACAACTTCCGTTCCCGACTTATATATAAGTCGTCTGAAGTTTAACAAACAAAGCGGACGACTTAAATAAATCGTCGGTTTAATTTTAAATTGCAAAAGTGACCTCTTTAGGCGACTTACCTTTAAGTCTTACGACTTATTTGAAGTCGTGCTGCGGCATGTTTATTGAACTTCTTCATTTCTCTATATTTACTAATGTGTTTTATTTTGAATATTTGCGATGATTTGTCAGTTACATGCGGTTTATGGAGAATGGTTGTTGAGATTGCCGTTGGGATTTTGTGGTTGATGATCTCAAAGGAGCAAAATTGTTTTATTGAATGAAGATTCAACACATGCTGAACTTGTTGCAATGGCTCAAGAAGATTATAACTGGACATGAGGCGTGGAGATTAGCTACTCATTACCAGCAGAAATGATGATGGCTCAGGCAGTCCTCCCATTCATGTTACAAGTGATAGACAAGTTGAAACTTGCTCGAGATACTCAAAGCATAGAGTATGTCTTTGTGTATCGAAGCGCAAGGTGGAAACGGTTTCAGAGAAAGGGATAATGATGAAGCTGGTGAATGGGAAGAAGATGTTGGTGATGATGAAGCTGGTGAATGGGAAGAAGATGTTGGTGATAATGATGAAGCTGATGAATGGGAAGAAGATGTTGGTGATAATGAGTTTGTTGAAGATGAAAATCAAGATGGGGAGGAGGAAAATGGGGAGGAGGATGCTGATAACTCTATTGTTGGTGAAGCGGATCAGAATGGTGGGGATTACAGTCTTTATGGAAAGGTTCAAGATGAGGGCGAGGAAGATGATGATAATATTTGTTTTGAAGAAATGGAAAAGACATATGCTAAGACAAATGCTATTGAAGGAGGAAAATCGGATGGTACCAGTATCTATGTCAACCAGAGTTTTGTTAGCAAGGATGCACTGCTTTGAGCTGCGGTTGGTAGCAGTGAGGGTAGGTTTTCTTTCAGAATATACAAATCAACGAAAACTCTCCTTGTGGCAACATGTCGGGTTAGCGGTTGTGGATGGAAGATCAGGCGAGTGTGAAACATGGGACAAACACGTTTTGGGTAACAAAGTATGTGGAAAAACATTTATGCTCAGTGGGAGACCGAATCGCTCAGCGGAGACACGTACTCGAAGTATGTTGGTAGTCTTTTCATTGATCGTGTTGGAATCATTGATGGGATAACTCCGCAGCATATCACTGATGCAATGAGGAACATGTTTGGCATGGAGCTTGATTACACCACTTCATACAGAGCACTGTTATATGCACAAACATTGGTGAGAGGATCAGCAGAAGAAGGGTATTCGCGTCTGGCATCATATCTCGAGCAAATCTCCATTGCAAATCCTGATTCTATCACGGCTATAGAACTTGATTCTATGAAAAGATTTAAGTATCTATTTCTCTCTTTTGGAGCTTCTATAAAAGGTTTTAAGTATCGAGAAGGGTCATTGTGGTGGATGGAACTCACCTAAGTGGAAAGTATGGAGGTGTTATGTTAGTTGCAGCCGCTGAGATGGCAATTTTCAGATATTCCCATTGGCTTTTGGGATCGTGGATGCTGAAGATGAACCTTCTTGGGAATGGTTTTCACAAAATTGGCTAGTTGTATATCTCATGACAAGCCTCGGTGATAGTCTCCGACCGACGGCCATTAAAAGTGCGTGTGATAAGGTGTTTCCTTGGGCAACTTCGAGGAATATGTTATTATCACCTTCAAGATAACATTGTCAAAAGTTTAAAGGAAACATCTCATGTACTTGGTGAAAGGGCTGCTTATGCTCACACGGTTTACTGATTTTGACCGGTACATGGCTGAGATCTGAGTGCAAACCGGAACTTACAGCGTATTTGGAGAATGCGGCGCCAGCCTATGGTCAAGGGTTTATTGTAAGGGAACAGGTACAACATAAAACAAGCAACATCGCTGAATCTATTAATTCCGCACTGAAGCGAGCAAGAGGATTTCGATTCCGTTCTGCTGGAGTTCATAAGGCAGAAGTTAGGAAAATGGTATTGGAAAAGGAGACAAGATGCATTGAGTCTCACAACTCAACATAGCCGGGTGTTGAATACTTGCTTGCTGTTCGAGCAGAGATAGCGGATCACGATGGCGGTCCAACCAATTGATGGATGGCGATTCTTTGTCAAAGGTGGCAAAATGGACTGTGTGGTTGATTTGGAACATGCAAAGTGTGATTGTGGTGTCTATGGAGTGGAGAAAATACCTTGCTCTCATGCTATAGCTGCTGGAACACATATTAGTTTGCATATCTCCACACTTGTATGTCCGGTGTACTCAAAATTATTTGTATGCAGGATACTCGAGAGAATATATCCTATCGTGTCACAACATATTGAGGAGCGAGAATGCTTTCCTCAGGCGTAAAGCGTGGTCGGGAGCGAAGAAATCAAGATGGCAATCTTGGTTGGAGCTATCTAGGATGAGAGGACACAAACCGGGGAAGAAACAGGCAAGGAGATGCTCAAACTGCAAGCTGGCCATCTGAAGCCACAATGTACACAACCAGTTGATTAGTTGTCGGGCGACCTAACTTTAAGTCGTCCGGTCTTGATTACCGTCGGGCGACTTATATATAAGTCGTCCGGTGTATTTTATTTTTAGACTACCTTCTACTAAGTCGTCCGGTGTATTTTATTTTTAGACTACCTTCTAGCGAGAGATAACATATTTTAGACTACCTTCCGAGAGATAACATATTCCAAAATGTAGATCTTTGTTACGTCATTGTTCGGGCGACTTATAATTGTTCGGGCGACTTATAATTGTTCGGGCGACTTATAATTGTTCGACTTATAATTGTTACGGATGACTTATAATTGTTCTTATAATTGTTCGGGCGACTTATAATTGTTACGGGCGACTTATAATTGTTCTTATAATTGTTACGGGCGACTTATAATTGTTCGGGCGACTTATAATTGTTCGGGCGACTTATAATTGTTACGACTTATAATTGTTCTTATAATTGTTACGACTTATAATTGTTGGGCGACTTATAATTGTTCGGGCGACTTATAATTGTTACGGGCGACTTATAATTGTTCGGGCGACTTATAATTGTTCGGGCGACTTATAATTGTTCGGGCGACTTATAATTGTTCTTATAATTGTTACGGGCGACTTATAATTGTTGGACGACTTATAATTGTTACGGACGACTTATAATTGTTACGGGCGACTTATAATTGTTACGGGCGACTTATAATTGTTCTTATAATTGTTACGGGCGACTTATAATTGTTCGGGCGACTTATAATTGTTACGGACGACTTATAATTGTTACGGGCGACTTATAATTGTTCTTATAATTCAAAAGCATAATTGTTCAAAAGAAAGCATAATTGTTCTTATAATTCATGAAAGAAAGCATAATTGTTCAAAGACATAACCATAATATAAAACATTAAACTTGAAGAGATTAAGAAAGCAAAGGCGTTAATCAAACATCGTGGCTCATTCAACTTGTACCAATCGATGTAAGGAATCTGAACATCAGCCACCTTGGCCTCTGGCGCACAAGTTGAAATCTAGCTGCTTCTTTTCTCTTTGCTAAATGGGTTCTTCTTGAAAAGTTCATTCATGAGTTCCAGCTTACCTTGTATCGCGACACTTCAAGCTCTTCAACATGTTTCTTGGCGATGGCATCATTTAGTTGCTTGTACATAAAGAGCTTGGCTCGGTAATGCTCGATGGTAAGCCTCAACTCCCTTGTTGAATGCCTCTTAGAGAAGAACCATGATCTTCAACCATGGGAGCCTTGAGTTTAAGGTCTTTGTTGAATGCCATACTGAGATTTTGATCTGGATGTTAATAGATCGAAATTATTAGAAAGCGGATAGATCTAAACAAAATTTATATAAAGCGGATACAAAGAAAAGGATAGATCTACTTACTTAGCTAATATTGGGAGAGACTAAATTGGAGAAGAGAGATGATAGTAAGAGATGAAATCATTAACTATGAGTCATGTCTTATATAGAAGAGGATGTGATCGAAGAGTCATGTCTTTTCACATTCTAATAAACTTTTCAAATTACTAATCGAAATTAATATATTAAAAAGAATTTAAAGTCGATCACAAATATTAGAATTTAAAGTCGTCCCAGCTGGAAGACCTTCAGACGACTTATTTGTAAGTCGTCGGTGGAAGACCTTCAGACGACTTATTTGTAAGTCGTCAGCTGGAAGACCTTCAGACGACTTATTTGTAAGTCGTCCAGCTGGAAGACCTTCAGACGACTTATTTGTAAGTCGTCCTAGCTGGAAGACCACGACTTCTTGGAAGACCTTCAGGCGACTTATTTGTAAGTCGTCCCAGCTGGAAGACCTTCGGGCGACTTATTTGTAAGTCGTCCCATGCTTTAAAAGCTTAGTCAAAATCATAAAAGCTTTAAAAGTTTAAATGTAATATCTTTTACACTAATCGATAAACACTAGAATAACATACATGCCCATGAATCTAATCATACATGCCCACGAACTTATCACCATCCACATTTTCTTTCAAATGCTGATCGAAGCTCCGTCCATATATCCAGCGCCATTTTATCCCTCATATTCTTAGCGTTGGCCTAGCAAAGTCTTTAGAGTTAAAGGGACTCAAGAGCATGACATTCAATGTACTTTAGGCGTACGCCACAATCACCATTGTTGGCCGTGGGTACATCTTGTCTCTCATATGTGTATGGCTCCACCCGTATTTGACCCGTATTTCGTCGGTGGGGCGCACTCAACAAGCAGATAAGGGACCATCTCGAGAAAAGGCTGCATTATGTCATCCCATGCTTACGGTGCCGTAGCTGAAGGAATGCTGTCCCAGGCGACTATGTGCCTCTTAGGGATCGATATCAAATAGCAACCCAATGGCGTTCTTCAAGTTCAGGCGCATAGATATCATCAATGTCCTCCCCACACCTTCTTTGATTGGCAAAATGAAGGTATTGATCCGTCATAAAATTCCGCCCCACCAGGTAGAGCTCTTCCTAAACCTTTGTGATCAGGTGCGGATAATTTGAAGAACTCATACTGGTCTCTCAAGACTGGGAAAAGTTGTGATCGGGAAGCACATTAAGCTCGCTCACGAAAGCTTGTGGGTTCTCTTGATACCTCTGCCTCAGCACATTAATCCAAGCATCTATGCTGCATATAAAATAATACAAGTTAGAAGATACGGGCGACTTAAATATAAGTGTGCGGAAAGTAAATCGTGGGCGACTTTGTAGGCGACTTTCAGGCGACTTATCTTTAAGTCGTGCGGTAAATAAAGTCGTCGGAAAGTAGTCTACGGACAACTTTGTAGGCGACTTTCGGGCGACTTATATTTAACGAGCGACAAAGATAAGTCGTGCGAAAGTCATCTTGACTTTGTAGGCGACTTTCGGGCGACTTTCAGGCGACAAAGATACAAGATAAGCGAAGACTTACGCAGTCTTCCAGCCATTCTCTGGCAGTCCGGAGGATGTGATACCACCAAGTTAAGTGATATGCGTGGTTTTCATCATGCTTAGTGAAATAATGACTGCAAACAATAAAGCAATCACTTACGGATCAGAAATAATCAGTTTTGCTAGACTAAATCAAGCTATTATGGGTAAAGCAATCACTACGGATCAGTTTTCAACCAACCAGCGAGTTCCTTCAACTTAGGTTTGTTTGCTGGCTGAAATGGATTATAGGCTGCCACTTTATCTTTATTTTCTCTGCGTATAAGGAGATATCTGCGTGGGAGAAGGTTTCCTCGCTCGTTCACTCCTTGCACGCACAGAAGCAGTGGGAGCTATTTTGTCCAATACAACCAGGCTCGGTTGTTGTACGGTGGAAGCGGCCTTCGGTTGTTGATCGGTGGAAGCGGCTTCGGTTGTTGATCGGAGGCGGCGCTCGGTTGTTGATAGGTGGAGCGGCCTTCGGTTGTTGTCGGTGGGCGGCCTTCGGTTGGTCAGTGGAAGTGACAGCAACAATCTCTTTGGAGGAGACACCATCGCTTTATCGGCAAGATCTTATTTCCAGCGTTAAGCCTCATCGCGAATTTCTCTGCATTAAAAGTTGCACACTAGTTAACCACAGGGCGACTTAAATAAAAGTTGTCTGGACGTCTAGTTGACCATGGGCGACTTAATTTTAAGTCGTCCATGGTCAACTAATCGTCGAACTTTTATTCGTCGTCAACAATCGTCGGAACTTACATTTAAGTCGTCCGGAAAACTAGTTAACCACAGACGACTTAATTCTTGTTGGGAGAGGATTTGATACTAACCTCGGATTGTTTGGCTTGAGGGGTAGGTTGTTTCTTTTGAAGAGTGCGCTTTTGGTTTGAGGAAGAGGCTTTTGGTTTGAGGTAGGCTGTTTGTTGAGGAGTAAGCTGTTTCTTTTGAGGAGTAGGTTGTTTCTCTTGAGGGGTAGCCTGATTGGTGACACCAACCTTCTTCTCCATAGCTTCCACCATCGGACAACTTCCTAATCTCTTTGATGCACTTCCTAAACCCTTCTTTCATGCAGTCAACTAGCCCTTCTTTCATGCTGTCAACTCGTCCTTGAACATATTTTCCAACTCCTCTCTAGTCACCCAACTAGCCTCTTCTCTAGCCTCTTCTCTAGCCTCTGTAGGAGCCTCTGTAGAACCTCTTTACGAGCCTCTGTAGGAACCTCTGTAGAAGCCTCTTTAGGAGCCCCTACGAGCTTTCTTCAGAGGTCTTGGATTGTCTTCCTCCTCCTCCACCACAACCATCTCTATCTCTTTGGTTTTCTTAGTACCAGTGACTTCCCAGCAATCCTTGGTCCACTTCCACGGTCTCCGATCATACATGACTTTAATGATGTTCTCCGCGGGCACGTCCTCAACCTCAGAGTCCCATTTTGGCCACATTTCACTAATGTCCTTCTCAACAAAGTTGATCACGCGGGTCTGCAGTAAATAGAAGAATCGAGTTAGATATTTGAAAAAAAAGACTAAATAGACGACTTAATTATAAGTCGTCTGGAAGGTCGTCAGCTGGAAGACCTTCCAGACGACTTATATATAGTCGTCTACTAAGTCGTCCAGCTGGAAGACCTTCCAGACGACTTAATTAAGTCGTCTGGAAGGTCGTCCAGCTGGAAGACCTTCCAGACGACTTATATATAGTCGTCTACTAAGTCGTCCAGCTGGAAGACCTTCCAGACGACTTATATATAGTCGTCTACTAAGTCGTCCAGCTGGAAGACCTTCCAGACGACTTAATTAAGTAGATACCTGTCTCAAGATAGCTTCTTTCATTGATCTGCGGCCTCTGCTGCCCCCGTAAGCCAGTATCGGTGGAGACGGACTGTTTCCTCTGGGACCACCAATACTAGCTCCCAATTCCGGCATAGCTGTGTACACCCAGACCTGAAGAACTTGTATAAACCCATCCACGGTGTAACAGCCAGTAATATCTTTGTTCCACAAAGAGTCCATCAGCACCTTAAACGCGACTCTCCCCCATGGATAATTCTCAAACCGTTCTAAATCCATCACTAGCCTTGCCAGACTAGATCGTGTAGCGGTTGAAAACTTTCTCCCTTCAATGAATCCAGTGAAGATGGAAAGATGCAGCGGCTTGCGATCTTCCGTGGACCAATCCTCGCATCTCTTCGTGCTGCTATTATCGATCATAGTTGGCCCAGCTTCGGATGAACTCCCAGCATCGCCGAAAGAAACCATCTCTTTGGTAACTTCACATTTTGGTGTCTCAAGGTCCTCGATGTACTCGCGGTTTAGACCGGTGAGGTTTTCAAACTCTAACGGTGAAAACCTCAAAGGTTGGACCAACGAGACCACATCTCATACTTCTTCTTAATGTCCAGCTTGAAACTGAGCATGTAGTGAACCAGCCTTGAAGCCCAACCAAATCCTGCTCCTTGAACTTGATGAAAACTCCCAAACTCGACTCCTTGAGCTCTTCAAATTCTTCATCAGTAAGAGCTTCCCTAAGAGCAGTATGCAACTTGTTATTATCCGTATGATCGAAAATGCTATTGTGGGCTTCTCTTCCCCAATGTGTATAACCTACGGGGAGTTCGGAATATCCATCCTTTTGTCTGCAAAATAATCAAAGACAACAATAGAGATAAGCTAAACAAGCTAAATCTAACAAGAACACACAGAAAAGTCAGAACAAAGCTAAATCAATCCTTAATTGTAACTCCGGATGACTTAGTAGGCGACTTAGATATAAATCGTGCGGAAATCAAACTGACGACTTAGTAGGCGACTTAGATTTAAGTCGTGCGGAAGATCTTCAACTGGACGACTTATATTTAGGTCGTCTATTAAGTCGTCGGTTGGAAGACTTTCGGGCGACTTAAATTACAAGTCTTCGATAGAAAAATTAAGCGGACCTGATTAGTAGCGAAGAATTTTCGTCATTGCGGTTATAGATCTGAAAAATAAGCGTGAAGCGGTGAGAATGAGTAAATTGATAGAGACAACGTTTTATGTTCATCTTTTCCTCGAGATTGATGACTTACCGTTAGGGTTTACAGAGAAAGCGGCTACGGTTCTGAGAGAAGCGGTGCTAGGGTTTAGAAGCGGCGCTAGTGTTTAGAAGCGGCGGTGAGATAGTGTTGGTGAAACGCGGTGGAGAGGCGGACGGTGGAAGCGGCTAGGGTTAGAGGAAGCGGCGCTAGAGTTAGAAGAAGCGAGCGGTGAGAATGAAGTGAGATAGATAGCGGCGTTGAGGGCGATGGTTTGTTGGAAATAGTGGGAATTCAAATCGCCTTTGATATCGCCGGTGAGAGAGAACTGTTAGGTTAGGGTTTCTAAATTTCGCGAAAAATGAAAAAAAAAATCACTTTATATATTGGGTAAATAATCCGGTTAGCTTTAAAAGTACGTTGGTAAAATTTAAGGTTTGGTCCGGTTTAGACGACTTATTCTGGCTCATAATGTACATCAGAAGACTAAATATTTAGTCGATGCGTTTCTGAAGACTAAATATTAAGTCGTCCCGGACCTAAAATGAACCCCTAAACTAAAATGACTAAATTAACTAACTAACCACGTTATAAAATCAAATTATACTTCAATAGTGTTTAATATACACAGAAATGAACACGCTTATGTAATTTTAAAATTTTTCAAAAACGGTTTTAATGCTTTCCGAAATCTAACCCTAAGAACATATACAATACTACAACATATGTTGATGAAAGTTAAACTAAAGAATATCATGACTCACTACTTTCACTCATCTATGCTGAAAACAATTGAAATTTGTTATATCTTAATTTATATCTCTTAATACATATCTTAATTACATAATTCCCATTTTTCACTTATCAAAATATTTTTTACAAAATTTTTAAATTAT
This sequence comes from Brassica nigra, assembly GCA_016432835.1. NCBI lineage: Eukaryota > Viridiplantae > Streptophyta > Magnoliopsida > Brassicales > Brassicaceae > Brassica > Brassica nigra. Next base: position 8,561,302 of record CM028249.1, on the reverse strand, counting down.
GTTTAAGAATAACTGTCCAGGCGACTTTCAGTTAAGTCGTCCAGACGACTTTCGAGGGGTAGAAACGTAAAAAAAATTCCGTTTTTTTGTTTGTTCACAAGGGGATAGTTGTAATTTCAATAGCCTTTTAGGTTACTTTTGCCTTTGACCCAAGTTGGGGTATTCTTTTGGGTTTGACTCCAAGTTTTGAGTCACACTTGGCAATTCTCCCAAGAAAATAAGGCGAGTTTACAGTTCCAATGAATTAGTATTCGGAAAAACTGGAAACATTTTTGGTTATATTGGGCCGAAGGTATAATAAGCGTTCGGTAACTTAAGAGTTTAATAAGTCCAATATAGAAAGGAGTTGTAGGAATAAAAATTATGATTTCTGATTCTAAAAAATTGTGATTTCAAACTGTATTTTGGTTCATAGAGTCTTATGAAAAATATATTTACTTGTAAATTTTGAGTTTAAGTCACTACAAAATAGTAATAAATGATGAATAAAATTTAATTCAACCGTTATATATTTAATAGGAGAAATTTTTTCTAATTTCGACCAAATTTTGATGATATTACATATTAAAAATATTGATAGATTTAGTAAATATAAATTTTAAGAAATATACACAGAAGATCTATCGAAAAAGAGAGTTATATATGGATATATATTTCAGTTGAAAACTCTATCAGTAATTGATGTTTTTATGTATTATATATATACACATATAGGTCTAAACACATTAATTGACTCAAGAAACTGACATCTAAAACAGTTGTCCTTTTGGGTTAACAACGCTTAGACTTTCCTCAACCTTTTACGAGAATATCGAGTGGAATTCCCATTTTGTTTTTGTCAATATTAAGGCATGTTATAAACATATTGAATGGAGATGAAATTTTGTTCTTTTAATCAGTAACTATAGTTTTACAATTTCGTTAATCTCTTTTTCATCTTAATCACATTTGCAAGGATGATTAGAAATGAGACTGTAACGAAAATAAAATTGTGATTTCTTGGGAAAGCCATCTTTTTTTTTTCCTTGTGTTATAATATTTATTTTTTTCACAGTGGATATGTTGTGTTTACTCCTCTCCTTTGTCTATGTTTTTGTCTCCATGTTCCTTATATTGGCTTATCTTGGTATTGGAATTGAAGCTTCCAGCCCTCCAAAGGGTTACGATTTGGACTTTTTTCTATATACCGCTCATGCCACTATTTCATCTTCTTGTTTCCTGGATTATTGGATTGATGCTTTGCTGCACTTAGGGTTATGGTTTCACCTACTGTCCTGTCTTCTGTCATTTTTGGTTTGGAGGTTTGGGTAGCGACGAAGCAGTGACTTCGGCTTTCAGTTCTACTCTTGCGTGGCGGGGACGGTTTCTATTCTTGTGTGTTTCGGATCCTTTAGTTTGTGTTTTTTTGGTAGGTTGTTATCTCCGGAGGTGGGTTATTTGCCGGCTTTGTCTCCCTGTTTGTGGGGATCTTGTCTCCGGGAATTGTATATCCGCCGGATCTTGTCTGAGACCAGTTGTGGCCTTTGATTGTATGTGGTTGTCGATTGTTTGGCTAACCCTAGAAATGGGAAAAATAAAATAATGTCCAAAAAAAGATGAAATGATAAGAGCGTTCTTTCTTGGGAGAAAGCACGACAATATAGTTATGTTGGTTATACGCATATGCAGTTGTCTCATTTGGTAATGTATTGACAAATAAATGTAAAATTTGTGGAGATGATATAGTATGAATAGAATATAAGTGTATATACAATTAAATAAATAACTAGATTTGGATATGCGTTTTGAAAGAGCAGATTTTTTCGAACATAAAAAAAATTAATATGAATAAATATTTTGCAATTGTTATATATTTATGTTACAAAGTCGTATTATATTGAAAAAGCGAATATGTTTAAAACTATATATGAATGATTTTATTAAAGATTGTTTTGTATGTACACTCTTATCTAACTATTTTTAGGCCTGATACTTTATCCGGACCCGAGAAATCAAACCAAAATTGATTTGAAAATACAGGTTTGGTTCGGATCCGGATCCAGGGTAAAATACTTATTTGGTATTTTTTGGACCCGCGGGTCTCAGTTTGAGTGTGGATCGGGTCTCGGTTCGAGTCTAGGTCCTGCTTGAGACCCGACCCACACCTAAATACCTTAAATGTTTTGTGTTTATTAGGTATATTTTGATATTTCAAATATTTTTCTGTATTACGAATATTTTTTAAAGTTTTGGGTTTGGTTTTAGGTATAGTTTCGGGTTTTGAATAAAATTTCAAATTAAAAAAATTATATTATGGGCATTGGGATAAAATTTTGAGTATGTTTTTTGGTTCCTGTGTCAGATTTTGAGTAAAATTGGGGGAGGGGGTGAGAGTTTGGTATTTGAATATTTCCGGATATTTGTTTGAGTTTTCAGGTATTTTTGAGTTTTCAGATATTTCGAATCTTTTTGGGGTTTTAAATACCCGGACTCATTACGTACTTAAAATTTTTGAAATACCTAATTAGGTTTAAATGTCTAGAAGCTAAAAGATCCAGACTCGATAGGAACCAAAATTCGTATTCGACCCCAAGATCCGAATGCACATGTATACTCTCTCTCGTTATATTTTATGTGCATTTTATAAGATTTATATTTGTTGATTTGGTGAGACTTAAGATTTATTTGGTATTTTTTGGCTAATTTAATAGTATATATTTATATGGCTTTTAATAGTTTTTAAAATTTTCCTAAATAAAATTTTTTTTTATTATAAATACTCTTTATAAAATCAATAAAAACAATTTAAAATAATTAGAGAAAGAGTATATCACATGAAATAAGGAGTAAAAATATAATTCAGTTAAAAGTATTTAAAATATTATATAGTTAAATAAATTAATGTTGCGACCAAAAAATAATTATGCATGGATCGAAAAGTTTATGTGAGATGACGTGGAAATCTATGTATGTAAAAGGATAATTGATGATTAATTAAATAATAAAGACAAATTTATAATTATTTTGATTGATCACAGAATTAGTTGTTAGATATCGAAAATGTAGGAGTTAATAATAGAAAAGATTATATTTTATTAATATTGATATATTTGTTACTGATTAAGATAAATACTGTTAGAGAAATGTGGTAAGATATTGTTAGTCTAAATTTAAGGTAAGACCAAAATATTAATAGTCTAATGAAAGGGTGTGCAATAACCTTGTATAAGTAGATTTTTTCATAATGTTTCTCTTTTAATAGTATAGATATATTTACATTTATAGTTTTGTTAAATTATTTTATAAAGCCCATTGAGCCGCGAGTTGCTGTTAAGCGCTTTCCCTTTCTCTCTCAAATTTTCAAATTTAGATTCCCACATCGTCTCCATGATATATAATGGATTTTACCCACTTTTACCCATGGTATATAGGTTTTTAAAGATATGTTTATTATGTTTTGAAGTCTTTTTAGAGTATTTACATGTTCAGGTACGTCTTGGAGAAATAGGGTGATTTTGGAGTCTTTTGGAGTCTTTTGAGGTGCAGGACTGCACAGACGCGTCAGATGTTTAGATATGGATCAAGACTTTTCCCTGATGCGATTGAGCCCATCTTTTGACACAAGATATAGCTTAGAGTTAGCTTTCCAATTTCACCGTTCTGATGACAATACAACGGTTAGATCCGACGTTATGCCCGTTTTACTGAAGAGTAGTCAAACTGCCTCGCGAGACGAAACTGTCGAGAAGATGAAAGAACGTCGATCGGTGGTGCACCCTTGGCATCGGTCGACGGTGATGCCAGAATGCGGGCAGATCATATTTTGTGTCCGACTAAAGACCAGAAACAACCACAAATTACAAGAATACCCTTGGACGACCTAAAACCCTATTTATGTATTTTCTAAGCCATTGTTGACGGCTATGCTTTCTATTCTATTGTTTTAGGTTTCTCTTAGGTTAGGAGAGGAGAGAGGAACTCCTTAAGAGTCCTCTTGGAAATCATTTGGTTTTTATATCTATTGCTTTCTATTTTATATCTATTCATCTATGATTTATGTGACAAACTTCACATCTGAATAGAACCACCTGTTAGGTTTAGGGTTCAAATAAGTTATGAGAGATTATTCCCAAATATATAATTTCTAAGTTGTGATATTCATCAATAGGATTGTGCTTATTTCTTGTTCTAGAGTAGCTAACTAGAATATTGATCTAGGTTAATAGGTTTAGGCATTAGCTTAGAATATTAACCTGAATAATTCTGATTGAGCTAGATCCGCTAGAAACAAACGATAGTTGATTTAGCATATCTAATGAACATAGTTCAACCTGTTCGTAAATCTTGTTAGGAAAGAATCGATCGACAAATGCGAGGGAAAATCGATTGACGGAAAATCGATTGACGCTTTCTCGGCTCAACAAGCGAAAGTTGAGACTCCGAGATTCTAGTCAATAGATAGTTTAAACAAGAGAAAGTTGATAGATTATTGAAAAGTTGAGTTCTAATATATCATACAACTTTAGTCTCTATACTACTATAATCCCAATTACGTGAATAGAAACCCTAGATCTAGCAACCATCCTTCCATCAAACAACTCATAAATTTACTAAACAATTACCTTGTTCAACTGCTTGCTAAATTTACTCCTTTATAATCTATTAGCCTAGCTTAATCATAAACTGCTTAAATCTATTGTGTGCCCTACCTCTCTGTGGATTCGATCCTAAGTACTATATCTGAATCTCTTATTTGAGAGAGTAATTCACTCTTTAGGATAATTTGAATGATATCACTCCAGGAGGATGATCCCTCCCGCCCCACTTTGTTCTCAGCATATGAGCTTCGTTGATGGAGTTATCGTCGTTCATGTGGATGCACTATCCTTTTCTCTCTCCGTGGAGATTAGGTCTCTGATGGGTGGACCTCAATGTAGAAGCCATGTTCTTGGGGGTTTGTCAGAAACTGGTTCTCACTTTATGCTTGAGGATGGCGGAGGCAAACCGAAGCTTTCTTAAGTTAGCCATCAGGGTTACAGTTTTTTTTTTGTTTTCACGGCGTTGCTGTGAACTAAAAACTTCCTAGGGCATGTTAGCTTTGTCAGTTTCTTGACCCTGTAGATGCACTTCCAGATTTATTGAACAGTGCGTTAACCTCTTCCATGGATTATCTGGTATTCTTGAAGAACTAACTGAATCAAAAATTCACATAAGCATCTTCAAAGGAGACACCTTCAGGAATATTTTTCACTCATTTGTGAAACTCATCTAACTTTTTGCACTGATAGGATTTTAAGATGCTTCGGCACTGCAAGAAATGATACTTTTGGCTTGTAGACTTTCTCCTCAATAGGTTTTGGCATGATCAAAAGACATGGTAACATATCTAATCAGTGTAGACAACCACCATATGGGATTGATCGACACCTTGAACTGGTGTTGATTCGAGTTTAAAAAATCGTGCTAAGGCTGCTGGCCACTTTTTGATTTCTGAGTTTCAGGCCTGAAGAGAATTGTGAAAAGGTTATGAGAGGTTTATACGACACCATTGAAAATATGGTTCCTCAAGTTGAAACTCCAGATCAGATACTTAAAGAGCTGGATTATTTTAAGAGTGCGTCTGGATTCTTTGGCCATCCCATGGCGATAAGACAAATGTCAACAAAGGCACCAGCCGAGTGGTGGCTTTCTTATGGAGCATCTACTCCATAACTTAGAGATTTTGCTGTAAAAGTTCTAAGTCTCATGTGTAGTGCAACAGGTTGCGAGAGAAATTGAAGTGTATTTCAGCATCTCCATACCAAGAAAAGGATTCGCTAGCTTGACCTAAAACCGGTTGAATGACATGGTTTTTGTTAAGTACAAATATGCTCGTAAACGCCGTTACAATCTGAAAGATACAATTGATCCCATTGACCTAGAAGAAATTGATGAGAGTAATGAGTAGCTGGTACAAAGAATGGATGGAGAATCTACTGATGGTTTTGATCTAGTGTTTGAAGATGATTATTTAACATGGGAATTGGTAAGCAAGGCATCTGGAGCTAATGAGCCTAGTTACCCTACTAGAGCATCTTCAAGTAGGAGTGAAAGAGGACAAAATTCATCCAATGATGAAAGAGGAAAGAATTCAACTCCTGGTCAAAAAGCTTCTCAAACGCCATCTCCAATGATGTTGACTGATGAGGATGATGAGAATGAAAATGATGAAAATGGGGCTAATAAGTATGTGGAAGTTGATGAGTTTGTAGGCAGCGAAGAATTTGATTCTCTGTTTTAAGATTTTGTTGGTTTGATTTTCTGTTTTAAGACTTTGTTGGTTTGATTTTCTGTTTTAAGTCTTTGTTGATTTGATTCTCTGTTTTTTGAACACTATGTTGGGATTAATTATCTGCTTTAAGTTTTATTTTAGTTTAGGATAATTACAAAAGAATGAAAAAACCTAAGTGATTTATATGTCTTAAGAGCAGCATTAACGCTAAAACCGTGTGAAATGATCTAAAATAAAAAATAATAATATTATATAAATATATATATTTTTCATTTATCTTTATAAAACAGAACCAATAATTATTTTACACATATATGTGTCAGAACTAGCACCGTTTCTTAATGCTCTTAATTAAGAGCTCTCAATTTTCTTTTTCCTAATTTTCATTTATTTTAATTATTTAATTTCTAGAAACTAGTGTTAAGATACGAGCGTTAATGCTCCTCTAACCGCTAATCTTATGTGTAGGTTCAGACTATGCTTTAAGTATGATCTTCCCATCGCATCAAGGATTGGGCTATTTTAAACCAGGTGTCGACAACTTGTATATCAAGGTCGAACTGGAATCCGTATCTTTCTCGATGGGTTCCGACAATGCGCTTCAGTGTCAAACCTTCAGTATCAATTGGGGGAAGATGTGGTAGATTCATGTCTGATGAAACTCAAAAAATCTCTGATTCTTGGGGGTATTCGACCGACACCATGGCTGGGTGTTGATCATCACCGAGCTCGTGGCTTCAAAGCCAGTTTTGTTAATCACCCTCCACCATAATGACATTAAAAAATGTGTATTTGTCGTAAGGGACATTCAGGTCTTTGATGTAGCGCTGCTAGCTAAACAAGTTAGGCATAAGCACAATCATCTTCAGCACCTCCATGCAAAGCCCCCTGAAACAGAATCTTATGCTTATTGCTTCTGATTATTTAACGTGTTAAACATCGTGGCGTGAACCAAGGTAGTAAAACATTTCAGGTTGTGGATGGATGTTTCAGAACTCAAATGGTTTCCACATTAGATAAGGATCGTCCCTGGAGATGCAGGTCGTTTCCCCCTTCCAAGTAAAGGCTTCAGAAGGCCAATCAGCCATGTACAACGCAAAGGACCTCGGTCTATGAAAAATATGTATCATATCAGATTGTCAAGTGCTTATTAAATCAATTTACTCGAATCTTCCTCTGGCTGAACTCTTTGGAATAGGCTGGGACATCAAGTCTCTATTCCGTTTCTTCTTATCTTTGCCTTTCGTTTCTACATGAAACTTGAACACTTCAGCTGATTCAGTCACACCATATGTAGTGCTTCCTTTGTTTCTACCACCTAGTGGTGGTAGTTTTTGGTTAAAAAATGTAAAATTCATTATGAAAGTAAAAATAGCTCCTAATTTGGTTTAAATAGGGAACAAATATTTTTATATTTATATTTATTTGATAGTAATATCATCGTGTTAAAATCAATTACAAAACCAATAACATACTAGTCAAATAACAAGGAAATTAATTTGATTATCTCAAATTAATATGAGGATTGATTTGTATAAATTAACCAAGAGTTGTTCTCCAAGTTAGAAGCAAATCAATATATTATAATAATTAGAAAACTGATTTGGTGCATGAATATGCTCTTCGGTTATCATCTGTATAAATTAACCGGATTCACCAGATTCATGGCACCGTTCAGCCTTCTCGCATCCTCTGTGGTAAGGATTGGCTTCTTGCTTCTTGCAGGTCCAAGGTTTCGCTTTATCGCAAGCCAAACTGTGATCTCCATGCATAGCGTGATAATCTATGTACCTTGCCTCAATATTGGTTGCTGCAAGAGCCAAGAACACTGCAAGAACTAGAGAAACAATCACTTTGACATTTTTAGACATCCCCATATTATTTTTTATTTTCCAAATAAATTAAATAAATAAATTTATAAAAGAAACCCCGGGTAGGAGTTCAATTTATTTAATTTATATATTTAATTGTATTTGGTGTTGGCTTTGTTGGATTATTAGAAAGAGTTTATTGGTGTTTATATAGTGGAGAATATATGGATTTCAAAGTTGGTTATTTTTAGATGATGATTAGCAACCACATAGTTTTTAGAAAAGTGATGTTTTTAGTAAAGAGAACTGGCTAATGTTTTTAAAATTAATCCAAAAATTATATCTTTGCAACAATGCTATACATAATTAGTTTTTTGGCTTTAGTTAGCCCAAAAATAAGCTAGGCGAAAATAAGGCGAGTTTACAATTCCAACGAATTACTCATCGGTAAAACTGGAAACAGTTTTGGTTATATTAGGCTGAAGGTAATAAGCTATTGGCAACTTAAGATTTTAATAAGTTAAATATAGAAAAGGACTGGATGAATAAAAAATGAGAAATTTATTCAACTACCACATTCTCAATTCCATTTATTATATTTACCTTAACCACATTTATCTATAGTTTAAAAAAAAAGAATATATATATATATATATATATATATATTTATATTTATATACTTATATCCCTAGAATTAATTAATCTAAACTTAGAGTTTAGATTTGAGGGTGAGTTTGAGGGTGGAGTTTATGATTTTTTTTATAAAAAAAATAGTTAAATTTTCGAATAAAAATTTTAAAAGTATATTCAAAAAAAATTCTAATTTCAAAATTAAATTTTGAAATAAAAATTTTAAATTTAAGAAGTACAAAAAAATAAGGTAAAAACAGAATTCTCCCATTAAAGTTATGATTTCTGACTCTAACAGTAGTGATTTCAAACTGTATTTTTAGTTCACAGAGTCTTATGAAAAAATATCTTTACCTGTAAATTTTGAGTTTAAGTCACCAGAAAATAGTAATAAATTATAAAAAGAATATTTATTTCAACCGTTATATATTTAAAATGACCAATTTTTCTACTTTCAACCAAATTTTGATGATGTCTATTAAAAATCTTGAAAGATTTAGTAAATATAAATTTTAAGAAATATTCATAGAAGATCTATAGAAAAACAAAATTACTGATATATATTTCAGTTGAAAACTCTGTCAAAAACTCGATGTTTTTATTGATTATATATACACATATGTGTCTAATTGCAAAAAAAAGTAAGTTTATTTGATTGCGCTCTCTCTTTCTCTCTCTCGGCGACCAACGAAGAAACGTGACGCTTAGGCATTTTCACCGGATTTAGCGTTTTCCGGCGGCTCTAGCCGCCGGTTTTCATCTTCTTTGGTTAGATACATTCTGTTTACACATCTTGATGACTTTGGTATCAATGGCTGTCTCTCTTTCCATGCCAGAGTGCTGTTAATTGTTGAACAAACGGTTTCAGAACCAAAGCGTACCTTTGATATTATTGAACAAGGCCTTTAAATAGCCAAAGCAAAACAACAGCACCTCCTTATCATACGGAGGATTTTCTAAAACGTGAAACAACATAGAACGTGTCCTTAGCAACAACTAAGCAACAACTCCTACAAGTGTGGAGCCATTATTAAAACGACAAAGACTAAATCAACTAACAAATTCCTTCCCTAAACTGTTATGCTGTAAGCAAGAACAGTTTACTTCGGTACTTCAACCAACCCGAGCATCTCCCTCAGCTTCACAAACGTCTCTAACTTCAGTGGCTTAGTCATGATGTCTGCCAGCTGATCCTTCGTACCACAATGTATCAGCTTCACTTTGCCTTCTCCAGTCAGCTCCCTTAAGTAATGAAAACGAACCTCAATATGTTTGCTGCGACCATGGTGGATTGGGTTTTTTGACAGTTGAATGGTTGAGCTGTTGTCACACTTGATCGTGATGCACTCTTCAAGACTTTCTCCAACTTTGTCAAGTACTCTAGCCATCCAAACTCCTTGTGTTGCGCATGAGACTGCTGCTATGTATTCGGCCTCCGTGGTGGATAGTGCTACAATAGACTGCTTCTTAGAACTCCATGCCACTGCTCCTCCAGCTAACATGAACACATACCCTGAAGTACTCTTTCGATCATCCAAATCTCCCGCATAATCACTATCCGTATAAGCATGAAATCCTCTGTTTCCTCCACGTTTATACATGATGCCAAGCTCTACAGTATTTTTCACGTACCTTAGAACTCGCTTTAGCACTTGAAAATGAGCTTCTGTGGGTTTCTCCATGTATCGACTCGCTAGACACACCACAAAGGTAAGGTCTGGCCGTGTGACAGTGAGGTACATTAGGCTTCCAATCATCTGTTTGTAGAGAGTCATGTCGAGGGCTGCTCCTCCTCCTTTCTTAGAAAGTTTAACGCCTGGAACAATGGGGTTGTTTACTCCGTTGCACGTACTCATCTCGAACCTCTCTAGAACTTCTTTCGCGAACTTCCTCTGACAAATATAGATCCGTTCTTCTCTCTGCAGTATCTCTACACCCAAGAAATACCTCATTTTGCCAAGATCGGTCATGTCAAAGTTCTTCTTCATTGACTCCTTGAAGTTGTTGATCAGCTTCTCACAGTTTCCTGTAAAAATCAGGTCATCAACATACAGGCTTACGATGAGGATCTGACCTTGCTTCTCTGTTTTGACGAAGAGAGTGTGCTCGGACTCGTTCTTCTCAAATCCTTCCCTGATGAAGTAGCTCTCTATCTTGCTGAACCAAGCCCTTGGAGCCTGCTTTAGTCCATAGAGGGCTTTTCTTAGTTTGTAAACCTTTCCCTCACTTCCTCTCTTCATGAAGCCTTGAGGTTGATCGATGAACACTGTCTCTTGCAACTCTCCGTGTAAGAATGCACTCTTAACATCAAGTTGGTAGATGCTCCAGTTTTGATAAGCTGCAACAGCAATGATCATTCGAATAGTGTCCCACCTCGCGACTGGTGCGTAAACTTCATTGTAGTCGATGCCAAACTTCTGTGCATACCCCTTTGCCACCAATCGTGCCTTGTGTTTGTCGATCTCTCCATGCTCATTGTACTTCGTTTTGAAGATCCACTTGACCCCAATGATGTTTGTGGCTTCAGGTTGATCAACGAGCTCCCAAGTCTGGTTCTTCTCAATTGATTTGATCTCAGCTCTCATGGCGTCTCTCCATATCTCATAAGCAGCTGCTTCCTCGAAAGTTGTGGGATCTTCAACTGTAGCTGGAACGACAACTTGGAGCGCCATTGTGTCACCAATGTAGTGAGCCACAGCTTCTTCCTCCGAGATAAGACCACACTCGTAGTCTTGTAAGTAAGTAGGACGTCTCCTGTTCCGCCCGGTTGGTGCATCATCTACTGCATCGACTTCTTCATTTTCATCTACCGGAGCTGGAGCTGGTTCCTCATTGTGTTCGTGAGCCACCGGAGCTGGAGCTGGTTCTTCATTGTGTTCATTCGCCACTACCTCTTCTTCAGGTAAGAACTCTTCTTCTCCTCCTCTGTTTTCTTCATCATTCTCCCATACTAGCTCTTCTGGTTCTGCGTTTGCCCCTTCTAGATCATTCCTTCCCCAATCCCAACTCTTTGACTCTTCAAAGACAACATCTCTGCTCACCAGAATTTTCTTTGAGGTGGGATTGTACATACGATAAGCCTTTGATTCTTCACTGAGACCTAGAAAGACACACTTGCGGCTCTTGTCGTCTAGCTTGGTTCTCTTAGCTTCAGGTATATGAACATGTCCAATGCACCCAAACACTTTGAAGTGTTTCACGTCAGGTTTGATCCCACTCCAAGCTTTGATTCTCCAAAGCCGCAGTGGGACTCCGATTCAGGATGTGTGTTATCCATCTGACTCCTTCGGCCCAAAACTCTCTTGGCATTTTCTTCTCAGTAAGTGTGCTTCGAACAAGGTTCATAATCGTTTGGTTTCTTCTTTCGGCTACGCCGTTTTGCTGGGGATTATAGGATGCAGTGAGCTGTCGTTTGATCCCATGAGTTTTACAAAAATCATCAAACTCTTTAGAACAGAATTCACCTCCTCTGTCTGTTCTGAGACAACATACTGACACGCCAGATTCTTTCTCCACACTGGCTTTGAAGTCTTTGAACGTCCCAAAGGCTTCTGATTTCTCTGCGATGATATAGCTCCACATCTTCCTACTATAATCATCGATGAAGGTAAGGATATACCTTTTGTGGCCAATTGATGCAGGAGTAATTGGTCCACAAATGTCAGAGTGAATCAACTGCAGATTCCTTGTGGCTCTCCACGGGCTTTTCTTTGGAAAGGATCCTCTCTTCTGCTTTCCCACCAGACAGTTTTCACAAACCTTCTTTGTTGCTTCGATGTGTGGGAGACCTCTAACCATCTTCTTGTGACTCAACGTGTGTAGACTGCTGTAGCTTAGATGTCCAAATCTGCAATGCCACAAATGTGCATCTCCTGTGACTTCAACTTGGAAGCAGGAGTCTGCTCCCACCGCTTGCGCCAAGATAATGAACATACGGATCGTACTCATTGCAGTTTCGATGATGAGTCCTCTGGCTGAGTGATAGACTTTGCACACGTTGTCTTGTATGAGGATTGCAAGTCCCCTCTCCTGCAACTGTCCTATGCTCAAGAGGTTATTGCTTAACTCTGGAACATAGTACACGTCCTGTATGATTTGAATCATACCGTTCACCCTGATCTTTATACTGCCTTTTCCTTGCACTGCCATTCGAGCACCATTTCCCAACTTCACAGAATGACGAAAGTTTGCATCCACCTCAGAGAACCACTTCTTGTTACCAGTCATGTGATTACTGCAACCACTATCCAAGAACCACAAGTCTTCCATTCTGGACCCATTGAGCTCCACATGCACCATGAGCAGAAGTTCTTCTTCTTCATTGAACTCAACGTAGTTCACATGCTTCTCTGCTTCAGGACATTCAGACTGGTAATGGCCCAGCTTATGACACTTGAAACACTCGATCAGTGCCTTGTTGAAGCCTTGTCTTCCTCGACCTCTGCCTCTGCCCCGCACTGTTCCTCCTCTTCCTCTTCCACGAGTTCCACTCCAATCATTAAACTCTGAAGTCACCTTCAAGACATTGTCACTGCTGCTGGATCCCTTGGAGTGTTTCACTATGTTCTGCTCGTGACATAGCAATGAACTTTGTAAAGCATCCACCGTGAGACTCTCAATGTCTTTGGACTCTTCAATAGAACACACAATATATGTGAACTTTTCAGAGAGCGTGCGCAGGATCTTTTCAACAATCTTGTTGTCTGGCATGTCCTCTCCTACATTCCTCATGTCTGTCGCCACCAGTAGTACCCTTCCAAAGTACTCAGTGATAGTCTCAGCCTCCTTCATCTCCAGGATCTCGAACTCTCTTCTCAGACGTTGGAGTTGAGCTCTCTTCACACGCTCGTTTCCCTGATATTTAGTCTTCAGAGAATCCCACATCTGCTTGGCTGTATCCTTCTGGATGATTGTCTTGAGGATGGACTTTTCGATCGCTTGGAACAGATAGTTCTTCACCTTCAGATCCTTGAGCTTCTTCTCCGCAAGCTCTTGTCTTTGTGTTGCATCGAGAACCGCACCCCCAGTTGGCTCAACGTAGCCTACTTCTATTAGATCCCACCACTCCTTGGACCTAATCAGGTTCTCCATCAACATACTCCAATGTTCGAAATCTCCATCGAACTTTGGTATCGTTGTTACCACCTTCATGTCTGCATCACTTGCCATGTTTTCTTCACTCTGTTTCTTTTATGACAAGTAAACTCACTGCTCTCAAAAAGAAGTTTTTTGCTCTGATACCAGATGTTAATTGTTGAACAAACGGTTTCAGAACCAAAGCGTACCTTTGATATTATTGAACAAGGCCTTTAAATAGCCAAAGCAAAACAACAGCACCTCCTTATCATACGGAGGATTTTCTAAAACGTGAAACAACATAGAACGTGTCCTTAGCAACAACTAAGCAACAACTCCTACAAGTGTGGAGCCATTATTAAAACGACAAAGACTAAATCAACTAACAAGTGCTTCATTCCGACATATGATTCTCTTGTCGGCTTCTGTCCGCTGCATCAATTCATTAGCGGTTTACGTCCTCTAGTTTCGTTGCTTGGAGGTTTGTTCATACTACGGACCAAGTTCGGGAAACTGAAACTACCACAGCCGAAATTTTTAAAGAGAAGAATGATGTTTGAGTTTCTCTTCTCTGTTTCTGAAGAATCAGAGAATCAATTCAACAGCGTAATGTTTCAATGTATTTTTTCGTTATGGCCAGCACGGTTGAGATTGATGATATGGAGGAGTACGAGTGAGATGTCATTACGATCGAGGTGTCACTTCTGTTTGTTGGCCCGAGTTTTTGTTTGGGCTGGAAAGCCGACATGGCCGGGGTTTGGCTTAGTGATTTAGAAGAGGTATCGTTTGTTCACAGAATGTTTTCTACATTCAGCAACGGACTTCTTAGACGTTGAGGAGTCAATCAGTTTGGGGCATACTAAGTTTTCGAGCCTTGAGACGACGGATGAGTTTTGTCATGAGGGATTCATTGTTTTTCTTCATGAGGGGTTCAAGTGTATCCTAATCAGAGTTGTCTTGCGTATGCTTTGAACTTTTTTTGAGGAGTGCCACAAGGAATTCAATAACCCAAGAAGAAGAGTTCGCAATATTGTGCTTGCAGAGAAGATTTTTCCAATAAAGAACATAACAAAGTCCGTAAAGGCAAATAGGAATCAGAAGTGGATGATCGGCTTATGTGTCTTTCAATATCAGTTTAAAATAAGATATTTGACATGTATATTTGATTATGAGCATCGGGGTCTTTTGACAGATTGGGCACATTCACATATATTGGTTTCAATGAGAAGACAAGGTCTAGATACATCAACAACAAGTTTTAAATCGATAGTATTTTGTAAAAGTAATGCCAAGTGCATTTTGGAGTTTCATCCAAGAGATGATAGCCAATGAAAAGTATGTGAAAGAGGGACATAACAGATTTTATAAGCCTTTCTTAGGGAAAGCATGGTTACTCTCCATTCTTTCATCGAAATTGTTTTCAATTCATATATTTGGATCAGTGGTTGTATTAAATTGTGTTTGTATCTTATAAAAAATATATGATATCAATATATGCTGATTTTATCGAAAAAAAAAATGTCTAATTGCATTGAGTCAAGAAACTGACGTCTAAAACAGTTAGTCATTTTGTCTTAACAGGGCTCATTAGACTTTTCTCAACCTTTTAAGAGAAAAGGAAGTTGAACTCCTTTTTTTTTGTCAATATGAAAACATGTTATAAACATGTTGAATGGAGATAAGCCTTTTTGAAAATTGACCGGACCTCATGGTCCATCTCCACCGTAGATTGCGCTCGATCACTGCTGCAACCTTTTGCACTGATGGCCAGAAATTCTCAATGGCAAAGTATTTTCCGAAAAAAGTTCGTACTCTACTTATTCTAAATCACAACCTTCCGAACAAAACACAATATCTTGTCTCTTCAAGCAACCCGAGAAAATTCACTCAAATATTTAGCAGTGAAGATTTATACTACTAAGAAAGAAGATCCAAGATAATCTAATGAACAAAACAACCCAATACCTTGTCTCTTCAATCAACCAGAGAAACTTCACTCAAATCTTGAGCAGTGAAGACTTATACTCAGCGCCGTGGGAACATCTATAGCTAACACAAGCGATTAAAAAAAAATTCATAATAACTTCTGCATTGAAAATAATAAAACCTATGATTATTATAGAGTAAAAAATATAAACTAAACTAACTAACAAACTACTAATTACAAAAAATTATTTATTTTATTTTTACATGTCAAAAAAATTTAATTAGATTTTATAATTAATTATTTTGTAGATAAAATCGTTAAACCAGTCAAAGCTTTTTACTTAGTATTGAAATTACAAAGGTAAAAAGATGCATATTGAAATAATTCTACTTAAATATCTAGATTATTTTATTGTAATTATCTAGATTTTCAATGAAATATCTTGATTTTATAAATTTTTCTAGATACTTTCTAGAATTTAGATTAAGTTTGGAATAAACATGATTAGTGAATTATTAGCCCAATAATATGATCCAAATCAAGTTTAACATCCCCTTTTAAAATTTGATTTGGTTATTCTGAATAAGTTCTTTATCTTGTTGAATTCTTCCTGGTTAAGTAACTTGCTGATGATATCAATTACTTGATCATTTGTTTTCACATACTCTAACAAAGTGATAACAATACTCTAATTGCACATTGTAACACATTCTCTAACAAAGTGATAACCAGTATTGATGTGTTCACTCCGATCATGAAAAACTGAATTCGCCAATACTATTGCCGATTTGTTATCAACAAAAATCTTCGACTCCTTTGTCCTAAACAAATATGTTTGAGGAATAGAAAAATCTACAAACCCACCAATAGTTTGGATTCGGTCTAAAACCATCAAAATTTAAGACATTTCAAATCAATTTTAACAACAGACCAGAACCACATGCGGTTAGAATTCTGCGCAACGATTTGGTCAAAATAGCCTTTTAAAATCTCAGACACATGAAACCAAAACGGATGCGGATATTAAACGTCAAAAGAGCAACTACAAACGTCAAAATGGCCAACCAAAAAAAAAAGAAACTCGAAATAATCTTGTAATGGGATTTAATAAATAAAAATCTAAGCCTTGACTCTACCATAGAATTTGGCCTTCTCTTCAGCAGTCTGGAAACGACCGTGTCCACCATTCGATGCTGTGTCGATGAACTTGAGCTTTATCTCCTCCAACGCAACCCTAGACGTCTGCTTCAACAACGTCTGTCTCAAAGTCACCACACGTTTCTTTGGCCCCACGCAGCATCCCTTGATCAACAAATAATCATCCTTCACTATCCCATAGTGAGGGAATCCTCCCATCGGTGTGATCTCCTTCTCGGTTCTGTTAAAGAAAACAAGAAAACCAACTCGTCAAGTTCACTACACAACAGAAGATAAGAACCTCACGAGATTGTTTGTCTCATTACCTGTCGAACTCAGTCATGGCTGTGTGAGTCTCTTGTCCAACTTTACCAAGCCTGTAAATCTTCTTGTTCATCTCAGTACGGTGGTGGTACCCGTTCTGCCCAGCTCTAGCCACAGTGTATGAGACTCTAGCAGGGTGCCAAGCTCCAATGCAAGCCACCTTGCGGAGTCCACGATGAGTCTTCCTTGGAAGACGGGTCACACCCCATCTTGTAACCACACCTTCATAACCTTTTCCTTTAGTAACACCGATGATATCAATCATCTCATCTTTCTGGAAGATTGCATCCACAGGGACTTGCTTCTCGAATAGACTGTAGGCATAGTCAACCTTCTTTGCTACGTCTCCACCATTGACCTGAATCTCATTCAGATGAGCCTTCTTCTGCTTGAGTCCTTTCATCTTCCTTATCTGAGTGTGAGCAAGAACTCTGATGACAGTGCAGTACTTCTTCATCTTCTCCAACTGACTTTGAATGTCTTTTCTACCTTCTTCGGTTTCATGCTTCTTTGAGTATTTGGTGAAAGCCTTCTTCTTCGACTTGGCCCAGTTCTTGTAGAACCTCCTCCTCACTTCTTCGCTCAAATGCTGGGCCCATACAGTGTTTAGAGAGCGCAGACCACGAGGTGTCTTCACGTACCCAACCACACCGACAACGACCATTGGAGGTGTCTCGATCACAGTCACAGCTTCACATGTTTCCTTCTTGTGGAGCTCTGTGAAACACAATCAAAAGATATCAGGAAAAAAAAACATTTAAGTAAATGTTGGAAACCAAAAAAAAAAGAAGAGAGTAAGATAACACACTTGATCCAGGTTTTTCAACTTCTCTGACAATGTGAGTCATCCCAGCTTTGTATCCCAAGAAGGAAGTGAGTCTACAAGGCTTAGCAGGATCATCCTTAGGGAAGGCCTTCACTGAAAATACGAACTAGGAGTGTCAGATCCAAACTACGCAAGCCATATTAAATAAGATGCTATGAAACTATTTGCGAGACAGCAAACCAAACATATACACTCGTAATACATATCATTTTATTTTAGAAAAAATAAACATTTTTATATTCACAACCTTAAAGCTCGGCTCTTAAGGTGACGTTGCATAAAGCAAATTACAAAAGTACAAGAAATGGATGATGATAAGAAATGCAAGTTACATTCTGGTGACATCTACTGAATAAGCAAAGAGAGATTACCTTTGCCACGTTGCCTGTTAGCTCTTTTCCTTGGAAGGAAACCCAAGGAACCATGTCTTGGATGCTCAAACTTTCTGTGAGACATTCTCTCTACTCGAGCAAAAAAGATTGATTTAATCAAGAAATCAACAAACAACACCTGGTAATGATGATG
Source organism: Brassica nigra (assembly GCA_016432835.1). Classification (NCBI taxonomy): domain Eukaryota; kingdom Viridiplantae; phylum Streptophyta; class Magnoliopsida; order Brassicales; family Brassicaceae; genus Brassica; species Brassica nigra. Next base: position 8,542,796 of record CM028249.1, on the reverse strand, counting down.
AGGTAGACCCACTATACAGAAAGCTTAATGAAAGAAGAATATATGTAAATATAAGTTTCAGCTCCTAAGATAGAAGAAAAGTGACGAGTGTAAGTAATTCAAACAAAACATCAATAAACACCAATCTAAGTGATTCAAACACTAAAAGCAAATACTGCAATAACAAGATAGTTTTAACACAAACTGAATATAGTTCTACATAATCTGCTAATCAATCAGTTCAACAAACATCCCAAAGATGACAATGCAAAACTAACATGCAAATATATGACTCAGCTCTTACGACACAAACGAAAATCAAGAATAGAAATAGACAAAAAAAAAAAAGATAAAACAGCAGATTATGGAATCAAACAAGATACAATAGTATAAGCTCAGGACTTGTGTTAACATGACACGAAATGTTCCCCCGGATCAAAGGCCTATGGCATCAATGAAGATAGCCAAATCTCAAGCCCCTTTTTTAAGTGTTTCTCACCAGAAAGCCATTTTAAAAAATGGATTCCAGCAACAGAGAGCAGTTTAAGAGACTCCAGCCTTGATTTTGACAAGTGTTTCCCGAGGGTTTTCATTCCGAACATCACCACCAGAACATGAGAATATACTGATTCGCATCTCATAACAAACAGTTTACGAAACAAAAATCACAGACAAGAACATTAAGTATGCACAACCTATTAGAAACGGAGACATTAATATACAGGTTTCCAGATCCTAGAAGCCAAGCGCAATCAAAGAGTAAGCTTTGTGTACCTTACCTGACGTCTTTGGCGGCGATAAGAGGAGAGTTTTACTTGGAACAAAGTTATGTAGCAAGGGATCGATGAAGATATTTATATGCTAGTCAATGAAATTAGGGTTTTCTGTGATGAGGGTAACACCAATATAAATAGGTGGGCTTGGTCCGAAGTAAGTTTCAAAAGGCCCGACCCGTAAAGGTATTGAAGTTGAATTTGGATATTCAGACTATTGTATATTTGTATGATTTAAATGTGTTTTTTAAACAGTATGACATAGGTGTTTCAAAAAAAAAAAAAACAGTGTGACATAGAATTTAAATAAAAAAATTATTTATACACGGTGTATTTTTATCAATTATTTTAAATAGCACCATTACAATATTTTATACAAAATCGTATTTAGTTATCGAGAAAAATATATGAAGAAAATAGTAATAATCACATGTTTATATAGTTTTCATATTTATATTTATGAATTTATTAGTTATAATTTAGTTTCATATGTTATGATAATTTTATGATTTGGTATTTTTGGAGATAATTATGATGGTTTTTGTGATTTGAAATAATAAAAATCAACGTATGTCATGTGATTCTTTTTATAATAAGAGAGATACGCAACTACAGCAAATTTTCGTTATTCGAGAGCTAACTTTTTGGACAAGCTTTTCTTTCACACAATGTTTTGCAAAGTGGCTAAGAGCATCATTATCACTAATGGCTCTTAGCTTTTCTTTTTCTTTTTCTTTATCCGATTTATAAAAAAATTAAAACTAGCTAATCGCGGGTCGTCATGTGTCAGTGGGGTCCACGCAAAATACAAGAACTACCTCTTGCGAAAAAAAAAAGTGAAAGGGCGAGTTAAAAAAAAAAGTGGGTTCCACCTAGAATCCACCACCCTTAAAACTGCTCTAAGAGCTTGCGGTAATATTGCTCTAACAATAATTCCAACCACGGTGGAAGGACTCTAACATGGTCTTAAAAATGACTTTGCTCATAATACTTTCATTATGTTACACACTTAGATTGCTCATAATACTTTCATTATGTCACACACTTAGATATTTTGTAGACACATATACACACTAAAGACACAATCTTTATTGAATTTCTTCAATCCCTATACTCAAGATCTTAGTGAACCGGAGCTGATTTTCTACCGTTCCCACTATTTCCTCTAACCTTCGGCGACCTAGGAGACGGCGGCCAGTGGCCGGAGGAAACCGCCATGTCCTTATGATGCATGAGACTCTCTAGAACCTCCACAACGGCAACCATCTTAGGCCGGTCCTTAGGGTTAGGGCTCACACACTGTAATGCGAGAAGAGCGGTATTCTTAGCCGCCTTGACAGAGTATTGACCAGCGAGCCTCTGGTCAATAACGCATCGGAGACGACGGCTGCTGGTAAGGTAAGGCTTTGCCCAGTCGATGATGTTCTGCTGGTTTTTCGGCAGTGATTTTTCGGTGGCTCTTCTCCCCGTTAGGAGCTCGAGTAACACGACTCCGTAACTATACACGTCGCTCTTTGTCGTTAAATGCCCTGAAAGTATTTTTCCCATGAATTAATCAAATAAAATGTACGATTTGATAATCCTATTAAATAAAATGCCTACATGTCCAGATTAATTTTTCAAAATTTACATTTATGTGTATTGCTTATTAAATGCTGAAAAGCAAGTTGACCAAACAAATTCTGCTGGAAAATAAGACAAGAAAATTGTGTATTTTATACCTGTTGAAACATATTCAGGAGCAGCATAACCATACGTGCCCATGACTCGAGTTGTGACATGAGATTTGGATCCTTCTGGTCCCATTGTTGCCAAACCAAAATCTGATAGTTTGGCAGTAAAATCCTGAAATTTTAACGACTCACATCAAATAATATAAACCTTTTGTTAAAATATGTTGATGATAATCTTTGTCTTTTCGTTTGACAATATGTTGTCGAAAGGAATTATTAAAGAATAACTAAAAGTGTACCGAATCGAGTAGTATATTCGAAGTCTTGAAATCACGGTAGATTATTGGACTCTCTAAATCATGCAAAAAGGCCAAACCCTTAGCAGCCGCGACAGCGATTTTCAACCTCGTCGCCCACGGCAGCGATATTGAAATCCCTGTTGATTATATAACGATATACTGGTTACAATAAGAGACATGTATATGATATAGCTACGAAATAATTGATTTTGTTTTTACGTTTGAAGAGGTGATTTTCCAAGCTACCACGTGACATGAACTCGTAGATGAGGACTCGTTCTTCCTCCTCGCAGCAGTAACCGATAAGTTTGACTAGATTCGGGTGCTTTAGTTGTCCAAGGAGTATGACCTCAGACTGCAAATGAAAATAAAACATATGATATAAATCAAATGTCATTATATTCTTAGAGAATAAATTTGGAAATACGTGTATATATGCACGTATAGAGTGTATCAAAGTGCTCTCACCAACTATTATATTCTGCTAACCAAAAAAGATTCTTATGTTTTATGTGACACAAAAATAGAAAACGACAAGATCGTATGCGTACTTAATCCAGAATATAAACAAACATATTTTTCCCATGTACTAAAAGATAAGGACGTGAGTCCAAGGATATCTTTGACTTTCATATAGAAACAAAAACATGAGGAGTGGTTCGTTTTTCAGAATTGTATTCTAACTTAGCCTATCGTTCCAACCAAATATGTGTAATTCATGTCATATGGAAAATAATTGAACAGTTATAAGAGAAAAATGACAAAGTGAAAAGAACTCAGTAATTAATCAGGCATGCTATAACTAGTTAACGTTCTTACAAGCCATTCACGATGTCCTTGAAGACCTTCTATGTCCAGTAGCTTGACAGCAACAGGCTGAGCCTTGAGGCTTTGTCGGAGATTCTCATCGATGTAACCTTTATAAACTTTACCGAATCCACCTTCTCCGAGAAGATAGTTCCGAGAGAAGCACTGCGTGATCATTTTAAGTTCACACATCTGAAAATCCACTAAATCGGCTCCGAGAGCCTCTGCGAGATCTTCGTTGATCCTAGCCGAAGAAGAACGGCTTAGATCCGCGAAGGAGAGTCGCCGGAAAGAAGGAAGTGGTCCGAGATGGTTCTTGGAGAACTCTGATTTGGAAGGTCGGCAACGGCTTAAATTTCCCAAGACGGTTTGGCCATCGACAGAGCAACAGTTTGAGGCAAAGGGTTTCCATAGCGGTGAGGATTTGGTAGATGTTGGTGAGGAGTCTCTCATTGAGAAAGATAGTTGTTTTGTGCTTTAGATTGTTAAGGAGTCAAAAAAATGATAGGTGAGTTGGGTCATATTTATACATGTGAGAAAAATATGAGGAGACTATGGCTATAACAAACAAGTGTAAAAAATACTGTAGTAGAAACCATTTGTCAAAGACTCAAAACTATTAAATTAAGAGGTCCAACAATCTTCGAAACACATTGCTTACGTACATATATATATTTTGATCAACTACGTACATATATTTAGTTTCCGTAAAAAGAAGGAAAATGTAAATTTGATAATAGGTTTACTAATTATCGCGTAGACTCACACTCAATGTTATATAATTAGAAAATATGAAATTGCGTTTTTTTAGTTCTCAATTAAGGATAAGATTGAATAAAAGTATAGAGTAGGGGTGTTCTTTCTTTAACTGCCCTAACCACTCTACTCAAACTCGGGGTTTTTCGTCATGATGTCTTCTCTTTTGACTCGTAGTTGAGAACTGCACTAACCACTCTACTCAAACTTGGAGTTTTTCGTCATGATGTCTTCTCTTTTGACTCATATTGAGATATTAAAGTGTGAGTCATTTTTTGTAATCTCAATGTATTCTGATCTATTAAAGGGTCCACTCTAATCTCTAAGAAGATGTACAGTTCACGAATATTTTTTTTTATATATCCGAAAATTTAAATGAAGTTTAAAGCATAGTCTCATATGTTTGTTTGTGCTTGTTCTGGTCATTTGTGTATGGGCCTTAAACTTTGTAGCGTTTGGGCTTTGGGTTTGTACTTTCTGGGCTCGGCCCTGTTTCATTTATAAAATCTTGACGGAAAAAAAAAAAAAAGCATAGCCGCATATGGTTAATGTCGCGAGGGTTGATTTGAACCCGAATCTCTCCAAAATCCGTTTACCACTAAAATCTCCTATGTGGTTGTCTCACATTTGACTAGGAAACTTTATAATGTATGAATTTAAAATATGATACACACGACATAATATTATGTATTACAGATTTGAAAACCATGGACTAGTTTGGACGTTATAATTACAATTAAGGTGTTAGTGGCTTTGTTATAGTAGTAAAAAAAGTTTGATTATCGATATATTTTTTAGCTCAGAAAATTCCAAAGAAGATAAAGATATAATTACAAGATATTATACCAGATACAGATGGTATTATAAGATTTTAGTAACATGAGAATACTAATACAAGCCGGCAATACAGGGATCCCTGAGGACAAAGCCGGCAGACTAAAACATACATCTTCGAAGACATAAATCCACAAAAGAGAGACAAGTTGAAACATGGAAAAACATAAAAGACACTCTCGACACATACACATGTGAACATCAAAGAGCAATCAAACTAATCCAAGAAAGAACAAAAATGGATGAATTATTCACAGGATAACCTTGTATTGAGACAAGACTTATTATTGGATTCACCTCCTAGGGACCTAGAAGTTCACCAACCAATAGGATAGTGTTATTTCATATTTGATATCTTTTAAAAAGGGAAACAAAATCTTGTTAAGTTATATTATGTTTTTAAAATAAAAATACAAAAAAATAATATTTATAAAAACGAAAAAATCTTTTTAAAAAATATTGTAACATTATATTATGTTTTTAAAATAAAAAGATAAATATAAATAAATAAAGTAATAATTGCAAAATATTTTTGATTTAATGTTTAATATTTAATTTTGATTTAATGTTTAATATTTATCCAAAGGGTTTATGGTTTACCCAAGGGTTTAGGATTAGGGTTTAGGGTTTAGTGTTTTTTTTAAGATTTTTTTTTTTTTTTTAAATATTACTATTTTTATTTATTTTTTGTATTTTTATTTTATGGTTTACCCAAGGGTTTAAGGTTTAGGATTAGAGTTTAGGGTTTACTGTTTATGATTTACCCAAAGGTTTAGGGTTTATGATTAGAGTTTAGGGTTTAGTGTTTAGTGTTAAAGATTTAGTGTTTATGATTATCCAAGGTTTTAGGGTTTAGGATTAGATTTTAAGGTTTAGTGTTTATGATTTACCCAAGGGTTTAGAGTTTAGAATTAGTGTTTAGGGTTTAGTGTTAAAATATATTTTTAAAGAATTATTTTCGTTTTATTAATGATTATTATTATTTATTTATTTTATATTTTTATTTTTAAAACATAATATAATTTAACAAGATTTTGTTTTATTTTTTAAAAGATATCAAATTTGAAATAACACAATTCTATTGGTTGGTGAATCCAATAATAACTCCTGAGACAAACCAATGGTGACAAAATTAGTCAAACTGCTGAGACACAAATCTCCTATAGTAAATAGTGCAGACAAGAGTGAATACATAGCTTCAGAACCGGGAAAACAGAGAACCAACCAGCATCCTGAGTCTTCAAACTAGAAAAGGTGATGTCGATGAAACGCCAACTTAAACCTTAAAGTCATAATCAGATCTAAGGGTAAATGACAAAGAGCGAATGAAATTAATTCTGGATTCTGCTGCATGCGAAGAACAAGAAACAGAAGATTGAACCCAAGAAGAACCCAAAAGATTTCGAAGCCAACCATGAAGTTCATTCGAACAAACAAAAAATTATGGTACATTAATATTAGACTAATAAGACTAAATTAATAAAAAACTATAGAAATATTACTGTACATTAATATTTTGAAAAGGGAAAATTTGGTTTTTAATATATCGTAGTATGATACTAGAAAGACTACAAAAAGAAAAATAGTAAAATAGGTTGTGGAATAATAAATCTTGGATTTTCACAACCACCTAAGAGCATGTTTATCACAAGAACCCTTAATGAGGTTCTTATTTTTTTTTTTGTCTGATAAAAAAAAAGTTAAAAGATGAACCAATCACGGATCAGTAGGATCCGTGAACAGTACATGAACCAAGCATAACCCATTTCTTAAATTGGGCTTGGAAGACCCGTTTCTTCCATCATGTGCGGGGCCCACATCATTTTTTATTATTTTTTCATAAGGACCGCACGCTTAAGATCCAGCATTATTTATGCTCTAAGAGCACGATTATCCCTGAAATCTTGAAAGGGTTTCTTAATTTTTTTTGTATGAAAAAACGAAAAAATTAAAAAGCACAGTAATCGCGGGCTGTCACGTGTCGGTGGGGGCCCGCGAATAGTACATGAAACAAGGAAAGATCGATTCCTAAACTGCCTCTATAAGATGCGTTTCTAAAATTTACAATGGGATCCACGTGTTTTTTGGCGACGAAACTTATGCTAAGACCCCGCGATAATGCTGCTATAAGACCATCATTAAAAGGGATCCTTAACAATGGGGTCTTTAACAAAAAAAATTAAATATTTGAGTGGACTCCACAAAAATTTAAGGATCGGTGATCGAAAACACAAAATAAGGACCGAATTAGGAGGGTTTTTGCACTGTTCGCGGACCACAGCGACACATGGTAACTCGCAATTGATTCATTTTTTAATTTTTTTACACAAAAAAAAGTTCCCTAAGAAATCGTGCCACCGGTTTCGACGATAATTATGCTGAAGCAAAGAAGGTCGCATCTTCATTAAGAAGATAAGAATTGATTGTCACATACATTTCTGGCCTTACAAGTCACAGTTTCCACTAAAAGTCTAAATAAAAACGTGAAAAATTCATACTGTTGTCATTCGTCAACAGTCAAAAATGATTCGCTGGTTGTCCTTTCAGTCGTTGGTACTAAAATTCTTTCGGATTAATTCAATTCATTTCTAGAATATAAATACATATATTCATGACTTATCTCTTTTTATATGAAATCAAATACAAGTCGCTAAATTTAGAAAGACCAATTGGTTTAGTCTTCCTGAAAAATCAGCAAACTTAAAATTCGACGACCACTATTTTTGCTCTTTCCATTAATTTCTTTCATGAAATATAAAGATACCTGAGGATCAAATCTTGCCAAAATATGGCAGAGTTGATAAGAAACCTTACTTTGGTCACGACCCTTTTGGTTTTGCTTCAGCTATGCAGCATCGTGTCTTGCACCACAAGCAACTCAATCACCAGAAACAACGCGATACGAGACGGAGACACACTGATCAGCGCAGAAGAAGTCTTCGAGCTCGGATTCTTCAGCGCGAAAGATTCATCCCTAAGGTATGTCGGAATCTGGTACAGGAACATCGAACCTCAAACAATTGTCTGGGTAGCAAACCGAGAGAAGCCATTGTCTGATCAAAACGGAGCTCTGAAGATCGCAGATGACGGGAACTTGGTGGTCGTTGACGGACAAAACAACACAGTTTGGTTCACAAACGTGCCGCCCAAGTTGAACAATACCGTTGCTGTTCTACTGGAAACAGGGGATTTGGTTCTGTCTTCAGATTCAGACAGGGACACTAGGTATTGGGAGAGCTTTAACAACCCAACTGATACTTTCTTGCCCGGTATGCGGGTTAGGGTGAACCCATCAAGCGGAGAGAATCACGCTTTCACACCATGGAAGTCCGAAAATGACCCTTCACCAGGAAGCTATTCATTAGGGATTGATCCTATTGGAGCACCACAGATTGTGATTTGGGAAGGAGCAACGAGGAAATGGCGAAGTGGTCCTTGGGATTCGGTTATCTTTACCGGTATACCGGATATGTTGCGTGTCACAAACTTTGTTTACGGGTTTAAGCTCTCTGCTCCTCCTGAACGAGATGGTAGCGTGTACTTCACGTATGTTCCGTCAGTTAGCTCTGACTTACTAATGTTTCAGATTAGGTTTGACGGTGTAGTAGAGCAGTTCAGATGGAACCGAGATGCTGAGAACTGGACTTCACTTCAGTTGAAACCGAGCACGGAATGTGAGAAGTATAACCGTTGCGGCAATTACAGCGTATGTGATGAGAGAAAAGAGTTTGGTTCCGGTAAATGTAGTTGCATCGATGGGTTTGAGCCGGTGAATCAGAATCTTTGGGACGATGGAGATTTCTCGGGTGGCTGCGAAAGAAGAGTGCCATTGAACTGTAGCCAGAGTCTGAGAGAAGACGAGTTCATGGAACTTAGGGGAATGAAGTTTCCTGACTTTGGATCAGTTGTTTCCCTTAGAAACTCAGAGACTTGTAAAGATGTGTGCGTGAGGGATTGCTCGTGTAATGCTTATGCGTTTGTTAGAGGGATCGGATGCATGATTTGGACTAGAGATTTGATAGATATGGAGCGTTTTCAGCATGGTGGACAGTCTATCAACATCCGGCTAGCGGAATCAGAAATAGGTTTACACAAATTTTTGAGTAGTTATAGAACATTTTGAAAAATTCAAACATAACTAACGCTTAAATATTTTTATTTCTTTTGTTGTGCGAGTAGGTGGGAAGGAAAACTCGAAACTATGGATAGTTATTTCTAGTGTTATAGGTGTCTTCTTGCTCGGAATATGCATTTGGACCTTGTTGAAGTTCAAGAAAAGAGTTAAAGGTAAACTCTCTACTCACACACAGTCTTGTTTTAAAATGATTAAGTGCATATGCTAACTGATTGGTCGTAGAGTGTCTTGTAATATTTTTCGTAATTTATAATAGAATAAATCAGCTTTAAAAAGAACTAGATGATCAATCATTTAATGACATGCAGCTATATTGTGGAGGAATAAAGACATTCAAGTTTTCAAAGAGAAAAAAGATTACTCGGTTAAGTCCTCAAGCTCGACGATCCAAGTTCTAGTAGGCGATCTAGTTGAGACACCAGATTTTCCTATTTTCAGTTTCAACAGCATAGCCTTAGCAACTGGAAATTTCGCAGAAGAAAACAAGCTTGGACAGGGCGGATTTGGTATTGTATATAAGGTCAAGCAATGGAATATTACTAGTAATATCTTCTTAAGACTAAAAATTGTGATAAAGTTTAAATCCTTATCTAAAAAATGTGTTATATTTGAACAGGGAAACTTTCCAGGTGACAGAGAGATCGCTGTGAAGAGACTATCAGGAAAATCCAAGCAAGGGCTAGAGGAATTCAAGAACGAGATCTTACTGATCGCCAAACTCCAGCATCGAAATCTTGTTAGATTACTTGGATGTTGCATTGAAAACAATGAGAAGATGCTTCTCTATGAATACATGCCAAATAAGAGCTTGGACAGTTTCATTTTCGGTATGTTTTGTACTAAAATTTTTGGAAGTGTTCTGGATTTTGAGTATATAACTAGACCTTTGCGCAGATGAGAGTAAACGAGGAAGATTAGACTGGAAAAAACGATGGCAAATCATCGGAGGTATTGCAAGGGGTTTGCTTTACTTGCATAGAGACTCAAGACTAAAGATCATTCACCGTGACCTAAAAGCTAGCAATATCTTGTTGGACAAGGAAATGAATCCGAAGATTTCGGATTTTGGTATGGCTCGGATCTTCAACTACCGACAAGATCAGGCCAACACAATCCGAGTTGTCGGCACATAGTAACTAACCGAACCTCTTTATTGGTTTCTCTTCTGTTTCAATCTCTTATGGTTTTGCTGTTGATAAAATGTGTAGTGGTTATATGGCTCCCGAGTATGCAATGGAAGGGGTGTTCTCAGAGAAATCTGATGTGTATAGCTTTGGAGTGTTGATACTGGAGACTGTAAGTGGAAGCAAGAACGTTAGCTTTCGAGGGTCTGAACATGGAAGTCTCGTCGGTCATGTAAGTTTCTCTTGATATTTAGGTGTGGTTCGTTTTTTTTTCTTCATATCAAGAAACTAATGTTCTAACGGACCTAACAAAAACTTCAGGCGTGGAATTTGTGGAGCCAAGGAAAGACCAAAGAGCTAATAGATCCAACGGTGAAGGACACTCAAGACGTAAACGAAGCAATGAGATGCATCCACGTGGGGATGTTGTGTACACAAGACTCAGTAATCTACAGACCAAACATAGGTTCGGTTTTATTGATGTTGGAGAGTCGAATGAGTCACCTTCCACGACCGAGACAGCCTACCTTCCACTCGTTCTTGAACTCCGGCGAGATCGTGGAAGGTCAGGATGTTGCCACGGTCAACGACATTACTTTGACCACTGTTGTTGGTAGATGACTACTTTGACGAATTAATTGTTCACACACGTTCTTTGAATTCTCATTTTTGTCTCCGGAAGTCTTTTAGTTTTCAACTTTTGTACATAATAAATTTCGTCTTCTTAAATATATTAAAATACATACTTGAATTTGAACATTGTCGAGGAAAATAAACAAATCGGATTTGTACTCTAGTTGTGTTTTTGGGGTCAGAATACTTAATTTTGATGTGTGAAAGCCAAATAATTGATGTTGGAGCATGTGGAATAGATGTAACTAATATGGTTCTAAAGCCACTTCAACTAGACTTCAAAGTTCAAATGTTATTTTTTAACACCGAGAGCATGAATAAAGGCAGCTCTTAAAAAAATAATTTAAAATTATGCGGGTTTCACCAAATTATTAAGGACTGCCTCTTCTGCCTCTTCCGTAAGAGGCGAGTTTGGAAGGGTTTTACCACTGTTCGCGGACTCCACTGACACATGGCGGTACGCAATTAGTTCGTTTTTTAAAAAAACCAGACAAAAAAAAAGCTCCTACGAGCTTTTTTACCGTTAATGATGCTCTAACGTTCAGAAGATTTTCTCACCAAGCCGAGCAATCAATGTTGTTTCCTTATCTGGTTTGGTCAAATCCTACCATCAATGCTCGATTTAATCTCTATGATTCTTTCTTTATCTGACGCTCACAAAAACGATAACTTATTCGAATTTATCTTACTTGGAACTCGCATTGTCCAACGGCTAAACTTTCTTTAATTGGTTTTGCAGTCCACTATTCCTTTAATTAGATTTCGATTATTCCATGATCAGTTTATCGTCTCTTGGTTTAGGCCAATATCATTTTAGTTGAAAAAAGACATTCAATACTTAAATAAAATCATATTTTTATTCCCTTGGACCATCTTCAATGGTGTTTCATTTTCTACTTTTTGTTTTATTTTGAAGAAATATTTATTCTAATGGTACTTCATTTCTTGCTTCAAAATGAAGCAATGAACAGTTTTGCTTCAAATTTGAAGATATACTGTTGATATCTCCATTTTTTTGAAGATAAACTTTTTTAATTATAACTTAGTCCTTAACTTTTACTTATTCATATTTTCTGATAAAATAAATTATATACGTTATTATCACCCAATTAATTTTGAAGTTTCTGTTATTATTTTCATCTAATTAGATATTAATATCGACGAACTTGAAAATATTCATTTTAAAGAACTTTTAATTAAGTTAGAAAAATGTAAGATAAATAAGTATGTTTTTTAAGTTAGAAGTTGATCACTTATACGAAATTATATATTTGATGTTTCCAATAAAATTTGATGTTCTTTATTTATTTGTTTATGTTTGTGTACTAATCTATAATTTTTAATTTATATTAAGTAATAGTTGTGTTAGATTATTGTTAAACAAAATAGATAGGTAAAAATAGTAAACTTGAAAAGTCATAAGGTGGTATTAATAATTAACGATAAAGTGAAAATATAATATAGTTAAGTGTGTATGGAATATATTTGGAATATTTTTTTTTGAAGAGAGAAAATGAAGCAAACTATTAAAGAAAATGTTGCTTCTTTTTTTTTTTCATTTAAAAGAAATTGAACTTTTGAAGATGAAAATAAAGACAACGATTGTGGATACTGTTAGTATCGATTACAAGTGCTCTGACACTTATAGAAAAATAAAGCAACCAAAAACTCAACTTCTTCCTAGACATTATTTTATAAACAAAACTATTTTAGGAGTGGGTCTTACACAATGTCATGCACCCTATGTCAAAAGAAACTTGTTGCGAAGGTTTAATTCAGGTTGAACTCAGAAAATAAAGGTCAAACATTTGGGGATAATTCTTCCAAGAGCAGATTCTCCTATGTAGAGAAGGACACATACCTCCTGTCTCCGGATTTCTGGCTTTCAGCCTCTGTATTGCAATTTTTTTTGCTTCTGGGCTAAAAAGAAATACTTCTGGATAAATACATGACAGCAAAACGAATAATAAACTGTGATCTACGACTATTCGCTGGTCATTGGTCGACAGCGACCTCTCTAACATGGCCATATTCATGACTTAATCTCTCTTTACATAAAAACAAATACAATTTGTTAGAAGCAATTAGTTTAGTCTTCCTGAAGTGTCAGCAAACATACAAAAATATAAAAAATTCAACGATTACTATTTGTCTTCTTTCCATTAATTTCCTTCTTGTAATATACAGATATCTAAGGATCAAATCTTGTCAGATATGGCAGAATTTAAAAGAAACCTTACTTTGGTTACGACCCTTTTGATTTTGCTTCAACTATGCAGCATCGTATCTTGCACCACAAGCACCTCAATCACAAGAAACAACACGATACGAGACGGAGACACACTGATCAGCGAAGAAGAAGTCTTCGAGCTCGGATTCTTCAGCCCGAAAGATTCATCCTTAAGGTATGTCGGAATCTGGTACAAGAACATCGAACCTCGAACAATTGTCTGGGTAGCAAACCGAGAGAAGCCATTGTCTGATCACAACGGAGCTCTGAAGATCGCAGATGACGGGAATTTGGTGGTCGTTGATGGACAAAACAACACCGTTTGGTCCACAAACGTGCCGCCCAAGTTTAACAGTACCGTTGCTGTTCTATTGCAAACAGGGGATCTGGTTCTGTCTTCAGATTCAGACAGGGAGACTAGGTATTGGGAGAGCTTTAACAACCCAACTGATACTTTCTTGCCAGGTATGAGGGTTAGGGTGGATCCTTCAGTGGGAGAGAATCGCGCTTTTATCCCGTGGAAATCCGAAACTGATCCTTCACCAGGAAGGTATACAATGGGAATTGATCCATTTGGGGCAATAGAGATTGTGATTTGGGAAGGGGAAACGAGGAAATGGCGAAGCGGACCGTGGAACTCAGCTATCTTTACCGGTGTACCGGATATGTTCCGTGTCACAAACTATATTTACGGGTTCAAGCTCTCTTCTCCTCCTGATCCAGATGGTAGCGTGTTCCTCACGTATGTTCCATCAAATGAGGACGACTTATCAAGGTTTCGGATCAGATTCGACGGCACTGTGGAGCAGTTGAAATGGAATAGGGATGCCAGGAACTGGACTTCACTTCAAGTGAAACCGAGCAAGGAATGCGAGAAGTATAACCGTTGCGGTAATTACAGTGTATGTAATGATGGTAAAGACTTTGATTCTGGTAAATGTAGTTGCATTTATGGGTTTGAGCCGGTGAATCAGAATCAATGGAACAGTGGAAATTTCTCTGGTGGCTGCAAAAGAAGAGTTTCATTAAACTGTAGGGATAACGTTGATGGGTTTAGGGTACTTAAGGGTATGAAGGTGCCTGATTTTGGATCAGTTGTTTCACTTAACAACTCAGGGACTTGTAAGGATGTATGCATGAGGGATTGCTCGTGTAAGGCTTATGAGGTCGTACCAGGGATCGGATGCATGATTTGGACTCGGGATTTGATCGATATGGAGCATTTTCAGCACGGTGGAAACTCCATCAACATCCGGCTAGCAGCATCTGAAATAGGTTTGTAAAACATTTTAGGTATCATATAAATATTTGAATATGACTAGTCTGAAATCTGTATTTGGGTTTCTTTTCTTATGTATACACAGGAGGCAGGACGGAAAACTCTAAATTTTGGATCATTATTTTTAGTACTATAGGTGCATTCATGCTCGGGTTATGCTGCTTATGCATTTGGATCTTATGGAGGTTCAGGAGAAGAGTTAAAGGTAAAGCCTCTATTCACACATAGACTGGTTTCAAATGGGTCTCCGGCTGAGAGAATTGTTATTTCATGATCTACAGATTTCTTGTGGAAGAACAGAGACTACTCAGTTAAGCCCTCAAGCTCGATGTTTCAAGTTCTAGTGGGGGATCAAGTTGACACACCCGCTTTGCCAACTTTCAGCTTCAGCAGCGTAGCTTCGGCAACAGGAGATTTCTCTGAAGAAAACAAGCTTGGACAAGGTGGATTTGGTACTGTATATAAGGTGAATCAACTAAAGATTAATTTATTTTTATGTGGGCTTAATCTTTGGTTGGATAGTTAGGCTTAGTCATAGCTTTAAAGATTAAAATGACCAATTTTTTTAGAACATAGGTAAAAACATACTTATACGTTATGGTTAACAAATCTATACTTGTGGTTTAAATTTTAGAGGCGAGGTTTTTGGAGGTGTGGAATTTATGATTTAAAAATTTAAGTTTTAAAATAATAATTTTGAAAATATTTTCAAACCAAATTAGAATTTCGGATTTCAAATAAAAAATATGAAAAAATCAAAAAATGTATTTCAAATATTGAATAAAGTTTCTTCCAAATTTTCTTTACATTTTTTATGTTTATGTTATATATTTAAATATTTATTTATATTTATATATTTATAGTGTAAGAGTATAATTGTCATTTACCTATTTAATGATGAAATCTCTTTTAGTCATTTTTGTGTATTTTTTTTGGTCAAAAATCTTTTTAAAGTATTTTATGAGATCTACCCTCAAAACATATGTTGTGTGTTTGGACAGGGAAACTTTTCAGGAGGAAGAGAGATCGCGGTGAAGAGGCTATCATGCAAATCTAAGCAAGGAATAGAGGAATTCAAGAACGAGATCTTACTAATCGCGAAACTCCAGCATCGAAATCTCGTTAGATTACTAGGATGTTGCATTGAAAACGACGAGAAAATACTTCTCTATGAATACATGCCAAATAATAGTTTGGACCATTTCCTTTTTGGTATGTTTTCTTTTACAACATTATCAAGAAACAAGTGTGAAAATTTTGGTAAAAACTTATCCATGCGCAGATGAGAGTAAACAAAGAAGTTTAGAGTGGAGAAAACGATGGGATATCATTGGAGGAATTGCAAGAGGACTGCTTTACTTGCATAGAGACTCGAGACTAAAGGTCATTCACCGTGACCTAAAAGCTAGCAATATCTTGCTGGACAAGGAAATGAATCCCAAGATTTCGGATTTTGGTATGGCTCGGATCTTCAACTACCGACAAGATCAGGCCAAAACGATCCGAGTTGTCGGCACATAGTAACTAACCGAACCTCTTTATTGTTTTATCTCCTATAAAACATGATGAAACTGTATCGATTTCTAATCGTTTTGGTGTCGAAAAATTGTGTAGTGGTTATATGGCTCCAGAGTATGCAATGGAAGGAAGGTTCTCAGAAAAATCTGATGTTTATAGCTTCGGAGTGTTGATAATGGAGATTGTTAGTGGAAGCAAGAACATTAGCTTCCGAGGGTCTGAACATGGAAGCCTCATCGGTTATGTATGTCTCTTGATATTAAGTTTGGTTTTTTTTTTTCCATTTTTAGAAACTTATGTTCTAAAAGACAAAACTTCAGGCGTGGAATTTATGGAGTCAAGGAAAGACCAAAGAGCTAATAGATCCAACGATGATGGACAACCGGGACGTAAACGAAGCGATAAGATGCATCCATGTCGGTATGTTGTGTACACAAGACTCGGTGATTTACAGACCAAACATGGGTTCAGTTTTGTTGATGTTGGAGAGTAAAACCAGTCACCTTCCACGACCAAGGCAGCCTACATTCCACTCTTTCTTGAACTTCGGCGAAATCGTTGCAGGTCAGGATGTTGCCACGGTCAACGATATTACTTTGACCACTGTTGCTGGAAGATGACTACTTTGAGAATAAATTGTTCATTTTTTTCGGGAAGTCTCTTTGTTTTCAACTTTTTGTCATAGTTAATATTTCGTCTTGTTAAACATTTTATAGTACGTACAACATACTTCAAATTAAATATTTGTCAACGAAAAAAAATCCAATCGGATTTATATTTTTGTGTTTATTTTGGGCCAGCATACTTATTTGAGATTTGTGAAAGCCTAAGAATTGACGTTGGAAAAACACGTGGGAGATATGTCACTCATATGGTTCTAAAGCCACTTAACGCTTCATGCTTTTATTAATCTCAAGGTCGAAATAAGCATGTAAAGATTATTTTTATTTTCTCAACTAAAATGTTTTATCAAATTGCAATGTCACAAATCACAATCCAGAAATCCAAACAGGTTTGTAATTTTTTTTGCCAGCTATAGTACCAAGTTGACACTTACACACTTTTTGACTTATGATTTACATAAAAATTATTTTTATTTACACCAAGTTAAAGATTATTTTTATTTTCTCAACTAAAATGTTTTATCAAATTGTAATGTCACAAATCACAATCCAGAAATCCAAACAGGTTTGTAATTATTTTTTGTCAGCTATAGTACCAAGTTGAATATTTACACTTACACACTTTTTGACTTATGATTTACACAAAAGAGCCTTACACTCTTTAGGACACTTTGGAAAGCACAAAAGACCAAAAGCCTTACACTAAACAATCTAACAACAATATATACACACTATCTCTATATTTTTATTTTTATACCATCATTTTCTATAATTTCGCTTGTATTATTCTCTAATTTCTTATTCCATCAGTTGCTCATCATTCGATTCCTCTAACTGAGATTCACCCACAATGGATTCACGGGGGAACATCACAGAGAATAAACTTTATGTCAAAAAAAATCTCAAAAAAATCTGTATGTCAAAATAGGTAAAAATAACAAATTCTAAAAAAAGAGTCAAAATAGGTAAAAACATGAAATTTATGACTAATTCGTGTAGCACTGGGTACAAGACAGGTACTTGTAAATTTTAAAGTATTTGCTATTTGCCTTGGCTCATCCGAGTAGCTTTATTTAGTACTTGTATTTGTTTTGATTGAATTAAATACTCATTCTATCAAGTACCCCTGAGAAAAGAATTAGTATTTGCAAATTAACTTGTTACTTAACAAAATCAAATATTTATTTATAAAATACTTGATTACTTGCAATTAATTCAACAAAAATAAATAAAATAAATATTTTTAACAAGTAACTAATAATTTTAACAAATACTAAGTATTTTTCAACGAGTAACAAGAATGGATAACAAGTATTTTCGAGAACAAGTGATGGATAAAAAAAATAACAATACTTGGTACTTGATTCGGATTTGTAAGTAATAAAATTTGTTGATTTGCTACTAGTATCGAATATAGCAAATAATAATGCCCAGCCCTTACAAGGCTAGCCAGAGTGGTGAAGCCCCGAGCAAACCGTTAGATAGGTTAAGAAAACCATAAAGAACCGTTAAGATTATATTGGACGGTAAAGGATGCGGTTGTATAATCCACTTAAATGAGTGCGAAACACAGGAAAACTCGAAAATCAGATTCCAATCTGAAAAAACCAAAACTTGGGTTGTTCCCAATTTTCTAGGGTTTGCGATTTGGATCCTTAATTCTCTCTCTCACACGCACACACTTGATTCCTCTTCCTCGATTCAGCATCCAACATGCCGCAAAGACACTCTAAGAACAACAACGACCTCGCGTACTTCACATACGACGAGAAGAAGAAGCTAGGGTATGGAACCCAGAGGGAGAGGTTGGGGAAAGACTCGATCAAGCCCTTCGATGCTTGTTCCCTCTGCTTGAAACCCTTCATCGATCCCATGTGCTGCCACAAAGGTCATGTCTTCTGCAGAGAGTGTATCCTCGAATGCTTCCTCGCCCAGAAGAAAGATATCCAGAGGTATATATAAATCACTCCTCCTTCGATTCCTAGCTTCTGGGTCTTCTCTTAAAGTTGTAAAGTTACGTTCTTTACTCAGTCACATGTTTCCTGGTTGCTGTTTTTAGCTTTAAGATGTAGATAAGAGCTGTAGAATTCTATTATAATGGGTTCTGATTCCTAAGTGACTGGTGTGTAGTTAGGTATCAGTTTTAAGTCATTGATAACGTCATCCACCTTTGATTTTAACTTCTGGGTCTTCTCTTAAAGTCATAAAGTTACGTTCTTTGATAATCAGATGTTTCCTGGTTGCTGTTTATTGATGTAAGATGTAGATAGAATTGTGGAATACCATTATCATTCTCGGTTCCGATGCCTAAGTGACTGGTGTATAATTGGATTATTAATTATTTTGAAGGAGAAACTCTTGGTTTAGTTAGATATTAATTCATTGGCTGAAGCACTACCCTCATAGTGGTTTGACACTTAAGTTTGATGTGCTTCTAAAGTGACCTCAACTATGGCTCAATGAGTTCTGGTCTTGTGGTTGCTACTCCCCAGAGTAATTAATTTTTCAAAAAAAAAAAAAGAGATAGGGAACTCCTATGATGTTGTTGGAGATGATTGTGACGTTGCCATTTTGGGTTAGATGACTTATGGTTGGTTGCATATAATTTTGTTTGTGCTTGTCTATGGTAGAAAGGGGCTTAGAGTTGACTCTTCTAACTTGTATGCTTTAAGACCTGTTGCGACATTTTGTGATACTACGTTTATGGGTCTCTTGAAGAGCTATCATTTTGTGATATGTCTTTGCTCTGTATGCTAATATCTTGAGAGAAGTGATTCTTAACATGTGGATTTGTTCTCAGGAGGCTTGCTGCTCATGCTTCTCAAAAGAATCAAGATAAGGACGAAGAAGAAGAGAGGCTAATGTTACAAAAGGCGAGAGAGCTCGACGAGTTTGATCAGCAAAACCATGGTGCATTGCCTCGATACAGTGACAAGAGCCAAAGCCAGGACAAGAATGGTTTTCATGGGGCGAACAGTGTGAAGGCGACTTCTTTTGAAGAAGAGGCGCTTAGGACGATGAAAGCCTTCTGGCTTCCATCGGCTACACCAGGAGCTTCAGTTAGAGTAGAAGCTCCAGAAACTCATACGGTCTGTCCTGAGGGCAAAGAGAAGCTCAAGCTTAAGAACCTATTTGCTATCCGTTTCACAGAAGACAACAGCGAAGAGGAAGAGAAGAAGACGAAATCGGCATCTTCAAGCTCTTATGACAAAACCTACATTTGCCCGAGCTGCAAAGTCACTCTCACCAACACGATGTCTCTTGTGGCGCTTAGCTCATGCGGACATGTTTTCTGCAAGAAGTGTGGTGAAAAGTTTATGCCTGTGGACAAAGTCTGTCTTGTGTGTGACAAACCTTGCAAGGACAGGAACTTGGTTGGGTTGAAGAAAGGAGGCACTGGTTTTGCTGAGCATGACGATCATCTTGAGGCTAAAGAGTACAAGCATTTGGGTAGTGGCTCTGGTTTAGGGATGGTGAGGATGGGTAAGACATGATGATTGTGGAAACCCATCAAATGTTTGAGTTAAAATTGTATACAACTAAGAGACTGTTTTCTCTATTTGGCTTTTGGTTCTTGTTTACATAGGGTCTTATTTCCACTTCTACTCCCTAAATAGACATGAGTCTTTCAAGGATTATCCACAACTCTACAGTTTGCTTATAAAAAAAGTTGAGATATGCCTTTGAGGTATACAAAATGTTAGACATGATCTCGATCAACATGACACCTCGTAACTAACGAACAATCACATGTTAAAAACCAGCTGTACAGATGTATTATTTGTTTTGATATCCCTTGTCCGTGTCTGAGACGTTGAGCAGAACATAGGGGCGCAGGTGCTTTTTTAGCTATTAAATATTAGTGAAGTAGTAGAAGAGTACGATATGGATCTTTATAAATTGTTTTGTAGTATCACGTCTGGAGCATACGTAAAGTTAAATATATTGTCTTTTCTTTCTTTCTTTCAAATTTATCATTATATATCGTTGGAGTTGTCAGTTCACGATTCAAAACCTCTTTGTCTGTTCTTCCGTTTTTCTTTGTTCACACTTTTATTCTTACTTCAGTTTGTTATCTAAACATTTGTAACAAAAAGAAGATAAAAATATGAACATTGAAACGGAGAACATCCCAAGGAGGCTTGAGGTAATTTACATAAAGTGGATAGTTTTCAATTTTGATGAATTTTTTTCAGAAAATATATTTTCATATTTGTGCATAAAAAAGACATTGATTTGGGTTTTGATGGGTGAATATATGCAACAGGGTAAGATTGAAGCAATGGTGATATGTTGTATCTTAGGAGTAGGACAACTTGTGGCCTGGAACACAATACTCGCTATTTCCGATTATTACTATCAAGTCTTCCCTGTAAGTGTATCTTCTTGATGATTTTTGCAAATATATAGATAGTTTTTCCTTTATCAAGAATCATCATTTTCTTATTTATATTGAGGAAACTATACACATATTTAAACTCGTGCAATATGTAGGTAAATCATGAGCTTTATCAAAATTTCTCTATATTATATATATTTACTATTGAAAACCAATTACTTTTCTATATTTGATATTTTAGGTCCACCATTATATAGTGTTCTAACGTTTTGTTTCCATGTTCTTTTGTTTTCAATGAATCCTGATTTGATTGATCAAAGGAGTATCATCCTTCAAGAGTTCTTACTCTGGTCTACCAGCCATTTGTCCTTGGAACTATATTCATCTTGGTATTCATGGGGAAAAAGAAGAAAAACCAGAAGCAAATTACTATTGGTTATACCATTTTCTTCATCGGCTCTCTTCTTTTGATTATTGTGAGTAATTTTTCTATATATGGTATTTGTTAGCAGAAATATTCTTCATTAAATTATGCAGCCATATAGTTACATTTTCTCCTTTATAGTTAGACGTGGCTACCAAAGGAGAAGGAACTCTATTAGCATACATCGCTTTATGTTCGATTGTCGCGTGTTTTGGGATGGCGAATGCTTATGTAGAAGGGGCCATGCTCGGAGAGCTTGCCTTCATGTGTCCCGAGTTTATTCAGGTTTTTTTTTATGAGAAAATTGATATGGCCGTAAACTTTGATTTCTAATTGTTTCCAAGCAAGATTTATTATTGTCTTGTTAGTCATTTGTCGCGGGTCTAGGCGTAGCCGGAGCCGTAACATCTGCTTTGAGGCTTATTACCAAAGCGGTATTCGATAAATCTCCTAACGGTCTTCGAAAAGGCGCTTGTAGGTCACTTTACTAGTGAACTTGAGATTTTTCTCTATATATGCTAAATGTGTGTTCACATTAATTCTTTTAAATGGTTATTAACTAATATAAAATCAATTGCAGTGCTATTCTTGGCATTTTCGACTTTGATCGAGTTCATTTGCATGGTTCTCTACATTTACATGTTTCCGAAGCTACCAATTGTGAAACATTATTATGCAATGGCGGAATCAAACCATGTAGAAGCTGTCGAAACGAAAATCACGCGATTAGGCAACAAAGAGTTGCTCTATCAAAACATGGGCCTTGCAATCAATCTCTTCCTCATCTACGCCTTGACATTGTCAATATTTCCTGGATTTTTGTATGAGAACACTGGACAACACAAACTTGGTTCATGGTATATGCTTATAAACTTTAATTTGATTACCTTTGTTTCTTTTACTTTCTCAGTGGCACAAAAGTTAAAACATTAGTCATACTGTGATGAAAGTAAATTCATAAATATTTAAGCTCGAAAAGGATATCATATAGTATTATCATTAATATATTATTCATTCTATTGTTATTTTCTTAACCATATTGATCTCATTTTTGCTATAACTAATCTTCATGTTTTCTCAACATATAGGTACCCTCTTGTACTTGTTGCTTCATATAATGTGTGGGATGCTTTCTCGAGATATATTCCTCTTAGCAAACACCTAAAAATTGAATCAACGAAATGGCTCACTTCATGCGTGCTTGTGCGGTTCTTATTTGTCCCAGCTTTTTACATAACTGCACAAAGCGCACATCAAGGGTTGATGGTTTTATTGACATCTCTTTTGGGACTGACCAACGGTTATCTAACTGTCTGCGTTCTCACAAATAAGCCTAAGAGTAAATACAATGTAAGTTTTTCTGTCAAAAAACGTATAGTTCTATATTTTCATAATTTTTATTTGGGTCGCAATCTCGGGTCACTATCTAAATGAATGACCAAGTGTTGTAAATTATGATTCATGATCATAATCAACAAAGCAAATTACTAATTTGAAACCAAATAATTTTGTGAAACGTGAATTTCATTCTTTCTTGACATTTCATTTTATATGATTCACAGGTTTTGGAGACAGATGCTTTGGGGAATTTGGTAGTATCTTTTATGTTAGGAGGAATATTCGCAGGTGTTTGCCTTGGTTGGCTTTGGCTAATAGGTACCTAAAGTTCCTTTAAGATGGGTTCAAAGGTATTTTTTTTTAGGAATCGCACAAATCGTATGATTTATATGCAATAAAACAAAATTTATGGAACTTTTACAAAAAAAGTTTATAGTTAGCCAATAAAAATGATGTGAAATTATCTTGGAAAAGTATATAAACAGTGTCAAATAATTTGGAAAATCATAATATTTTAACAAATAAGACACTTGGACGTCTAACACTTATCAAATAATTGTCGTTCCAGTGTTTGGATTGATTGTCGTTCCAGTTGGAGTTGTGACGAGTAGTGTTCTGTTATGTCTGTCGAAACATGTTTTTGTGTTGATTGTACGCAATATTTACAGAGACCGAAAGTTGTAATGAGGGCATGAGGTGAGTGTTTTTGCTTCCTGATTTGGAAGAAGTTCGCGAAGCTTAGTAGATGGTCGAATGTCTTCCCGTATTTGTAGATTCACTTGATCAACAACATATTTGTATACTTCGGGAAGACCTTCAAGAATGATTTCAATTTGGTATTTATGGGCCAAGCTATTTACCAAGGATGGCGAGTTGATCTATACAAGTTAACCAGTGGTAGTACTATCAATGCAATGATATTTCCTTTACTCCATTGTTTTAGCTGATTATTCAACTGCTTGATGTGATCGCGAACTTGTTAAGCATATGTTGACGCTAAGGTATGCCAGATTTTTGTTGAGGTTGTGGCACAAGACGCATAAAAAGTTTGTCTTGTCTCTCCCATAAAGAGAACTCAAGGTTGACAACAATATCCTTGTTGACAATGATTGTGCCAGTCCGGATTGCGTAAATACCATCATGGAAACAAGATAGATCATAGCCATCGAGGAGATCATGGATCTGAAGACTCTATAGTTTGTTGATGTTAACTTTGTAACGTTGGACGTGTTAACATTGAAAAGTTTTGGGTTTGGGTTTGAATGTGCCGCTAGCATTGGCTGGAGAGGTTTGTCCAGTGATTGGCATTGATTGGTTAAGAGAATAAGCGGAGAATAAATGAATTTTTTTTTCTGGGGTACAAATCATATATTTATCTAATCTCTTAAAAAAAATATGTGGTAGTACAAATCATATATTTGCTTAATCTCTTAAAATGTCATGAAAAATTACTTATTTTATTTTCGGTATTTGTTCTGATTTGACATTGATAGTAAATAAAATTATGTTTGATTAGACAGAAACTTAAATTATTTATCCATTTATTTTTGTGCCCGAACCGTAAAATTTTATAATCCCATCAAAATTGTACAATTATGTTTTTGGTCAAAACTAATTTTTTTACGCCAAAAATCACGAAATCGTGTTTTTCCGTCAAAACATTAAATTGTGTTTCTATGTTAAAACCGCGAAATTGTGTTTTCTCATTAAAATTGTAAAATATAGTTTTTCTGCCAAAATACAAAAAAAAAAAATCCCACTAAACAATAAAAGAAAATTGTGTTTTCCATCAAAACCATAAATAATAGAATTATATTCCCTCTGTTTTTATTTGTAAGTAGTTTTAGTTAAAAGTGTGAATATTAAAAAAATTACTTTTGAAAAAGTAGCATTTAATACATAAATTCAACCAATAATAAAATTGTATGGATTATTAGATTGGTCACACAATATGTAATAAATATAAAAAGTATTTTGGATTATGTAAACATCTTACATTGTGAAACAAACATTTTTTTGCTAAAACTACTTACATATTAAAAGAGAGGGAGTATTATAACTATGGGTTCTGATTCCTAAGTAACTTGTATGGAGTTAGGTATCAGCTTAAGTCATTGTTAACACCATCCACCTTTGATTTTAGCTTCTGGGTCTTCTCTTAATGTTAACAAAGTTAAGTTCTTTATTGGGTCATATGTTTCCTGGTTGCTGTTTATAGATTTAAGATGTAGATAGAATTGTGGAATACCATTATCATTCTCGGTTCTGATGCCTAAGTGACTGATACGGAGCTGGATTGTTGATTATTTTGAAGGAGAAACTCTTAGTTTAGTTTAGGTACTAAGTCATTAGCTGAAGCATTATTACCCTCATATTGGTTTTGACACTTAAGTGTGATGTGCTTCTAATATAACATTATAAAATGAGTAAAAATATTAAAATTTCACAATTTAATTTTTTCAATATAGTGAATTTCAAAATAGTTTATGAAATAAAAATTCCAATAACACTGGATTTTAAATGAAGCCTTAAAATCTATGTTTGAATAACACTCTATTTATCCTTTTAATATATATCAGTTCAAACTTTTAACTGAATATATCTCCTAGATTTTGATAGGCGGTTCCAAGAACTATATTTTGATAAATAAATTTTATTCAACAAAATTGTAGTTTTATACATAATTTATGTATTTTAAATTTTGTACATATTTTATGTTTAAATTTACTTGCATAATTTATTTAGATTTTTTGGATCGTTTATTTAATCCGTCTCGTAATTTTATTTATGAGCCATTTATTGTTTATTTTAATGAAATTTTAGAAAAGTATCACTATATAGTTATTAATTTAAATATTTGCTTGTCTTTTATATTATAAATTTAAAGATATTAAAAGAATTTATTGAAATATAATTTTCGAAAAAAATATTTTGTTATAAATTTTATTTTAACGACCAAATGATTTGACGAAACTATATTAATTAAATTCTAAGGATATAACAAAATCTTTTTTTTTTTTCGCTAAATGGATATGACAAAATATTAATAGAAAAATATGTGATATATATTAGTGTACGTGTTTTAATAATACAGATGACGAATATAACTATATAACATTCTAAGATTCTATTAGAGTAACTAATAATTGGATCAAACAAAAAACACAAGATCGTTTATTTAAAATGGTCAAAAACAATTAAAATAAATTATATAGATAAATTTAAAAATATATATGTAAAATACATATATTATGTATAAAATTCTAAACTTTATTAAATAAAATTTTTGTTAACCAATAGAATAAAATATAATATTAAGTTAAAATCGAAAAATGTGAATCTAAATGTTTTGTTAACAATCGTTGATTACCAAAATCAAGAAAAAAAACATGTAGGAAAAGATTTTCCTGGCTCAGTGACGTGATATTGTGATTTGATTACTTCATCATCCTTTTTTTTTTCTAAAGCGGCGAGCTTTTCTATTTCCTGATAACATCAAGGTATTTCCTTCTTTGCATATATATTATGAATCTTTTTCGAATTTTGTTTCTCTTCTCTTCTTTTTGTCAATAAATCTTTTCGGATTAAAGCCGTTACGGTTCACGCGAATCATGCAAATCCAATGATATCGAAAATCAAAGAATCTTCCATAAAGAAAAATTTCATATATGCTTAGGTATCGGGGTTAAACCTCATACATGTTTTCCCCTACCTTTGAGGAACTAGGTTTGCTCTAACGTGAGTTACTTTTTCTTCTTCTATCACAGTACCTTAATTTGTGTAAGTGTCATGTATTTGTTCTTTTATGATATTCCAACTCATTCGAGTTCTGTTTATTAGTGATTTTCTAATATTAGATTTAAATGAAACTCAATTAAGATAGTTGAGGGCTTTAACACCCTGTCTTTAATCTGGTGGTTGAGGATCTTGGTGTGAAAGAGGTAGAGACTGAAAGTTTCAGAATCAAACAAATATAGAATTGATCTATTCTCAGTTTCTGAAAATTTGCAGGATTTGTGATCGTCCAATGAGTAATCCAGAGGAAATCCCTAGCAGGCTTGAGGTAGATATGCATTTCTATATAAATCACTAATTCATATAAGCTACAGTATATGTTACTTACTATGCTACGATGTTGATGGTGAACAGGGCAAGAATATAGCACGAGTTGTGTGTTGTATTCTAGGGCTAGGTTCTCTCGTGGCATGGAATGCAATGCTGACTATAACCGATTACTATTATCAAGTTTTCCCAGTATGATTCTCTAAGTAAAAATTTTGACATACAAATCGATTCAGTTGTTATATATCTCTTTAATTCAACATTTTTTTGTTTTGTGTAACAAACAGAAATATCATCCTTCTAGGGTGCTTACCATAGTGTACCAATTGGTTGCCAATGTGTTTATATCAACACTTGCTTATAAAGAAGCCAAACTCAATACTCGATTGCGTAATATTTTGGGGTACAGCCTTTATACCGGGGGCACATTTTGTCTGATCATTGTAAGTACACCTAATTTTCAACAAAAAGTGTTTCCTACATGATTTACAACTCCCTGGTTTTGATTCATTGTGTTCCGGTTTGGTGAAGTTGGATCTTGCTTCGCATGGCAGTGGAAGTGTAGGAGCATATATTGTGTTGTGTTTGATTGTTGCTCTTTTCGGATTGGCTGATGCTTTTGTACAAGGTGGAATGGTTGGAGATCTGTCTTTCATGTGCCCCGAGTTCATCCAGGTTTAGTTTTGGTCTTTTAGTGATAGATTATCTAGTCACTAAAATCAATTTAGCTAAAAGTTATTACTATGTTTTATCTTGTGTTTTCAGGCGTTCATGGGAGGCTTAGGCATAGCTGGGGCACTAACCTCCGGTTTAAGGCTTATCACGAAAGCAATCTTTGACAAGTCTTCTGATGGTCTCCGAAAAGGCGCTTGTAATGTCTCTTTAAACTTTCCCTGTAATTTATTTTGTTACATCTTATTATATAACTGAAGCTAATCTTAAACATCATGTGTTGTTACTTGTAGTGCTGTTCATAGGAATAGCAACATTGATCGAGTTAGGATGTCTCATTCTATATGTGACTGTCTTCGCTAAGCTTCCTATTGTAAAATACTACCGTTCCAAAGCGGGGAAAGAAGGCGCTAAATCTGTTGCCGCGGATCTAGCTGCGGCCGGCCTCCAAGAGCAAGCTCAACAGGTTCGGCTCAAAATAACTCTGAACTAAAAAGAAACAGAAAAACACCGGTGCTGTGTTTTTTTATTCAGCATGTTAATTATCTGTTTAACTTTAATCCTCACAAAAGGTTCAACAAATGGACGAGACCAAGATTACAAGACTAACCAAGAAGCAATTGCTACGGCAAAACATTGATCATGGGATGAATCTCTTCATGATTTACGTTGTTACGCTATCGATTTTCCCTGGTTTTCTTTATGAGAACACAGGAGAACACCGGTTGGGCGATTGGTACGTAACAAGTATCAGTTCATATATTTCATTATTATATATATATATATATCGGTTTATGTAAAAAACATTTTGTGTGTTTCATGTGTCAAATAAAAGGTATGCACCAGTCCTAATAGCCATGTACAACGGGTGGGATTCGATCGCCAGGTTCATCCCCTCAATCAAAATTTTAGCAATGGAATCTAGGAAATGGATCACGGGGTGCGTTATTGTGCGTTTCTTGCTTGTTCCAGCGTTTTACTTTACAGCTAAATACGCAGATCAGGGATGGATGATTTTCCTCACCTCTTTCTTGGGATTGAGTAACGGTTATTTAACAGTCTGCATCTTCAGCATTGCACCAAAGGGTTACAACGTAAGCTATTTTATATATCTCTCCAATCGATTTTAAACTGGTAATATATGTCTAGTTATATGTAATATATTGATTTTCTTCTTAATAGGGACCCGAGTCGAATGCATTAGGGAACTTGTTGTGTGTGTTTCTATTGGGAGGTATCTTCGCTGGTGTTTGTTTGGGTTGGCTTTGGCTCATTGGTAACGGCTCGTTCTAAGCCAAACTATTGCTGGAGATTTTTAGATAAACTCATTCTTTCGATTGGTGTTTATGTTTTAATCTTTAAACTTTGCCTGAAACTTCTTTTTATATTAGAGCAACTTCATTTATCTTTTTAGATACTTTTTGAGTTGCTTCGATTACCATTTCATGGGTTTTTAGATACATGATTTACAACTATTAACTAAAGAAATGTTTTGGAACCTAAAAGTGTTTCTTTAATTCTTCAGCTCATTAGATTGAAATTGTCATAAATTTTAATTTATGCAGAATAATAACCAAAACTGAGGCACATTCAGTTTGAGTTTAGGTGACACAAAACTGATATGGTGATATATACCGCAAAAGAAAAATACAAGTTTGATGCAATTAGAAAGATTGATTAAACTAAAATCAAAAGAAAAGAAGAAAATTGAATTTTATCTTTCATTTCTTTTTTTTTTCTGTAAAAGATGGTGTGTTTCATCAACTCCTAAGTCAAAACCAAAGTTGGCTCTCAAAAGGGATTCAAAGGTATACAAAATAATAATAATAAAATAAAAATTAAACCTTTTCAAATCTAGGGAGCCATCAGTCCATCGACCGTGTAGGAAAGTGACTTCATCCAATCCGTTTTTAGCAGCATTTTCTGTAGCGTCCGCATTATATCATATCCCGGATCCAGCTTCCTTTGCCAACCCTAAGAGAACATACATAGCTCAAGACCTCAAGTCTCGTTTAAGATATGAACTAAACTCTAAAACATCAAGAAACACAAAGATGATCAATAAAACTCACTCACCTCGAGAACTAATGTTGTAAACATCACGGTGGACACATTGCCGTCAATATTAACTCTATGGTTTCTCATTTTCTCGAATAACTCGTGCATACAATCTGCTGGATGAACTGATTCTCCTTCTGCTGTTCCCCAGAATCTAAACGCTTCTTCTACTTCCTGTCACATTGTGTGTATACATATATATACATATGTAAACACCACAGAGATGTAGAAACTTTGTATGATGCAAGAACAGAGATCTCACCTCGACAAAGGCCTCTGGGTTAGGACAATTCTGTTGTTTAGATAACTTAAGTGTTCGTTCAGCGGCGGTCCGACCATCTCTACGCGCAACCGCCTTGAAAAAACCGAGTAGGTTGTCTCTGTCTGTTTTCGAGAGCTCTGCAGTCATCCCCACGTCAAGGAAAATGATGTGCGGCTTCTTCGATCTGAACAGACCTCTCCGAGCACCGTTCTTCCGGACAAGAATGTTCCCGGGATGCATATCAGCGTGAACGAAGTTGTCCACCTGAAAAAGACAAGAATGAGATGTGATTCTTTACAGTTATATAATGAACAAAAAAGAGGATTCAAGAGGCAGGACCAGTAGCATCTTCAGGAGAGCATTGGTTCCGATATGAGCTACTTTAGACTTAATCCATTCATGTCCTTCTGGTCCATCCACATAACGAGCCACGCTCTCTCCGTGTTCGAAGGACTCAACCAGGACAGCGGGATGCACAAGCGGGAAGACAGGCTTAGGGAAAGAGACATCTTTCCACCCACGGAAGTTGTATATAAACCGACTTAGATGAGAAGCTTCCCTCGAGAGATCAACTTGAGACAGCATGTAGAGGCTAAACTGCTGCACACACTCATCAAGCCTAAGCCAGTTCAGACCCGGGACGAAAGTGGTCAACTTCGCAGCCATTTTAATGATCACAAAGTCTCTCGTCATGGTCTCCTCAACGCAAGGATGTCTGACTTTCACAGCAACTTCAGAGGACTTCACCTTTTGTCCTGGATACTGAAACTTCAAGGTGGCTCTATGGACTTGAGCTATGCTCCCGGAGGCCACCGGCGCCTCGTCAAACTCCTCGAATATGTCAGTGAGTTTACGACCAAACGCGCTTTCGATTGTTCTTTTGGTGAACTCGAAGCTGTGCTCAGGAGCGTTACTGTGAAGCTTCGAAAGGTGCAAACACAGATCCTTGGAGAACAGATCAGGTCTCGTGGCGATCCATTGTCCGAACTTGATGAACGCAGGACCAGCTTTCTCCAGAGTTCGATGGAGGACCTCATGCCGTAGCTCTCTGAACCTACACCCGCACGTAAACTCTAACAAAGCCATCGCAAGATTAGGAGAAAGCAGAACTGCTAGATAGAGAGCTCTCCCTAACAGAACCACGCTTTTCACCGCGGAAATAAGCAAAGTAGAGATCACCACAGGGACGTTCACCGCGCTCCTGTAAAGAGAAAACTGCTGAGGAGACCGTAGTGTAACAGGACTCGGAGCCGGTCTTTGCTGCGCCCATGCCACTCTCCTGCAAGTAAGAGCCAAGACACCAGGTACTAACAAGGGTGAACGAGCTACAGACAAGCAGAACGCTTGGGCGATCGTGCTTATCCTAGGGAAGTTCCATTGGTGGTGGTGGTGGATAGAGTATCTATGAAGAAGCCATTTCCAAGAGACTTGCTTAACTACATAGGTACGTGAGAGAAGACGGCTACATAAAGATCTTCCTTTAACATTACTGGTGACAAGGCCTAACGAATGATTTTGACGATACCCGTTACTGAAATTTCTGAACTGAGGCAAAACTAGAGAGACCTTAACAGATGTTCCGTGTTTCTGGTTAGAGTAGAGAGATTGTGTGTATCTGGTAACCACTTTAGTGACCAGGAATCTGCATGAAAACGGAAAAAGGATTCAACTTTACAAGGAAACAATCAAAGGGAAAGAGTAAAGATTGAAACTTTTTCAACCTAGGAATCAATTTTGGTGCAATCTCCAGGAAATAGGGAAGCAGAGACGAACCTAGAGAGGAGGGTCATGGCGAGAGACGAGCTTAAGGTTATCGTTTAGTAGAATGATTTTCAAACCGTTAAACGTACGGAGCATTGTCTCATCGATTTTGACTCGGTCTACGGTGGCTCGCCGTTTCGAGGGGTGGGTTTTGGAGGCTGGAGACGACGATACGGAGAGAGAGGGAGAGAGAAGGGACCCACAAAAGGCAACCTCGTGGGCTTCACGCTAAAAATATTTGTCGTCGGTCCAAACAATCACGCTGCCTAAAATAAAATATCTTTTGACATTTACATATTTAGTAATTTCTCGTGGGCTTACCAAAAATTACTTTTTTCTAGAAAGGGTTAATTAGGTATATAGTCATATTTTTTTAATTAACCATATAATAACTGACATGAAGATATTAACTTTGAAAACGGACGATTTTGGTCTATAAATACTTTATATTGTCACACATAAAATAAAATATCATATTGTATATCATATTATTTTTAATAATTCTAAATATTTCAACTGTAAACGTAAAATATTAATCTTTAAATAACCAATAAAATAAAATGGTAAGTACTCATCAAAATATAAATATTTACATATATTTTACATTACATTAAAATGATACAATATCTATCATTCTATACAGAATCTACATAAATGTTATTTATTTACAAAAATACAAATGATGGAATGATATTTTTTTTTTCTAATTTGAACTTTATACATGTATTTACTATAGATGCGAATTCTGCTAACTCTTTGAAATTGCCATATAGCTAGATTCTTCTCTAATCCATTGAAATAGAGAATTTTGGAAGAAGAGAAGGAAGGAAGACTGTGGCCTTTGAGTCGGATTCGGCCCAGCTAATTAAAGCTTTAAACTCAGGGAATTGCATCCCAGAGATCTATGGAGTTGTCGCTGATATAGTTTCTCTTGTGTCTTCTTTTGAATTTGTCTCTTTTTTTTGGATTTGTCGGGAGAATAACTCTCTTGCAGATGAATTTGCTAAGTCTGCTTTGTCTGTAGTTGGAAATGTAGTGGTTGACGATGCTTTGATGGCTCTCAACTAACTTTTGAGTTTGGTTTTAATATAATGAGTTAAAAAAAAGAAAAAAAAAAGAAAAAAGAGAATTTTGGTGTAGTTTGGGTTATTTTGTCTTTATAATAACCAAAACAATAACAGTAGATACCATTTGTCGAGGAGAGCACATTATATACCTCGATCCTTCCTGATTCAGGAGAACTTTATAGAGGTGAAATATAGCTGACTTGAGAACACCAATGTGTAAGACTTGTAGTTTTTTTCCATTCAAAGCCAAGCTTTGTTAGGATTTGAAACACAAACTTGAAATTTCTACTGCTCCAAAAGACTGAGGAGGCACCAAAATGAAAGTTTGGAAAACAAGCAAAGAAGACAAGGAAAAGATGATTTAATCTTGTGACTTCCCACACAAATATGAGCTGGAGCTCCAAACCATTATACTGGATCCGGATAAAACTCTGCCAAAGGAGAAAAGCGCCGATCAACACCATGACTAAATCGTTGCACCAAGACCAATAGAAAGCATTTCTGTTCACCATTGCTTTTCATTACTTGAAGTAACAACAAACAAACATAAACAAGTAATTCCTTGTTTGCTTGTAGTGTACCAGTCTTGTTCTACATTCCTTTGTTACTAGAGGGAGTAGTACGTCGAATGTTTAAAAACAATTGTATGTTTCATACAAAATGACAAAATGGTCCATATGTTCCAGTGATTAAGGAGATAGATTTGAAATCTGTTGGGTTTTCACCCGCGCAGGTTCAAATTCTGTTGTTGACAAAGTCTTTTTTTCTCTTTCAATTTTATGCTCAAAATGGAACGACTTGCTATTTGAGACTCTCTAGCTCAACAATCCAAAAAGTCCACACATTTCTAGAATGTGTATATAATAGTATCAAAGAGCCAAGAATATTTCCCGTAAAAAAGATTCGTCATATGACACAAAGATCATCATCACCTAAGAAGATCAACGTAAACTTCACAAGAAAGTGTATAAAACTTACGAAGTGGTTTAAGACGTCAATATTTACCGAGTGTTAGGAGCTTTGGCTTGTGAGTTGTGGCTTCTGTTTCGCACTCCTGTATTAAAAAGAAAAAGATTAGTGGAAGGGACGATTTGATGAAATAAAGTTTGTCTGGATAAACAGAAATAGGAATAGAGTGGTAGACAAGTTGGCAAAGAAAGACATCGACGATAACATTATTATGTAACCAATCTTCATTTCTCATGAGCTTCACAATGACTATGTTTGTTCCATTCAATAATAAAGATTAAGAGTTACTAAAAAAGAAGAAGATTAGCGTATAATTTCACTGAGAAGAGAACATAAAATAGAATAAGAAGTTTTCCCTTAATATGTATACTAGGATCGGACCCGCGCCTTGCGCGGGATGAAGTAAAATTAAACACTTAAAATATTAGCATATGGTTATTGATATACGATAAAATATAAATAAGTATAAAGATAGGAACTATTACACATGAAAAATATCAGTGCACAAAAACGAAGTTGTTTATATGTTAAACTGGGATACTTGATCTTTCTTCATAGTTGCATAGATCTTGTCTCCTTGCAAAAAAAAAAAAGATTTTGTATTAGATAGATAACTATTACGGTGTTAAGATCCATCTAAGCCTAATATCAAGATTTCTTAAGAGCTTGCCTTGGAATCAACCAACACCATCTCTATTATCTTTTCCACGGCATTAGAATACTTTTTTCAAAGATGCCCAATTTTCACCCTTACTTATCACATAGATTTGAAAGACTTCAAATCAGACACAAAATTCAAGGCAAGTCATTTGAAATTATTGAATATAAAAAACGTTAAAAGCTGAATTATTTTTTCGACTGAGATGTAGGGTGTATATATATAGGTGTATAATCTAATTAGTGCTAAATAAGAGTATACCAAATTTGGAACATTTGAATTGAATTAGATCTATAAACAGATAAAGTTGGAAATTTGCTTCAATCATGCACTAATGACATAATAAATAATTTTAAAAATTGTCACGGAAGTATTGCACCATAAATTATATATTCATACATATACAGAAACAAAGGATATTAGGAAAGTAAAATTTGCTTCAATCATGCACTAATTACATAATCAATTGTTTTTAAAATTGTCATGCAAACATTGCGCCATAAATTATGTATTCATAAATATACAGAAACAAAGGATAGATGAAAACTAAAATAGTATTTTCTAGGTTAATGTTAATAGCGTGAAAATCAATCATAATGACATGATTGATATTCGAAGAGTAATTATAGGAAACAGAAAAATCGATAATTTTGTAACTTAAAAAAAACACACTTAGTTAATATGTAAACTTTACAAAATTGATATTCTATTAGTCAATCTTTTTGAATTGCATAACCGTGATAATCATAAATTACGATGACTGGAGTGGAACTATACCTAAGAGAAAAAATTCTGATTGGCAATTTTTTATTCAAAACATATTTGATTATAAAACAATTGGATCGATGGCATATGTTTTATACAAAGATTCCCTTATACGTGGAAATAAATGAAAAACATAACAAAACAAATTATTCAAACAATCAGTTTCAGGGTTGAAAAGTAGAAATTAAAAACATAACAAATCACAATGTATAAGAATGTGAACTCATACACATAAATTAGAATATAATAATTTTTAAAGCTTTATTATATGCAGGTTAAAACTGATAATATATTAAATTCCATTGCTAAAAATTAGAAAAAATAAGTGTCCAAGAAACAACAAATTGTATTTGTAGAACAACCCATGGATTATAAAAATAGTTTTGGAAATTATTTAACAGTCAACATGTTATATTCTACGAAATATTAAGCACACATTCTATGATATTAAAAAAAGAAAATTATAGTCCATGAAGCATCAACTTAAAAAGTCAGCCAACTAAACATGCAACGTATGTTAATATTATAATGTTCTGCTCTTATAAAATTCTTTCAACTAAATAGATTGGTCAGAATAACCCTGAAGCATGAACCAAAAAAAAGTTATGTAGACTTGTAGAGGATGATCCGTCATTCTCTGTTATGTTTATATATCGGGGGGGATTTACCTTTTACTATAGTTTTCATCCAGTATTGCATTTGTTTTATGCATGTACTTATAACATCATACAACAAAAGTCGGTTGTATAACTCACGCCAGCCTTTTTTTTTGTGTAACATATAACTCACGCCAGCTACACTCTGATTAATAATATAATATATGATGCAATATTTCATAGGAGCACCAATGGCATTCATTGGTAATTATTCTAGTTTTTTAAGGATAATTTTAATAGATGGCTGAAGATGCTTGAAAATGTGACACATCATCAAAATGGCATACATGTAAATAGTTTACATTTTAAAGGTTTCTCTTTTATTTTGCTTCTCTATTAATAAGAAAGGGATATGTGTTTTCAGTTACCAAATAAATTGGGCTTTATGGGCCTGTAAATAACTCATGCTCAGTAATAATGGTTATGGAAAATTTAATTCTAGCTAATCAATTCCCATGGTTTGTTTCTGTATCAGACTTAATACTGCTCCTTCTGTTTCAATATAATTGGTTTTTAGCATTTTTGCACATGGATTAAAAAAATACAAACTTCTACACAATTTATCTTAAGTAAATAAAAATATCATTAAATGAAATTAATTCAACCAATAAGAAAAACATATTACTTTGTAACTAGTCACAAAGTTTTAAATGATATTAAATTATATCTAGAATAATGAGAACATCAATTATTTTAAAACAATTTTTTTATCTGAACACCATTTAAAGTGATACGGAGGGAGTATTCAATATAGATATAAAAGGTATTTTGTTTTATGTTATTATTTTTATATTTAGATAATATTTTTAAAAGATAAGATCACGTTTTCTCTCGCTAAACCACAAAATCATGGTTTTGTAACAAAATAGTTAAACCATAAAAAATCATAAGATAGTATTTTGTTTCCAATATCATAAAATCATTATTTTTTTGCTAAAATCGTAAAATCACTTTTTCTGCTAAATTATGTTTTTTTAATAAACCAATCAGATCTCATTTTCGGTAAAAACCGTAAAATCATATTTTGCGCAAAAACTGCAATATAGTATTTTTTGTTTCCTTCAAACCCGTTATATAGTATTTTCTGACAAATCCATAAAATTGTATATTCTGTCAAAATCGCAAAATCATGTTTTACACCACAATTGTAATATGGTTTTTCTGTCAAAACTATGAAATCACTTTTTGTAAAATCGTAACCGCAAAACCACAAATCATATTTTTCAATCGAAACCAAAATTAATGTGCATTGTATTATGAGGGAAGTAAAGGAATTTTGCATGTTAAAAAGAGGTAAAAGTGTCTTAGGAGTTAGAAGTACCTAAATATTTAAGGCTTTCTATGAAAGTGCTTAAATATGTATTTTTTGGAAAATTTTGCTAAAATAGAACAAAATTAAATAGCATGAACTTTGCCGTATAACCTTTTAAGTCCATTGCACCAGGTTCCGTGATTTTTAATTCTAGTGGAGAGTTTCATAAACCGGAAAATCATACATTTCAACTATTAAGATTTTTGGAAAATTTTCATGTTTACCACATTGTTGATAGTTGTACAATTATTTATATTGACCTTTAATAAAGATATATTTTTAGAAATACTTTCTTCATTAAGAGATAAAAGATTTTTATACCATTGCTCTATATATATAATAAATGAGTATTTAAATAAATAAAAACAAAAAAAGAAAAGATATTTTTAATGTTTTCGAATTTTCAAATTCGAAATTTTATAATTTAAAAAAAAAATCGAATTTTTTTAACTTTCTTTTGAAATTTAAAATTCTTTTGGAAACTATTTTCAATTATTTATTTATATATTTATTAGAATATTAAACTCTACATACCAAAAAACCCTATCCCACCCCTCTACTCTAAATCCTAATTATAAATTAATTAACTATAGGATTATAAGTGTCTTTTTGCCTCTTTGAAAATGGAGTATAAAAGTTATTAAGATAAACATGAAAAGGAGAGTTGTTCAAAAAAAAAACATGAAAAGTGATATTAGGAATGTGGTATTTTTGGTAATTTTTCAAGATTTTTCTCCTAATTTGTAGAAATTTCTAAAATTAACAATTCACGTATTGAAAGATCCAAAACATAATGCATTCATATTGTAAGATGTTTACTTTTGAGATATTTCTTTAGATATTTTCTTCGGAATTGCTCTAACATGATAGGTGTCCGGATCAAAAACGCATATATTTTGATTCATGAAAGTAGACAAACAATATATTATTTTATTTTTTATTTTCTTATTTTGAGATATTTCTTTAGATATTTGCTTTAGAGTTTCTCTATAATATGATAGGTGTCAGAAAAAAGAAACGCATATATTTTGATTCATGAAAGTAGACAAATAAGTAAATTCTGTGGAGAAAAATAAGCCGTGTGTCTTTGTGATTCTCTAAAGCCTAGCAAAATTAGAATCAAAATGTTTTATTAGTTTTCTACAGAAAAAGGAATAAGGCTTTTAAGCTTCAATCAAACAAGCTTATAGCTGAAGACACTAAGAATTTATCTTCAAATAAAGCAAGAAATGACGAAACTTGTTCGTCCTTTATTGTACATCTAAAAGACTGAAAATTATGCCCATAATGTTTTCTTTTGCCTTTTATATTCATTTTACATTATACATATCTTTGTTTCTTTTAGCGCATGGCATAGCTTTGTCAAAATCCGTTACAAAATTTATTCTAATCGATCCACAGTTGAAACTAGCGATTCGAAATATATTCCGGGTTTATGTTGCTCAAAAAATGTTACATCTTTCTCATTTGTAATATTAATTCTGATATTCCAAACTAGCTCACTCGTTCATATCAAGAAAAATTGCTTCAAATACTATAAATTGGTTACTGCTTTCAAAATACATTCAACCAAAAATATCAAAACATTATATTTGATTTAAGGATTTAGTGATTATTGTTTAAGGTTTAATATTTAGGAAATAAAGTGGATTTATAAACTTCTATAAATGTTTTATAAATTTGTTTATAAATGAGGTAAGATGATTAATTTAGTATTTTTACCATAAACTTAAGGTATTTATTAAAATAGTTGTCTTTTAAGGATAAATTTGGAAAGTAAAAAAAAGTTGATAAATGATATTAGTGGTAAATTTGAAATTCTTCCTATTATCAATGGTTTTTTATTTGTTACGTACAATAAATGAGTCAGGAATTATATTGTTGTTCTAAAACTCGGTCGCCTTAGCCGATTCCGCGGCCTAGTAATCACTCAACGGTGTCCAACCGTGGCGAGTTAAGGTGATTCGGTTGTGTTATGCGGCAACATATAAAACCTTAGTTTTTCGGTTTTAAAGACGAAATCAAGTGTTTCTTTGTAGATTTTCTTAGAATCGTGAAATAAACAAGTAGAAAAAGCTAACAATCGTGGAAAAAAATGTAAAATGGAAAAATCTGGGTTTGAAGATCAACAATTGCTGAAGAAGATGAGAGCTTTTTTGGTAATTTTGCACTCATCTCCTTTTGAACCCACGTCCTTCAATATAATGGGTTTGCAAAAGAACCACTGCACAAACAAATAATCATTTGTTATTTCTACATTTACTAATATATATACAAAACAAATAAAAAGCTTAAAATTAATCCTGAATAATTCTCGATTAATTTCCGATTTTGTCATTCGGCGCTAGACCTGTGTTGAGCATACGCGTAGAGCAGAGCGTAATTTCTAATAACAAGGGTTGTAGTTAACCTAAAGTCTATCTTTGGTAATTTGGTTGTTGATAGGGATCAAATAAAACTAGCTAGATTCACAAACAGGCTATTGAAAATTTACATGAATCTTCGCTACACATCGAACTTTTACTTAAACTTAAGAACAAAGATTATTACAAGAGTTTGTTAGTTTATTCATATATTCACGTGCTTTAAAATAATTATTAATGGCTTTTGTGTAAGAAAAATATTGAAAACTATTCGAGAAGAGTTTGTCCATCTATACCTTTCAATATATTGTTTTTGTCTCAATATACAGTAGAACCTCTATAAATTAATACTCGATAAATTAATATGCACGAAAAATCTCTATAAATTAATATAATTTCATAGTCCTAAATTGAGTTTTTGGTTCAATTAGTATCTTGATAAATTAATATCTCTATAAATTAATAAAAAATTATAGTTTTAGTGTAGTCCCAAAATTATTAATTTATAGAGGTTTCATTGTACCTTTGATTTTATAATTACGAAATTAACCTTCTAACTAAATAAATAATTAAGTTTTGTTAACTTTAATAATAATTAACTATATTTCTGAAAAAAAATTAAATTTATGTTTATTAATTAATTTCATTAAATCTCTAATAACTAAAGGCTTCTTTGTTTTCTCCGTCATTGTCACCAGAGAGAGTAATTGACGAACGATTAGGCGATTCTCCGGTGGATTCCGACCTCTCTTCGGATCAAAAAGGGATGGATTCAATCCCCATTCAATGTAATTTACGTTCAAACAAAGGATAAATTTGAATAAAATCAGTTAAGATTGCTTCCTAGATTTTCTCCGATCTAAAATCATAAAATAATGTAAATATAGAATATGTATTCTAAAAAAGATAGAACACAGAAAACAGGTTACAATATAAATTTTAATCTTTTTAGAACATTGTATAAAGGTAATAATATATGATTTTATCTGAGATATAAGATAGAGTAACGAATATAATAGAGGCAAATGTTTTCTATATTTTTCTACAATGAAGTTAAAAACTTAAAATATGTATTATATGTTAAAAATAACGAAGCATTTTGGTTTGAATTGAATCAAATGTATTCTATATTTATATAGATCGCAGAGAAGGTGTTGGAATACGAATACTAACTTTGATAAAATATTGAAGACAAGTTATAACATATATTATATCCTTGTTAAAAAGGTTATAATATATATTCTAACAAATGTAAATCAACACATCCAAATTTTGTTTGAGTTTCAGTTTTTTATATCAAATTTCTTAAAATATTCTCATGATTTTATTGATTTTTTATATTTTTCTGAACACTATAAAAATTTAAATAATAATTTTCATTATTATAAGGGTATTTATGTCTAAAACTGACAAATTAATGCAAATGTATAAAGGAACAAAAACATCTTCTTTATGGTCTATTTTCTCAATTTTCCCTTTTTTTAAATACTATATTCACCAATTAACAAAATAGTTGTTTATGAGAAAGGATGAAAATACCAACAAATTCTTAAACCCTAGCTTCGTAACCTATGTCTATGCATGGCATTAATTAAGTTTGTTTCTCAATTCTCAACACACGAAAGCATGACACTAGCTTGAATACTGGCTGGCTCTACATGCTAATATCGTCGGTTTGGACTTTGGAGGAAACCAGGGGCGAATCCAGGGAAATTTTAATGGGTGCATAATGTAGATTAACCGTATTATATATACACATATTTGTAATAAAAATGTAGAAAGGGTGCATTGAA
Source organism: Brassica nigra (assembly GCA_016432835.1). Taxonomy (NCBI): domain Eukaryota; kingdom Viridiplantae; phylum Streptophyta; class Magnoliopsida; order Brassicales; family Brassicaceae; genus Brassica; species Brassica nigra. The sequence continues at coordinate 8,501,634 of CM028249.1, read as the reverse complement.
CTCCCAACTATAAGAATTATGGGGTGTAATCATTCACAAATGAACTAATGTAGTTGCTTTCAAAAAAAAAAAAAACCTAATGTAGTTATAATTTATATGTGTAACATAAGAATTATCAAAATTTTATTGGTGCACTTGCACCCACAAGCACCAATGTAGATTCGAACCTAGAGGAAATCAACAGTTCCATTGAGGTACAATCAAGAAATGTTTATGAATACGTACGCTACTATAAATTTACATGCATAGTCGCATAGATTTATTTAAATTCAAATAATGCATGGGACCTGTTGAGTATTTATCAAGTTTGATATCTTGGTAAGAATTTAGTTCTTGCATACATATATATTTTGGTGACATTTGATAGATTAGACACATACATGTCTCTATAATAATAGTTTTGAACTATCTTGTTTCTTTAAACATGAATTATGTTGAATGTCAAATTGGTAATATATATTTATCAGTATATATATACTTAACCATATCTGTATATTTAAATCATAAAGTAGGAAGAGGGGTCCTGTTGTCTACTGGCTTCCACTATCAATTTTCACAATATAGTTTCAAATCGAACGAATAAAAGTTCAATCCATGGACCATTGACACACGTGTATACATGGATATGTACGAACATAAATACATGGATATCAGAAATGTAAATCAGGAATTCTAAGAACATTAAAACTCGATCAAGTTTAATTTGTGTTATCTTTCCTAGTTACCTAATTATCAAATTATATATCACAGTTATATAGTTATTTTTATCAGCATTGATATTAACTAAAATAACTCATTTGCTTACAATAATATCCAATATAATTATTGTAATCTTATAATTAATAATCTAATATTGACTAAAAGCACTCATTTGATTACTGTTCTCTTATCCACTACTGGTTACAATTTACCCACAGATAATTCTTTATAAAATGAACACAAGAACATTTTTCAGTGGTAACTTAAAAAAAATTTATTAATGCTAGAAGATAACATCATGACATTATTTAAAGTGTAACCAAATTAAACTAATATTTTATACGTTATATCATAGCAAGTATTTTGTTGATAACAACATATGAATATAGGTTTGTTGGCTCTGGAAATAATTTAAATTTTGGTACTCCAGGAAATGTCACATTCATTTAGTCGGTCTAACTTTTTTTGAAGAATAGAAATACGGATTTTAATAATTGTAGTTTATTCATTTGTAATTAATTAATAAATCTTTTAAATGGTATTTGCTTCTATTAGTTTCGGTCTCTAAATTTTTGTTTTTTCCTTTGTTTTGGTTTAGTTGGTCGGATTTTCCTAAAGTTATACATATTATATATGTGTAATCTGTATATATATATATAGATTCGTTTGCAGAACAAAGATCAATTTATACACATACAAATCAGCTTGTATATATATAGATTCCTTTGCAGAACAAAGATCAAGTTATACACATACAAATAAGAAACAAACGAATAGCTTCCTCTTTAATATATAAGTGAATAACAAAGACGGCACCAACGGCAAAAATATGTATATATATAAATTCAAGAACAAGGACAGGAACAAAAGGTTCATCAACATAGAAACAACCCATATCTGCTAAATTCAGCAATAAAACTCCCTACGAAATATTAGATTAAAAGACAAGAAAAGAAGAAGAAAATACATTAAAATTATTGTCATGCATGCTTTACAGTCTGCAAGCTGAATTTAGCATATGTTCCCATCCGTCTTGACAACCACAAACTTCCCTCTTTATTCACCTATATAGAAATTAAAAAAATAGCTTAATTAAGGTATATATGTTTCTTATTCTAAAATAGAGCTTATTAATATATGATAGATATAATAGGTAATTCCACTTTCTAAGCCCTAAATCATTCTTGATTTTCTAGTTGGTCCCCTCCAACACCATTGTTGCCTCTGCCCACCTTTGAAGAGTCACCTTTCTCTTCCATCTCTACTTTTTCTCCAAGTAATGATTCAATCTTTGATCATGACTTGCGAATTTTTATTTTTCTTTATATTATTTTAACCAGACATCTAATTAGTATTGTGATGGTAATAAAGAACCGTATGATAAACGTTCATCTTCTCTACCTGAAGTTGTTGCCCCCAAACGTCGGTGTCCAAAAATCGGCGGTTGTTTCATTAGCCACCGGAAAGGTGCTTGATATCGGGACCAGACATAGACCGTGTGCTCTTAGTTCTTGATTTTCGTTTCCATCCTGGTTTTAAGATTTACCAGATATCAGCACATGAGTCCATACTAAATTAGTTCTTAATACATTAATAAACCTAGACTATATTGAAGACTCCAAAGCTGGGCACAAATTAATCTAACACAAGATTGAGTATTTTATTAAACCTGCTGCTGTTGATGGATCGGGGCACCTTGCTTCATGTATGGAGTACTTAGAACCTGTATTTTAAGACATTGATTATTATGCTCGAAATGTATTCATTCCTAGGGTTTCTTGATTTTTTTTTTAATAATAAACAGAGAAACCGCCAGAAACGTACAGTGACTTGATCGTGAAGGAACTTAATGTACTCTATAGCTTCTTGGAGAACCGATGCAGTATCTGTCTGAAAATTAAACCATGTGGAAAACAAAACAAAAAAAAAAAAAGCTCAATAAATAAACCTGGCCAGGAAGACGAAAACAAAAACTTTGGTTTGTGTGTATTTTAATCAAATAAATCGAATATAAATCATTCACCTTTCCGAAAGGTGAAACCAGCTGTTGCAATGAAGTAATCTGGTCCCTTAGGTTCTCTTTTCTCACCTGTTACATTTACAATCAATTTTATCCACCAAGAAATTTAATTAAAATAAAAGGTCACAAACAAATTGTGATTTATGATTATCTACCTTAAAAGTTGGCAAGGGCGAAGGCGTGGTAACTCTCTGTTTCTTCGACGCTGGTTCATTATACTTTGCTCTCTTCAAAGGCTCGCTCTGGCCTCTTGCCTTCTGATTGTCCAAACAAAAAGAAAACTTATAATTAGTTGGCTGCAAAACTTATACATCAGAAAATTTCTACATATATGTACATGTGATTTGTTACCTTGGCTTTATCCTCAACACGAGTAGATATTATTTGCGGAGTGGTTGCAAAACTGTTCTGCGTCGTGTTATTTAAGGGTCGAGAGTTCATGTTGTTAGAGAAGTTGTTAATTAGTCCATAAGCAGCTTGATGATGAGGATTTGTCGTATTAGCCCAAGAGACCTGAGGGTCGTTGATTGAGCAGCTAGTGGTGGAAACGAAGCTGTACGGGTTGGGTTCGGGGTCATAAAAGGTTCGTAACAAGCTCGAGGAAGAAGTTGATGAAGATGAAGAGCAAGATGGATTAAGAAGATAAGGTGGTGTAGTTGTCGATAAGAATCCTGGGCCATGATCTTGTGAGCTCCTTAAGAGGCTTGAGTTTAAGTCTTCCTGTCTGAAAAATACAAAGCAATAATCAAAAACGATATCATCAATATACTGAAGATTTCAATATCATCAAGAAACTAGAAGAATAGAAACAAAATTAAGGTTAGGGATTTTTCGTAAGAAGTTTACAAAATGGTGTGGTTCCAATCTGAAGAAGAGTTTGAGGAAAACCCTAGACCCATCATTTGCATCGTCGAGTCAATCGTCACGGTGCTTCCTCCACTGTCGGAATCGGCCTCTCGCTGCCCAAAAATGATGTTGTTGTCTGTACAAGTATTCCTAGATTTGATATTATTCTCTTGACAGCCAAAATCATCGGAAGTGATTGCAGCTCCGAAACAAGGCGACAAGAAATTATCCGAAGGAGACATAACGCTTCTCGGCGAGTTCCACCACGCACCGCCTCCGCTACCGCAAATTGCTGCCGTTGCTTGAAACTCATTAGCCATGTATATAAACAGAATCGGAAAGTTTTACTGTATGTTCACCCCTAGATCGTTATTGGACAAAGGTGAAGAGTTTGTGTATTATGTGATATGAAGGGCATATATGTTTTATGAGGGTGTGTATGTTTGTTTATATAGGCAAGTACGGACAAGTGTGTGGAAATTACCGAAAATTAGTTGACATTTGAAACAGTTTTAGAGAGAGAAAAAACAGTATATCATCATAACATACCCGAGTCATGGTTTAAGTAATCTTGATTTTTAATGAATTCCTAATTAAGAAAGAAAGATGTAATAATAATAGTGTTCCTAATCCCTCAGTTTTTTTTTATTATTATTCCAAGAGCAACTGTCTGCGTGAGATTTGTTTCTTTGCTGCTTAGCTTTTCTAGCAGGCGATAATTATCCACATTTATCAATTAACTAAGATTTTAGTTTGAGATTAGTAGGTGTTTGGTATTACGCAAGATGCCAAGAGGGGGATTAAATCTGTTTAAGACATTATACGATATTAATTTACAAAAAAAAAGAAAGATATCATATCAAAATTATCTACGATTGGTTGACATCAAAATTCTGTAAATCGATATATAGTTTAGTAAAGTGGTCGGAAATAGAGACTTGTCAATAATATTTTGATTAAATCATCTAGTGAAGAGGTGTAAATCAACCATGGATTTTATTAAAATTGAAATCCAGGCACAATTTTATGAAGTTTTTTTTAATGATGTTATTCAGTCGTTAATTTAAATAAATCATTAAAATATGCTGTAACTCGATTTAATTTTTGTAAATCATGATTGAGAGTTTAAGAATGTGTTGTGATCTATCTGTCTATCCTATCTATATCTGAAAAGCCATGGAACAGACACCAAAGTGAATGTTTCAAAAATTTATTTTTGTCACGATTAAGTCATAGATATTTTGTTTCTATTTATAAAATAACCACAAATTTTTCATGAATGTTTCATGATTGTTGAAACCTAAACCCTAAATAAAATTTTAAACTCTTAAACTCTAAACACAAACCTCAAAACTCTAATATTTTCATATTTAACTTCAAATTTTGAACTTAAACTAAAAAATCAACTTTAAAAAAAAACTTAATCTCAAATCTTAAAGCTAAATCCAAACAGTATAACTTCAACCCATAAATCATAAATCTCAAATATTATGCTCTAACCCTTGATATCCAATATTTAAAATAATAAAATTCATTTTAGTCCTATTTTAAAAAACCTTAACTTCATATATTTAAAACCTTATATCATAAACCCAGTCTCTATATCTATAATTTTCCTTTTTCATTTAACTCAAATTTTAAAAGTTAAACTCCAAAATATTTTCCAAATTCAGTTTTAAATTTTAAACTTAAACCATTAAATCTATTTCATAAATTTTCAAATCTTAAACATAACCTTGGAACGCTTTACCTCTATCTTTAATCTAAACTCTAAACATTAAATCACAAACTTCAAAATTTTAAACTATAATATATCCACATAAAATTTAATTAAACTAAGGTGTAACCCATATAAAAACCTATTTTCAAATCAAAACCTATTTTCAAATCAAAACCATTTACGTATGACTTTAAATAAAATAATTTTTAAACACTACTTAAAAAGAGTGATATCTAATAACTTGTTAACTTTATACCATTAATTTAAAATGTACATAAATAATTTAATTGTTATATAAAAATAAAACTAGAAGAATAAAAACCACATTACTTAAATTATACAAATCGTAAAATCACAATCTTAGTCTTTACATATAAAAAAACTATTAAATAAATATATATAAATTATTTTTGGCCAATCCCTAAAAACAAAGATTACTATTTTCTGACCATCGATTGATGTTAATTCAGTGGCCAAAAATTGATGTGTTTCTCCTCTTTTTCATTGGCTAATTTTTAAAAACAAGTATAACTATTTTTTAGCCATTGACTAATGTAAATCTAATGCCTCATTTGTTTTCACTTCTCTCTTCCTCCTACAACAATTTTTGTTTCTTCTGTAAGCTCTAAACACACTTTTCTCCAAAGAAACTCCTTCTCAAGTTTTTCTTCTTGACTCCTTCTTCTTGCCTTTTATGTGTGAGTCCTTCTCTTCGGTGCTTCGTCTCCTCCACTCCTTCGCAATTCCACATACTCTGCGAACAACTCCAAATATCTTCTCAACTCAAGACCTCATCTCTTCCTCTGCCTCAATAGATTCTTTGACTGCCCTACTTATATCCTCCTCTATAATTCGCCAGAGATGGCTCTTTTGTACAGCGGCTCAAGACCTCATCTCCTCTTCTTTGAGTCCAGACTTCTCTTCCTTTTATATATCTTCAGTGCCGGCAAGGGAGACAAATAGTGCGACCGCCCCGATTCCAAACCGTTGTCCCCCATATATTAATATTTAAGGGGTCCGATTTTTGTTTATAAACACGTATATTTACATAGATTTTTTAAAAAATTAAAATTGAAAGGAGCCCAAAAATATTTTATATGTATATAATTTTGTTTTCATCACAATATATTACTGATTAAATTTAGAAACAAAAAATATTTAAAACATTAAAGAAACTTAAATTTTTAAAAGGTAGAAAAAAATTGCCCTAGTGGACTTAACAATGTTAAGCCAGCCCTGTATATCTTTCCGGCATGGCTCCGCGGTTCGCATGCATGGCTCTGCAACTTGTCAAAGGTGGCTGCGGTGGCTGCAGAACTTGTAAATTAGGTTTAGGTTATTAGATTTAAGTTTTCATTTTAATTAGGTTTGTGTTTAACTAAATCTGGTTTAAGTTTGTAAACAGAATAATTTGTAAACTAATTATCTTTAAACCAAATTTCTACTAATAAATCAAATTTCTGTTATTAATCTATTTAAATTTATTTATAAATTTCAATTTATACACTAATTCCAATTTAAATAATTTTCTGGTTTAAATTTATATTTGAAATTAATTCATCTTAATTAAAATGTGACTAAATAGATACGATCAACATGTGACTAAACAAATACGATTAAAATGTGACTAAATGGATATGATTTTTTCCGTGTCATTTCGTGATAAAACGTCAAAATGAGACTATTTAATTTTCGATTTGTTACAGTGAATTTTGATCGTGATCATATAGACATTAGATTTTTCGTAACTATATTGATGTATAGTCACCAAATAGACACAAGAAAAATACCTTGTTTATATTAAATTTTTCTACTTTTTAAAACAAAATCCAAATAAATCATAAAAACTTTGTAGTACACCCACACAAATACATACAATATTATTAAGAATTTAAACACCAACGAATCACAATAAAAACATGGCCCGTGATATAATTTTTTTCTTTAGCATTAGATAATGAATTTACTTACATTATTATATTAATGGTATACTACGAAGATTATAGAGTTTGGATAAAGATAATAATTCAACATTGGGGTAGTAGTATAAAATAAGATTTGTTTTTGTGGCTTGAGTCTAAAGGGATAAATGGTATATGATGACGATCGTCGATCGATGCTACGTTTTAATCTGTGTGTCACGTCACCGTTTCTGGACCTATTGTGTTTGTGACTTTTATACCAAACGGTCGTCCATATTCTTTTCAAGTAGCATTTTTCTAAATTCCATTAATATTTTATTCGTCTAAATAACTGTGATAAGTCAATCAATTATTGCACTTTATTAATTTACTAGTCATTGTTTTGTTTTCTCCCATTTTCTTATTTTTTTATTTTGCGAAAGCCCCTTTTCATAATTTTAATATTATTAGTGTATTATTCCATCTGATACGAGAGCCACACAAATTAAAAGTTGATTTTGTTGTTAAATCTGATAATGGTATAAATCCATCTGCTCGCTATGATCAGATTCATACCGCTCAAAGGAACCGGCCTTTGCCACCGTCCGAAAAGAGAAGAAATGGTTATACCGATAATAGATTTGCATCCTAGCAAATCATGCACATACTAATCGTATATCCATCTATTTTCAACAAAATATAATGTTATTAACTCAAAAAGTATATTCAGATATAGTTGTTGATCATGACTAATGAATATTTAAACCCTGTTATACCAATGCTAGATATGATCAATGTGATGTGTGAAAAAAAATCACATAAAGAATCAAAATTTCGTTTAAATCAATATTTCCTCCGTTTGGTTTTAATTGACGTTTTGAAAATGTTTCTTTCTTCCACTTATATATGACGTTTTTTTCAGAAAAACTATGTAAAATATAATAGTAATGCTTAGTTTACCCTCCGTATTATTCTTTTCAGCTAACAATTTCAATTTATTTAATCTTTACTTCAGTTAATGAAAAAGGATAATAAATAAATTATGCAAGGTGTCTTGTTTTGTGTGACAAGTATAAAACGTTGTATAAAAATTGGAGGGAGTAAATAAGGTTCTTAAGAACCGATTCTTACCTTTTTTTAGGTAAGAGTTAAAAAACAGTTTCTTATTTTTTCTAAGAATCCACCATAAGAATCTCGGATTAATCATGCTCTAAGAACATGTTTAATCGAGAGTTCTTAGGGTTGTTATTTAAGAGCTAATTCTTAGGTTTTTTAGTTAAAAGTTAATAGACGGTTTTTTAACTCTTAACTAAAAAAACCAAAAATCTGGAGAAAAAAGTCAAATGAAACTCTTATTGCATAATGGTTATTGGGAGAAAGACTAAGACTTAAGACGTCGCAATTAATAATCATATTGAGAAATAATAATAATTAATTAAAAAGGTTAATGGCCCTCTATGCTACACAATGTATTGAGTCTATTGACAGTAAATACTTAAGAGGTCACGATTAATACAGAGACAGTTAGGTCAGATCCATGCGACTAGTAAGACCCGCCTACTTTTCTTTATGAACTCACTTGTTTAAATTATATCAATTTTGAATTAAAAAAAAACTTTTAAATTAGGTTTTCAGGCTTAGAATGTGTCACAGCCATGAACCATCATATGATTAACCAAAACTAGATCCGAAGAATATTTGTCAGTCCATCAGGTGTTCTTTCTAACGGTCTGGACAATCCCATCTATAGACCGTCACTCCTCTAGGCTCTTCTTGACCGACACTTGGATTTCCATCATTATAGGACAGACGCACACATTTGTTTTAAAGATTAGCATGACATCTGCGAGGAAAACACGCATAAATTAAGATTCATACCAAAACAAATTAGCTTCTTTTTCGACTCAACAATTCATTAGGTTCCAGAACATTACCAATCTAGTCATTTAGGTAACTAACATCTCTAGATCCAGCATTGCGAGGCAAAGGAGATACATTTACTAAACTAAAAGCACTGAATCTTTCTTTATTGACAAAGAAGCCATATAGTAGAGATAGCTAGCCAATTTTCATATAATTTTGTACATGTCAACTAAATCCATATAATCCATCTCAAATTTTGACCCAGGATTTATATAGTTTTTTTCAAGACGAACTTAGTTGAGGATGAATACGATATTCATGCACTCGTTTTAAGACGAACTTAGTTGACGATGAATAGACCATTGCTCCAAGATACGTATGTAATATTGCTATATACACAAATACAATGATAATACACGATATATATATATATATATGATATATATATATATGTATAGAATGAGCATGTATGAAAATTAAAGTAGGTGGGGGAAAACGACAAGTAGTCAAAAAGAAGGACCCACGCGGCAAATATGAGTGGATACTTGTTTGGCGCAGATAGCCGGATAAGTGTCAGCGACTCATTCTTTTCTTCAAACCTCAGATCATCATACTAACAGATTTTGCAAATATTTATAAGAATTTTTACTTATATTTGTATTTTTGTGAAAATTCTTTATTTACATTTCTTGAACCAAAGTTTATTTGTATATTGTTTCTTAGTTTATTAGTTTCATATAGTTCAAATAAGTGAAAACATAAAAATACAATAGCTAGAAAGTGTCCCCATAAAAAAATAAGTTAATTTTATTTATTACCCAATCAAAACAAACTATTTGAATGTCCCAAACAAAAATGCTAAAAAATCCTCGCTTTTAAACAAGCACAATGATTATTTTAGAAAAACTTAAACATATCAAATTTAGTAAAAATGTAATTGTGATTTGTAACATTTCACATTTCAAAAGAAACATACCCACCAGAATGATATAAATTATACAAGAGATGGAATGGGTTATAAAGAAGAAAAATTGAACTAATGCACATACTGTGAAACGAAAAACTGAAAAATTAAAACTACTTTAAATAGACCAAAATGTGTATATATAGTCTTAGGCTAGGTGTTTTTATGCACTATGTACAGAAACAAAAGTTTAAAAATTTAAATTGCATTTAAAATAAAATTTAGATAATTTTCGATTTTATTATTTTCTTACAATATTTAATTTTAAATTTAAATTTTATCTTTGTAAAAACTAAGATCAAACAAATAGTTTTATTTAAATTATACATAATTATGTATGAATATATTTAAAATTATAATCTTGGAAATATTTTAAATATATTTTTCGGTTAAAATATATTAAATAAAATTCTACATAATTAAGAGAAAATATAATTTTTTGAAGAAACTGCATAGAATTTTAAAAGATTATTTTACTAATAAAAATTATTTAATTATAAAAATATAGTTAAATATATTTCGAAAATTGTAAAATTTATTAAATTTTTATTTTAACTACTATATTATATTGATGATGATATATAAGTTATTACCATATTTTACAAAACTTACCAAAAATATAAATCAATATTAAATGTAAATATCCTTGTTACAATTTGTTTTAAGCTATGTTATCATTGTTAATATGCTTTGCTATTATTAGTCAAACAATTTCTAAGGAATTGTGACAAAATTTTGTAATGATTAAAACTTGTAAAATCACAGAGTTATTTTACCATTATGCGGATCAACAATTGGAACCATTATTCATAACATATTTTTTTTATCTCGTATATATATAATTACTTACTTATATGTATATGTGTGTGTGGGGGTAGTGAACTCCATAAGTAGAACTCAATAAGAAGTTTCTGACTAGTTGTTAAAAAAAATAAAAGAAGTTTCTGACTAAGAACTCAATATATATATAGTTTGTTATAAATACTTCATTTTAGTTTATACAAAATATATACTTTATTTTAGTGATGAAAAGAAGTCTGTGATTATTAAAATTAAAACTCAATAAGCTCAATGTGTATTTATCTCCTGAAATGTAAGCTCCGGATCTCATATGCAGGATGTCATGCTGACGCAAGGATGAAATACAGAAGATTGCAAAAATTATATATTTTTTTCGCACGATTATAATTTACAAACGACGATGATACGTTCGGAAAATCATTATGGCCGTGGCAGACATGTGGGGTAGTGAACTCCATAAGACATAAGTAGATAAAAGGAACAGTCTTCCTTTTTTTGTCAGCAGGAACAGTATTCTTATAAGTAAAAGAGAAAGAAGAAATAGTTAGCAAATTACAATGGCGGTTAACAGAAAAGCAAAGATCAATACAACACAATGTTTCCAATTCATTGAGAAAACAGGCTTTTAAATATTGACTATACATTTTCGCCAAAAAACACGAACTTATCGTGAAGCTAAATACCAAACTTACTTTGTCCAAGCCATTTTAGTATTACTTTTGGTCAACATAAAAATAAATTTTATAGATACTGGTTATTTTATTCGATTATTTGTTGTAAGAAATATACCTTATGCTTTTTTGTATGTAATGAAAAATATCATAAAAATATTTTAAAGTGTTTAGAAAAACGAAAAATAGAATTTAATATAAAGATATAATAAATGATAAAATATTTATTTATATTAATATCAATTCTATATAGTAAGTATTACTTTATGTTTATTATGGGACCGCATAATTATATAAGAAATTTCAAACAATCGTATATTATTATTTTTAATGAATTGCGTCATATTTATATTGATCTAATTAAAAAAGTAAATATTTTTAATTTATCATGTTTATTCATTATTACATATTAATTTATAGAATTTTTATTGTATTATCTTTTGGTTCATAAACTTATAAGCTTGTGGTTGTTTTTATTTGTCTGAGAAATATGAAACTTTTGATTTTTAGCTTTGAAAAGATTTACAAATTAGTAATTTTTTTGTTAACTATTTTTTTAATAAGAAAATGTAAAGTTCCGACAAGAGTACATAAAATAAAAGAATACAATCAAATGTAAAACAAAGATTAAAGAATATTACAACACAAAAATAAAATTTGAAAAAGCTTTCTTATAAGCCATCTTGCTTCTTATTATGCAATACCATTTATATTTGGTTATCATTTCTTATAAAATTCCAAAAAAAAAATCCAGTTTTCTTTGATTTATAACATTAACCAGATTTCAAGTATGATCTATGTGTACTTTTCGAGAAAGAATTCAATTTATTGATTTTCTCAAAGAAAAATATTAAGGGAAACTGTTAATTTTTAACAATTCTAAAAAGGTTGACATACAACCAAAAAAATTGTATCTTTTGTGAAAAACCACCAACAAATATGTTGAATTGTAATCTTTAGAAACATCACATATTATTTTGTGGTTGGATCATTTTTATACCTATGACTATGGTAGGTCAGAGGCATTTTATCCGATAACGAATCCGTAACCTGAACCCGACTCAAAAAACCTGGACCGAAATCCGAAGCGAAGTACCAAAATATCCAAAAGAATATTGAATTAGGAGAGATTAGATATTCAAACCCGAACAGATAATATCCGAACCCGAATAGGTATCCGAACCTAACCAAACATATGTATACTTAACATTATATTTATAATTTATTTTTCTTATTTAATATAAAATATTTATATTAATGCTAAACATACTTTAAAATCATATAATATACATATAATTACGGACAAAATGCTACTCACTTAAAATGCATATCAAGCTTTTTATTTTATATATTAACGAAAGTTACATCTAAATTTTAAAAATAGTAATCAAATTAGTATTTTTATTTTTAAAATATTATCTCAAAATCTATCAATCATTCAATCTATTAAAAAAATCAGTTAAGTCAAAGTATATTTTTAAATATAAAAAAATTTAAGAAATAAAAAACTTATTTTTTTCAAAAATCTAAATATCCAAAACCCGACCCGAAATAATCGAACCTGAACTAAAAATATCTGAATCTGACCCGAAGTACAGAAATATCCAAATGTTTTCTATACCTCCATACCGAAATATCCAAAAATTCAAAATAACCGATCTGAACTCGAACGGATATCCGAAAATTCACCCCTAGACTATGAATGGGTCGGGATGAATTCCTTACCACTCTATCCTTGATTCGATATAATTAGGTTGAATTTTTTGTCATCGATTATAGTCACAAAGTATGAAGTATAAGTCGGAGATTGCAAATTTACAATAGCAGATTGAAACAAACAAAAATTAACCGTCACTTTACATTAAATAAATCTCTTCTCAACGTGAAAAGAACAAAAGATAGAGAACTATCGAGAGACCGATCATGTCTTGATCAGACTGGAGTCTGAGTAATCAAGAACTTTTCCTTTTCAAACGTTAATGTTTGAAGGAGAGAGAAAGGTTTTGCTCCTTTTTCTTAATTAACCGGAAAAAAAAACTGAAACGTGTTCTATGTGTTTAGAAATTTGTAATCATCTTCAAGTTAAGGAAAAAAGTAAATAATGATAGACAACTTGCGTTGATTACATTTAATCATTTGACACGCTAAATGCACAAAAGCACAATCAAAACATATGTATTGTGGCTACTGATCCGTGGTTGACCAGTGCATTCTTATAAGTTTCACTTTTTAGGTAAAGTTGACTCAGTTTATCTCTTTTGTATTTTAATTTTCTACAAAAAGGGTCAACGCAGAACTCAAGAACAATACGACTCCTCAAATATCGTGCCACGAACACGACAAGAGCCGCCCCACGCTTCTACTCTCTAGTTTTGTCCGTTTCCGTTTGTATTATGAAAATCATCGTGAATAGATGTGAGTAGAAGCTAGTAGTATTAAGAAATATAATACTATCTTTTTTTGGTGAAAAGAAATATAATACTCTTTCTATTTTATAATATGTGATGTTTTCTGAGGTTTTCCATATCTCAATATATAAGATGTTTTGAATATTTTAAAATTAATTTTAACTTTACTGACAACTATTCAACTAATTTTAGTCAAAAAAAAACTATTCAACTAATACCATATAATTGCATTTTATAATTTTTATGATTGGTTAACTCATTTATAATATATACTTTAATAATATTTTGTTAAAAGTAGTTTCTTATTCTCTATGTTTTTTTAGGCAGAACATCTTATATTATAAAATAAAAGTTATCAAGTGGATGGTATTTAGAAGTCTCTAAACTATTATTGAACTTAATTTATAATTTAAATGGAGTATTGTCATGGCTGATTCTTGACTTGAAAAAAATAACTATAGGCCATAATTCTTACTTTTGTCAAAGTTTACAAGAAATACTTGAACGATCAAAGAGATTTACTTCCTTTATGATTTTGGTGGATTTGATGAACTCTCACCAAAAACCTAAATCTGCCCAGGTGTAAATAAAATTCTGAGAAAGGCATTTCATAAGGGGTAATTTTTCTCAGACAGACCATTTTAAAGTTTTATTAAAGTGAAAAAGGATCTATTAAAGAGGTAAAAGATCCTTATACCCTAGATATATAAATACAAATAATTTTTTTTTCTTTTGCAGTTTCAAATTATAATGGTTTGAAATTCGATTTTTATAGCTTTTATATTTTTAAGGAAATTTGAAAATGCTTTCTCAAACTATTTTAAAATATTTATTTTAAAAATTTAATATTTATTTTTATTTTTATAAATTTCAAGTCTCACTCCCAAGACCCGTACCTTAACTCAAAATCCTAAATCCAAATTAGTTAACTCTTGGGGTATAAATATATATTTACCTCTTTAATGAAACATTTTGATCCTTGAAAGTTATATTTATGACAAAAAAATTTTTTTAGGACTATCGTAACGAATTTTTCTTTCATAAACCCCAAAATCTTTTATATATGATTAAACTATAATAACAGATTAATATCTCATTTTTTGCTTCTTAACTATTTTGATATGTGCATACGTACGGATTAGTTTCATATATATAAAATATTAAAATTTTAAATATTAGGATAATCGTGTTGAATGGTGCGAAACTAAGAATATGATATTTTGTACTTTTAGTTGAAAGTCTATATATATAGTTTCATTTAGGTATTAGGAATATATGATGCTATCTAGAACTTTTTTAATTTATTAGTTTTTTAATGATTTTAATTAATATGATAGATTTTTTTATGCTTACAATATCTAGCAAACGATTTGTTAAAGATTAAACTGATAGGTTATAAATAATTTTATTTAAACTATGAAAATAATTGTGTATTAGAAATTCCATGACTTTAAGCATTTTAAATATATAATGATTTCAAAATATTATTCGGTTTATTTTTTGTTTAAAAGCAATATAATAACTATAGATATTTTTAGTGATTATTTATGCCACTGATCTAAAAATGTTTTGATATGGATTTTATAAAAAAAAATTGATTTCCTTACGTACTAACCGATAAATGTTGTTCAAAATTGAATAAACTGTCTCGAATCTACGATTATATATACCAAAAGAAGGATTGGTTCTAGAAAATACATTGAGAGGTTATACCAATTTTGTCATTAACATACATGAGAGACAAAAGATTGATATAGAATTCATCATTTATAAATGTTACCTTATGTGAATTATAATGTTCTCATTTTGTTTATTAAAAATGTAATGGTCGGTTGAATCGTTAAGTTTAATATTTTATGTTATATATAGTAGATGAATGCTTGAAAATATACATAATATAGTTCAGTTTAACAAATTAAATGAACCAGTCAGTCTACATTTCATAAACATAAAGTACAGATTTATGAAATTTAGTTTAATAAATTTACCCAAATGTATACAGTATCTTATATAAAATTTTATTTCAGAAGAATTTATTTAATTTCGAAAGTAAATCCGCGCTTTCCAAGCGTAAATCACTTGAAAACTTAAAATATATTTGAATATATAAACTTAAAATAAATCTGCGCTTTCCAAACGTAAATCACTTGAAAATTTTAAAACTCCACAATTTAAAATATTTCAGTAACAATAAATTTTTTAGTACTTTATAAATGTTAAGTTCAATAACAGTAAATTTTAAATGAATTTTTTAAATTCATGTTTCAATAACATTGGATTTGTCATTTTTATACAAATCACTTAAAACTCTTAATTGAATATATCCCCCTAATTGCTTATGGTTTCGAAAAGAGTTTTTGACTTTTTTTTCTAAAAACTTTTTTTTACCAATCAAATTTCTTAATAAATAGATCCCCTAAACATATCACCTAATAATATCAATAAAATAAACTGAACCAACTATTCAACTAAATTCTGTTTTTAATTAGCATTTAAATCTGTTTAACAAATTTGGAAGGAATATAATCAAATCAATATTTTCTCAATATTAAAAATAAACTAATGGTATTAAAATTAGAAAATTATAAAAAAATTAGAAAAACTTCATAAACTTTTGAAAAATAGTTTAGTAATAAAAATTATATAACTATAAAAATATATTTAAATAACATTTTAAAAATTATAAATCATTATTATATCTCTATTTACTATTATATTATTTATTATTATGTTATTGATGATCTATAAGTTATTATCATATTCTAAAATACTTACCAAAACTATAAATCAACATTAAATATAACTATTCATGTCATAATTAACTTTATATCATGTCATCATTGTTAGTATGTTATGTTATCATTTTTTTCAAAATTAAGATGATGATGATACATGGCAAATCACTGTTCAAATAATATCTATGGTTCATACCATGTTCTTAAAATCTGAAAAAATAAGCATCTTATATATAGTAAACCAATCACACCATATCTTAAATTTTAATTTTAATATAACTGTAATTTATAATTGTTAATGAATTTTAATAAAGGACAATAATGCACGTGCTTCCCTAATTAAGAACATAATTAAATAAATTTATTATATATTTTATGCAAAATATAAAATTAAAGTATTTCTTTTTTATATCTCAAGGGTGTTTTCTATTTTATTATTTCAAATAATAAATTTAGTGTATCAAAACGTTGTTAGATTATATTGGTATGTATTAACAATTGATAACACAATAAGCTATGTATAAACCATTTATATTAATAATATTCATCAAAACATATGAACAATATTGTTATTGAGTTATAATATAGAAATGTAATAAATTATTTAAAATATTTATTGTAAAATCAAAAGAAAATACATATCAGAATTAAAATACTGTTCGGTGAGACAGACAAAAAATATTATTAAACTTTTTTTTTTCTTATCAAGCTTTAGCCTATCTAAAGTCTTGAAAGTCTCTTAAAATTCTAAATCAAAGTAACTGATTTTGCACTTGTAAGTTGTCTTTCTTAAAGCTACCGTTTATGACTTAATATTTTTAAAATCCACATTTATTATTTGACAACCAAAATTTAACATCCAATTCTTAGATACAGTCAGAATTTCAGAGTCATAAACAATCAGTACAAATATCATTTTGGTTGTCTGAATATCCAACTGATATATGAATAACCAATACTATATAAAAACATTTAAAATAATAATCAATTTTAAATCTGACAAACAAATAAAAAATAAACATCTGCACGGTTAGCCAAGTCAAACTCTAGTTATAATTAATTACACCACCTGTCCCGCTCTTGTTCGGAGACTTCCACGTGGTATTGTGGTGTTGAGTTGGTCACCGCTCACCTTTGGGCTTTTGAGTTTGGGCCAGCTGTTTGGACCGCCTCAGGCATTCTCGTGTTTTGGATCCTTTTAGTTGGGCCACTTTGCCATTTTTTAGTTTGCCTTTTTATGGTTTTACTTGTAAATAGTTTGCCTTTTCTTTTGGCCTTTATTGTAAATTAGACTTTGTTGAATATACTACCAGCTGACAAAAAAATTTACACCAACTTATGTTGCTGTAATCGATATATGAACTCGTTTCATAAGTCTTTCTTTCTCCCCTACTGTACTAGAAATCTAGAACAAGAAACAATCTTTGTTTTGTAACTTAGGCTTTCAATTAAATTGCAATTTAAATAAAAGTTAACAGCTCATAGGCTTTAGTTAAAGAGTCCAGCCCAATTAAACACTCATAGTTTTAAGAACCCTAATGAAATACCTAGTCCAATAGAAGTCTAACGAGCTTTAGGTGGGGAGTTTATATGGTGATCAATGCGGTGGAGCTAAAACAAATAATTTCTCCGAATAACATGTGAAAGGGTTGACTGCACTAAGCTGAAATTCGGTAAACTTAAGTACATTTCTTATATTTATAATATAGGATTTTACCATAATCTCCATATTAATAAACACATCAATCATTATTAGTCAATAGTCATTACTTTCGCAAACAAGGCCAATGAGTTTTGGTCTTTGGGTTGTGGTTAGGGCTGGGCAAAAAATCTGAATCCGAAGAACCGAACCGAATCCGATCCGAAAAAGTAGCACCGAATCTGAACCGAAATTGATTAAATATCCAAACGGGTTCAAAATTTTGGTATTTAAAGAACCGAAACCGAACCCGATCCGAACCGAAATATTTCGGGTACCCGAATGTATCCGAAATAGATCTATATACCTAAATATATTGATTGTTTATAGATATAATGTATATTAAAAACATCCAAAACATATAAGATACTTTTAAATTCTTCAAAATACTTAAAAAATATATACAAATAGTCAAAAATAAATGTCTAAAATAGCTAAAATATACTCAAAACACCAAAAGTACTTAAATAACTATTGATTTTCTATCCAAATATTCAAAGAAAACATATTTATATGTTAAGTTTAGGTATTTTGACATATGTTATTCAAATATATATGTAATATATTATTTTGTTTATAGATTTTAAAAATGTTTAAGTATATAATGAATTTAAAATTTTAAAATTAATTTAAATGGGTTATCCGAACCCGAACCGAACCCGTAAAGATCCGAACCGAACCCGAACCGAAATTTAGAAATACCTGAATGGAGCTAAAATCTTTAACCCAAAAACCTGAAACCCGAATAGATCCGAACCGAACCTGAATAGGTACCCGAACGCCCACCCCTAGTTGTGGTCAATTGGGTATGTCTTGTTCAAAAACTCGATAGGCATTATAAGTACGGTTAGATCTTTTGGATAGGATCTAAGACCATCTCCAACGTATTTTTCTATTTTTTCTCTATAATAGAGGTGATTTTCTTAAACGAGATTTTTTTTTTTTAATTTTACAATTAATACTTTTAACTTATAAATATTGAAAATTACCCGTTTTTATAACTTTTGAATTTTGCCTATAAAATTCCAATATTATTTGAATTTAAAATTTTATTACAAAAGATATTAGACAAAAATAACAAAACAAAGTAGACATTATGTAACCATCATTATTACTCTCATTTGTTAATAAAACAGTTAAATTTTTAAATAAAATAATAATAATATTTATTTAAGTTATTTATTTAGACTTTTAGATAAATAATAATATTATTTATTTATTTTATTTATTTATAACTGTAAAATTAAGAATTATTATAGAAAAATTTGTATTTTATACATAATATTGTATTCTTTCATCAACATGTATTTTGGGTTATAATCATGAAAAGTTAAAGGACTATTATATAAATAAAAAAGTATACTTCTATTATAGAGGAATGCTATTTCTTCCCCTAAATATATAGAAAAAAATAGCAATCTCTATTTTAGGGGAAGAAATAGAGATGAGTTGGAGTAGATTTTACTCTATTATAACATATAGAGGTAAATATATGGGACAATTGGAGATGCTTTAACTATGAATAATTAATTGGAAATTATTTAAAAATTAATGGTTAATTTAATTTACTTTATCTAAAATATATTTTCTTACACAATACTGTAAAGACAACAAGGTATAGTGGTAGACAATATTTCATTAGATTAAAATTTATATAAATATAATTTTATGAAAATATGATAATTAATTTATATAACTCACCTTATATTAATTTTACTTACATTTTAAAGATTCAAAATTATAATATGAATTTATTTTTAACCTTTTACATTGATCAAAATTTATTTTATTATAATATAACTAACTATATATCATTCAAACTGTCTTATATTTGATAAATATTTACATATTTATAAAATAATTCCCTAAAATTTGTTATTGTAAACATAACATATAGTTGTGGTGACAAATATTATACCACAATTAACAGTAACTAAATTATATATATATCTATATATATATTTGTTCATGTTATTACTAGAAACGTAGTTGTTTTGTATGTTCCAAACCTAAAATTATTATTTAAAACATCCATGATTGGTATTTTTAAATAACCTATCTAATTCAACGACCTATTATTTAACTCATTTCTCCACTATAGGGAAAAAATGCACTATAGCGGTAGCGTATATAAAGGACAAAGTTAATCATTTTCTTTACGTGATACGAGACGCTCAAACATAGTAGTAACACGCAGCGCAGCTTCATTTTAAAGCGTAATTCTTTGTCAATTAGTACGTTAGACTATGATGATTTAACAAAACCATAATTCGCAACAAAATAAAGCAAAAGTTTTTCGGTATATTTAAAAGTACTCTATCTATATATATATTCTCAAATAAAGAAACGAAAAATGCAAGTGACAAAATTGATTACTTTGTGGACCCCATAGTTTATACAAAGTTCCAAAATTTTCCCTTCTTCTTTCCAGATTTTACAAAATTTCCCCCACATTCCAGTTTTCACAAAACAGCCCAGCCCCAAAGAAAAGAAGTAAACACATTTTTTTTTTGTTCACGTTTCAGAGAGAGAAGATTTAAGTTTTTAATCATACATCCTAAAAAACTCTCTTATCTCTGGAGTTGAATATCCATCTTCCTCTTCTCTATCTTCTCCATAATAGATCCTATGATAACAAACATAAGAACATAAAAATGTTAATAAGATGCGTTCAAGATCTCCAAACATGTCAAAAACGGATTTAACATAATAACGATCAAATTTTGAGGAACCTTAAGCTACACACTTTGACTTACCAGGTGGATAGCAAACAGGAGGATCTTCAAAGAGAGAGCGAGAGATTTGTTTATGAGCAACACCGATATCGAAAAGAACAAGTCCAGAAGAAGAATCATTCACTGCAATGCCTTTGACTGGTAACCAAAGAAAAAGCTCTTCTTGTGTCAAACCTTGAAGCCCAACAAGCCCACCATAGCTAAGATTTGCTTTAATCACACTGTCAAAGTATACTCTGTTTTCGAACCGAGCAAAACAAGGATTCTGTAACTGAACTTCGAGCTCCCCTGTCTTTACGTCTAGACTGTAACTCTCCACGTTGTCTGGAAACAATCCACCTGGTAAACCACGAGCTTCGAGGAGGTTTCGGATTGAGGATTGTGAAGATGGACTGATGAATGGGAGAATAAGAAGAGCAAGAAGAAGAAACAGAGACATTTTCTTGTTTTTTTTTTGTTGGATTGCGAGATTTGTGTGTTTTGAAAGGTTTAAATGTTTGGTGTTCTGTTTTTGTCAAGAGAGTGGAGAAATGAGTTGTCAATTTTAACTTATGAGCTGGTTAGCAATGAGTGGTGATTATTCAAAAATACATAAAATTAATAATATATAAAAAGATGAATAATATCATTATGGGTTGTACTAGCTATTTGAAATCATAGTCTTTTGCCTTAAGTAAAGCCATGTTGAACTAATTGACGTGGTAACATCCGCAAATCACGGTTTGTTTCCTGGAAACATTATAATGGGTTTTCTGTAAAACATAAATTAGTGGATTTAAGTACCACTCATGGTTAAGTGTATCACACACATTAGTCATACTTTTATGTTGATTATCACAGAAACTACAAGGAAACTAAACTTATCACCAAATGTCCCCATCTGATTTTGATTATGAAGTATCTTCTCTGCTACTGAATTTTCGGAAAGAATATTGTTCTTTTTTTCTGAAAGTTTTCTTTAAGTCAGTCTTACATTAGACATTATTCTTTGTCTTGTTTAAGAATTGTACAAGTAAAGTGGGATGTGGGACCAAACATTCTTAGTCCTAAATAAAAATATCGATTGAAATAATGCAATTTGAATGATAAAATCCATAAGAAATCGTCAAATATAATTCGAGTACTTTGAAAACCTTTGTTCTTGGTGTAAGCTCAATAAGAATATAAGATTGAGTCGCATAACGAAAATTAGTTGCGATGAATCTTAACATCTTACCCAAAAAAAAAATAGTTGCGATGCAAACTAATGAAGAAGAACATTATCTTGGAAAGGTGATCTGGGCACTAAAAAAACATTTGAAAACTAGAAATATTTGAGTATATATTGAAGTACATCTAATAGAGATTGTTTTCAGAGATAAAAGAAAGCAATATCCAAAGAACACAAACTTAGGGTTTTGGTGAGTGAGTTTTTTTTCTTAATGAGAGAATCAATTGCTATTGCAAAAGATTACCTTGAATAGTTATGAATTTTTCAGTCGTAATACACAACTGGTGTGTAGTCACATATATGTTATTATACGAGTCTGATTAAAAATTTTAAATGATTTCTAATAAGTATTCGTAGAAAAAAAGTGCATTTCTTTGATATTTCGTTTTCGCTTTTTGTATGGATTTGTTCATTGCAAGCCGATTGAATTTGGACATTTGGTGTATGACCAAGTTGTCAGATGCTGACAAGAAGATCATTCTTCCCAATATGATCTGTCAGGTTCTTACACTCCAAAAAGAGATTGCCATTATTAATGGTGATGAAAATCTGATTGGCAATCCGACAAGGATTTGGGCTCTTTCTGCATAACACCTGGCACATGGTCGCAAGGGGATATGAGGACAGAGTAGAGGATACTACGCTTGAAGACCTGGAGATTGGATGCTGGAGTCTTGTGACACAGCCTATGTTTGATGGCTTGCATGCCACATTTTAAACTTGTTTAATAAAAATCGGCTTTATGTTTTTGGTTCTGCAAACTATAACCATCAAATGCACTTTCAAATGCATTTTTTATATGCTATGTTTGGTGTATATGTGTTGAGTTAATCTGACATGTTTTCAGGATGAGAAATAGTTGACATTTGGAGACAATAAAAGGAAGATTAATTGTAAGCTCAAAAAGATTGAGGCGCAATGAAGATTACTTACAATTCAAGTCAAGAAGAACATTGCTATCTTGGAGTGGTAACGTGGCATCGAAAAAAGGGAAAATGTATATTCAAAGAATTGGAAATATTCGAGCAAAAATTGAAGCATGCCTAATGGAGATTAGATTGACCGTTTTCAGAGATAAAAGAAAGCACGAGCTATAAAGAACACGATTTTAGGGTTTTTGGTGAATGAAGTTTCTAGTGGGATAAGCAAATGTTGTTGCAAAAGGTTACCTTGAGTAGTTAGAAATTGGCCAGTCATAGTACACAACTTGTGTGTAGTCACATAAGTCTGATTGAATAAGTTTGATTGGATTGTTTAAGTGGTATTCGTTGAAGAAGTATCTGATATTTTTGATCTTTTGTATTATCCATGTTTTAGGTTTTCACTTGAGACTTTTAGAGTGTGAATGGTAACTACGATGTAATATGTAATAATAATGTTGTAAAGAAAAATAAAAAATTAGATCCAACGCAACACATTTTCTCTTCAAGGACCAAGAGGAATTAATTGTTAACCTTGAATAATGTTATAATCCGTTTATGAAGAATTAGTTTACAATTAATTAACGATGAATGTACAAGTAAAAGTAATATGTTAGGTGAAAATGTTTTTGTAGTCTGTTGTATCTAATAAATTTCGTTGTAAATTAATTGTTATATAGATGTAAAAGACTTGTAACCATTAGTTGTTGATCAGTTGTTATATACCTACCATTGACAAAAATTACTCATATATATCATTTCTTTTAAGAATGAAACACGCAAAAAAATAGAACCTTAAACACGACAAATAGAAGAAAAAATGTTTGGCGATAGCCATATTTACGAGTTATGAAGTTCGATATATATGCACAAAGATCCTGATGGGAGAGCGACGAAGGAATTTCTCAATAATCCAGAGATAGTTATGTATCAGGTTGGTAATACACCGATCTCGTAGGAAACCGATCACGTAGGATTACAGACGTTAAAGGTTTGTAAGTTTAAAGTTAAAAAAAATTTAAAAGAATAATTGAGATATTTTGTTTTCTTTTAAAAATAGTTGAAGAGTTTTATTATTAAAAATTCTTTATAATATTTATCAAATATCTAAATTTTTACATTTTCAAAAATTGATTAACAGTATAAAAAATATGCATGATTATTCTATTAACACTAACGGCTTATTCAACAAAAATGAGGTTTATAATGGATATTTTGATAAAGTTATAAATTAAAATGGTTTGAATGAAAGTTATGTTTCTGATTTATTTTGAAGACCAGAATTTTAACGGTTTTTCTGTTTTAAAACCAGGAAAAAAATCTAATTGTTTTTACTTACTAATATCTCCAAGATCAAAGATCCTAGAATTATTATTATAACAAATATTAACTAAAAGACATTAGTTTTGAGATGAATGATCTAATTGAAATCTATATTAAATGGAATATGATGAGTGTTGTTTTTTAATTTGATTTGGGCTTTTAATCGAGATTGGTTTATCATGCATTTTGGTATTTTCAATATGTTTTTGATGTTCTTTAGTGTCTAACTAAGTTTTAAGTTTATTTGAAGAGAAAGAAATCAATTTGGATCAAAAGGATATTTGGGATACATGATCATTTAGATGCATCAGTCGTTTGACAATGGATGAAAGACATCCTACATTGGATATTGATTGAACTGAAATCTTGATACAGGATAATATTATTACTTATAATATTTTTCAAATATTTATATTCTTACCTAAAAAAGTGATTCATAGTATAAAAACAGGATTAATCTATTTAAACTAAATCTTTCAGAGTATTATAACTCAAATTTTTTTTGATATAACTTGTGTGCCAACAATTATTCATTTATTACATTATTTTGATATCCATTTGATATATCAATGCAGACCTAAAACTTTATAAGCTGAAACTATGAATATTATTTTTCCATTCCATTTTTACCAATCAAAACTATAGTTTCACTTAATCATATTTTGATTTCTAGATATCTAACTTTTTAGAGTATTTTGGGGAAACTGCTAAACAAACCTTCAACTCACACAAAAAAAATAAAACAACTATCGACTTCTATTTAAACTTCATTTTGCTGACAGAGTTGTTCAAGATATGCAAAATTTAACATTAAGTCAATTTAACAGTTGACTTTTATGTATCTAAAACAGTTTAGTCAACAAAAAGTGAAGTTTATAGTAGACAATTTAAGAAAATTAGAAATTAAAATAGCTTAAAATGATAGTTCATGATTTTGTTTCATTTTGAATGATCAAGAGTTTTAACGACTATTCAAGTGCATTAGTCGTTTACGGTTTAACAATTGATGAAAAATCTCATACGTTGGATTGAGCTGAAATTTTGATACATGATGATAATATTGTTATTTATAACATTTATCAAATATTTATATTTGTACTATTTTTTAAAAAAGTGATTCAAATATTAAAAACGTGATTAATCTATTAAAACTAAAAATTTCAAAGTATTACAATTCAAAAAAATTATTTGATAAAACTTTTTGTGCCAACAATTATTATATATTTTTTGTGCCAACAATAATTCATTTATTATTTATTATGATATTCATTTTATGTATCAATGCAGACCTAAAACTTTATAAGATGAAACTAAAACTTTTCATTTCATCAAAATTTGATTTCTAGACATATCTAACTTTTTATTAGTAATTTTGTAACGAAGTGTAGTATTAGTCAGTCACTTAGAGATCGTGTATTCAGCTCCGTACCCAGATCGAGAATCTTCCGATCAAACAATTCCCATGGCAAACCACTCAACCGGATCCTGGGCCGTTCGGATTCTCCTCCTCGCAACCATCATCGGAGCTTCCAACGCCTCGATCCACGACTACAAGAACGAAAAATTCATCCCGCAAGCCAACGCTCGATTCTTCCACGGCGGCAGCGAAGGTCTCTACGCCTCCAAGTCCCAACACCCAAACACTTCTTCCTCCTCCTCCTCTCCCGACCCATCTCTCAAAGGAAAGTCCTTTATCAGATTCGACGACGTGACCTTCGTTAGAACGATCGAATCCGCCGCCAAACAGAACCCAATGCAGTCCACCACAGGCTTGGTCGAAGCGATCATACTCGAGGTGAGAGACCGCGATCGAATCGGCGGATCTTTCCTCAAAAGCAGCAGCTCTCTCTGCTGCACTCCCGATCTCGCCGATACCGGCTCCTGCACTCTCGGTGAGGTGATCATCAAGAGAGATTCCAACGATGATAACTGGCCGAGACAGATCAAGACTTTCTTCAAAGGGAACAAGACGGAGGTTACGATGTCTCCGGAGACCGTGGTGATAAACAAAACAGGGATGTACTATCTTTACTTCATGATATGCGACCCGGGTTTGGACGGGGCTGTGATTAGAGGGAGAACGGTTTGGAAGAATCCTGACGGTTATTTACCGGGGAAGGTTGCTCCTTTGATGAAGTTTTTCGGGTTCATGTCTTTGGCTTATCTAGTACTCGGTCTTGTTTGGTTTCTGAGGTTTGTTAAGTTCTGGAAAGATATCATTCACCTGCATTATCATATCACTTTGGTTATTGCGCTCGGGATGTGTGAGATGGCAGTTAGGTACTTTGAGTACGTTAATTTCGACTCTACTGGGATGAGACCGATGGATGTTACACTGTGGGCGGTGACGTTTTCTTCGATCAAGAAGACGCTTTCGAGGCTTCTTCTTTTGGTTGTGTCCATGGGTTTTGGGGTGGTGAAGCCTACGCTTGGTGGGATAACCTCGAGGGTGCTTCTTCTTGGAGTGGTTTATTTTGTTGCGACGGAGGGTCTTGAGTTGGTTGAGCATTTGGGGAACATTAACGACTTTTCTGGGAAGACAGTGATATATTTGGTGATTCCAGTGGCGATACTGGATGCTTCTTTTATTCTGTGGATTTTCTCGTCATTGGCAAGAACCCTTGAGAAACTTCAGATTAAGAGAAACATGGCTAAGCTTGAGCTTTATAGGAATTTCACTAATGCACTGGCTATCTCTGTTCTGTTCTCTATTGCTTGGATTGGTTTTGAGGTAACGACTCTTCTTGTGTATTTTCTTGAAACACTCAAAGTAGTCAAAGGAACAATTCTTATTTGTCTTTGTTATCAGCTTTACTTCAATGCAAGTGACCCTTTAAGCGAACTCTGGCGAATGGCGTGGATCATTCCAGCGTTTTGGAATCTACTTTCTTATGGCTTATTAGCAGTCATATGCATCCTATGGGCTCCATCCAACAATCCTACCAGGTTCTACCATTTTTTTTTCCTCAATTGTTTTTTGACTTCAATGGTCCAAATGTCAACTTCAAAAAGATATGAAGACACTCTTATTTGGTTTTCACCGAGAGATGAATATATTTGCACCCTGCAGGTATTCATACTTAGCAGAAACAGGGGACGAGTTTGAAGAGGAAGGTATATCATTGACGAGTGGTGGAGGCGATGTTGAAAGGAATGAACTTCTGTACGGGCTTGCAGACGAGGTTGAAGAGGACAAACGTGAGTAAACTTCAGGTAGTAGCCTATATCTAATGAGTCTTTGCATCATAGTTTGTAACCTTTATGTAAATCTTTAAACCTTTGTGCCTGAGTAAGTTGCTTTACGACCCTTAAGGACTCTTATTTACTCAGATCAAAGTTCTTGTAGTCTTACTTGTTTACTATAAGGACAAAAAGTTCCATTGAAGATCTTCTGCTATATACAGACTGCTTTCTTCCAAAGTTTCACAGCTTCACGCACTGGTATTGTAATCAAGGAAAGTTTCCTTTGCTGGATTCAGTTTCACAGCTTCATGCACTGGTTTTGTAATCGAAAAAAATTTCGTATAGTTGAAAAAGGAATAACGTTTAGTGCAAATAACAATAACACGTCACAATTCGGTTTTATAATTTTAGTTTACACACTTTACGAGCCATGTATGTCATGTTAGTTTTATAATTTTCTCTTTTAGTTTATTCGGTTTTATAGCTTCTATTTATTTTGTCTTAAATTTTTATTATATAGTTTCCATTGAAAATATATTTCCTCGTTTGGTTATTTTGTTTTCTTTGTAAGGTATTGGACTCAATCCTGTCTTGCCCATTATTTTATTAAAACTTATCAGTGGGTCTAGGCCTTGTATTTCATTCGATATCCAAATCCCACACGAAAAATCCAAACCGAAATGCTGACCGGAGTAGAAATACCCGAATGGTATTAATCCAACCCGAATAAATATTTAAAGATGACCGAACATATATATACTTAACCTTATATTTCTAATTTATTTATTTATTTCATTTTATTTAAAATATTTATATTTATGCTACACATACTTTAAAATCATATAATATATAAATAATTACGGATAAAATGGTTTGCTATTCACTTAAAATGCATGTCAACCATTATGTTTTATGCATTAACAAAAGCTATATTCAAAATTATAAAAACAATAACCAAGTTTGTGCCTTTTAATTTTAAAATATTATCTTTAAATCTAAAGTAAAGCTTATTGAATTAGGGATTTGAGAGAATTTAAGATTTGAATATATCCAAGAAAATTAAAAATTTGAGTAAATATTATAAAGATTTGTTACAAGTTTTATAAGGACCCGAACCCGGACTAAAAATACCCGAATCCGACCCTAAGTACAGAAATATCCGAATAGGTTCTATACCTCTTTACCGAAATACTCGAATATCCAAAATATCCGATCCGAATTATAACGGATATCCGAATGCCCACTAGGGTTAATGACATATTTCCTATACGGTTGTAATGCATAATAAGAAGCAATATACACTTAGGATTAGAAGAAAATGACATAAGCCATAGAAGATAAGCAAGCATGAAGATAAATAATTTCAAAGACTTCATTGTTCAATATGTTTATTAGATAAATTATCCTTTACAATTTCTGTTTAAAATAAAATAAATAAATTTAATTTGCAAAATACAACTTGAAAAGGAAAGTATATTCACAAATGATATAAACATTTGCAGAAAAACAACAACTTGACTTTTAATATGGAGATACTGTTACCACAACTACAAAGAAAAGAACAAAATTTACATTGTTCTCCGTTTAAGAATCCGATACGTAAACTGAAGAAATTGAATTCAAAATTTCGTATTTATTGTGAAAATATAGTTTAAGAAATAATTGAAAATAAATTATCTATGCAGGCTCTACTTTGGTCTTCATCAATTGTCTTCTTACAAAAAAAGAAGAAGATAACAGTCTTAGCCCATTTAAAAGTTTATTTTGTTACATCTATACTATTAAAACATAATCTCTCATAGGATTCTGCCCTTAGTTTTGGAATTATTTACAAATCTATGCCATTCTTTTTCTGTAGAATACTTTTATTATTTATTTTATTTTAATTATTTGATGAAAACAAACAAATATTCCTTATTTACCTTAAATGAAAAAATACCACTTAATTACTTCGAGATTTGGCAAAAAATATCTTTTATATTTTGAGAATCTACAACCTCTTATTGGTGTCGTTGATCTGTTTTTTTATTGCAGTCCTTACGAAAATCCAAACACTTATTATTATTATTCTTGTGCTTTACAATATTATTGCTATTATACTGTTATCACTCGATAGTTTCATCGAAAGACATACAACGGAGGAGTCTACACGGTCAAACGACAAAAATGTTATTGTCTATGTAGAAAATAGATATAACTATGGTATTAAGGGGTTTTGATAAAAAAAAACCTATGATAACAGTATAATACAAAAGGTTATGATGAAAATAATATAGGTCTCTTTGTTTTTCTTTTCTTTTGCAACATTATTTTTCTGAATTTCTTTTGCGGAATAATACAAAAGGTTCTAATGAAAAGAAGACGAGATCAAATAATTATGTTTTAGTTTGCACAACATTTTGAGCCCAACTTCATATTCCACTAAATATTAATTGACTAACTGATGGATAGATTTTAGCAAGCCTATTTAGTTAACCCACTTTAAATTAGATTCAAATAATTGAACTCTACTGTAAAAATTCAAAAAAATTAAAATCATCAGAAATTAAAACAATATAAATATAGATATAGTATGGTACAAAATGTGAAACCTCATAATTTTAAAAATATAAAGTATTTATAATTATATTTGAAAGCAGGTTTATGAAACTAATCATATGTTTTAACCATGTGGGTTAAAATAATTTTTAAACTATTACAAAATGGTTTAACTAAACAGATTATTCTTTTTAATCTTCTTATAGTTAATATATAAACATATGTTATTTTATAAAATATATAAATTATAAATTAACATAAAACATATTAAATTTGAAATACTTATTTTATTAAACTAAAATACTATAATTATGTTCAAAATTAGGATCATGCTTTATAATACGGATTAAACCTATATATTTCAGTTTGTCTTGAAAATTATTCCTTATAAGCTCAGTCGATTAATATATTAACATAAAAAAAGTTTAGCGTATACATATAAACTGTAAAAAGAAAAGCTAAACTTTTACATATAATAAATGATGCTTCTAATAAGTTAGATGTCTTCTATAAAGAAACAATTTTATATCTAATTAAAATAATGACTTCTATTAAATAAATATTTATTAATTTTTTCAATAAGAAAAATAATCCCGCGCTTTTAAAACGTGGGTCAAAATCTAGTTACTCTATTAAAACAGAAATACAAATAGAACTTACCTTCTTTTCAACAAGTTCTTACATTAATTATCTTTCCATTTTTCACTCAGTTAAATAACTTCATTAATTATATTACCTTAACAATACATCACATCATTAATTATATTACCATAATAATAATATTGCAGTTTTTTTAGTAATTAATCAACATTAACTTTATGTCAATTATAAAAGTCAAACATGCAAAATAACCGAGTTTTGCGCATGGTTAATAGTTCGGTTTAGTCTATTTTACAAAAAATTTGATTACCTTAACTTCAATCGGTGAAAATTACGTAGCAAACACACATAATTCAAAATCACAGTTTATGTGAACAAGATAATAACTTGAATCAAAATAATTAAAACGTATTACGTACATCTATTGTCGAGTACGGATAATTAAATCACCGTTTTTTTGTTTTGAAATTAGATTCTGTTTGATACTATAAATTTATATGCGGGGTTTGAGTTGGGTACTTCCAGATCTAGATGAGTTCGGTTCTGATATAGAAAAACATAAAAATATCCAAATAATCAATATATTTGAAACGATTCTGATATTTGTACCAAAAATAACTTTATTACTTGATTCGATTTGGATCTTTTGTATACGATTTATTATATGAAGACATATCTAAAATATAGAACACTAATCATTAAAAATACGCATGAACTATTAACCGCACTCCCTAAAACCCGCACGGACGCGCGGATCAAACACTAGTAAGTTGGTTAATTCATGTATCAAGAAAATTACACACATTTTTATTTTCTAATATCATTAAATTATAAATACAAATTGTCTAATTTTATTACCACAACTCTTCAACATCATTATTACTACCTTCAAAAATAAATAAACTAAACATCATTATTACTTGGTTAGGACGATTGGTTCCGAGAGTTTAAATGCATATATTTTTTTTCTTTTCCTGTAGGATTCTTTTTCTCTCTTTTTTTTTTTTAACAATTTCTTGTTTTCCCTTAGAAAATGCTATTAAATCAGTTTTTTTTACAAAAAAAAAACTAATCTAGATTTTACCAACCAGATTACTTTTTTTCAACTAATATAGGCCACATTTTAAGCCATAAACCTTTTTTCTTTAATAACTAATTATATTAAAACTAAAGGTCAATAGGTCTTAACCGTTACAACTGGAAAAAGACTCGACTGCAAATTAAAAAGCGAAAATAACTAAAACATGATCAGGGATAAAGATGGCTGAGAGAAGAAGAGACCAATAGAGAAGTTTCACTTGTAATTCTTGAACATGCATTTGAAAGAACACGCTAAAGTTGAAATTAACGTTGAGAAATCCAATCAATAAATTTTGAGAGCAGCTGAAAGCTGTCTCTAAAGATCCATGGATCTCCCGACATTGAAGTGAGGGGAGGAAAGGCTATCGGAGTAAGACTATACACAAAATCATCAACGGTACAGCCTATGAAGGACATCAGTTGACAGAAGTGGGAGATGCTATGCTTAGGTTATGTTGCAGTGAAATGTGGAGAGACTGCCGGAGTAAGACTACACATAGAATCGTCGACAATACAACTTTTAAGATTAACTTGCTTGATGAGCGGGATGGTGAGACAATTGATGCTTCTTTGTCTCTGGTTCCATAAATATATTCAACTATTTGTTTTACAGATATATAAATATAAATAAAAATATAAATTACAAAATATAAAAATATAAAAGTTAAATAGTTCTGAATTATATATTTTTAAATTAAATTTTTAAAACTCTTCATTTTTCAAAATTTCTTTTAAAATTCGAAAATGATTAATGAAACTATTTTTAAAAATATATTTTAAAATTTTTAATAAATATTTATTTTCAAAAATAATTGTAAACCCAAAACCGCCACCACTAACTCTAAATCATAAATGTAGATTAGATAGCCTTAGGATTATAAATGTATATTAACCCTTTAATAAAATCTTTTTATATCATTTTTGTGGGTTTTTTGATAAAAAAAAAACTAAAAAGACTATTCTAAAGATCTTATCTAAATTTTAAGCACGAATATTCTTCTTTGAAACGAAACTCTTAAGAAGTCGTATAATACATATCAAAGAGGAGATAAACCATGTGCAAAGAAATACTGATTCTTTTTTCTTTGCTTTAAATAAACAAAATACCATTATTACAAAGAAAAGAACAAAATCCACTTCGTTTTCACGTTAAGAATCTAAAATAGATTGAGACTTTTTGACACAAATTTCCTTATTTAAAGTGTTAATAGACTGATATTTGTAGACCAGCTAATATCCTTTAAAGCTTTTAACAAAAGCATAAATAAAAGGAAAAAAACTGAGGCAGTCATGGATTACGATGGTGGATTTCATGAGGTCGAAACCGATGGTAAACTATTGCTGGTATACCACCACCCGAAGTACCGACCTATACCGCAAATAAAAAGCACATCCTCACCTGATGAAGCAGCCAACCAAGATCACCCTCCTCTGCCCCTTTTCTTATGCCCTTCGGCACGAGACCAAAAAAGAGACCGTAAAGGTTCTAAACTTTGGTTGCTCACTTCTTCTCCCGAGTATGTCATCTCTACAACAAGGGCTTATCATCATGTACTTCCTTTGTTTTGGTGCAACAACGAGAAGTTTGGTGAGCATGGTGGATGCGGTATATGCTTAAACTCAAACTTCGGTACAGATTATTATTTTTGTGAATACTGTAGTGTAACATTCCACAAAGAATGTGTAGAGGCTCCACTAAAAATTAAACACCCTTACTATCCTCGTCATTCTCTCGAACTCTGTCAGAATTATCGTGAATTTGACTGTTCATGTTGTGGAAGAAAAACACGCGGTCTTATATATCTTTGTACCGTCTATCAAACTTCCATGCATTCAATATGTGCAATGAAGTCGGTACCTGTTATAATAGACCAACAAAAAATCCATGTCCATCCCCTTACCTTTTTCCCTAGACAAAATTCCTTAATCTGCAACGTTTGTGGTTTGCTAGAAAAATATGCCACATATGTCTGTCTCAGATGCAACTTTGTAGTTCACAGAGATTGTATGTATTCCCCACACACCATCAAGATATCACGTCACCACCATCGTATCTCCCATGTTTCTTCTCTTCGGTATGAAAAGTATGATCCTTGTGGAGTGTGTCGTCAAAGTATTGATGGTGATTATGGTGCATATACTTGTAACAAGTGTGGTGACTATGCTGTTCACTCGAGATGTGCTCTAGGAAAAGATGTTTGGGATGGAGAAGAACTCGAAGGTATACCAGAAAAAGATGAAGATGATATAACACAAGATGCACCACCGTTCTGTAAGATATCCAAAGGGGTGATACATTATTTTCTTCATGACCATCACCTCCGACTCGAGGAAGACATACTCTACGATGAAAACAAGCTTTGCGAAGCGTGTGTCATGCCTGTCTCTGAAGAGAAATTGTATTCATGTACGGAATGTGACTTCATCCTCCATGAAACATGCCTAAAAGCTCGTCGCAGAATACAACATGCATTACATCCACATTTACTTGTATTAAAGGCTATCAACAATGGTTATGGTGACTTTAGGTGCGGTGCTTGCTGGCGCAGTGTTGGTGGTGGCTTTGTTTATCAGTGTCCAAAAGATGAATGTTACTTCAAGCTAGATGTGAGGTGTGCTTCCATTTCAGAGCCTTTTGATTACCAAGGTCATGAGCATCCACTGTTTCTGTCTATAAACCTAGAAAAGGATGCATTCTGTGAGGTATGCAAGTATATCGACAGATGTAATCAACGGTTAAATTGCATCAAATGCGATTTTATTATGTGTATCCAATGTGCCACCTTACCATACAAAGCAAGATATAAGAGCGACAAACATTTTCTCACACTTTCATGGGGAGAAGAGAGGTGTGAGAAATATTGGTGCGAAGAGTGCGAAGATAGAGTCGAGACAACAGAATTCTATTGGTGCAATGATTGCTGCACCACCCTTCATACTGCCTGCTTATTCAGCAAAGATCCATATATGAAACCTGGTCAATGTTTCGAAATCAACGGTAAGGAGGTTAAAATTCTTGCCAAAAGTACTACTTCTCGGCCAATTTGCCATTATTGTAATAAGCCTTGTCAAGTCAAGATATTTTCAAGAGATAACCGCACAACGTGTTCGTGGAGGTGTGCTTTCTTTACTTATTAGCTGTGTTTGAGAACGGTTGAGTAGAGCTTTGACTCCTATGCTATTGTCTTCTTCTTTCTTTATTATTTTGTTAAATTGTTTCACAATTAGTATAACTTTCGGTTTCTTTCTCTTTCGACAATTGTTGTTGTATCAATAACTGTTAAACGATGGTGAAGTTAAATAAACTAAGTATTCAGAGTCGTCGATTTTGATAGTGTATGGAACCAGGGTTCTCATTGTTTTAGATATCAGTTTCTAGTCTCTACCCCTACAAGAACATATCTTTTATAATAATGTGAGAGTTCAAGCTTGATCTTCAAAGTTAGTATGGTTTTCATTAGTTTTCTGGCACATGATTCTACTTGAACTATCTCAAATGTACTTTGCTATCTTTACCTCTAATATAGAAGAATTCTATAATAGATGTGTGATATATTCCAATGTATTCTTTTAAAAATAAAATCTCTAAATATAGAGTAAATTAGAAGAATGCTATTTTTTCCTCTATGAATGGGAAAAATATCAATTTCTATTATAAAGTCAAAAATAGAAGTGGATTGAAACAATTTTACCTCTAATTGGTATTATAGAGGTAAAAATAACAACAGACTGAAACTGCTCTTACACATGATTCATGTTTCATAAAGGCTGTACTGGAAGCTAGATAAATCTAATAATTTATGTTTATATTAAGAATCTGAACAATCCAAATCATCTTAAATTTGTCAAAATCTCTATAAATCTATCCGAAAAAACAGAGAATAGTTACCATCTTAAAAATAAAAATTCTTTTTGCCTTTTTGGATTCAAAGTTATCTCAATTGTAAAAGCAGTTGCAATATTTGACATCTTAAATGTGTACGATTTCCATCAAAAAGTTATAGTTACTGAAAAGTCTTTTGACTCTGATAAACTCACAAAACAACATTAAGGTTATGTTACAAAAATGGAGAGTCGATCAAGCAAGAGCACTAAGCTTCTTTTCATAGAGTTTTGCTCTTCGAAGAGCATATCTAATGCCTCAGCTTGCTTCCCTGAACGTTTCAGGGTCACAGCTTTTATCTTCTCTGCTTTGATGCGTTCTTCCAACTGACTTCTCTCCTGGTTACTATCACTCTCCTTTGCTGGACTCGGTTTCACTGGTTTTACAGCAGCTTGTGTCGTGTCTGGTCTTACTGACTGACAGAGTCACAGAACTGTCTAGTCCGATAGCTTTGAGGGCAGACAAGAGCTGAGGATCGAGAAAATCTTCCACTGCAACATCATCTACCGGTTCTGATTTCGAGGATGTTGAATCTTCTAACTGAGCTTCAAGACTTTTGGCGATTTCAAACTCAGCTTCAGCTTCTTTAATACCCCGATTTTCCAAATAATATAATAAATAAATATCTCATAAAATCTCCATTTATTACTTCTCAAAAGTCATCTCATCGTCATGAATCCAGTAAATCGGATAAAATAAATAAGTCTGATAAAATCGATAAAAACATAAAACCGAAAGTCTGAAAATAATAAAATAACTCCCAAAAGCACCGGTCCAATAACAATCACTCCTGCTCGGCAGTCTCACCTGAAAGGGGAAAGAAAGGAGGGGTGAGTAACAGGGGAGTCACTCAGTGAGGTATGGGATGCTAAACCGCAAACCACAGACTCAGTACATAGCACTACGACCATGTAGGCCTAGCTCTAGCACGAAACAAACACAGTGTCTAATACAACACATAAAACAATCAATGCGCTGATACTACATGCTACTCTATGCATCCCACATTTCCTCATAAGGATATATGTATATCTCCAGGCGTACAGTAGTCCATCTCTGCACTCCCGCAATCTGCGCGTCGGCGACTGATACAAACGTCTTTGTACCTCCGCAATCTCGCCGTCGGCTTACACAAACGTCTTTGTGCACCCGCAATCACACTGCTCGTCGGCGGCTTACACAAACGTCTTTGTGCACCCGCAATCCACACAAACGGACTTATATTTATATACATATATATTAGCATTTTAACATCACTCATTTTAATCATCAGTTGAATCCTCTATTTTCCTATTTCCGGTTTAACAATCAATAATAAAAATAAACAAACAAAACTTTCAATCAGACTCGATTCACATAGATGGATCATGTTTCGAAACTAAACTTTCCATAATAGTAGTACTAAACTAGCTCGGGATTTAAACGGAATAGCCCTCACCTTTGCTGTAAAGGAAGCCGGAAATGGATAAGAAAACAATGAGATAACTGGATCTCCAAGAAACTAGGATTCTCCATAGATCTTGAGTTCATCCCATGAACATGAATATAGATCGCATTGGAAATGACGAGTTGTGGTGAGTGCGACATGAATCTCCGGTGACATTCAACTCACGGCTGAACAGCTCAAGCCCGCGGTGTAATACGGTGGCTCCGGCTTCATGAGTCTTCTCTCCCGCTTGGCTTGATCACACATACACATGCAACACATGACCATGATGAACAAAGTAAATGGTGATGAGATAACGATGGTGGAACTCGACTTCCATGGCGACAACCAAAAGGAGAAGAAGAGAGATGACAGTGGCGGCTAGGTAAAATGAAGAAGAAGACACATGTATATAATTATATATACACGTGAGTTTCAAGTGATGCAAAGATTTGGTCTTTGGTTTAAATAAAAAAAAAAAGAATTAAACCATGATTAGTTTACGGATGATTTGGTTCAGTCCAAATTAATTAAGGAGAAAATCAAACCAACTGGTTAAGAGAACCGGGTCGTTACAGCTTCTTGCATCTTACCTTCCCTACGAAGCTTCATGGCTTCTCGTTTGTGGCTTAGCGACTCTTGCTGCAGCTTGAAACGGTCACGACTAGACATTGGCTTTGGAGCAGCTGAACTTGAAGTGCTATTCTCTTTCTCTCGTACAACAGGAGGTTGTGTTGCAGAAACCAAACCATCTCGTCCGAGTTTTTCAGGAGAAGGGTTCTCTCCTTCCTGTAGTCTCCTCTCCAACAATTTCGCTTGTTGCAATGCCTCTTTAGCTTCGCTTATCTTTCCTTCTTTCTTCAAACCAAGTGCCTTTCTCTTATGAGCCAGAATATCTTGCTTAAGTGTGTTCTGAGGAGATGTATTTTCAACAGAAGCTGATTCAAAACTACTAGGTGCTGACTCTTCACGTCTCACTGTTTGAGACTTCTCGCAATGTTCACCAGTCAGCAAATCCATCATGCTTGGTTGCTGCAGGCCCGATTGAGACACAACTCTACTCTCACTCATCCAATGTGTGCTTAAGGAATCAGATTTAGCAGGTGAGATAAAGTCTCCTAACAAGTCATAGTTACCTTGAGCAGATTTGACTGCCTTGTCCTCCATTTGAGATTCAACTAATAAATCAACGTCCATGTAGTTTGTAGGATTGACTGTCGAAGTTGAGACTTTCGTCTCAAACTGCTGACCGCTAAAAGCATCACCCATTGGCTCATCCTTGGGGGTTTCTAGTTCAGCTAGCTGTGCTTCCAAAACTTTGGCCTTACTGTACAATTCCTCAGCCTCTTCAGTGTTCCCTTGACGCTTGAGAGCAAGTGCTTTCCTTTTCAAGTTCAGAAGTTCTCTTTGGATCTGTCCCTTTGTTTTGACTGCCATCCGTGGACCAGTAGATTGCATAGAGCTTGAGGCTAAGGTAATTCAAAATCCTAAAAGAGAACCCACATCGAATACGGTTGCTTGATAAGGATTTGAACAATAAAAATCATGAATTGATAAACCATAATAGATCAAATCTCCATTGAGTAAATCGAAGCTTATATAAGTTCGATCAAACCCTAATTAATAAGGAACTAGGTTTTGGATTAGATCGATTGCTTATTTAGGTTGATAGATCAATGGTTGCTAAGTTGCTTGAAGCATGAATTCTTCTTTCCTAAATCGAGAATGATTTGATCAATTAAAATCACAACCCTAATCGGTTTTTGAATCTCAAAACCTATGATCCAATGATCATATCGTGTGCTTAAAACTCCCTTGATCTATAATCAAATCAAAATCCCTAAAACATCAAACCATAAAACAACATATATGCAATCCGAATATCATGTAAAACCGATTCTAAAACCCTAAAA
Source organism: Brassica nigra (assembly GCA_016432835.1). Classification (NCBI taxonomy): domain Eukaryota; kingdom Viridiplantae; phylum Streptophyta; class Magnoliopsida; order Brassicales; family Brassicaceae; genus Brassica; species Brassica nigra. The sequence goes on along the minus strand of CM028249.1, from coordinate 8,462,496 downwards.
AAAAAAATTGTTTTGAATCTCTTTGAAATTGTTTGATTGTTTTGATTCGGTCATATTGAAAAGATTAAGTTGATAGATTGATTGATTATCAATTGTTTAGAAACCGATTTGAATTAGAATTGATAAAATTGCATACTTGAAAATTGAAACCGATTAAATCCGATTGCTAAGATTGATATTTCGAGTTCATATTATTTTTAAAATTCAATCAACTCGTTAAAATATTTGAAAAGAAATCTTCATAAATTGCATTATTAGGTTGATTAGAATTGATTGAGTATCTAAGATTGTTAGCATTGCTTTATACATGGTCGATAGGTTATAAGGGTATGGTTCGATTGAGTTTTATGATCACTGTCTAAACTTACTTGAAAACATAAACCTTTGATCACCCATTCGGACATATGGGCCGGATGCAAAATTCAACTAGGCCAAAATAGCTCGACCGGTCTTGTTTCTAACAACCGGACACACTCCTAAATTACTCAATCCATCATCCGGTTCTAAACCTTTCTCTTATACCCTAAGAGCCGGATGTATACCCTTATACACGTCCGGGTCCATGTTATAAGAGCCGGACACAATGCTAACCATCCGGATAAGATGTCTGGATGCACCACTCGACCATTAACCGACCAGATGAATTTCTGGACAATCTAAAACTTGTTCCTCAGAACATGTTCCAAGGATCTAACTTGTAAAATACATGTTTTCAGATGTCGAATATAAATAATCAATATCTAACCATTGATCCCTTAGAGCTTGGAAAGAGCTAAAGATTAGATCTGATCATCAAAGAATGGTGATACTTCCAAAGGCTCTATATGATTGGAGGAATCTCAGAATCCAGGACTATAAGTCCGTGGACGAGTATAACTCGTCCCTACTTAAGATAGTTTTTCGAAATGAAACTATGTGGCGAGGAAGTGAATGATAAAGATATGTTGGAGAAGACATTCTCCACCTTTCACTCCACCAATATGTTGTTACAACAACGATACAGTAAAAAGGGCTTCACTTGCTTATGCATCTCTCATATCATGTTTATTGCAAGCTGAGCAAAACGATGAGTTGCTAATAAAAGATAGTGAAATGAGATCTCCGGGATCAACTCCATTACCTAATATACACCTAGGCAAAAAGGTAAATAAAGAAACCAACCATGTCCAAGATAGCCAAAGAAGTTATGAACGTGGCAGATGGCATGGACAAGGTCATGGTAGAAGAAACCATGGCCGGGGTTCAAGATGGAACCCTTATGGACGTGACCATCAGTCCAATTCTGGACTTAGAAGAGGCACGTCCAAGTCAGTGTGCTATAGGTGTAGAACGAGTAACCATTGGGCTAAGACATGTAGAACTCCCAATCATCTAATTGAGCTCTATCAAGAAAGTCTAAAAGAAAAAAGGCTCATATGGTTTATAAAAATGATCTTATGGATCAAGACAAAGATGATTGAATGGATCACAAAAAAAAAGATACAATGGAGTATGAAAAGAAAAACGATCTTATGGAGTTTGAAACTTCAGATTGCCTAATGAGTCCAGTTGATTCGACATCAAAACACCTAGTGTCTTTACTTAGTTTTCATGATCTCTCGTTTTCCTTTTGACCTTGTTTCATTTCCTTGTTTGCTATCTTTGAATGAATGAAAGCTTTTATCTCTAAAATAAAACGTCCATTCTTGTGAATATCATTATAGTGTATAGTGGATCAAGCCACAACTTCTTAAGAAACAAATGCCATTGCCAAAATTATATCCTATGGCCTCAAAGATACACATCTAGAAATAGATGGCGCATTGTATCATTAATAGAAGCTGTGTGCATTGTATTCACATAGAGGTCCTGTACCATCAGAGACTGTGGTACAATACTCATTTGTCTGAATGAAAGAATGGATGGTTTCATATTGAAACCGTGGGCAAGAGAGAACAAAGAATTTCTTTAAGAGAAATCGCCCAAAGAAATTAGAAAGTGGCAAAGACTACATGTCTTGATAAAAGCTAATGAGTTCACGTCCAAGCGTTCGATAAATATGATATGTCCATGGGGTAAGTGTTAAGCACTCCATGACACATGGACATACACACTATGGACGTGTCAATGAGTTCACAAGAAATAAAGATAGACAATCCTCATCCGGATGAAACAAGAGGCAAAGGAAATATGTTACTTCAAAACGTCTAAATGACTATATGTCAAAGAGTTCACGTACCAAATGTATAATAAACACTATATGTCCATGGGGTAAGTATAAAAACATCCCATGGAAGAAATATGGACGTGGACATACACAAATAATGGACAAAGACAAGAAGTAAACATAGATGAAACAAATGGCAAAATAAAAGAGTTCCTTGAAATCGCCTAAAAGACTATATGTTTTGATATGTTCACATCACAAATCATTTATTAAGTATGGTATGTCCATGGGGGTAAGTATAAAACACTCCTTGGCACATGGACATACACACGGATCTAAGTGAACATAGATACCCCATCCCAAGTACTAACGGGTCAAGAGCCAGACATAACATATCCCATCTTAAGATATATGGACTTGTAATTTATGAATCCAATAGCTCCACCACAGAGATATAAGATGGGAGGATGGGAATATATGTTGGATATGACTTAATATGATTTCGCCACGTTTCTAAGTACCTTGAGCCAACCACGGATGATCTGTTTAAAGGTCAGGTACACGGATAGTCACTTCAGTGAATCCGAACATCCAACATTAAGGGGAGAAAAGAATTAGCTGGGTAAAAGAAAATTACATGGAATCAAACATCCTTATATTGGCAAGATCCTCGGACTCTAGAGTGAGATCTAGAAGTCCAAAATATTATACAAAAGCTAGCTTAAACAAATTGCCAGATTCCAATGCATACCCGAATATAATGACTAAGTCATCTATACCAGCTATGAATGCACCAAATTCGAATTGATGTTCAAGAGAACACAATCAAGTTGCTACTGAGTCTAAGAAATGATAGACCAATGAATTCTAAAGATAAGATCCCTCGGATATTAAAGAAAGGTGCTAATCCGTGGATGAGGGACTCTAGACATAATCAATCATAAGATGTACAAACTTAAAAGCCATGGCCATGGATGAGGTTGAACCTAAGGTGCCTAGAATGATGCTTGGGACGCCTAGCATCAGGGTACCGAAGGTCATAATGAAACCTCAATAAGTTAAGTCATGTCTAGGACACAATGGAACAAAAGAGTACTCGACATCAATGATATACTAATACTATGCATGCAATGTAGCACTTGAGATTATGAAATGAATGAGGATCATGAACCCACGTCTATATATGAGTGCACTCAACAATAAGAATAACATCATATGGAAAGAAGACGTGGAGCTAAACTTATTAAGAAAAGAGAGGATTGGTCTCATAAGTTCGGACACCTCTAGATGTTAAACCAGTTGGACAGAAATAAATCTTTGCGAAAGAAATGAACATGGCGAGATATGCACGACCATATGCATGATATAAGGCATGGTCATATGCACAAGGATTCTCACAAAGATCAAGAATCAATTATAAGGAGATATGCTCCTTGTGGTGGATGCAACAAACGTTGAGATTCCTAGATAAGTCTGGCACATAAGAAAGAAATTTATACTTGCGGTTCATGGATGTAAAAACCGCCTACTTATATAAGTCCACTGGATAATGAATATATATATATATGTCCCAGAGGGTATTGAGTTGCCAAATGCAACAAGTTATCGAGAACAAACTTGTACAAAATATGCTAATGATCTAAGAATATCCTAGGAACCTCTGGAGAGACATTTCTCAAATAAAAATCTAAAGAAAGAGTTTTGAAATGAAAGATTTGGGAAAGACTAAGTTTTGGGACAAACAAAGATTGTTTGGAACTACAAATTGAGTATCTTAAAGATGAAATCCTTGTGATCAAAGGCATACATAGAAAGGTGCTAAAATGATTAGCATGGACCATTGACTAAGTCCTATAAGGTCCATTGATACTCAAACGTTTTATATGAATAAGACTCGCCCATTGTATGGTTACATGGTCCCATAGTTATAAAGTCTCTTGTCTGGACATAGACCCATTTGGTCACAGGAAGGACAAAGAAATTGTACATTGGTCTGGACACAAACCATTGTAAGTCCTATGATCGTAAGGTCCTGTTTTGACTTGGACTCAGACCTACTTAGTCCAAAAAAAAGACATAGTCTTCAGGATCCCTAAGCTTGGTCATAGATCCTTTTGACCCTAAGATTGGACAAGGTATATGTCCTTGGTCCAGGAAAGACCTTACATAAGTACCATTAAAGCTTATGCACATCCGACCAAAAGTGCACTATATTGATATAATTGGCGTCTTGATATGGCAAGCCATACTAGGTCGGATAGTTTTATGTATATGTTTAGACCATATGGCATTGGAACTAAAGACATACACGTCCCTTGCAATAAGTACTATTGGCACCTTGCTTAGATAAATTTGGTATGTCCGAACATGAGGCAATGGGATAGGATTATCACATCCTATATTACCTTCAAAGGAACTTAATGTTTGAGATTGATTTATACTAACCAAACCCAAAGAGAAGTTTGTTTGATTTTGATATTTAATGCAGGTTATAATATTTTATCCATACAAGATCTCAAACAGGTTATCACGTTTGGAAAAGGATGAAGAAGCTCAAAGTACTACAAGTTCAGTCATATAATATGTCAGCCGACTTCTTCACCATGTCTACACCAACTCCACGTCCATGAAACTTATCTATCAGTTTGGGACGTGCCAAATTAAAGGACCAGTTCAAGACTTGGCGCCCATGAAGCTCAACTATCGGATTGTCCAAGCGCCAACTTGAAGATGATGCACGGGGGTACAAATCAGGGGGAGTGATACATGTTGTACTCTTTTTCTTTCACCTGGTTTTGTCCTAATTGGGTTTTACTGGTAAGGTTTTAATGAGGCAACACCAATATTGATAAAATGTATCACGAGCTCTAGATGGTTGTGACATCCAAGGGGGAGTGTTATAAACCATTAGATTAGTGGATGTAATAACCGGCTGGTTTATGATTTGGTTCTAGCCGCTGGTTATGTATGTTTTCTTTTTTCCTTTTTTACTTAGGATTTGTACTATTTTCATATTACTATGACGGTGTAATTCCCTATATAAAGGGATCATATGTTTATGAATAAGATATCATTTTTCCCTTTATTTTATAACACTTACCTTCTTTTCAACAAGTTCTTACATTAATTATCTTTCCATTTTTCACTCAGTTAAATAACTTTGTTAATTATATTACCTTAACAATACATCACATCGTTAATTATATTACCATAATAATAATATGGCAGTTTTTTAGTAATTAATCAATATTAACTTTATGTCAATTATAAAAGTCAAACATGTAAAATAACCGATTTTTGCGCATGGTTAATAGTTCGGTTTAGTCTATTGTACAAAAAATTTGATTACCTTAACTTCAATTGGTGAAAATTATATAGCAAATACACATAATTCAAAATTACAGTTTATGTGAACAAAATAATAACTTGAATCAAGATAATTAAAACGTATTACGTACATCTATTGTCGAGTACGGATAATTAAATCACCGTTTTTGGATTTGAAATTAGATTATGTTTGATACTATAAATTTATATGCAGGGTTTGAGTTGGGTCCTTCCAGATCTAGATGAGTTCGGTTCTGATATAGAGAAGCATAAAAATATCCAAATAATCAATATATTTGAAACGATTCTGATATTTGTACCAAAAATAACTTTATTACTAGATTCGATTTGGATCTTTTATATACAATTTATTATATGACGACATATCTAAAATATAGAACACTAATCATTAAAAAGACGCATGAACTATTAACCGCACTCCCTAAAACCCGCACGGACGCGCGGATCAAGCACTAGTAAGTTGGTTAATTCATGTGTCTAAATTTACTACCTTCAAAAATAAATAAACTAAACATCATTATTACTTTGGTTAGGACGATTGGTTCCGAGAGTTTAAATGCATTTTTTTTTCTTTTCCTGTAGGATTCCTTTTCTCTTTTTTTTTAACAATTTCTTGTTTTTCCTTTAGAAAATGCTATTAAATCAGTTTGTTTTTTACAAAAAAAAAGAAGTTATCTAGTTTTTACCAACCAGATTTCTTTTTTTTTCAACTAATATAGGCCACATTTTAAGCCATAAACCTTTTTTTCTTTAATAACTAATTATATTAAACTAAAGATCGATAAGTATTAACCGTTACAACTAGAGAGAAACTCGACTGCAAATTAAAAGGTGAAAATAACTAAAACATGATCAGGGATAGAGATGGCTGAGAGAAGAAGAGACCAATAGAGAAGTTTCATTTGTAATTCTTGAACATGCATTTGAAAGAACACGCTAAAGTTAAAATTAACGTTAAAAATTCAATCAATGAATTTTGAAAGCAGCTGAAAGCTGTCTCTAAAGATGCATGGATCTCCCTACATTGAAGTGAGGGGAGGAAAGGCTACTGGAGTAAGACTATACACAAAATCATCAACGGTACGGCCTATGAAGGACATCATCAGTTAACAGAAGTGGGAGATGCTATGCTTAGGTTATGTTGCAGTGAAATGCGGAGAGACTGCCGGAGTAAGACTACACATAGAATCGTCGACAATACAGTTTTTAAGATTAACTTGCTTGATGAGCGGGATGGTAAGACAATTGATGCTTCTTTGTCTCCGGTTCCATAAATATATTCAACTATTTGCTTTACAGCTATATAAATATAAATATAAAATATAAAATACAAAATATAAATAGTTAAATAGTTCTGAATTATATATTTTAAACTAGATTTCTAAAACTCTTCATTTTTCAAAATTTCTTTTAAAATTCGAAAATGATTAATGAAACTATTTAAGAGAATTTATTTTAAAATTTTTAATATTTATTTATTTTAAAAAAATAATTGTAAACCCTACCCCAAAACTACCACCGCTAACTCTAAATCATAAATGTAGATTAGATAACCTTAGGATTATAAATGTATATTAACCCTTTAATAAAATCTTTCTTTTTTATCTTTTTTGTGAGTTTTTGATTAAAAAACTAAAAAGACTATTCTAAAGATCTTATCTAAATTTTAAGCACGAATATTCTTCTTTGAAACGAAACTCTTAAGAAGTCGTATAATATCAAAGAGGAGATAAACCATGTGCAAAGATATACTGATTCTTTTTTCTTTGCTTTAAATAAACAAAATACCATTATTACAAAGAAAAGAACAAAATCCACTTCGTTTTCACGTTAAGAATCTAAAATAGATTGAGACTTTTTGACACAAATTTCCTTATTTAAAGTGTTAATAGACTGATATTTGTAGACCAGCTAATATCCTTTAAATCTTTTAACAAAAGCATAAATAAAAGGAAAAAAACTGAGGCAGTCATGGATTACGATGGTGGATTTCATGAGGTCGAAACCGATGGTAAACTATTGCTGGTATACCACCACCCGAAGTACCGCCCTATACCGCAAATAAAAAGCACATCCTCACCTGATGAAGCAGCCAACCAAGATCACCCTCCTCTGCCCCTTTTCTTATGTCCTTTGGCACGAATACGAAAAGGCTGCCGTAAAGATTTTAGACTTTGGTTGCTCACTTCTTCTCCCGAGTATGTCATCTCTACAACAAGGGCTTATCATCATGTACTTCCTTTGTTTTGGTGCAACAACGAGAAGTTTGGTGAGCATGGTGGATGCGGTATATGCTTTAACTCAAACTTCGGTACAGATTATTATTTTTGTGAATACTGTAGTGTAACATTCCACAAAGAATGTGTAGAGGCTCCACTAAAAATTAAACACCCTTACTATCCTCGTCATTCTCTCGAACTCTGTCATAATCATCGTGAATTTGACTGTTCATGTTGTGGAAGAAAAACACGCGGTCTTATATATCTTTGTACCGTCTATCAAACTTCCATGCATTCAATATGTGCAATGAAGTCGGTACCTGTTATAATAGACCAACAAAAAATCCATGTCCATCCCCTTACCTTTTTCGCTAGACAAAATTCCTTAATCTGCAACGTTTGTGGTTTGCTAGAAATATATGCCACATATGTCTGTCTCAGATGCAACTTTGTAGCTCACAGAGATTGTATGTATTCCCCACACACCATCAAGATATCACGTCACCACCATCGTATCTCCCATGTTTCTTCTCTTCGGTATGAAAAGTATGATCCTTGTGGAGTGTGTCGTCAAAGTATTGATGGTGATTATGGTGCATATACTTGTAACAAGTGTGGTGACTATGCTGTTCACTCGAGATGTGCTCTAGGAAAAGATGTTTGGGATGGAGAAGAACTCGAAGGTATACCAGAAAAAGATGAAGATGATATAACACAAGATGCACCACCGTTCTGTAAGATATCCAAAGGGGTGATACATTATTTTCTTCATGACCATCACCTCCGACTCGAGGAAGACATACTCTACGATGAAAACAAGCTTTGCGAAGCGTGTGTCATGCCTGTCTTTGAAGAGAAATTGTATTCATGTACGGAATGTGACTTCATCCTCCATGAAACATGCCTAAAAGCTCGTCGCAGAATACAACATGCATTACATCCACATTTACTTGTATTAAAGGCTATCAACAATGGTTATGGTGACTTTAGGTGCAATGCTTGCTGGCGCAGTTGTGGTGGCTTTGTTTATCAGTGTCCAAAAGAGGAATGTTACTTCAAGCTAGATGTGAGGTGTGCTTCCATTTCAGAGCCTTTTGATTACCAAGGTCATGAGCATCCACTGTTCCTGTCTATAAACCTAGAAAAGGATGTATTCTGTGAGGTATGCAAGTATTTCGACAGATGTAATCAACAGTTAAATTGCATCAAATGCGATTTTATTATGTGTATCCTATGTGCCACCTTACCATACAAAGCAAGATATAAGAGCGACAAACATTTTCTCACACTTTCATGGGGAGAAGAGAGGTGTGAGAAATATTGGTGCGAAGAGTGCGAAGATAGAGTCGAGACAACAGAATTCTATTGGTGCAATGATTGCTGCACCACCCTTCATACTGCCTGCTTATTTAGCAAAGATCCATATATGAAACCTGGTCAATGTTTCGAAATCGACGGTAAGGAGGTTAAAATTCTTGCCAAAAGTAATACTTCTCGGCCAATTTGCCATTATTGTGATAAGCCTTGTCAAGTCAAGATATTTTCAAGAGATAACCGCACAACGTGTCGACGAGTTGTGCTTTCTTTACTTATTAGCTGTGTTTGAGAACGGTTGAGTAGAGCTTTGACTCCTATGCTATTGTCT